>JAQPPZ010015032.1:3727500-4977500 GCA_028583015.1 Wollemia nobilis
CTAGTTGAGGTGGAGGATTCTAGTGTTATAGCTTCAAAATAACCAAACGTAGCCCTTGTACAAACTATTTTAGAATAATGCTTAAGTCAAGAGGTACAAAATAAATATTTATAAATTTCAAGGCTAGTAATCATCATCCCCCATCATAGGGTTACAATTGATAAACACAATGCAGTAGTTGGAATATGGATGAAGAGGTGTCTATACCTTGAATAGAGGCTACAAACCCTCAAAAACATTGAGGACAAGAACAATATGTGACCAAGGAACTAGCTAATTTGCAACTGAGATTCAAATAGGCATGCCACATTATAGAAAGACTATTAGAGTATAGAGAGTTGATGAGGATGTACAACTTGTTCTTGTGGGAACAATATTATAAGTGGTAACTCATGAGGTTGAGCTCTCAACTAACTTATGAGTTGTCTTCAGTTAAAGAGTTTCTTGGTGTCTACTTTAAGATTCCATTAGAATAGAATAACATCTTATGCAAGTCTTATTTGCATAAGTATGCATTTCTTGAGGAGGTAACATTTCATCCTAACATTTATGTTGATGATGTTTAGTTGAAGGCTTTTGCATCTACTATTAGAAAATAGGACCACAAGGAAGACAATTTGGTAGCGTATAAGGCAATAGAAATGAAGATTGGATTGCTACTTTAGTTTAAGCATCCTAAACTAGTAGAGCTCACCTACCTACATTATGGCCTCATTAATTAAGATCGCATCGAGGTACAATATGAGACCCATCTAATCTAGTGCATACATGACTTTCAAACTATTTATAACATGTACTTAGAAGAGGTCAAAATAGTTTACAGAAAAAGATGTATGGAATTGACAGACAAGTTGAGAAAGATCCAATATCTTTCGCAAATATAGACTGGTCCCATAGGAGAGCCATAGGAATAATCAACATTATTCAGTCCCTCAAACATGAGTGAATAGGGATAAAATTTAGACCATCAAATATTATATGCCATGTTCCTCAGTTTTGCAATAAGGCACCACCTAATAAGGGAGCATTCAAGCAGTGGATGACTAAGATCATAGAGGATAAATGATACCATCCAAACTCATAAATATTCAAGGACTATATAAGAGAACATGACCTTGATGTAAAAATTAAAGAAATTGATGCATGAGAACATACAACAATCTAAACTGGAGGAGTGATGAGGCCCTAAAATGCCTCATTATGTGTACCAAAATATACACCTTTTAGTCCCCATGTGTTGGTAAATCAAAATTAAACTATGGATTAGAATGTGATTCTTTCTAATGTTTAAGACTAAACATAGTGGATAGATAATGCATTGCTAAGTTGTTTAGGATAGGTTTTATGTGATTTTATATTTAGCTTTGTATCTAGTTTCTGATTATTTGGTTTACAACACTTTCCTATAGCATTGGACTAATGATAATTAGGATCTAAATAGGAAAAGTTATGCTTTAGAGTTATACAAAATATATTCTTGAGCTACTTAGCACTTCTAGTGCTCTGGCATTGAAAGATCTCATAATACTAGAAGATGATAGAAAACTCCCCATACGTTTTTTAAAGAGTAATAAACTTCCTAATGATATTTTAATGAAGAGGTCAACATTAGGAGATAATTTTGGAGCATAACAAGAGCACGAGAAGATAATGCAGCCAAACCAAACAAAGGAGTTGGCATTAGAAGTTAATATAATGGCTTTGAGATTTTTGATATGACTAGTAGTGAAATATGAATACAATGACTACACCAAAAGGTAATAGTGGTGCTACAAGGTGATTCTTGCCAGCAGTACAGTTTGGCATAGGATAGTTTGAAATAGAACCAACCCCTAATTATTCTAAGAGGCTATTAACTCCATGAAACACTCCCAATATCCTATATCAATGGAGATTAATTTTGTTATGACAAGTTGCATAATCACAAAAGCATAATGGACTAAAAATGCTTTGTTTTTTATCAAGATCCAGATGATGGTAAAGAATGAAATAGAAAAGAATATAATGGTGTATAGCAACATATTGAAAGGCAGAGAAAAATAAGAATGACATTCTAGAGCCTTGCACAATAAGAAGACAAACCAATCATTTTTGGATTGGATAGTAGACATCAAAACACCAACTAAAAGATCTATTACACATCAACATTGGGTTTTTGTATTTGCCATGAATAATAGTAGTAGAGGGAGTTACAACAGATTCTATTTACTCCTGAATTGCACAAGGTAGATTTAAGATTTAGTGATGTGGTTAGGACAAAATATATGGGGATTTACATGCCAACTCATTGCATCCCCTACTTGTGATGAATGTATCAAAGGATAAACAAATACTAGCTATTTCTAGTTATAAACATCATAGTCGCTTAACTATTGTATTGCTTCCAATAAGGGTGGATATTCTTCTCCTCAAATATAGCATTATGTTAGAATAGGTTGAGAGTGCTCACCTATAGATATATCTTTGTATTTCATTATTAGGAGGAAGTAAAAAATTCAATGGAGTTAGTAATTAGTAGAGATTTCATTGTAAGCAAGAGTGAGGCTATAATTTATTCTTTATCAATAAAGTACATCTTTGTTCCTTTGTTTCAATTGCATTATACTCTTTAGTTTAGTTCTAAGTAAACTTCACTTCTTGTTAGGCTAAGTAGCAAGGGCCCACTTTGACAACATGATAGAAAGTTCTAATTAGCTACCTTCATAGGTATGATTTTTAGATTAGTTTATTTATCATTTTGGTATGTTGTTTATATTATATGAATTATCGTTATCCTAATGTGTATGTTTGTTTTCCTAGGATAGTTTAGTGTAGTTGCTAGGCTAGATTTCCATTTTTATGCAAGTGTGTTATTTTCCATTTATGCAAGTGTGTTTTTCCCTACTTTAGTAATTTACTTTCATAGGAACTCCTAGAAGCCTCAATAACTAAAGCATGCAATTGCTCCTTAGCACGTATTGTCATTGGATGCCACTCTTGAATTGATAATTTAAAGTGCAAGATATAATGATGTTTGTCACACATCTCCCTCAATGTTGCTTGCATTCCTTAATATTGCTATTGTACCTAGGGATAGGTATATTGTAGTATGATATTATATTGTATATGGGTATTATTTATAGTTGGCATGGGTCACACATAACCCAAGGTTTATTGTATTAACAATAGTTTTTTATTATAATGAGTGAGATAAGGGTTTAGGAGTCAACTAGGGTTAGGGTCATACCCTCCCCAAAGTAGCATTAGAATATGGTATATAAAAAATACATATTATCATTGTAATGATCACTTATATCAAGTATTACTTTTAATCATCTTTGCCCATGCAGTGGCTTATAAGACTTTGCCCTCTCTAAGTGGCACTCTCATCTTGGGAGATCTTGTGGAGTTATTCTTTTTTTATTGAATATTATTGATGTTTCCCTACCCTAAGGGTATTATCTATCTTTATCTCATTGTGTAGATTACTATTATGGATAATTATTCGGGGATGAATGATTTACCCTTTTTGAATATTGGTGAATGATTTTTGTTAATGAGAATAAATTTTTGTAACATATATGATTGCTCCTTTTTGAAGCTCTTCAAATTTTAAACATAATGACATAAGAATTGTTTGTATTGGACAATGTTGCACAAAGATATGACTCCCAAAAAATGAGATATTTTCTAGAAAAAAATACCCAAATTTTATAATTCATAAAAAGCAATCTCCACTTTGCAAAATAGTTGCTCTAATACCACTCCATGCAAAGATATAGTTCTTGGAAGATGAGACTTTTTTTGGAAAAATTACCCAATTTCTATAATCCAAAAAAAAAAACAATCTCCACTTTGCCATAATTATGGATCTGATACCAATTATTATTAAAATGTATTCTCGCAAACATAAATAATTCATAATTATGCAAATATATCAAATATTTCATCCACAAATAATCATCCAAAATAACAATCCCCACAATGAAACGAGGATAGATAATACCCTTAGGGTAGGGCAAAACTAATAATACTTATTAAGAAAGGAGTAAATTCAAAAGATCTCCCAAGATGAGAGCACCACTTATAGAGGGCCGACCCAAGATCTATCCTAACCATGCAAAATAGCATGCATTCCTCTTCGGAGGAGTGTATCATTGCACATGGGATGTTGGGTGAGGGTTGGTAGTACCTATGCTACCTCGTTGGATATGGATTTCATCCCCATATTTGACTTGTGCAAGTATATAGGTGAAATCCTTTAAACATTTGAGAATATCATTCAACGAAATATCAAACACGAGAAAAGGATTTTCTTTACAAAGCAACACATCATTGAAACACAACAAACAGTTTAGGATTCACATCTAAAAAATTTAAAATGAGATAATCACTTTTATACTTGTGTGTCTCCATTGTTTATTTATTTCAAATTCATATAAATTGTAAAGAAGATAAACACATAGTAGTTAGAGTATATAGCTATGGTACATACCCGTAGCCAAGCCCATTCAGGGGTAGAAGCTATGGGCAATAGAGAAGAGGATATAGAACATCCTCGTGTTGAGCCTAGGGATAGGATCATTCCTCACGGGTAATCAGATACTCTTCCTAGTCATATATTGACTGATGAGTGGATGGTTACTCCTAGAGATTCAACTAGAAGGTCTAGCTTATAGGGGACCCCTTCGCAGGGTACTCCTACAAGTCATAGTCCTAGTTTGGGAAAATATCTCCCTAATTCATATGCTACAAACACCTTATTTTGAGAAGAGTCACCGCACAATGAGACGCATCCACATAGAGCAATACCACGCATTCGCATGCCTACTCAATCCTCTACTCTTGATCATATACAGGATAAAGAGCTCACACCTTGAGTGGGGTTGAATGCTCATCTCAAGATTTCAAGTCACCCTACTCCAAGGTATCAAAATCACGAGTATGATACTCGTCAAATTAGGTGACCTTATTTTGCCTTACCTTACCTTGTTTACGAGGGAAGACTTGAGGAACATCCAAATTATCCTCATGAAAATGTGTCAACGAAAGCACATTGTGCCTCTGCACCAGTAGTCTTTCAAAAATATTTGTTTAGGAGAGAACCTCAAGTCAATGATACTGCCCTCGATCGAGGGAAGCACGTAATTGATCTCACCAATCCTCCTAAATAGGATAGACAACAAGGTAATAATTCTAAGGTACTTAGACCTAATATAACTGATCAAATTAATAATTTTGTCTAGAGATATGTTGATCACCAAGCTGAGTTTAATCGACTTAGGTCGGATAAACATCACCTAGATCTCTTAGAGCAACGGCAGCAAATAGAGAAAGAAAATATTGAACGACAAATTAAAGAAACTTTGCGTCATGGATCTGTAACTCCAAGTACGCGTAGACAAGAGACTCGCCCGAGGCAACCAAATTTCCAACAAGATAGGTCTCCTATACCTAATCCTATGTTGCCTCCTAGACCTCGTAGGCTTGAACATAATGCATATGATAGGCCAAACATAGATTGTCTTCAACAGGTGTTAGTTCCTCCTTGTAGGCCCATACTTGAAACACCTTATGGGGCTTACAATTATTTGAAGCAATATGAGGATTATGTAGAAGCACCTTATGGAGGTGTTACTGATGTCAATCAACCACCCCAACCTAGGCTTAATATTCCTTGTCCACCTCTACGAGTTCAAAGCAAAGAAGATGAAATCAAATCCTCAGATGTGTATCAAGCTTTGCTTGCACACTTAGAAACTGTAGAAGTTAAGATACCTGGAAATAGGCTTCAAAAGCCTACCTTGCATCAACTAAAGAACCAACTATTACATCCATCCATTCCTTCCCCGGTCTATCCTGAGCATTTCAAAATGCCCAAATTTTATAGATTCAATGGTGAAGAAGATGCTCAAGAGCATATCACAAGATTTTAAATTTGTGCTTTAACATACAGGACAATGATGCATTGCTCCTAAGAACTTTCCTGAGTACCCTCACTGGTCCAACCCTTGAGTGGTTCAAACAACTTCTAAAACATAGCATCTACACATTTGAACAATTTGTTGATGCATTTTTTGAACGTTTCGCCTTTAACACCAAAATGAAGGTGACATTAACCGATCTCACAAGAATGAAACAAACTGAAGATGAGATGATCACTAACTATGGAAATAGATGATGAACGCTTTTAGCTAAGCTACCCTATCTATTGCCAGTGACTGAATTGACTCGTTTGTTCTCAAATATTTGCTTGAAATCCATCTCTTTGACATTGCAATTACAGCAATTCACTACCTTGGAAGAAGCTCTAGCACAAGCTAGAAACATAGGGAAAATCAAAATCCAAGAGGAAGAAATAACAAAACCTTGTAAGAAGGAGTCGACAAAGAATCCTAAGAATAGCTCGACACCTGCAAAGCCAGCTATGATCAATCAAGTGGCTATAAATGTCCCTACGTCTACTCAAGTTACACCTCCCCAAAAGGTGAACTATCAGGCTCAACCTCCTCCTATGAGTTATAACAATAATGGTACAGCAAACTAGGGACAAAAACAATGTCACCCTCAAAGACAATTTACTCCCATCGTTGAATCCATGGATTCTCTTTTCGATCATTTGTGGGCTACAAAGATGGTTAATTTACTAGATATTAAACCCAATGATCCAAAAATAGGTAAACCCAAGCCTATGGGATGTCGAGAGGATCAATATTGTAAGTTTCATCGACAAGGTGGCCATGATTTACAATCATGCTATGGTTTTAAAAATGTAGTACAAGACATGATTGAGAGGAATGAGCTTACAGTAGATGCTCTATTAGCTCCTACCAATCAACAAATGGTTATATACAAAGACCCTTTACCAACTCATGAGGTACAAGCAACGCCTGCTAAACCAATGAATGAGGTGAAGCAAAAACACCCTATGCAAGGGTATGTTGGGATGGTGAGTATTGTGACTAGGAACAAGAGATATCCAAGTCAATTTGCATAGCCTACAACTTAAAATGATGTTCCAACTATGTCATAAACTACACCACTTGTAGTACAGGGCCTTCCTTCTAGGCCAACAGTGACAATTAAGAGCAATCTTACACAAAGCTTGAGGACCACATCAGCACGACTGTCCATCTATGAGTTGATCCAACAATCACCTCCACATCGGGATGCCTTGATGGACATTTTAAAATCCATAGAGTTGCAACCGCAGGAGTCCAACTCCTTCATATATTTTGTGGGACATGTGCAATAGTGCAAAGAACCAGTCATACAATTTCATGAGCATGAGCTAAAATAAATAGCTAGCGATGTGGTAGATCCTCCTTTACACATCATTGCATGTATAAATGAGATACCATACAAGAGAGTGCTTATAGACACTAGGTCCTCAAGTAACATCATAACAACTAAAGCACTAAAGCACCTTAAGTTGCCAGCATCTCATGTTGTGGCATCAACTTACACTCTTCGCACTTTTAATGACACAATATGCTCTACTATCGGTACCATAGTTCTACCCATTTAGGTGGGGCAAAAGACTATATCGACGTTGTGCCATGTGCTAGAGAGTGAAATGGCTTATAACATTTTTCTCGGAAGACCTTGGATACGGGATATGAAGTGTGTCCCCTCCATAGTGCATCAATGTCTTAAATACACTCATGAAGGGCAAGTACATGTAGTATTTTCTAATGTAGAGCCCTTCAAATGCTGCAACATGTTGCAGCAGATGCCAGAGTTGACATTACCTTCGATTCATGTAGACTTCTAATTGAATACACCTAGTCAGAGTCTACCCATTCCACCACCTTCATCATCATCTACTCCATCCTCATCATTGCCACCTTTAGAGAAGGCTTCAACATCGTCAAACCCTCCATCGAGGAACATGTCAAAGAGGCCTATTGATGAGAGCCCACCATTAGTTTCTACCATATCCATGGAGTATGTTCCTTATGTCATTAATGAGGAATTACCTCCAGAGGTGAACACTGGATCCCCTCAAACCGCCATTCCATATTATCCATCTTCGCCATCCCAGGTCATAGTCCAGATGTCTAGCACATGGATAGGGGAATACTTGGTGAGAAATATCATGACAGTTCCATCACTAGAGACAATGCAAGACATGGGAAGACCTCGTCTTCCCATAGGTAGCATTGTACCTCTTGGTATACCTCCTAATAAAATGAATTTCATATATGGAGGTGTAGAGTATGGAGCTTTGCCCATTCCTCAGAAAGAATATGACGATGAACCATTTTCTAAGGATGTAAATTATTTGTCAAATCTAGACTATGTATTACGGTACTTATACCGCTGTAATTGGCATAGATTTGGTCTTGGCCTATATGAGCAGGGTAATCGTGTTCCATGTCAACCCCAATATCAACTTCCATATGATAGATGAGGGTTGGGACACAATAAATCGATACCGTTGGATGTCCTCACCGAAATTCTCAAACACCTATGCCTAAGTCATCAGGATAAGCTTGCCCGCAACCCATATGCTAATCCAAATCACATTCATTCCTTGGGAGATCATTTCCCCATAGAAATGATAGATCAAGGTCTTTCCAGTGATGTCGCCCAACCCCATGAAGTGGGGGAGAGCTCACACACCTTGCAATCTGATAGTTAGGAACAATACCAAGGTCCTCCTCATGAATGGATGAGTGATGACGAAGATGATTATGGTGTCGAACCCATTAACTACCCTAGCTCAAATGATGACCACGAGTGCATGTTCCCTTTGGACAACGAGGATGAATATTATCTTCATATGTTATTCCCCATCCAAGGACCCATTTGACGCCATATGTTGCCTCATGAATAGAAGGCTCGGCCTCTTCCTCATAGGCCATCGCTAGTTATTCCACTTCCACCCGAGCCACACCCATAAGTTATGAGACAACATCAGGTCTCTAGACCTGATGAGGCCTGGAAATGCCTCATTTTGCACTATGGTTAACATATAAAAACTGCCATATTATTAAATATACAAAGTTAAATTGCCAAATAGTTGATTAGAATATATTAATTGTTAATTGTTTACATGATTTTATGTTAGAAACATTATACCCCTGTTTTGACTATTTTAAGCATTTTACTTGTAAAAGGTCAAAAATGAGTATCATGTCAATTCTGATGTCATACTACAGTAAAATTACATTCTGATGGCATGGATAGATTCCTCTCATCGAGAACTACAACTTTTATTTTTGAAGCAAGTCAATCCGAGCTGTAGATAAAAAGTTATGAAGGTTACATCATTTTGGAGCTCATGCCTTAGTTTTTTTTGAGTTGTTAACAGGTGCAAATCTGCGTTAAGGGGCATATTGGTGGATCTACTGGGAATGATCCAAAGCAATTTAAGGAACCAAATTCATACCAATTATATTTCATAATGGAGAGAACACATGACCCAAATTTTAAGGCATATGGACAAATAATATGGAAGTTATGGGGCCCACAAAATGACAGTTTCACACTTTTTGACTGCTGGAAATTCTGGTAAAAATCTGTGTTAGATGCCAACTTGACAGCAATGCTGGGAGTAATTCTTGAGGAGTTAAGAGCTGAAAATTGAACCAGATGTAATTCATACAGCCAAGAACATGTGGGTAAAATTTGGTGTACATTGGAGTTACGAGGCAAAAGTTATAAGCACTCCAAAAGGGCAGTTGGGCATGTTTTGACTGCTGTAAAAAAATAGGTGACAGTCCATACAAATTCCAGCCACCTGTCACTATGAAGGAAGGCATGGAATTTGTCAATTAAATATGTAGGAAACACTTGGAAACAGATGAGGGAGGCTAGGAGTGACTCTTTCTCCACTTGCCAACACTTCCACGTGATCCAAATAGGAGCAACCAGTCAAAATATTGAATTGCAGGAAATCTGGAAACAGTCATACAAATTCCAGCCAACTATCAATAAATAGCATGGCTTGGAATTTGTCAATTCCAGCATGTAAAATCTATAGAATTGGTCTTCTAGGAATGAAGGAAGACTGTTTAGTCAGTCAAAACCACTTTCTTACACATCTGATGCATGGATAAGTGCAAAACTGTTACACTACCTGATATTTCGGAGCAGCTCTGGAATGAGCAGAACAGGACCAGTTTTGGTCAAAACTATAAACAAAATGGTCAAAAAGGTGGAAAATGGCGAGATGAAGATGGATCTAGCTATATGAGGAGTCTTCTCACCCCTTCCAATGCATTTCTCCCAATGGATGACACACAACAAGGAAAATGGATATGTTGCAGCATAACAATTTGTTGCATTTCAGGAAGACTTCTTTAGAACAGTTGCTAAATCCCTGAAAGGCAGCAACAGAATGGATTGGCATATGTAATAGAATGTTATAAATAATAGGCTCCCATGTTGGTTGAGCCAGGTAGAGAGGTAGAGAAGTAGAGAAGTAGAGAATAAGGATAGGACTTGTGGTAAGAAAGTAGATCTATGGCAAATTGTAATTTTTAGCAGGTTTTCCTGCAAATATTGTAATGTTGCTTGAGACTAAATAAAGTGCAGGATTTCTCATTCATATTTTGTCCCATTAAATGTCTGAGTGTTTAAGTAGTTAAGAGAGAGTTTTTCTGCCTTCTTCTAGAACAGGGGAGCAAGGGCCACTTCCAGGTTTAGAAGAAGGCTTATTGGTGACAGGTTTTTCTGCAACTTTTGTTGCAGTAGATTAAGCAGAGACTTGTCATATTTTATTTTCTGTTCTTAACTATGTTTTAGTAAATGCAAGTCATATTTTTAGTAGTAGATGTGTGTGCATGGCAGCTGACCACCTAGCATAAGTTTTTTTCCTATTTTCATCAGTTATTTCTAGCATTTTGATATTCTCCATTGTGTGATTAATTAGTTGAGTGTGCATTTCAATTCTGCAATTCTTTTCATTTCTATTATTTCCATTCTACTAGTGCCATTAGAATTAAATTTTTGCAAAGTTGTTATTTCTGTCATTTTCATTTTGCAAAGCGTAAATAGGTTTTATTCCTATTATTTTAGATTTTGCAAGGGTAATTAGTTTTAGTTTTCTGCAACCTTTCCATTTCTGCACTTCTTCTTCAGAAAATGTAATTAAGATTCTAATTCAGTTCATAAGACTAGTGGTGACACCAGAAACCCCCAAAACTGACTTGTCTCATCAATAAAGCCTATTTTTTTGAATGAGCTGATTTTCAAGCTGCCTATATCTCCTTTCGTATATAGCCTTGGACACCACCCTGGATTGACAATTATAATGATTAAATGGTGTGATTGATGACACTCATCATTTTTGGCACCGTTGTTGGGGACCACGGTGTTGTTAGAAGGTAAAAGCAGCCCAATAATTATTAATTGTGCTAAGTTGTGAAATTCAGAGTGAAATCTGGATAAATGACTGGTATAAGTAATAATTTTTGGTAAATTGCATTTCAGCCCATTTAGAAAATAAGCAAGAAACCACAGGAAGAAATTTTTTTACAAGAGGTTGAAATTATGTCAAAATTTTCTAAATTTTTGATTTCCAAAAATGTTGGAATTTTCAAAGAATCACAATCATCCACTTCAAGAACTGTAGGATCCTTTGAGAAATTATTACAAGAAAGAAAAATCAGTAGTTCAACACCACTTTCTCTTGACAAATCCATACACTCAGGAAAATTTGACAAGATTTATAATTGTTTTTGGGAACCTATAATGGAAGTGTCACAAGAGAATCTAGGGAGAGCTAGTAATGTGTTCTATCCTAGTACAACTAGTGCACCTGCCAGAACTTTTCAAAATCCCATTCAATTAGATCTTAATCAATATGCTCCCATGAAGGCCATTTCACCTTCAATGTTACCAACTTTCAAGGGAACTACATCTGAAGATCCTGATATGTTTTTGTTTGAGTTTAAAATTGTATGTCAAGCTCATGATTACACTAATGACAATCAAAAGCTCAAACTATTTCCTTCCACTCTTAAAGAGTCAGCTCTACGATGGTTTATCACCTTAGCACCTGATTCAATTAGAACTTGGGATGATATGGAAAACATATTCTTGGAGAGATACCAAGAATATTGTCAAGTCAAGAATCAAAATGATGAATTTCTTACAATGAAACAAGAGGAAAATGAAATCTTAGAAGACTATCTAGACAAATTTTCTTTTGTTCATAAGAGATGTGGAAGTGTTGAACCTGAAATTTGCAAAGTCATATTCTTAAGAGGACTGCAAGATAAATTTAGGGATGCATTGGATATCTTAGGGAAAGGAGATGCAAATGCACTTGAATTTCAAGAAATCATTAAACTTTGTAAAAATTATTCTCATTCAAGGCATAGAAAAAACAAAACTGGTAGTAACACAAATGATTTGAAAGAATGCATGGAAGAGGCTGATATTTTAGTACATCTTGATAAAGCAGTAGATGAAAAGAATGAATCTGTTGAACCTTCAATCATCTATTGTTCAAAATGTAATGAGAAGCAACACTCTCTTCATGATTGTGCTTTGAACAAAACATTTATACCTGCTACTTGTAGCATTTGTCAAAAAGGACACCCCACAAATCAATGTAGTTTGTTACCAGAACTCAAAAGTGTCTTTGAAAAATAGTCTCAACCTATGAAAGAATACAACTTTGTAGGACAAAGACAAGGAGATAATTTTCTTAAGTTTCCATATCAGAATGCTTCTCAATTTCCTACACATTGGGAAAATAATCCTTGGTATATGCCATGGTCTACTATAGGTCCACTTCAACAATGTTGGAGTCAACCACCATGGGCATATTCCCAAGAATTGTCTCAACATGGATGGATGAAACAACAATGGAATCAACAACATCCACCATGGTTACAGCCAAAACTACAGGGATATCAATGGGTACAACAACAAAAACTGTACAAAGGGCAGCAACATTATCAAAAATAGAAATCAAATTTGTTGCCCACTCATACCCATAGTTTCTCTCATGGAAAACAACAACAAAAGGAAAAACAACCTCTGATTTCAGCTCAACCTGTGGCCAATCCTAACAATGTTAAACAGGTAACCCCTGTATCTATGGTTGAATCAAAAAATACAACCATAATAAATGCTTGTGACTGTGATAAAACTCAGTTGTGTTCAAAACCACTTCTTGAAAATATTCCACTTACCAATGTAGAAATAGGAGCTAAAAGGAATGAGCATGAAAGCAAATCTACACTGAAACAAGAAGAAGAAAAAGAAAAATATGACTCATCAAAGAAAGTACCATGTCTTGAACAGTTTGAAATATCAAAATTGACATCTTCACAATCAGATTGGATAAAGGAATTAACACATTTAATTGTTAACATCCCTTTACTTCAAGCTATTAAAGATGTACCAATCATTAATAAGATTGTTCAAGAAATGTGTTTTAAGAAACCAAGAAAAAAGAAAGTATATCCTGAAACCATACAAATAGGTGGAAAATCAGTAGACTTGCTTGCAAGAAAACTTACTCCACCCAAGTATGATTGTCTAGGAAGTTCATTGTTTCTTGAATCACATAAGGAAAATGAAAAGAATATTTCGATTTTGGGCTCCATAGTTGTAAAGGGTAATGAAGAAGAGTTGGATTCATCCAAAAAGTTTGTTTTTGCTGAAAATGTTCATATTTCAGATATTAAAAATGAACCAACTACTGTTCAACAATTATTATGGAATGATGAAAAGCAGAATTTTGAAAAATTGTCACCCATTCCAGTACAAAATAGTTTTCTTCATGGATGTCATCATGATGCTTTACTAACACTTTATGCATCTTTAGCAATTGGTATTGAGTTGTTGCAGGTACAGAAAAAATAGATTTTGCAGTTGAATGCATTTGATGAACTTTGGTTGGAAGCACTTCACCAAATAGAGTTCACTCAACAAAACTGGAAAATGTGGCATGATGATCACATTAAAAGCAGCAAGGATGAATCAAAGGAGTTTGAGAATGAAGTTGTTCAACTTTCTTCGATTGATGATTTAAGGAGGACATTAGTGGTGAATGGACATCTTTTACAGGTGTACCATCAACCACTAACAAAGGTGGAGTTTGCTCAATCTTTCACACAGTTACATTTGCATAAGGTAGAAGAGGTTTCCTCTTCTGACAAAGATTCCAAATGATCATATCTTTGAATCTTGAAAAAAAAAAAAAGAAAAAAAAAAGGGAGAAAAGAAGAAAAAAAAAGAAAGAAAAAAAGAGGAAAAACAAAAGAAAAGAGAAAAATTGCAACAGAAGGCATGTCCCACAAAATGAAGATACATGAGGATATGCATCAATTTCAGCAGAGAGAAGAACTAATGAGGTCAATACTTCATTTCCAAAAATACAGAGACAATGATGACACAAGAAGATTATTACTACTTGTATGGAAGGAAGGTTGCATCATTGTTGCAAGCTTTTAGCTGAAAAAGATGTTTTCATACAGAAAAATTGACATGTTTTTGCAGAATAAGGATTGTTCTTATCAAGAATGAGAGAAATTCTCTCACATTGCAGCCTCATGAGATACATTCTATCTCATTGAAGCCCTTGAAAATATGGAAGTTGGTTGAAAACCAGAAATGGCAGCCTCTTCTGATAAAAAAAAAAAAAAAAAGATGAAAAAAAGGAAAAGAAAAATGAAAAAAAAGGAAAGAAAAAAATGAAAAAAAATGAATAATTTGGTAGTGAAAACCTTCTCAGAGGCGCTGCTGAATTGGCTTGCATGAAAACTGGTTTTTCGGCGTGCATTGCCTTGTTGATCCACCCATCATTGTTCCACCATTGTACAAATTTCACACTGCACATGTGTTATGTTTATGTTTTCAGATATCTTGCCAACAATCATCAGAAGCAGCTTGTAAGGTGCATGATAAATTTTTAGGACAGTAAGGTATGTGTTTCTTGCATTCAATCATAGTAAGCATTTAGCATTTAATATATAATAATCGGTATTTGGCATAAACTATTCATATAATATTGGCAAGTTAAAAATGTCAAGAAACACCCCCTTATGCCCTTAGTTGCATGGAAAATTCAACACCTGAAGATTTTGTTTTACTCCTACTGCAATAAATTTTGAAGCATCTTCAGAACAACAATCTCATTCTAAAGCAGGCTTCAAACCGAGACAAAGTGTGCTAGAAATTCCTGCAAATGTTGCAGAACAGTAGGGCACATTAGAAATTGCAAAGGAAAAAAATAAAGAGCAGCATAAAAACAAGAAAAAAAAAGAAAAGAAAAAAAGGAAAAAAAAAGTTGAAAAATTGCAAGGTTGTATACAAAAAAATGAAATACCTGTGCTAATTGAAAATGTTTAGTACAACAAGAATAAAATTCTCAGGTGGCAAAATATGTTTAACAGGATAAAACCTGCATATTGCTAGGCCTATTGGGATGCATGAGGGCATGCATCAGTTCAAGTTGGGGGGAATGATGAGGCCTGGAAATGCCTCATTTTGCACTATGGTTAACATATAAAAACTGCCATATTATTAAATATACAAAGTTAAATTGCCAAATAGTTGATTAGAATATATTAATTGTTAATTTTTTACATGATTTTATGTTAGAAACATTATACCCCTGTTTTGACTATTTTAAGCATTTTACTTGTAAAAGGTCAAAAATGAGTATCATGTCAATTCTGATGTCATACTATAGTAAAATTACATTCTGATGGCATGGATAGATTCCTCTCATCGAGAACTACAACTTTGCTTTTTGAAGCAAGTCAATCCGAGTTGTAGATAAAAAGTTATGAAGGTTACATCATTTTGGAGCTCATGCCTTAGTTTTTTTTGAGTTGTTAACAGGTGCAAATCTGCGTTAAGGGGCATATTGGTGGATCTACTGGGAATGATCCAAAGCAATTTAAGGAACCAAATTCATACCAATTATATTTCATAATGGAGAGAACACATGACCCAAATTTGAAGGCATATGGACAAATAATCTGGAAGTTATGGGGCCCACAAAATGATAGTTTCACACTTTTTGACTGCTGGAAATTCTGGTAAAAATCTGTGTTAGATGCCAACTTGACAGCAATTTTGGGAGTAATTCTTGAGGAGTTAAGAGCTGAAAATTGAACCAGATGTAATTCATACAGCCAAGAACATGTGGGTAAAATTTGGTGTACATTGGAGTTACGAGGCAAAAGTTATAAGCACTCCAAAAGGGCAGTTGGGCATGTTTTGACTGTTGTAAAAAAATAGGTGACAGTCCATACAAATTCCAGCCACCTGTCACTATGAAGGAAGGCATGGAATTTGTCAATTAAATATGCAGGAAACACTTGGAAACAGATGAGGGAGGCTAGGAGTGACTCTTTCTCCACTTGCCAACACTTCCACGTGATCCAAATAGGAGCAACCAATCAAAATATTGAATTGCAGGAAATCTGGAAACAGTCATACAAATTCCAGCCAACTATCAATAAATAGCATGGCTTGGAATTTGTCAATTCCAGCATGTAAAATCTATAGAATTGGTCTTCTGGGAATGAAGGAAGACTTTTTAGTCAGTCAAAACCACTTTCTTACACATCTGATGCATGGATAAGTGCAAAACTGTTACACTACCTGATATTTCGGAGCAGCTCCGGAATGAGTAGAACAGGACCAGTTTTGGTCAAAACTATAAACAAAATGGTCAAAAAGGTGGCAAATGGCGAGATGAAGATGGATCTAGCTATATGAGGAGTCTTCTCACCCCTTCCAATGCATTTCTCCCAATGGATGACACACAACAAGGAAAATGGATATGTTGCAGCATAACAATTTGTTGCATTTCAGGAAGACTTCTTTAGAACAGTTGCTAAATCCCTGAAAGGCAGCAATAGAATGGATTGGCATATGTAATAGAATGTTATAAATAATAGGCTCCCATGTTGGTTGAGCCAGGTAGAGAGGTAGAGAGGTAGAGAAGTAGAGAAGTAGAGAATAAGGATAGGACTTGTGGTAAGAAAGTAGATCTATGGCAAATTGCAATTTTTAGCAGGTTTTCCTACAAATATTGTAATGTTGCTTGAGACTAAATAAAGTGCAGGATTTCTCATTCATATTTTGTCCCATTAAATGTCTGAGTGTTTAAGTAGTTAAGAGAGAGTTTTTCTGCCTTCTTCTGGAACAGGGGAGCAAGGGCCACTTCCAGGTTTAGAAGAAGGCTTATTGGTGACAAGTTTTTCTGCAACTTTTGTTGCAGCAGATTAAGCAGAGACTTGTCATATTTTATTTTCTGTTCTTAACTGTGTTTTAGTAAATGCAAGTCATATTTTTAGTAGTAGATGTGTGTGCATGGCAGTTGACCACCTAGCATAAGTTTTTTTCCTATTTTCATCAGTTATTTCTAGCATTTTGATATTCTCCATTGTGTGATTAATTAGTTGAGTGTGCATTTCAATTCTGCAATTCTTTTCATTTCTGTTATTTCCATTCTACTAGTGCCATTAGAATTAAATTTCTGCAAAGTTGTTATTTCTGTCATTTTCATTTTGCAAAGCGTAAATAGGTTTTATTCCTATTATTTTAGATTTTGCAAGGGTAATTAGTTTTAGTTTTTTGCAACCTTTCCATTTTTGCACTTCTTCTTCAGCAAATGTAATTAAGATTCTAATTCAGTTCATAAGACTAGTGGTGACACCAGAAACCCCCAAAACTGACTTGTCTCATCAATAAAGCCTATTTTTTTGAATGAGCTGATTTTCAAGCTGCCTATATCTCCTTTCGTATATAGCCTTGGACACCACCCTGGATTGACAATTATAATGATTAAATGGTGTGATTGATGACACTCATCAAGACCCACTCACCCTAAAATAGGAGATCATGTATCCATCAACATGATTTCCATAGATTTAATGACACCATTGGTGAATCCGAATAACCCATCCAATCTATTGCATCTTGATTTAGAGGCAATTGAATTTGATCGGGGAGATTCTTCTCCATCACCCTCAGAGTATTGGCCTTGTGAGGAAATGTTACAACCATTTAAATTTTCTTCAAGAACTACTCAGGATGTTTTTCAAGCTGAGGTTGACCCTAAATTTCCTATGGAAGAAGCAAACCTAGCTGATGAAATTCACTTAATTCCCACCCCACATTAGTTGGAGGATGGGTCTCACATGTCAATTGAGCCAACAATTGACAAGGATATCGGTACAGATCTCGATAATCCCCATACCATTAAATTAGGGGAAGGTCTCTCCCTAAGTGAACAAGATGATTTCACAGTTGCATTGAAATCAAGGATTAAAGCTTTTGCTTGGTCGTATAAATATATGCTAGGACTAGACCCAAATATAGTCATGCATAATCTTACATTAGACCCCAAGATCAAACCTGTTAAGCAAAAGTTATGAAAAATGCACCCAATAGTAGCCTTAATGGTGAAAGATGAATTAAAAAAGTTGTTGGATGTTGATATCATCATCTCAATAGATTATCCGCCATGGATTTCAAACATGGTTCCCATAAAAAATCCTGATGGGAGGATTCACATTTGCACCGAATTTCGATATCTTAACAAAGCGAGTCCTAAGGATGAATTTCCCTTACCTAACATCGATGCATTGGTAGACACAACAACAAGACATGAAATGCTATCCCTAATGGATGGATTTTTTGGATATAATCAGATTCGTATTAATCTAGAAGACCAAATCAAAATGGTGTTCACAACTCCTTGGGGACATTTTGTTACAAGGTCATGCCTTTTGGCCTTAAGAACGTTGGTGCTACCTACCAACGAGCCATGACATATATCTTCCATGACTACATGCACAAGATTTTGGAAGATTACATGGATGATTTATTGGAAAAATATTTATTTCAGCCATGAACATCTCGATGTATTGTGTAAGATCCTAGATCGCCTCATAGAGCACAATGTTAGACTTAATCCCAAAAAGTGTGTCTTTGGTGTCACATCTGGTAAAATTTTGGGATTCATAGTCTCCAAGAGAGGCATAGAGGTAGATCCAAACAAGGTCAAGGCAATATTATAAATGCCTCCCCCACAACCATTAAGAAACTATGCAGTTTGCAAGGAAAGGTCGCATCCATAAAACACTTTATAGCGCAATTATCGGATAAGTGTTGACCCATGAATAGGTTGCTACACAAGGGGGTCTCATTTCATTGGGACGAAGAATGTCAAAATGCCTTTGAAGAAATTAAACAATACCTAGCTTCACCACCTGTATTGGCTCCACCGTGACCAGGAGTGTCATTCTATTTATACATCTCAGCTACCGAGTTGGATTTGGGCACCATGTTGTCCCAAAAGAATGAATTCCACAAAGAACAGGCTACTTATTACATTAGTCGTACACTGGTCAACTATGAAACTAGATATGCATACGTTGAGAAGCTATGCTTAGCAGTGGTCTTTGCCACAAAAAATCTATGCCATTATATGCTTAATCATACCATGTATGTTGTATCTAAAGAAAATCCATTGCGCTACATGATGAGCAGAACATATCATAATAGTCGCACGGCAAAATGGATAATGTTGTTGACGAAATTTGACCTAGAGTTCATTGGACAAAAATCGATCAAAGGATAGGTCATAGCCGATCAACTAGCAGAGGCTCCTCTATAGGATGATCAGCCTCTAAATATAGAACTTCCCGATGATGGAGTATTTCATATTTTAGAATCACCTGATTCTGCAGAGCCTAAGTCACAGGTAGACATAACTCTATTTTTCGATGGTTCTAAATGTGAGCAATGTGGTGGTGTAGGTATCATGTTTTTCACACCGCAAGGGGCTCCCATACCTCTTTCATTTAAACTCAATTTTCCTTGTACTAACAACAATGTTGAGTATGAAGCTCTCATCATAGGACTTCAAATGACAATCGCCATGAACATAACAAAGTTGAACATTTTTGGTGATTCCTTGCTCATAGTAAATTAGGTTAAAGGGATATTCTAGTGTAGGTGTCCTATCTTGCAAGCCTACAAAGCCCTAGTGGACAAAATCCTAGTCAAATTTGAATGGTATGATATAGAGGCACTCCCTCGCTCATCTAATCATTTTGCGGATACAATGGCTTCCTTAGGGTCGCTAATCCCACATGACCCTTCAGATGATATCACAACTATCCAAGTAAAAATGCTAGCGCAATATGCGACTGAGCATGAAGAGCATAATGCTATACCAATTGTTCACATGATTCATATTGAGCCTTCCCATGAAAGGTTCTCTCAACTACACCAATATTTGAATAATGCTAACTGGGGGCTTTGTTCCCTCATACTCCTTTTGATACTAGCACAACGCTATATCTCCAAGTTCACTCTCAATCAGCATTCGCATGAGACAAAAATCAAAAGGATAGCATGATTCATAATATTGAGGCTTCTTCAAAGCAATATTGGGCCATCCAGATTAAATATTATCTTAATCTGGGTAATATTCCACCTGGATTGTCGCATGCCACAAAGTGAGCATTCAAACAAAAGGTGGAAAAATATGTCTTATTAGGAGACATAATGTATCGTCGGAGTTATGAAGGTATCCTCCTTCGTTGCTTAGACTCACAAGAGTCAACTTGGGCCATCACCCAAGCACATGATGGTACATGTGGTGGCCACTTTAGCGGTATGGCCATCGCTAAGTGCATTCTTCGCATGGGCTATTATTGGCCAACTTTAGAGAAAGATTGTTGCGCTTATGTTAAGAAGTGCATGAAGTGTCAACATCATGCAAATTTGACACACGTACCTTCATAGGCCTTACAACCAATTCAATCGGTCTGGCCATTTGCACAATGGGGGTTTGATTTAATTGGGAAAATCTCACCTGCCTCATCGGGTCGTCACACGTTTATCATAATGGCAACCGAGTACTTCACAAAATGGGTGGAAGCAATTCCCCTTACCACAACGATTGGACCTCGCATTGCGGAGTTCATGCTACATAATATCATATGTCATTTTGGTATTCCATCCAAAATAATATCGGATAATGGAACACCCTTTAAAAATAAGGATGTGCGTGCATTAACAACAAAGTATAACATAAAGCATAGCTTTTCCATGCCCTATTATCCACAAGCCAACGGGCAAGCAGAGGCATCAAATAAGACAGTAGTAGCCATCTTGAAGAAAACCATCAAGGAAAATCATAAAGATTGGCATAATCAATTACCTCTTGCCCTTTGGGCTTATCGCACTAGCATTCGGACACCCATTGGGGCAACTCCATTTTCACTAGTGTATGGTGTTGAAGCCATCATGCCTCTGGAGTTAGAGATTTTGTCACTGCACATTTCCATGCAAGAATTCATCGACGATGATACAACTAGGCAAGCTCATTTAGATCAATTAACGTTGCTTGATGAACGACGTGTGAATGCCCTCGAGCATCTACGTGTTTATCAAGAGCATCTTAAGAGAGCTTACAACTTGAAAGTACATCAAAGAGACTTTCAAGTAGGTGATTTAGTTCTAAAAGAGAACCAACAAAACTCAAATTTGCCCTCCAATTTGTGAGATAAATTTATAGCAAATTGGTTAGGTCCATTCATCATCACAAGCCATATTGGACCTGGAACTTATCGCTTAGCATCCATCGAAGGAAGTGAAGAGCCTAAACCCATGAATATAAGTCATTTGTGACCATTTCATGCTTAGAGCACCAACCAAATGCTCCTAGGTAGTCGTAGACACTTTCTAAGTGTCGTTGACCGTCTAGGTCACCCTAAAGGCTCCTAGCGGTCTTTGACCATCTAGGTCAAATAAAAATCCCCTAGACTATCTACGATCATCTAGGTCAACCTTAAAATCTCCAAAGGCATCTATAAGCCCTTTGGTCACAATGAAATGCCCCTAGGTAGTCGTAGACACTTTCTAAGTGTCGCTGACCGTCTAGGTCACCCTAAAGGCTCCTAGCGGTCTTTGACCATCTAGGTCAAATAAAAAAGCCCCTAGACTATCTACGATCATCTAGGTCAACCCTAAAATCTCCAAAGGCATCTATAAGCCCTTTGGTCACAATCAAATGCCCCTAGGTAGTCGTAGACACTTTCTAAGTGTCGTTGACCGTCTAGGTCACCCTAAAAGCTCCTAGCGGTCTTTGACCGTCTAGGTCAAATAAAAATCCCCTAGACTATCTACGATCGTCTAGGTCAACCTTAAAATCTCCAAAGGCATCTATAAGCCCTTTGGTCACAATCAAATGCCCCTAGGTAGTCGTAGACACTTTCTAAGTGTCATTGACCATCTAGGTCACCCCAAAAGGCTCCTAGCGGCCTTTGACCATCTAGGTCAAATAAAAAATCCCCTAGACTATCTACGATCATCTAGGTCATTAATAAGCTCCAAAGGCATCTATAAGACCTTTGGTCACAATAAAACCCCCCCCCTAAGTAACGTCAAAAAAGCCCCTAGACTATCTATGATCATCTAGGTCAAAAGAAAATGTTCCTAGACTATCTACGATCGTCTAGGTCAATCCAAAAAGCTCCAAAGGCATCTATAAGCCCTTTGGTCATCCCAAAATCCCCAATGGCATTCATTAAAGCCCATTGGTCAACCTGTATATACATATATATCAAAAATACAAAAAAAATACTATCAAAATCATCAAAATACAAAAATATTGCTTCATTGCACTTCATATAAATTGCATTAGGCATTCTCATCATTGCATTATGCATTGTTCCAAATTGATCATACATGTCTAGCACCAGGTCTGTACACTAGGCATCTATTAAAATCATTGTTGTTATGAGTTAATATTACCACCTGTTAATAATACATATACCATTTACATTTACATTCCATATTATATGCCTGTTTTTCGTCACTTAGTCATTGTTAGTAACACATAGTTAAGTTTTCGGTCACTCAGCCATATCTAGTTGTCTTTTCATATTTTGTAGAAAGCTAGCATGATTTTTAGAAGGTAGAATCCTACTTAGATAATGCTTGGTATACATCAAAATCCCAACACATTTTTCACATTAAAAATCCAAGTCTAGCGCAAGGAAATATGAAAACTATAAAGTAGTCTAGGTTACTTTCAAGAGAAAAGGTTATCTTGCTCATCCCCCTATGCGAATGGTTCAAAGATGCTGAGAATTGACAAAAGGACAAGTTCCTCCTTACCCAAAATCCCTTACCCTACACTGGGGTAAGTATCCCAAAGAAAGAAAATTAGTAATGATTATTATCCCCCCCAAGTATTGAAAACATACATTGCCCTACACTGGGGCAAGTATCTCAAAGAAATATTCCAAAGAAAATAGTGATTATTATCACTCCCAAATATGCATAAGGAAACAGTGATTATTATCACTAGGAAAAGCAAAAAGAAATAGTGGTTCTCACCACTATTAAAATCCCTTGCTCAACAAATAAAAATGAGCAATTCCCTTGAGAAAGTCAAAGAAAGGTAGGGACTCCAAAACTTGAATCCCTGGAATTCTCAGCATTAGAGAACCATAAGGTGATCCTCATTATAGGTTTTGTGGATAGCCTACTTGTCAATGGTGGTAGCCTCCCGCATGATGATATGTCTATCACTTAAGCAACTTGTTTAGGTATAGACCAATGTTTGAATGTGGATGAGCTAGCTTGTTGTAACCTAGGTTATATAGTGGTCTAATCCAACTAAGTACGAAACTCAAGATAATGAGACTCACATAATGATCTCTAGTGCCGATGGGCTGAATAAATCCCATTTGCACTAGGGTAATCTTATGTGTTATCATGGCAATGAACTCACATGCACACATAGGGATATTGATTATCTTGGTTATCTTAGTAGGTGCATACTTTGTCAAAAGATCTTGTATAGTTAGTATATGACTTTTTATTAGGTAACTAGAGTGTTTGAGTCTCTTCAAAACTATCAAATAATATCATATCACATTACATTATCCATTCCATTTTACATCATGTTGTCACATGTTTGTCAAAATTACAATGTCCATCAAATAAAGTGTTATAATAACATGAAAATAATCAAGATACATTTTGTATAGTCTATGGTGCTAGCATAGTATGCATCAAAAATTCATCACAAATCCATCATACAAAATTAAATCTAATCAATCATTACTTCCAATCATACACATTTACACTTTTGTTCATTAAGTGATGTTCATAAGCTAGGATAGATACCGGTTAAATATTAGCAATAATATTTAGACGACCACTGACTATTTTATGCATATATTTTAATTTACAAAAGCATATAAATAAAGCATCCACATCTACATATCATCAAATTACATCATCGGATAAATACATGCATCCATGTTAGATATCCATCATAACATCATAAAGAAAATATAAGCATTGTATTCATATCATAAAGTAGTAAAAGATGACATAATGATAAAAGCTAAGTCATACATATATATATATCTATATGTAAAAGCCAAAAAGCTACATCATAGTCCATAAACTACCCGTAGGCTACAATAAAAGTGAGTCATCCGACTTTGCAACCCAAAAAAAGTCCAAAAAGAACCATCAGAGTCCATTGACCATGGTCACATAGGACCGATACCTCGACTCTCTCCTCTGCTCTTAGTATGAGTCTGTCGTGAGCTCCCAGACCTGCTACCCCCTGATCTATTGCCTCTAGATACCTCCATCCTCCGAGAAGTGCTTGAAGCCCTCATCCGAGCAAACAAGTGTCCCATCCCGCTCCCCTGGCTATGCTGTGATCCAATGGCTAATGCCCGATCTGGTATGCACCCCTTATAGTGCACTATCTCATCCTCCATCATATCCATGTAAGTGCGCTCCTCTCAACACCTAGTCTGATAGGTCACCACCAAACCCTGGAGATGTGCTATCTCCTCCTACATCCTAGCTAGATCACCACTGTTGGACTCCCCATAGCGAGGGCCCTATCCACCAACCTATGCCTAAAGTGTAGCTATCACTGCTGCTTGCCTCTCCATCTCAACCTATGCACTCTGCACCTATGCCTGTAGTAATGCTCGATCACTCTGTAGCTCCATAATCATAGCATCTCATGTTGCTAGTTGTGCCTGCATACCCTGATCCCCCAAGTCTCCCTCATCAAAGCCCACTGGATCTTGTACATCTATCAGGTCCACCCTATCCACTGACACACGTTGATGCATAACTCGATCACCTGTGTCTACCTCCTCATCATCTAGAGACTCATCCTAACCCTCCTCATCTGAAGCACCCCTAGATGCATCCACTACACTAGCATTTGCATCCCCTCCTAGTGGTCCCTCCCCCCACCACTGTCATATGACCCACCATGCATCATACTCTTCTATAGTTCTCACATCATCTGAATCAAAAACTACCACCTCAGGATCTAACTCATCTCCCAAGTCCTCTACCATAGGCCATGCTAGAGTCCTCTCATCCCCATGATGATGATAGACCATCGGCTCCCTGGGCAGCCCCTGGCATAGCTCGAACTATCATAGCACACGATCATAAGAGAAGTACTCTCGCTCTATGCCATGTCGCCCTATCAACCATCTACCTCATCGAACTCGACGTAGATGTGTCTCAGCCTCCCTCTAGTTAGGACAACCCTTATAGGGTCTCCACTCGATATATACTACCCTGAGCCATGCAAAAGCCTCTGTATAGTGCCCTACCTCCCTAGCATATCATCGGCTATGTCCTGACTCCTATGACCTCTTCCATAGCTCCCCATAGCCAATCTCCCTATCTGGTAGCTTTGCTCGAGTGGTCCATGGTAGTCCCCGTGGTCTCTCTACTATAATGTGTTGCCAAGACCAAGACTATAGTAAGAAGCTACAGCCCAAACCCTTCTACCCATGTGAGTGGATCTCATACAACTCATCATATAGTTGTGCCAATAAAGTAGGACCCCAAGCCATAATTATGGGCTCATCCTCTGTGCAATCCACTAGAGTAAAGACCAGCTCTATTAGGTTCCATGGGAACCTAGCTCCCGAAGAGTCAGGTAGCAACATGTTGCTGATCAAGGTCATCAAAAATGTGTGCCTAATGCCAAGCACACCCTCCTGATACCATCTAGTCACTAGAATCCCTCCGTTGGGAAGATCAATCGATACATCCTCCCAGCGGGCTCCGAAGTACCTTCGCACTATGGCCTCTCGCCGCTCTATCAAAGAAGATACTATTTGGTGCCCCTCTATCATAATACGTAGTATCCGATATACATCCTCTAGTGTCACTATCATCTCCCCCGTAGCTAAATGGAAAGTGTTAGTGTGAGGGTCCCATAGGTCTATCAAAGTAGTCAGATAGGCGCGGTCTCCCACCATGGGATCTAACCGCGTAACTTGCTTCAGATCGATGGCATCGAGCCAACACCAATATATAGTAGTCAAATGGTCTCTAGTGACCTAAAAGAGACTCGGTACCCTGTACCAACTCCTAACTATCTGCTCATGCAAATCAAGGTGTCAAAAAGGCCCTAAAATAGCAAAATTTTGCTATAAAAACACTAAAAAACACATAAAAAAGGGCCTTTTTGGCCCATTTTTTGGCCGTCCCACCTAGGAACGGCCCCTAATTTGGTAGCCTTCCCACCTAGGGATGGCCACTAGTGACCATCCCTCACAGGGATGGTCCCCAAATCAGGGTAAAATAGGGTCAATTTGACCCCTAAAAATGCCCTAAAAACCTAAAAAACACAAAAAAATTGGTATTTTCTTCTAATTTTTTGCAAATAAAACATAAATAAAAGTTACATGTCATAAATTTTAGTCCTCCTAGGGTTTATTAACTCTGGGTAGGGCTGTAGTCATGAAATTATAGCAAAAATTGCAAAAACACAATAAAATAGGGCAGAAAAAGCATGTAATCCATACCCGTTTTGCACTGGCTCCACCGCCTGATGCATCCGTTGGTTGGATCATGTTGTGGGTTGATATTTTTGTAGTTCTCCACTTCAGAAAAATCTCTCCTACCTCCTCTCCTCTCCAACTTCTCCAAGCAAGTTGCACAAATGAGCTAAAATGGCCCTTTTTGGCCTTTTATAGCTCCAAAAGAAGCCGACCACTCCTGGGTGGGATGAGCACACTTTTGGCTGGATATACCACCCTAGGATGCTCACAAATACTGCCCTCATCCCCCCTAGGATGGTCACAAGAAAATTGCACTTAAAAACATCAAAAATATCAAAAAATGGGCCAAAAACCCACCAAAAACAAGGCAGAATGGGCTAGAAAATGAGAGGGATTTAGACTGAACTTATAATAATTTTGGATGCATAAAAAGACTCTATTTTACTCCCCAAGAAATCCTCCATGGCTTGACCACTCCACGGGAATGAGATATTGGGCCTTTTGCCTCCAAAACTATTCATCCAAATAGTCAAAAATCACCTCCAAACATGTATTTAGTACCATGGGCAAAATAGAGAGTTGCCCCAATTTAGTCATATGTGTCAAGCGACTCATCACTTTAGAATTTTTCATGCCCTCATCGACTCATCGCTTGAGGGGGTAGTCATCATAATGAATTCATAAATCGAATCAACATTTAAACACTTAGAAGTGTAAATTCCATGCATTCAAAAGAATCTTGGCTAGAGATAAATTTGCAAGCCCATGCTGGGGCAAAGAAATAGCATAAGAAGCAAATTAAATAGGCTTGACCTCCTTGAAACCTCGGGAATTGACCCATGTAAAGGTTTACAAGAATACAAGGCACCAAGACCTAGTATGCCCTAAGCCCCATAAGATTGTTACTACAACACGGCTGAAAGGTATACCTGCAATCGATCCTTCGACTATGTCAATAGAAAGGATTCCAAGAATGTATGCTTTTCCACAATGGAGGCATCCAGAGTTGATTAAGTTAATAAACAACCTTGATCATTCGATGATTTAGTGATCTATTTTTTCTCAACGCTTTGTTTCACATCACGCATCCCAAAAATGGGGCATCTATAGACACCTAAATCACGTAAATCGGATAATACTATTAGTGCATTACATATGCCCTCTTATCAACAACATATGGCCTTATTAGGCACCCCTCTAGGCTAGCAAAAGGCTTCCAAAAGCCTCCAAAACTTAGTTTGGAGGGTTCCTAGCAGTCTGGGGCAGTTTTGGGGCTCCTACTGGTGACCGTCCCACCCAGGGACGGTCATAGTTGGTGACCGTCCCACCTAGGGATGACCATCAACAACCATCCCTAGGTGGGATGGCCCCTAACTGGACCTTTGAAAAAGTCAAAGGATGCACTAAATGGCAATCAAAGACTGCCATTAGCGCATCCAATCACCCCAAATTTATTGGGGACCTGCTAATGGATAGTGGGATAGTTTATTGGGAGCACCCAAAGGGGTAACCTTCTCCCAATCACCCCATGATGCAATTAGGACACATGGCGTCACTTGCCTCGCATGGCAAAGATGCCATTTTTCCCTAAGTGCCCTCTTGGGCTATAAAAGGAGCTTCAAACTCCCAATTCAAGAGAGGATAATGAGAGAATTTTAGCAATGAAGTGCTGCCCAATTCTATCCTCACCCTTTTGCAAACCAAACCCAAACCAAAACATGCCTTTGCCTTGGCCTTGAAACCCTCTTCCTTTTGAAGGTGATTTTAGGGGTAATAGGCTCGAACCATTGAAACCAAACCAAACAAATTGAATAATTCTTTGGCCCCATCTATCGACAACACCCTTACCAAGTTCTGGACCAATTCCCATAGCCATAGGTGACAAAACTAAGGCAATTTTGTAACCGTCCCACCTGGGGACGGTCAGCAGTCTACCCATGGCACACCTAGGGATGGTTGCCAAATAGTTTGGAATTTCAGATAAATTCCTCCATAGTCCCCTTAGGAATTTCTAGAGGAACCTATGGTCCAAATTTGAGGTAGTTTGGAGGAGTTTTGATGCAGGTTTGGTGATCCCCAATGTTGCAGGTCTATCTGGCTCACCCAGGAATGGTCCCTATTTGTGCATTGTTTCACCCTTGATATTGCCTCCAAAGTTGCTTATTTGTATTTAGATCATCTTAGAATATGCATATGCTTAATGTAGATCAATTTTCATGCATGTAGATCACTTTTTTTGGTTGTAGCATATGCCTCTTTTGTTATGTTTTCAAGGCTTTATTCATTCTATGAAACAGGTGCTATTAACCCCATTTTAGTCCCTTGTGTGTAGGTGCAGGTATTCTACGCATAAGGAAGGAGCTAAGAAGACCAGGAGAATAGGTTGAAGGATAGCTCTCAATCGTGGGATGCGATATTTACACCAAACGCCATAGTTTACACCGCTTTGAGGCACCTTTCAAGGGACTAGATCCCTTGAACATTGTAATGGAAATTGTATCAATTTGTAAAAGCCCTCAAGGGGATATTTGTAATCTCACATTTGAAGCTATACATTGATTAAATAGAAGGAGAAATCCACCATTTGGTTACATATTTGCTTCACTTTACTAGATTACAAGTTTATGCTATATTTCCCTTTGAATGCTTTTTAACTGCTTTACATTGCAATTAAGTGCCCTTAAGGCGGTGTAGTAAATTTCACATCTTTAGTGGCCCTTTTGGGATGAAAATAGAGTAGAAAAAAGCATGTAATCCATACCTGTTTTGCACTGGCTCCACTGCCCGACGCATCTGTTGGTTGGCTCATGTTGTGGGTTGATATTTGGTAGTGCTCCACTTCAGAAAAATCTCTCCTACCTCCTCTCCTCTCCAACTTCTCCAAGAAAGTTGCACAAATGAGCTAAAATGGCCCTTTTTGGCCTTTTATATCTCCAAAAGAATCCAACCACTCCTAGGTGGTATGAGCACACTTTTGGCTGGTATTCCCACCCTGGGATGCTCACAAATACTGCCCTCATCCCCCCTGGGATGATCACAAGAAAATTGCACTTAAAAACATAAAAAATATCAAAAAATGGGCCAAAAACCCACCAAAAACAAGGCAGAATGGGCTAGAAAATGATAGGGATTTAGACTGAACTTATAATAATTTTGGATGCATCAAAAAACTCTATTTTACTCCCCAAGAAAGCCTCCATGGTTGGACCACTCCACGGGAATGAGATATTGGGCATTTTACCTCCAAAACTATTCATCCAAACAGTCAAAAATCACCTCCAAATAGGTATTTAGTACCATGGGCAAAATAGAGAGTTACCCCAATTTAGTCATATGTGTCAAGTGACTCATCACTTTAGCATTTTTCATACCCTCATTGACTCATCACTTGATGGGGTAGTCATCATAATGAATTCATAAATCGAATCAACATTTAAACACTTAGAAGTGTAAATTCCATGCATTCAAAAGAATCTTGGCTAGAGATAAATTTGCAAGCCCATGCTAGGGCAAAGAAACAACATAAGAAGCAAATTAAATAGGCTTGACCTCCTTGAAACCTCGAGAATTGACCCATGTAAAGGTTTACAAGAATACAAGGCACCAAGACCTAGTATGCCCTAAGCCCCATAAGACTGTTACTACAACACGGCTGAAAGGTATACCTGCAATCGATCCTTCGACTATGTCAATAGAAAGGATTCCAAGAATGTATGTTTTTCCACAATGGAGGCATCCAGAGTTGATTAAGTTAATAAAAAACCTTGATCATTCGATGATTTAGTGATCTATTTTTTCTCAACGCTTTTTTTCACATTGCGCATCCCAAAATTGGGGCATCTGTAGACACCTAAATCATGTAAATCAAATAATACTATCATTGCATTATATATGCCCTCTTATCAACAACATATGGCCTTATTAGGCACACCTCTAGGCTAGCAAAAGGATTCCAAAAGCCTCCAAAACTCATTTTGGAGGGTTCTTAGCAGTCTGGGGCAGTTTTGGGGCTCCTACTGGTAACCGTCCCACCCAGGCATGATCATAGTTGGTGACCGTCCCACCTAGGTACAGCCATTAGCAACCGTCCCTGGGTGGGACGACCCCTAACTGGACCTTTGAAAATTTTAAAGGATGCACTAAATGGCAATCAAATACTACCATTAGCACGTCCAATCACCCCAAATTCATTGGGGACCTGCTAATGGATAGTGGGACAATTGATTGGGAGCACCCAAAGGGGTAACCTTCTCCCAATCACCCCATGACGTGATTAGGACACATGGCGTCACTTGTCTTGCATAGCAAAGATGCCATTTTACCCTAAGTGCCCTCTTGGGTTATAAAATGAGCTTCAAACTCCCAATTCAAGAGAGGATAATGAGAGAATTTTAGCAATGAAGTGCTACCCAATTCTATCCTCATCCTTTTGCAAACCAAATCTAAACCAAAACATGCCTTTGCCTTGGCCTTGAAATCCTCTTCCTTTTAAAGGTGATTTCAGGGGCAATAGGCTCAAACCGTTGAAACCAAATTGACCAAATTGAATAATTCTTTAGCCCCATATGTCGACAACACTCTTACCAAGTTCTGGACCAATTCCCATGGCCATAGGTGATAAAACTAAGGCAGATTTGTAACCGTCCCACCTGGGGATGGTCAGCAATATGCCCATGGCACACCTAGGGACGGTTGCCAAATAGTTTGTAATTTCAGAGAAATTCCTCCATAGTCCCCTTAGGAATGTCTAGAGGAACCTATGGTCCAAATTTGAGGTAGTTTGGAGGAGTTTTGATGCAGGTTTGGTGATCCCCAATGTTGCAGGTCTATCTGGCTCACCCAGGAACGGTCCCTGTTTGTGCATTGTTTCACCCTTGATCTTGCCTCCAAAGTTTCTTATTTGTATTTATATCATCTTAGAATATGCATATGCTTAATGTAGATCAATTTTCATGCATGTAGATCACTTTGTTTGGTTGTAGCATATGCCTCTTTTGTTATGTTTTCAAGGCTTTATTCATTCTATGAAACAGGTGCTATTAACCCCATTTTAGTCCCTTATGTGTAGGTAGAGGTACTCTACTCATAAGGAAGGATCTAAGAAGACCAAGAGAATAGGTTGAAGGATAGCTCTCAATTGTGGGATGCGAGATTTACACCTAATGCCATAGTTTACACCGCTTTGAGGCACCTTTCAAGGGACTAGATCCCTTGAACATTGTAATGGAAATTGTATCAATTTATAAAAGCCCTCAATGGGATATTTATAATATCACATTTGAAGCTATACATTGATTAAATAAGAAGGAGAAATCTGCCATTTTGTTACATATTTGCTTCACTTTACTAGATTACAAGTTTATGCTATATTTTCCTTTGAATGCCTTTTAAATGCTTTACATTGCAATTAAGTGCCCTTAAGGCGGTGTAGTAAATTTCATATCTTCATTTAGGGGTCGTCCCATTATTATCCCTTATCCCAAAACCCCTATCCCACTCATTATTATAATATATTATTAATAATATAATCAACCTTAGGCTATGTATAGCCCATGTCAACTACCAATAATAAACATATATAATATCATATCATATCCTCATATACTTATCCCTAAATACCATAGCATTATACAACCTGGAAGAGGATGGTGTTAGAATATAAGCTATTTTATCATAGGATCCCAATTTTAATATTATCACACAATTATTCACAAGTATTCAAACAATAAAATAACTTACTATATTCATGGATTTCACTTACTATTCTAGTACTAATAAAGTACTAAAATTTCCCTACCTAACTCTCATATGCTTCCTCTACATATAGCCTTTATAGAGACTCCAGATATTTTTGAAGACATATTAATGCTACAAGGTAATTTTTATTAGTTACGTTCCAAATTAATTTTTATGAGGCTTTAATAAGACCTCATTTTAATAGGTTATTTTAATGTGTAATGTCATTTCATGTTCATTTGAATTTCATGTAATATGGGTTTGGGAACCCAAACCCTAATCTTATTTTTCTCAATATATAATTTCATAACACAAAGGGAGGGATGTGATTTTTCACTCTCCATTGTCGACAATCTTCTCCTCTTTTTTCTTGTTTCATGTGGTTGAGCTTGGGCACATAGCATTGATCCTTGCTGTAATTTCAACTTCAACAAACTATTCAACTCCTCAAATATCTGGGAGATATATCTCTTCATATTTCTCATAAGATAAATATATTTGATTGACTCATAATAATAACAAATAACTAATGATTACTAAATGGAAACTCTAAATGACTCATATTTACAAAATGTTTTTCAATCCACATATTTACAAAATATTTACAAGTACCAAATAATGTAATAAACTCCAACACCCCCCTATTACATTATTTGGTATAAGGTCCATTGTCTTCATTTGCTTTGGTCTTCTTGATCACTTCTTCATGGTGATGAACCTTGATCATTTTTGAATCTTTGCCTTTGTATTTGTTCAAGTAGTACATGTTTCTATCGTAATACTAATAATGGTTGTTACTTGTACCTGTCATACTTCTAAGAAAGTCATCACAATAATATAAGTCATCACTGATATAATTTATATCATTAGTTTCCTTGTTGTAATCAATGTTTTCCATCTTAACATCTTTGAGGCTGAAATCATCATAAATATGTAAATCAATTTTAGCAACATCCCTAATAGTGTGTTTTCCATATTTACTAGAAATTATTTCGATCTCATAAATATTGCTTAAATTATTTCTTGATCATCTTTTAGATCTCAAAAGTAGGCTTTAGCCTTAAGAGAGGCCCAAGTAAGGTAAGTCGATTATGTACATTGATCATCTGATCGTCTTGCCTCAATATTTGTAGTTTCCCTTCTAAAATCATGGTTAGATAATGCTAATCCCATATATAGGTAGGCCGAGTGATAGGGAGGCCTACCCTTCTTATATGATATTTGATAAATATGTCTTAAATGTCTTAAATAGTTGTTAAATAGTCTTAAATAAGTGTTAAATATGTTTCCAAAATAATTCTTATAAAGGGTAAATAGCAGTATAAAAGAACTCTCGACTACCCTTTTAAATCTCTGTGGAAAACCCCTCTATTTTGAAATATCAAAGTCACCCCTTCCTTTAAAAGTGAGTGGCGTAGCATATTTTAGAGGGGAGGGCTCTTGGGTTTTGCTGAGTTCAACCTTTTAAAATCAAATAAAAGCTCTCCATGCTTTTTGAAAATAGAGAGGCGTGGACACCTACCATGTATACAAATATTGTAATATATATTTATGGCCTTTAAATCATTAGTGTCATAACTCCCATTTACCATTATAGGTTTCAAAACATATTAAATATCAGTCCCCTAATGAAGATCGTATATGTCTTTCTTTTATAGTATACTAATGAATAAATTTTTCAATTTTTCTATCATCCTTTTGAATAAAATATTAATTTTTGATACACTATCTTGTTCTTATTCCATGAGAATTTTGTGTTTAATTAAATACCATTCTTCTAGTAGAAGTTGATCTAAATTTTTTTGTGAAAGTGCTATCACATCTAAAGCAAATATACCATTTTTGTAAGACCCAAGGGCTTCAATCTTGTTTAGTCTTTTGATAAGACATTTCTTATTTCCATTGATGACTTTGAATTCTATTGTTCTTCCTCTATCCAACAATTATGATACTGAAATTAGGTTATTTTTTATCCCTAGAACATAAAGAACATTCTCTAGTGTGCATTCTAAGAAAGGTAGACTAAGTGTAACATTGTTTGTTCCTTGGACTTGGTAGATTTTGTCATCAACAATCTTAATTAGTGTAATTTGTTTTACTTGAATAGAATCAAACCAATTTAGGTTGTGAGTCATGTGATTGTTGGCTATACCAATAATTATCTTCATACCCAATTTTTGGTTCTATTTGATTTGCTTGTGGTGATTCACTATATCTCAAAACATGTTTGTGACAATATTTTCTCTGCTTTAGAAATTCTTTCTTAATGAAGTTTTTCTCTTTAATCATATGTGACTTTGTGAAAGGCCTTTTGATGCATTCATAGTTGTTTTATAATTATTCAAATATTTTTTAATCTATTTGGATGTTGTCAATAAAGTAGAAGACCTTTAATCTGTTGGAAAATTACCATTAGTAAAAAGGTTAAAAAATATATTTTACCTTGGGTAAAGGTAACTTACCTTTTACCTTACCTGGACGGCAGTTGGACGGCAGCATTTGGGCGGCAAGAGAATTTGAGTTTATTTTCTTCTCCCCTAATTTCTCCTTTCCCCCCTTTTCTCTCAAATGGTTACTTTAACGTTTATTTAAACTTTGTAACCTTATGATTATTGTTAATGCAAATTTACTGTTTTATCAAAGTGCTCACCTTTCACATTTGGTATCAGAGCCGAGAGCCGAGACCGGCCTGAATCCCGAGGCGGTGGGGCCCGTAGTTCGAGGCGATGGCATAGATCCCGAGGCAGCCCATAGGAGCCGAGGTGGCACGGATCCCGAGGCGGCCCGTAGGAGCAGATCGACATGATTCTCGAGGCACTGGTGGAGCTGGACGAGGTGGCCCGTAGGAGCAGATCGACATGATTCTCGAGGCGCTGGAGAGGCTCGTTGATGTGGCGTGGTGACCTGCACGTAGCCTGAGGTTCGTTGACGTGGCGTGGCGACCTGCACGTAGCCCGAGGCTCATTGACGTGGCATGGTGATGTGGCGTGGTGTGACCTGCACGTGGCCCGAGGCTCGTTGACGTGGCGACCCATGCGTGGCCCGAGGCAAAAGGTGTTCTGCACTGTCAGAGACTGCCCGTAGGCAATCAAAGCACTTAGTGTGCTTTGCTCTTTTTAAAGAGCTAAAACATCGCCGCAGCGGCGATGTGGGACTAAAGTCCCAAAAAAAAGACTAGCTTCGCGCCGAAGCGCGAAGCCAATAATAGCTTCATGTTCGACGCGACAGCTATAAGGCAGGGAGCCCGCTTAGCTCCCGGATCTGCCCGGTAGCACAGCGGCTACCCTTTGCCTTGACTCCCGCGAGGTCGAACGATCGAACCTCGACGGGGTCATTTTTTTGCTTCTCGCGATCTAGCGATAGCAACAAAGGCAGGGAGCCCGCTTTAGCTCCCGGATCTGCCCGGTAGCATAGTGGCTACCCTTTGTCTTGACGCCCGTGAGGTCGCACGATCGATCCTCGACGGGGTCAATAGTTTTTTTTTTTTAAATCAGAAAAACTATAAGGAAATTTTAAATTTTTTTTATTTATTGTAATTTCCTGAGAGGAAATAACTGTACAATTTAAAAAAAAAAAAATTCAAAGTTTTATTTATCATTTAAAGTTGATAATAGACATTTCCTAAGAGGAAATAGTTGTAAAGTTTTTTTTTTTTTTTTAACTTTGAAAGTTAAAATTTTTTTTTAAATTTCCTAAGAGGAAATCTTTGTAAAAGAAAATTTCTGGGAAATTTTCTTAAATGATAAGATCGAAAGGATGTTACCAAGCCCTCTGCAGGTTGTTACTGAGAACAAACGCTGAAAACTTTGATAGGCACGTGAAAACACTAGGAATTAATACAGCTTTTTTCACGAGTTGCAAAACGCGGTTATTGCACACCGGAGAAATCTTGATCTAGGATACGAAGCAGATTCAGAAGATAACTCCTTTGGCAGCAGATTTGAACAATCCGACACAGTGGCAATTGCTTCACAAGGATCTGAATATTCTCATTATAGTAATTCAGTTGAAATCCTACAAACTCCTCCTGAAATAATATTGATCAGTGACGATGATGAACAAGTCGCTGACAATTTTGTAATTGCTGAACAACAAGAGTGAGTTGTTTATGATTGTAAATCAAGCAAGGCTTGATAGTTTGTAAAGTCTTTTTGCAATAAGACTATAAAAGAGAGGTTTCTTGTTTTAGTAGATAATAATGGGATCACATAATAATCTACCAATTCCCGAATTCAGTGGGGATAATTATGAGTACTTGGTCCATCAAAATGAGGACATTACTCATCGAAAAAGGACTATGGGATATTATTGAAGACGGTTACACTGCTCCAATAGATTGGACTACTTTAAGTGCAAATGATAAGAAGATCTTCAAAGATGCACAGAAAAATAATTCTTTTGCCTTATACCATCTTCAATCAGCATTAGATCCAAGTATCTTTCCTAGAATTGCATCTTACTTAACTACTACAGATGCATGGAATGCCTTGAAAGAAGGATTCCAAGGAAGTGATAAAGTGAAGCAAGTCAGGCTTCAGACCTTAAAAAGAGATTTTGAAAATCTCAGAATGAAGGAAAATGAAAGAGTCGGAGACTACTGTGTTCGAGTCAAAGCAATAGTTGATATGATGCAAACTTTAGGTGAAGACACAAAAAATGAAACAATTGTGAAGAAAGTGTTGAGAACACTTCTTCCTAAGTGGAATCACATTGCCATCATAATTGAAGAATCCAAAGACCTTTCTACTCTTACATTTGATAGTTTTATTGGATCATTAACATCACATGAAGAGAGACTTCAAGGAGCACCTTCAACAAGCTATGGAGGTGATGACAAAGCCTTCACTTCGAATGAAACTGCAAGACGAGCACAAGGAAGAGGCCGAGGCAGAGGACAACAACAAAGAGGCAAAGGCCAAAGCAACTCCTACAAAGGAGGAAATCAAAACAGAGGAGCCAATCAGAACCAAAGCGGCAATGCAGGGCATGGAAATCAAGGACGAGGAAGTAACAAGACTAAAACAACTTGTTTCAATTGTGGGAAACAAGGCCACTTTGCTCGTGACTGCTGGTCAAAGACTTCAAAAGATCAAAGCAGTCAATATGGCTCATTCTACGAAGAAGAAGAAGGTCCACCAAACCTTTTTCTCTCTTATGGACAGCCAGATCAAAATCTTAATGATACATGGATTTTAGATACTGGTTGCTCCAACCACATGAGTGGCAAAGAAAATCTCTTTGCTACATTAGATTCAAATTACAAATCCCATGTTAAGTTAGGGGATAATAAATCTTTGCAAGTTGAAGGCATAGGAGCTATGGAAGTTCCAACAAAAGAAGGCCTTAAAAATGTGAATGACATATACTATACTCCACGACTACAACACAATTTGTTGAGTGTTGGCCAAATGATGGAGAAGCATTACAAATTAGTTTTTGATGAAAGAAAATGTACAATCTTTGATAAAAACAATTGTAACTGAGTCATCACGAAGTACCTATGACAAAGAATAGGTTATTCCCTCTAAAATTTGGTGAGCCAGGGGGAGCTCAACTTGCAAACATTGCTATTACAAATCCAAGTGAATTGTGGCACTTGAGATATGGTCACCTCAATTCCGCTAGCTTGAAAATGTTAACATCACAAGCTATGGTGACAGGACTACCAAAAATTCCAGAACATAAGAAGGTATGCGAAGCATGTGCTTTGGGAAAGCACTCCATAACAAAGTTTCCAAGAGGCCGAGCGTGGAGAGCAAGCTATCCTCTTCAACTAGTACATTCGGACATCTGTGGTCCAATGCAAACAAAAAGCCTTGGAAACAATTCTTATTTTCTAACATTCATAGATGATTATTCTAGAATGTGTTGGCTCTATTTTCTGAAACACAAAGATGAAGCATTTGATTGCTTCATAGACTTCAAAAATAATGTAGAAAAGCAAAGTGACTACTATGTCAAATGTCTTCGCACTGATAAAGGAGGAGAGTACTCCTCAAATGAATTTTTACATTATTGTAAGCAAAATGGGATAAAAAGGCAGTTCACCACTGCCTATACCCCATAGCAGAACGGTGTGGCCGAGAGAAAGAACCGCACCCTTGTTGAAATGGCACGAACAATGCTTCAGACAAAGCATCTCACATACAACTATTGGGCAGATGCAGTGAGAACAAGTGCATATATTCTAAATAGAAGTCCGACTTCTAGTTTAGATGGTATCACTCCTTATGAAGGATGGTACGGTAAGAAACCAAATGTCAAACATTTCCGAGTATTTGGTTCTTTAGCTTATGCACACATTCCTGAGGAGAAGAGAAAGAAGCTTGATCCAAAGAGTCAAGCATGTGTTTTTGTAGGGTATTGTGATTCAACCAAAGGGTATAGATTGTACAATCCCAAGACACATAAAATCATTATCTCCAGGGATGTAATTTTTGATGAAGGGGGAGAATGGGGTCATAAAAAATTTGTTGATTTTGACTCTAATTCGGAAAGTTCCACATTAGTACCTCCCACATTTGTACAACCCAAGAAAAGCAGTGGAAAAAGTCCTCCTCCACAAATTCCACATCAAGAATCTTCATCAAGTACATCAAGTGGTACACCAAGTCCAAGAGGGACTTCTTTGTTGGCACCCCCAAATTCTCCAAAATGATTTCATAGATCTGTAAGCGCTCCAAGTCCGATGGATATAGATCCGGTTTCTCAAAGGAAAGAGACAAATAAAGGAAAGCACATACTACAGAGTCATCCATCTTCTCAAATGTTGGATAGGAATTTCCAACAAAGATACACTAGGAGTCAAGCTAGTGAGATGGACGACATTTTGTCAAGACTTGAAAATCTTCAAATGTCAGGAGATGATGAGTCTCATGAACCAAGGGGTGATGTAGTCAATTATGCTTTGTTGGCTGCTGCACAGCTAGAACCATCTAGCTATGAAAAAGCATGCATTGAAAGTATATGGCAAGATGCCATGGAAGAGGAAATATCCTCAATTAAAAAGAATGATACTTGGGAGCTTGTGAAGCTTCCCAAGGGAAAAAAATGTGTTGGATGTAAATGGGTCTATAAGACCAAATTCAATGCTGATGGAAGCATTGAAAGGCACAAGGCAAGATTAGTAGCTAAAGGTTTTACTCAAAAATATGGAATAGATTATGAGGAAACCTTTGCTCCGCTTGCTCGACAAGAAACAATCAGAACTGTTCTTTCCTTGGCAGCCCATAAAGGATGGAACATTCAACACATGGATGTGAAAAGTGCATTTTTAAATGGATACCTAATAGAAGAGGTGTATGTTCAACAACCTCAAGGTTTCCAAGAACCAGGAAAAGAGAACCTTGTTTATAAATTGAAAAAAGCACTTTATGGCCTCAAGCAAGCACCACGAGCATGGTACTCATGAATTGACGGCTATTTCAGCAAATATGGTTTCACAAAAAGCAAGAGTGAACCAACACTATACTACCTGAAGAATGGAGTAGATATCCTCATAGTTTGTTTATATGTGGATGATCTAATATTCATGGGTAGTAATAATAAAATGAATATGGAGTTCAAAAACTCCATGATGAATCAGTTTGAGATGAAGGATCTCGGATTAATGAGATACTTCCTAGGAATGGAAGTACATCAATCAAAGAATGGGATCTTCATATGTCAACAGAAATATGCTCATGACATGATCAAGAAATTTGCTATGCAGCAGTGCAAATCAGCTGCAACACCAACCGGACATGGAATCCAGCTAAGCAAAGAAGATGGAGCACCAAAAGTTGACTTGACCAATTTCAGAAGCATGGTTGGGAGTTTAATGTTTCTCACCAACACTAGGCCAGATATACAGTATGTTGTTTCTCTTGTATCATGGTTTATGGCATGCCCATCCGAGCTGCATCTTCAAGCAACCAAACGAATTTTACGATATGTAAAAGGTACATTGGATTTTGGAATCCATTACCACAAGTCTAACTCTGTGAAGTTAATTGGTTATAGTGACAGCGATTGGGGCAGTAATATAGATGACAAAAAATCTACATCAGGGAACTTTTTTAGTCTAGGTTCATGACTAATAACTTGGAGTTCCAAGAAGCAATCTGTTGTAGCATTATCATCTACTGAAGCTGAGTATATAGCCATTACTCATGCTAGTACTCAAATCCTCCGGTTGAGGAAAATCCTTGAAGAGATTGGCGAAAAACAAATTGGTCCAACCAAACCGAATTGTGATAATATCAGTGCCATACAGTTGGCATATAATCCGATCCACCACAAAAGGTCAAAACATTTTGATATGAAGTATCACTTCATAAGAGATATGGTGGAACAGCAGACAGTTGAGCTTGAATACTGTAGCACTTTGGATAATCTAGCAGATATCTTCACCAAAGGCATGGCTAAAGCTCAATTTATAAAGCTGAGAGACTATATAGTCAGTCCTCTCAACTTTAAGGGGGAGAATGTTGGAAAATTACCATTAGTAAAAAGGTTAAAAATTTTATTTTACCTTGGGTAAAGGTAACTTACCTTTTACCTTACCTGGACGGCAGTTGGACGGCAACATTTGGGCGGCAAGAGAATTTGAGTTTATTTTCTTCTCCCCTAATTTCTCCTTTCCCCCATTTTCTCTCAAATGGTTACTTTAACGTTTATTTAAACTTTGTAACCTTATGATTATTGTTAATGCAAATTTACTGTTTTATCAAAGTGCTCACCTTTCACATAATCTCCCTATTTTTTTAATAATCTCTTTTCCTTATTTAAAGAAATATTTTACGATCTTTCCAAATTCACTTTAGAGAGGATAAATTCCATTCCTTATAATAAATAGCCTTTAAATATTTTATCTTTGATCAATCTTCTATTTTCTTGTCCCTGGTGTAAACCTTCAATAACTTGTTTTTGCCTTTGCTTTAAACTTGTTCTTTCAACAATATGTCTTTTCCTCAAATCAAATAAGCCTTTGAATAATTTTTCCTTCTTCAAAAAATGATAAATTGACAATTATTTTCCTTAGTGATTTGGCAAATTCAATAAAAAAATAATTAACTTCCTTTGTAGTATAAATCTTTTTTCCTCCCAAATATAATTTTTTTTAATTCTTTGTGAATATCTTTTTCAAATATTTTTTTCAATAAAAAAATATTTCTTCAAATATGTTTTTCAATATAATTAATAAACTCTTTCTTCAACTTAATATCCTTCTTCTCTTTTAATAATTTTTCTCACATTAATTAAAATCTCTCGAACAAATTTGTTTTAATTTAAATGCTTCCTTTAAATATTTTCCTTCCAACTTTAATACCTTATCACTTGGTTTTTCCTTTAATTAATTTTGCTTTTGCTATAAATATTGCTTTCCTTTTCAAATATTAATTTTTACTTTCCTTTATTCCTTTAAATTTCCAATTCACCATATACTTTTCTTTTAATATTTATTTCTCTAATTAATTCTTCTTTTCTTTTGTAACTTTTAATTATCTATAAACCTTTAAACTTCTCTAAAAAAACAAATTAAATACCTGACTTATTGTTCATACTTATTTAGGAAACACTTTCCTGCACATATTTTTCAATGACTCTTTTCAGTGCTTCTTGATGCCTTCGTATTCCTTTCCTTCTTTAATATCATCTGGTCTCTACGTGAAATTTTGTTGTCAATATGTTATGAGTAATGCTCTCAACATTCTCTACAATTTGTTCTTTTTGATGTTCTCTCTTGGACATCCTTTTCTCGTTTGTAACTTCAACACATATTATTTCTTCAAACTTAGATGTTCTCTAGATATCAACACTTAAGGCATGTACAATCTTCTTTGTTGCAAACATCTCTGGACATTCTCTATTTTTTAGGTGTTCTCCTTCAACCTAGTTGCTTTATCCAGTGTTCCACCAGTGCTTCACAACATCTTCGACGGATAATATTTTCTCCTTTGGATTCTAACCTGAATTTACTACTCTATATTTGGTTTGAGCACTCTTATTCAACCCTAAAATTGAACTTGGGTGCACTTTTCAACCTAGTTTCTCTCAATTCTCAGGTACTCTTTTCAACCTAATTTCTCATAATTATCTTCTTTATCCTAGAATTCTCTCAAATGTGGGTCATGATTGCAACTACTTCCAAGGGCATCTACCAACTACTTGGGTTCTTGCTCACTATGGAACACACACATCTCTCTCTCACCAAACACTTCAAATGCGGTTATGATACCACTAATAGCATATAAGTTATTTTATCATAGGATCTCAATATTAATATTATCCCACAATTATTCATAGGTATTCAAATAATAAAAGAGCTTACTATATTCATTGATTTCACTTAATATGCCAGTATCGATAAAGTATTAAAATTTCCTTACATAACTCTTATATGTTTCCTCTACATATAGTCTTTACAAAGACTCTTGACATTTCAACTTCAATAAACTATTCATCTCCTCAAAAATCTAGGAGATATGAATTTTTATATTTCTCATAAGATAAATATATTTTATTGACTCCTAATAATAACAAACCTCTAATGATTACTAAATGACAAATTCTAAATGACTTATATTTACAAGACTCTTTTCACACCACATATTTATAAAATATTTACAAGTACCAAATAATGTAATAAACTCCAAAATATGGCACAGTAAATTGGAATAAACCCGTAGAGTTTGTAGAGGATGATTATGTTAAAAAGCTTTATTTTTATTAACAGAAACCATTCACTAATATATAAATGTATCAAATCATTCATCCGTAAATAATATTCCACAAAGATAATCCACATAATGAGACACAAATATAGATAATACCCTTATGGTAGGGCAACACCATCAATACTCCTTAAGAAAGGAATAACTCCATAAAATATCCTAATATGGGAGTGTCACTTAGAGAGGGAAAATTCTTTTACATACACCATACGTGATAAAATATTACAAGTATTATTGATGTCTCGACTACAACATTAACTCCTTTACTTAAACACTAAAATAAATAATAACCCTAGCCCTAATGCTCAAGGGATGACTAACTCATCCCAGTTCCCAAGCTAACAATAATAAAAATAGTTAACATGTCTATATTAGAGCCATCGCATGGCTTCCCTCTTTAGAAAGCTTTGTTCTTAAAGATGGAAATAACTAGAAAAAAATACAATTTGAAAAACATCACTATAACCATTCTGGATGGATGAATTCATAGGATCATATCTCCCTTAATATTGCTCAAATTCCTTCATATGGCCACTCATTTCGGAGCTCTCCAAATTTTAAACTATATGATATAAGAATTGTCTAAATATGACCACCCTATGCAATGGTATGGCTCCTAGAAGATGATACATTCTCTGAAAAATTTACCCTAGTTCTACAATCCAAAAAAATCCCCACTTTGCTAGAATCATTGAAGTGGGTCATGCACTAGCATTTAATTCACTGACCCACAAGGCATATAGATCAATTTTGTATGTAGACTATTGCTCAATTGCATTAACATGGTAGAATATGAGGCACTATATACTAGCTTGAGAAAAGTTGAAAATCTGGGGATTAAGAACTTGAGGATATATGATGACTGTAAATAAATTATGAGCCAGGTTAATTCCCAATGTGCCATAATAATAAATACTTAAAGCCATATAAGTATCAAGTCTAGGATTTATTAGAGAGCTTCGATACATATGAAATCAATGTAATACCCAAGGAATTGAATTCCAAAGTAGATGAATTGGCAAGTATGGTGGAAAAATCTGACCCTATCCAAGACATTTGGGATAAACTAAAGGAGTTAGAAGTATTCTTTAGAAAATCCATCCTCATTAACTATGATCACTAGTAAGTTTTCAACCATGATTAACAAATCATTGAGTTCCTAATCAAGGAAGTCAAGCATGTTGTAGAGAAACATAAATATGGGGATGATAATAAATATAGGGTTATAAAACTAAAAAAGAACTAACTGCCAAAGGGATTAATTACTTTGGACAGCCTATTCATCCCAAATGACAGTGTAAGGAAATCAAGTTTCAAGGTAAAATCCTCTTCTGATCATTTAGTAGAAGTCGTTGAGGTAAAGAACTTATCGCTTGGGAAGGAATGCACTTAGGAAGATATTAACCTTTTCAAGGAGCTTCATGGCAAGTATGAGGATATCATTGCATGGTCATATAAATATCTCAAGGTATATGATCAAAACACCATAGAACATCCTATTGATCTAGAACTTCGTGCCAAACCTTTTCAATAAAAAAAATGGCCAATGAACCCTAAAATTAAGGTAGTGATGAAAAAAGGACTCTTGAAGCTCTTATAGGACCAAATTATATTCCAAATTAAACATTCCATATAGGTCACTTATTTGGTTCCTGTGTGTAAAAAGAATTATAGTATAATATTGTGCATTAACTTCAAGAATCTAAATAGAGCTTCATTGAAATATCACTATATGCTACTAACTATAGATTAGATTTTATAAAAAGTAGCAGGGTCTTAGATGTTGTCGCTCTTGGATAGTTTTTCGAGGTACAGTTAATTTTGCATCAAAGATGGTGATCAGCATAAAACGATATTTACCACTAAATGAGGAACCTTTGCTTATCAAAGAATACCATTTTTGATTGTAAAATGTAAGAGCTACTTTCCTACTGGCTATGGACATTACATTCATCAGAATAGTTGGTAAGATAATCTTTATATACCTCAATTATTTGACTATGTATTCTAAATATAGGAATAAGCATATTGAACAACTAGAGTTATTTTTTTAGAGGTGTAGGGAGTTTGGTATATCACTTAATCCTAAAAAAATCCATTTTCATGTTATAGAAAGGTAAATTATTAGGTCATGCGGTGTTAAATGATGGTTTAATCATAGATCCCAGTAGGATAAAGGTCATTCAAGACCTCCCCTATTCTTTTTAGTCAAAGGAATATGGTCCTTCCTATATAAAATCTAGTTGTTTTCCAAACTCATAATCAATTTTACCCAAATGGTCACACCGATTTCTAAGATGCTTAAAAATAATGCTACTTTAATTTGGATTGATTAAGGCAAAAAATCCTTCCAAGACATCAAAGGTTCCATAAATAATACTAGTTAATCCTAAATTTTCCAAAGAGTTTAAGCTCTATGTGTTTGACATAGATGAAAGTATTATCCTAATCCAAAAGAATGACAAGGATGAAGAACACCCCATATTGTTTGATTCAAGTCCTCCATAACTATGAAAGATACACCATTAAAAATTAGGTGTTAGCCATCATGAAGGATCTTACAAAGTTTAGATACTACTTATCACAAAGAAAAATCATTGTCTTGATAGTATGCCCTAATGTCTAACCCACTGTACTTCATGGTGAGTTGGGGAAAAGAGAATTGGATGGATTAACAAGATTTAGGAATTCAATATAAATATCAAACACACCAAGCTCATCTAGAATATAGCCTTGTGCAAAAATTTGGCAAATTTAATTCCTAAAGACTCGGTCACCCTAGTGGAAGAAATAAAACTGGATGGATGGGAGATATTTGTAGGTTTATGGCCATTGATCGAATACAAAAAGGATTGATAGCCAAAGAAATGATTTGATTCAGGTAAAAGGCAATGCACTATATATGGCTTGATGGTGTCTTTTCAAGAAAGGATATGATGGTGTTTTGCTATGTTGTATACAAGAAGAGAGGATATAAATTATTATCAAATAATATCAAAATGAAGGAGGGCATTATTTTGCACCAATCATGGCCCACAAAATCCTAAGGGTTGGATACTATTGCCCCATAATATTTTTTGATTGCTTCTTGTAGACACCAAAATCTAGCCACTTGTCATCCATCCATGTTTTTCAATCCCCACCATCCATTATTTATATACATATATGTATTTGTTAATATATATTTAAATATTAATATTTTATATATTATATTTATATATTTATATGAATTAATCCCAACCATCTATTATGTTTTAATCCTAGCCATTCATCCGCCTTAATCCATGCCACTTACCCAGATTTAATCTCCATCCTTCATCATGTTTTAATCTCGGTCACTCAAATTGTGTCATCAAAACCCTAACATGTCTAAGGGAAGATTATAAAGAGGAGTCATTTTGATGACTCAATCCCTAAGTTATTTGAGTGCCTAAGTACCCTAACACTTTGGAGTTCTCTAAGGACCACCTTCATTTCCATCCTCACCCGCATCTAGTTGTCGCTCACCTTGCACAAACCAGATCTAGTTTTGCAACCTTTCCCTCATCCATCGAACACCCACTAGAGCTTCCTGAGCATCCATCAGAGCTTCCCGAGCACCCACCAAAGCTTCTTGAGCATCCACTAGAGCTTTCCAAGCACCCACCAAATCTTCTTGAACACCCACCAGCACTTCTTGAACACCCTCTCGAGCTTCCATGGCACCTCTAGGTATTTTTAGTCATCATCGAGCGTTCATAGGCATTTCTTATGCCAGATCTACAACCCTATGGTCCTCGAGTGCCATTAGGGCATCTTCACAACCCTCACTGATAATATTTAAGTAAGTTAAAAATAAGTACAACAAGTTCGTTAGCAAGGTAAAAGTTCATTGCACTTATTTCATGTTTTATGGTTTGTTTACAACTTTCATTGCAATATTAGGATTTTGTGATTTTATTTCTCTTGAGAGTCTCACGTAATGGAGCCCTCACAGATATTACTGATCCTTTTTATGGTTTTTTGTGATGTAATAACAACATTTATTGGAGGTTATTGAAGCTTGGGTGGCCCTGCATAGGATACAAAATCCCATCCACAACCTGTTGAGATCAAATCAAGTGCAAAGACACCACCATTATTTTTAACTAGGGTTTCAAAGAACCCTAGTACATGTAACAATTATATCAAAATAAATAAGTAGTGTAAAAACCCCACATTTGGGGCACACTGATTATAATACTTGAGATCTACCGATAATACTAAAAGAGTTTATTTGTATTGTGTAATCATTGTGTTATTTCGCTTATTTATTATTTCATAGTTTATATTTGGTGTTGCTTGATTTTTGTATTCACAAATGATGATCACGGTGGGAACCACAATGCGTTTTGTATGCTAACTTACTTTTTTATTGATCTTTGTTTCTTTTTTCTGTTTTGCAAGTTTTCAAAAGTTTGTTTGTGTGATTTTCGTAGAACTAGGGTTTCTGAAGAGTTGTAGAAGTCACCCAAAAGTTGTGTATATGCCCTACGACGCTCGAGGGGTGCCCTACAGTGCTTAGTGAATGCTCTGCTACATTCCAAAGGCTTTGAGGTCTGTTTCACAGAGTGGAAAAAGGATACATAGGTTTTTTTGTAAGTCTATTTCAAAACCCTAATCCCTCTACTTCAATTTTTTATGTTTTTATAGATAAAGTGATAAAAATAACATCAATCAAATTCTTATTAAAAACAATCATATTATATTTGTATTTTAGGTACTTGCATTTATTTTGCACATTAGAATAGCCTCGCATTTACATATTCACCATAAGTCACATTTTAAATTTAAATTTTTACTGTTTTCTGGTGTGTTGTGTTAGAATAAATCTTTGTTCTCTTAAGTTCTACTAGGATAGTCTTACCTGAGTTACCACTCTTCCATGAGTCAGGTGAACTCTCAGTTTAGACTAGTTCAGATTTGTTAAGTTGTTATAATCCAATGGTTCACATTGATCAACTTTGCTATTTATACAAAGTTGATCCCATGGAATAAGTAATCAGTTCTTGATCATTTAGTAATGTTTTGCATGTCTAGTATCAAAATTCCTACATGGTACCAGAGCTAGGCTAGATTTTGCTTGCATTCAATTTTTCATAGAGCTGGTTCACCTTATTTGGATAAGTTTTTTTTGACTTCAAAAACTTGCTTAGAGTTAAAAGTAGTCATACTCTTTATTCATAAGTCATTTTTTTTTCAACAAAATTATTTTATTTTGTTGAAAAATGTTTGAATTTACCTTCTGCGTATATCTCATTGCATGAATGTAATTTTTATGGTATTACTACTAACATTTCAAGCCTTAATTCTCATTTTGAATATTTAAAAGAAATTGGTTTTTTTATAAGTATAAATATCATGCAAATTACATGCTTCAATTTCCTTTAGAAGCATGTTCTAACAGTCTTTGCAAACCATTTACGAAGAAAGTTTGAAAAACTGGCGACAGTGTGCAAAGAGATTTTTAAAAATCGTTCACAAAACCTGTCAAGTGATGTTGCCGACGGTGAGGATGTTTGAGCTTACTATGATAAACCAGTCATCCTATTGTGCTACCCATGTTGTTGATGTCTGTTGAGCAGCACCTGGTGGATGTTTGAGCTTGTTGTGTCAAACTTTGGACATCATCCACCTCGTGCGCTACACGGTAAGATTCTGCACGAAATATCTACTCGTTCCTCAAAGCTGAGTCATCCTCACTGTTTGGTTTCTCTGTGCAACAAACTCGATATATTCTCAATACGAAGGCCAGGACAACGTGTGGTATATCCTACTCAAACCATTGAATGTGCATTGATAAACAAGTGGTGAAGGCAATACAATGTGGCACTTCACTGAAATGAACTCCTTGTCATTGTGTAACAACTCATAACCAAAGGCGTATCGATTCGAAGGAGGCATCGAATTCAGTTCTAGAATCTACGTCGAATTATTGAATTGTCTTTCAGCTACTTTCCACCAAAAATCTTTGATGCAACAGAAGGTTTTGTATTTTTTTACCTTCACTCTATAAAGCCATAGTGTGCATATAATCATCCTTTTATCTTTGCAACACACGTCTATCACTCACAATACATTTTTTTCTCTCTAATCAATCATTTCAATGGCTATCCTATTTCATTTTTGTGGTATGCCCAGATTGAAGATCTACTCGAGTTAATTTTCCATAATCTACGTAGCTTCATCTATTTATTCCCTCTACTTTGGCTACTTTGGAAAATTATCGATTTACATCCTTGTAATCATCGTCTTGTTGAGAAGCCATGCGAAGGTTTGATGCATAGGTCTGATAGCACTATGGAGAGATTGATCCAAACTAAGAGAGGCATTGCAGCTCGTAAAACCATCTCGTTGGATGTGAAACTTTGTCGAAGGCTCACTTTGGAGAAAGCTAGTGTTGTGAGTGTTTGACTACGAATATATATTGCAACTCCTAATGCAGTCTCACTGGATATGTGACTGTGCTTCACTTTCTAAAGGAATGTTGTGAAATCACTGGCCGTCGTGTCACTAATACTGTGCAAAGCCATTAGAGGAGCAACTATTTTTTTGCAGATCTACCACCGCCACTGTCATCTTCAACCTACACTCAATATGGCTCACTCATCACAAACTTCTACCACATGAATATTAAGATAAAACCACTAGATTTATTGTATGGTTTTTTTATTTTTACTTTGGAAATAATATATTGTAAAAGAGTTATAATTTTTTACTCTAAAAACTCTTCCTCTATAGAATTTTTCTCTGATGAAAAACTTTGTAACCTTCATACATTTTTAGACTCCTCTCCTTATTCTTCAGCCTGTTCAGATTATCAAAGTGAAGAGTCAAATTGTAAACTCATATCAATACAAAGTTTTTTTTTTTGGGGGGGGGATTTTGGTGTTGCTTCTTACACCTTTTTTGGTCTTTGGCATTGCTCAGGGAAGTTACTTTCTTTTATCTTTTTTTGTTGTTGTTGCATTTCTTGTGTGGCAAATATTGAAGGATAGTTTTTTTTGGTGGAGTCATTATGTGGCACTCTCTTGGCCACTAAATGTTGTTTCTTGCATCTCCCTATTTCAAGAATCTACTACATGTTCTAGATGCACATCAATTGTTTTCTCACTAAAACACTTGATAAAATACAACAAACAAATATTAAGTGTAAATTTACAAGAAGAATATCAAAAGTTGGTCCAATTATTATAATAATCACCTATGTTCCACGTATCACTCTCCTATGTTCCACGTATCGCTATTCTCAGTTGCTTATAGTTTCCCTCACATAAGGGCGGTTAATTGAGAAGATTCGGTATAGAGGTTTGGCAGGTTATTCATGTTTCAAATCGCCTATGTTCCACGTATCGCTATTCTCAGTTGCTTATAGTTTCCCTCACATAAGGGGGCAGGTATATTGAAGAGTTCGGTATAACGGTCTAGCTTATTTTGCCTTCTATCAACAAGGATTTTTTCTACTGATCCTGATTCATTGCACCACAATATTCTCATTAAAGGAGAGTGTATCATTATCTTCTAAATTTTCTTGCACTTAAAGGGGGAAATTCTGGTTCACTGCAATTCTTTCTTTGGAAAAAATAAATACAATTGACCCACTCGTCCCTCATAACTATCACACATGGAAACCAAAGATATTAAATCTCATTTCTCAAAAGGGGCTCACACACTTGCTAGAAGAGAAGTAGCCTGAATTTGAAAAAGAATATGAAATATTTGTTCATAAAGGGAAGATGTATGAAATAATGGGTATTATAAGCACAAATGTAAATGAAAGCTTATGGTTTCACATTTTAGAATGTAAAAATGTTGGGAGCACTCCTTGACTCCATTCTTACTTTTTCTTCTCTCTTTCTAGTTGGATGTTTTTTTTTCCACATGGTTTTCCACCTTCTGGTTCAAGAGCTTCTAGATACACATTGTACATGAGTACCTAATTAGGCCTTGTTTTCGGGACTCATATTATGGATATGCCACTTTACTTTTTGGCACCTAGCTTCACTTGAGGGGGGGTGTTAGATTAGGTTGTTTACCTTAGCTCATGTTCACCTAGGTTATTTATTTCCTTTTATTTAGTTATTCCATGTATTTTCCCCACCCACTTATGTGTGGACATTTCATTTATCTTATTTAGATATTATGAGATGTTACATATTTATTTCTTAGATATTATGGGGATATTTTTAGGTTTGACTATTCCTAGGGGTGACATTTGGAGTTTTGATATTCTTTCTCCCATAACGGTTACATATCTATGGACCATATCACATATTCCTTTTGTACGGTGGATATTTGTCCTTAGCTTGATCCTACATATATGGTTGATCATCCTTGCCTATATAAGCAAGGAACCTTCATTATACTCAGCACTTCATTTTCAGATCTAATATATGATATTGTTGCTCTCTTGTTTGCATATCTATTTGTAAGCTTATGTTGTCAATTTGCTTTCAGATTCTTGTTTTGGTTGAATGTGGTGTTTCTGTTAACACTTGAGATCCTTGCAGTTTGGAATGATCTGAGTATCATTCCTTTAAAAAACTCCATTTGATATTTGGGAGAAACTAAAGAACTTATTTGGAAAAGTGGATCAAATAAGGTCAATGCAGCTAGAGGCAAAGTTAACAGCATTATCTCCATAAGACTTCAGCAATATTGTTGACTTTCTCACCAAATTTAAAGAAATCCTCACACAATTAAAAGGAAGTGGTAAGAATAAAATAGAAGAAGAATGCATCTATCTTATTCTATCTAAATTAAATGGAGCATTGCAAATTTTTGCAACCACCTTTTTGTCTACAAAATATGCACTTGGTACAAGTTTTAAAATGCATTCTTTAGAGGAGTTTTGTGATAAGCTAACTAGAGAGGAAACGAAACTTGCAAAATATGAAATCTCTCCCTCTTCCTCAAAAACACTAGTAGCATCCACCTCCACTAAAAAAATTCAAAAAGAAATAAATAATCCCTATAACTTGTACACACTGCAAAAAGGATGGTCATTATGTGAACAAATGTTGGAAAAGACTACAACAACTAGAGGCAGCAATGAAGGAACACAAAATAGACATCAAGAAACAGATAGGAAAAGCCTTAAATATTCAAGACAAAGCTATAAAATATTCATCAAAATACTGGGTTCTAGATTCAGGGGCAACTCATCATATGACTTCTACACATGATTCATTCACTTCAATCTCCTCAAGCTCAACTTGTAGCATAAACGTTAGTGACTCATCCTTTATCCCGGTCAAAGTAAAATGTGACATATTCATTTATGGTGGTTATATCAATAATTTTCTCTATGTCCTAAACATTGCTACAAATATTTTCTCCATCTATCAGATTTGCACTTTCGAAAAAGGCAAAACAGTTTTATTTTCACCAACAGGATTTGAGATAAGAGACATTCAAGAACCTCACTCTCTCATAGCAAAAGGAGATATTGATCATAAAACTCGCCTATTTTACTTCAAGGGATTCAAAAATTTAGATGGAACCTCCTATTTTGTTGCACATGGAGATATTGAAAGCAAAATCTGGCATGAAAGGTTTGGACATCTCAGTTATAGCTATCTAAAGGAATTGAATACTCATGGAATGGTAACAGGGTTGCCACAAGTCTCTTCTATTAATGGAGTATGTTCTAGATGTGCTCTTGGAAAACAACATCAAGATCCTTTTCACCCAAGTGGTTCTCAAAGAGCCTCATCCCCTCTAGAGTTAATCCATAGTGACTTAATAGTATTCCCAGAGCCTTCTTTCAAAGGAGCAAAATATGCCTTAACCTTCATTGATGATATCTCAAGAAGAACTTGGGTATAATTTCTAAAATATAAAAGTGATGTTCTATCCCACTTCAAAATCTTCAAATCCTTAGTTGAAAATCAAGCAAATTCATACAGATAATGGGGGGAATACTTCAATAATGAGTTCCCCAAATTTCTCTCAACTCATGGCATAATTCATCAACATTCGATCTCCCATAATTCTCAGCAAAATGGCATTGCAAAAAGGAAAAACAAAACTTTAAAAGAGATGGCAAACTGTATGCTCCACTCAAGAGATCTTCCAGCAGTTTTTTGGGCTGAAGCAATTAACTGTGCAAATTATATTCAAAATCGCACACCTCATAAAGCTCTTGGCCATTTGACTCCAGAGGAAGCATGGACTAGCTCAAAACCTGATGTCTATTTTTTTTAAGTTTTTGGGTGCACTGATTGGGCACACATTCCAAAGAAAAATAGGAAGGCTCTAGAAAAAAAGAGCAAGCAGCTTATTTTTGTTGGTTATTATGAGGAAATGAAAGCCTACAAGCTCCTTGATCCCACAACTCATGAGGTTTTTTTTCACATAAATATTCAATTTGATGAAAAATTCCCTCATAAATATCCTTAATCTTCATATTCCAACATTATTTCTCTTGAGCCATCTCCAATATTTAAGCCTCAATATAATGTTGATCTCATACTTGAGATAGATGACCAAAATGAGAATCCTATACTTAAAACTCCAACTCAAAGTTCTGCCACAACCATTATTCCTTTAACAATGCCAAAATGGGCCCGCACCACAGTTCAAGAGGCCACTCCTTACATCTAAAATCTTCCACCATACAGAATAAGCAACTCCATGGGTTCTAGTCTTGTTTGTCAGCCCATTTCCATAGATCCTCAATCCTTCAAAGAAGAAACCGGTATAACAGAATGGGATGATGCCATGAAAAATGAATTTTCTTCCTTAATCAAAAACAAAACTTGGGATCTAGTCCCTCTACCTAAAGGAAGGAAATTGGTTTACTGTAAATGGATTTACATAACTAAGTATGGACCAAATGGAAAAATTGACAAACACAAAGCTCGCTTGGTAGCTAAAGGTTTTTCACAAATTGAAGGCATTGATTATTCTGAAACCTTTGCACCAGTTGCAAAAATAGATTCTGTTAGGCTGGTTCTTGCACTTGTTGCTTCCCAAAAATGGCCAATTTTTCAAATGGATGTTAAAAGTGCTTTCTTGCATGGTGACTTAAAGGAGGAAATATTCATGGAACAACCTATTGGATTTATTCAAGACTCCTCCCTCATTTGTAGACTAAGGAAATATCTCTATAGTCTCAAACAAGATCCTAGATCTTGGTGTGAAAAAATGGACTCCTTCCTTCTTTCCTTAGGTTTTTCTCATTGTGAGTCTGATGCCACAGTCTACATTTGGAGAGATGAAGAAAATATCACCATACTTGTTCTCTATGTTGATGATCTACTACTCACTGGTAGTGATATTTCTCACATCAAGACTATCAAAAACTCCCTTTCTAAGAAATTTGAGATGGCTAATTTGGGTTTAGCTCATTACTTCCTTGGGATTCAAATAACTCAAATAGATGCAGGAATTTCATTGTGTCAATAGAAATATACTCTAGACCTTCTTCAGCGGTTTAAGATGACTGATTGTAAGCCTTCTTCCACACCTTTTTAGTTTGGAGTCACTCTAAGTACTTCCTAAAAATCCCCTCTATGTGATGCTACTCTCTATCGACAGCTTGTAGGAAGTCTATTATACCTCACTCATACTCGCCCAAATATTTCATATGTTGTTGGCTTAATATCTAGATTCTCACATCAACCTCATTTTAGCCTTTGGCAAGAAACAAAAATAATCCTATGCTACTTACAAGGAACTACTCACTTTGGGCTGTTATATGAGGGAAAATCCATAAATATCATTGGTTACATAGATTCTGATTGGGCAGGTTTAGTTGAAGACAGATGTTCCACTTTTGACTATGTTTTTTGTCTTGGTTCTTCACCTATTGCTTGGTCATGCAAAAAACAATAAGCAGTAACATTATTATCTATAGAAGGAAAATACAGAGCAACTATTTTGGCCAGTCAGGAAGCTCTTTGGCTTCATCAGATAATAAAATAATTTGGTTTTTTTCATGACCAACCCATTACCCTTTAGTGTGACAATCAGAGCACAATTCATATTTCCTACAATCTAGTTGAGCATCAGTGCACCAAGCAAATTGAGATTCACAAGCACTTCATTCGGCAGTGCATTCAGCAAAGGGATCTAAACTTGGAGTACATTCCCACAAAAAATCAAATTGCAGACATCTTCACCAAATCCTTTTCTTCTTCGTATTACATTTAGTTGCGAGAGAAACTTGGGGTTAAGTAGTTGCTTTAGAAGAGTGCATAGAGGTTTTCACCTCTCTCTTATTCTTATTGTTCTTTTTCTTCTTGGAAGATGATTTTTTCCCATGTGGTTTTTTCACCATCTATCCTATATATAAGTACATTGTACATGAGTACCTCATCAAGCCTTGTTGTTGGGACTCATTTTTTATATTCAATAGAGGACAATCTTTGCCATTCGAAGACATGCCTCTTCTTCTTATTCTTAAAAGATGTTAGTTCATTGTTCATGAGTACCTCATCAAGCCTTGTTGTTGGGACTCATCACCTGTTATTACATTCACCCCTAGTATCACTTAAGGGGGGTGTTAGAATAAATCTTTGTTCTCTTAAGTTCTACTAGGATAGTCTTACTTGAGTTACCACTCTTCCATGAGTCAGGTGAACTCTCAGTTTAGACTAGTTCAGATTTTTTAAGTTGTTGTAATCCAACGGCTCACATTGATCAACTTTGCTATTTATAAAAAGTTGATCCCATGGAATAAGTAATTAGTTCTTGATCTTTTAGTAATGCTTTGCATGTCTAGTATCAAAATTCCTACATGTTTTACTCAATATTCTGCATACTAATTTCATATGAAGTGACAACTGCATAAAATAATTTGCATGATAGAGTTAAGAGTTCCTCTTTTACTTGTCTAAGTAGGAATGATATCAAGATACTCAAGTATACTCTTGATGTTGGAATCCCTTGCTGATTCAAAGTGAAAGAGTAGGCAAACCCTCAATTGTTCAGAGTGGGTCTTAAGCGGTGTACCCTACATATTTTGAGTAACTTGGTATTTCTATTTTTGGCTTCTGATTTAGGCCTTTAAAATTGGTTATTTTTGACATTGTATGTATGCATTAGAAAACATAAAACTTTTAAATTAATCATACAACATGTTTCACATTAAACAATAATGAGTTAGATTTCATCACCAACCATTGCTTGAGATTTGGTGATGGTGGGCTTCACCTCCATCCATCAATATTTGCCCTTATCCACCATAGGATACCCATGAGCAAAATTTCTGGACTTCATCACCAGAAAGAATTGCATTGCCTAGCCAAACCATAGATTTCACCCTTCATAATTCAGATTAGCACATCTAAAACACATAAAACACAAAAAAAAATAATTAAAAACGAGATAAAAAAAATGAGGTAAGACACATCTATTGCAAAAATATAGGATTGAGTTTCTTTACTTGATTTTGTGAAGTTTCATTTACATTACTTTCTTGCATATTTCATATATTTGGTTCAGTAGCTTATGGTGTTAACTAGAAATCAAACAAAAGTATTGAATCAAATTTCCATCCATCAAAACACTTCATCCATGAATTTTTCATCCTCATTCCCCACCACTTCTATGGTCAACCCCACTAGTGTGATATAGACAAGTTGTTAAGATTTGGTTGTGGGTCCCTCACACACTATGTCATCCACACAGCCATTCCACAAACATAATCATATTCACCTACCATTAACCACTACATAACCCATATAGATATGGCCAAAGTGGAAGCTCTTTATAGATCCGCTAACTATGTCTTAGAACCAATCCATAGTTCACCTAGGCATGATCCTTATTTTTAGTAGGAACTTACCTCTTTCCAGCCTTCTAGCCTTACCCAGGTGTATAACAACCCTCTTTTTGAGGTGTCATCTGCATCTTCTCGTCATTTTTCCATCCCTCAACAATCAAGTGCTCCAAGCACTTCCATCCCATCATCATACACTACCACCTATGGCAACCCTTTGTATGAAGCACATGTCAATGTTGCTTAACAAATGCTAGCATCCACCTCATCCAATGTCACCCATCCAGTTTTAATTCCTATTGCAAATTATCCCCTACCTATTCCATCTATTCCATCCACATCCACACCATCTACCTCGAATATAGAAATGCATGAAACATGGGAACACCTTAACAAATTGCTTAATAAGCGATAGAATGCTTAGTCTTGTCCTTAACAACAAGTTTAGGTGGTTAATCCTAAGCCTCAACTTGTTTTCACTCAACCTACATTTGTCACCCAAAGTCCATCATGGGTACCACAATCTTTTGTGGTTTCCATCCCCACACCACCATCAACTCATACCCATGTCATTCCTATAAATCATCATCTTCATAGCCCCCACACATCATATCCATTTCAACATTCACCATCATTTCTTTACCAACCTCATCATCATCAATTTCAATCCACTCTACCAAATCATAATCATCTCATCACACCCCAACACCTTCATACTCCACCTTCATAGAATCATCAAGTAATTCAGGGCTTCCACATACCTGGGGAAGACCCTAGAATCCAAGTTATGCAACAACAGATTGACAACCTGATACAACACACTCCTAGTATGATGAACCAAAAACCAACGCTCAGGTAGTTGATCAATCAACCAATCCATTTTTTGGTACCATCACCGCCATATCCGACAGACTTCATAGTACCAAAATTTGATAAATTTAAAGGGACTGAGGACCCTAGAGAATTTGTGAGCACATTTATCCATTCATGTTTTAGAATCCAAAGTAATGATTCTCTAACGCTTTGAACTTTTCCTTAGACATTGGGGGGAGATATTGTAGAATGGTACAACCATTTGCCTCACCATAGTTTATACTTTTGAGCAATTGGTTGATCAATTTCTTGAAATATTTTCCCTAAATGTTAGAAAGAAGGTCTCGTTATCTTATATATGGTCTAAAATAATATTATGATGAGTATGTATATGACTTTGACAACCGTTGGAGGGTCATTATTACTAAATTACCATTCTCCCTCCTAATAGAAGTGCTTACTAGACTATTTACTAAGAGTTGTTTAAAACCCATCTCTTGGTTGTTATAATTATAACAATACCGATCATTTGAGGAAGCTCTTGCCTAGGCTAGCATCATTGAGGAAATAAAAATCCAAGAAGGTGTACTTAAGCCTAAAAATAAATAATGGCAGAGTAAGGGCCAATACAAGGGTAACTATTCTGGCCAAACCAAACCAAACTAGGCTAACCAAGCCAACCCAACTAATCAAGTTAATCAAGTGGTCATGAGCCAACCGGTAATGGCTCAACAACAACCTGTGCAAAAACAACCATGATAAATTGAATATCATGTGGTTCCTTCAATGTATCAATCAAGCTAAAATATAGTGCCAACTGTGGAAAACCTCCCATGTCGATAATATGTTTGACAAAACTGCTAGTACACCCCATTATATGCTTCCATATTCCATCAGTTATATGACACCAACCAACTTGCCTTACCTGAAGTCAAACCATATAACCCTACCAAGCGTAGCAAACACTATAGGGAACATTTATTTTGCCCTTATCATAGGCAAAATGGGTTTGACATAAATGGTTGCTTCAATTTTAAAGACATAGTGCAAGATCTCATTGATTTAGGGGCCATCAAGCTTGATAGTCCCTTGCCCCAATAGAATCAAAACCTTGGTATTTATCAAACACCACTTCCTCATCATGAGGATGTGCAACCAATAATAGGAGGGACTAACACCAAGACTCCTCCAAATCAAGTCAATCATGTGCAATAATATCAAGGTTTTATGGGTGCTATACATGTAGTTACCCGAGGTCAACAACACACTAAACAACAAAATGCACAACTTGTTCAAATGCCAATAGCACCACAGACAAGTGTGTCTCCTCAACCTGCCACATCATCATCTCCCATCCAAATTTCCACCAATCCATCCCAACCCATTCATATTCCAAGTCATCCATCTCAACCAATTCATCCCATAAATCACCCCCCAAGGCCAATCATCTCCTTGAGTAGCCAGTTAACTACTAGCCTAAAAATGGCTTTAGCAAAACTGTCTATATATGAGCTCATTCAATAATCTCCTCCACATCGTGAGGTATTAATGGATATTTTAAAATCCATTGAACTTCAATCCCAATATCCTAATGCCTTTAGAAATTTTGTGGGGAGCATCCAAACATGTATGGAGCCTTCCATCACATTCTATGATTTTGAGATTAAACCAATATTATCGGATTCGGTGGATCCTCCATTGCATATTATGGATCAAATTGATAGGAAGTCATTTAAACAAATTTTAATTGACACTGGCTCCTCCATCAACATCATCACCACATCAGCCCTTCAACATCTTAAGCTTCCACCAGATCACATCACCAAATCCACTTTCACCTTGAAAGCATTTAATGATGTTCTCTGCTCTATAGTTGGTACTATCATTTTGCCCATTGAAGTGGGGGTCAAAACATTGCATACCATATTTCACATATTGGAAGAGTTTTTGGCATATAATGTACTCCTTGGACGACCTTGGATGAGGGAAATACATGTGTCCCTTCTATACTCCATCAATGCTTGAAATACGTACATGAGGGACAAGTACATTGCATATCGATGGATGTTGAACCCTATAAGTATTGCAATTTCATTTCAAAACCCTATGAATCCATGTTGTCTTCCACTCATATTTTTCTCACATCATCAACCACCTCATTAACCACACCATCCACATCTTCATCAAAACCTCTCATTCCTGAAGAGATCCCCATCACCACTTCACATCAAGCTTCCACTTCCAAACCTCCATCTCCATCCCCATTGACTATATGTACATGTGGTCAAACTTAATTCATGTCAACCACATCATCAACATCATCACCTTCCACAATTCTTTCTTCCATATCATCATTATCCATCCAACAATCACCACAACCAAATCCATCTCCATCCCCATCAACCAATATCTCACAAGTCAAATTGATGGATTGTGAGATACCATCCTAGACCACACATATTTTATTTCCCAAGCAATTAGTCAACCATAAGCTTGACACATCCACATCCAATCCATCCACATCATCCCAAGTCAAGGTCCACCTCACTAATCTTGGTATTGGTGAATATGTGGTCCAAGACATCATAGTCACACCACTTAATATTCAAACTGCTAAGGATTACGGTCACCCACGTGACCCACCCTTATCTATAGGAGTGATATATAACATAGGTTCAACACCTAATAACATTAATTTTATGTATGGGGGACTTGATTCATCTTCCAACCTAATTACCCCAAATGAATACAAGAAACCAACACCTACCAATATACAACATATGTCGGGTTTTCCATCCTAGTATTTTCACATAGTTAATTGGTAAGGACATGGTCTAGGATGACTTGAATAGGGAATGCACAAAATTATTAGTTTTTCATATCAAGAAGTGCATGACCATTCAGGTTTAGGCTATCATCCACTTCTTCTCTTGAACAAGCTTTCCAAAGTTTACATTTGAATTTAGGAGAAGATATCCACCACATTGATGAATCTGAAGATAAAATCTACGAAGAATTTGATATTATGTCAATCACCTCTGATGAATATAAGGAGTAATCAGCACCCATCATTCCACACATTAAACAAGATGAGTTTTACCTTAGAATGTTCCCCATTCATCAACCCATCCTTTGCTTGCTTCTTCCACAAGAGTGAGCCGAACCAACCGGTGAACCACCACCTCTACTTCATTGATCCACATCACCAACCATTTTTCTTGTAATATATGTACATAATTCAAAAAAACAAATACAAAAACAAATTCAAAAAAATAAAAAAAATTGCATTGCATATACATGGCTTTTTGCCAATTGCATTTATTTGTGTTGCATGTTTTTGTTCATGTTACCAGATATCTAGCATATATTCTAGCAGACAAGATCCATCCTTCACCTTTTCCAACCATCCTTTTTTCCTTAAGTCAACATGAATCTTGTTGACTTATTCACCCCACTCCATAATCCATACGATTTGGCAAATCCAATTCCAATTGACATGAGCCTTATTAATATGGATCGGATTTCCTCACCACCATCCTTTGCCAAATTTGTTCTTTCTAAGGAATTGTTAAGGGCTTCAGCCAACTACATTCCTAAGTCACCTTCGCCTTCGCCTCACCTTCACCTTCAAATCTTGAGGTTTTCCAAGCAGATATAGACAAGGTTAAGTCATAAAATTTTGATGACATAATACATGACATTCATCTAATTCCAACATCCCATCAATTTTAGGAAGGTTATCACATGTCCATTGAAGATGTCATCGATGTGAACCTTTGTTTAGATGCAGACAATCCCCAAATTATCAAACTTGGTAAAATTTTATCCACAAATGAACAAGAGCAATTAATTGCTCTTCTTAAGAAAAAGGACATTTTTGCATGGGCCTATAAATACATGCTTGGTCTTGACCCTAACTTGGTTGTCCACAATCTCACCTTACATTCTGATGCTAAGTCGATCAAATTAAAACTAAAAAGGATGAATCCTACTGTGGCCCTCATAGTCAAAGAATATCTTCAAAAACTTTTAGATGTGGATTTCATTGTCCCCATTGACTATCCTGAGTGGCTCTCAAACATGGTACCCATTCGCAAACCTAACGGGGTGATACACATTTGCACTGATTTTTGAGACCTTAACAAAGCATATCCTAAGGATGATTTTCCTCTTCCAAACATTGATACTCTTGTCGACACTTACGTTGGCCATGAAATGCTTTCTCTCATGGATGATTTTTTAGGATACAACCAAATTCGAATAAATCTTGATGACCAACACAAAACAACATTCACTACACCTTGGGGGACTTTTTGTTACAAGGTGATACCCTTTTGCCTCAAAAATGCAAGTGCAACTTATCAACATGTCATGACATACATCTTCTACTATTACATGCATAATATTATCGAAAATTATGTGGATGATCTCTTGGCAAAATCTAAAACTCAAGAGCACATTGGTGTATTGGAAAAAGTCTTTGATCAACTTCTAGAACATAATGTAAGGTTGAACCCCAAGAAATGTGTCTTTGGTGTTACCTCTGGTAAACTACTAGGGTTCATTCTCTCCAAAAGAGGCATTGAGGTGGACCCAAACAAAGTCAAGGCCATCATGGATATGCCTCCCCCAACAAAATTGAAGGAATTGCATAGTTTACAAAGAAATATTCAATCAATCCATCATTTCATTGCACAAATTTTTGATAAATGCAAGTAATTCAATCACCTGCTACAAAAGGGGGTGACATTTTCATGGATAGATGAATGCCAAAAAGCCTTTGATAACATTAAGCAATACTTGGCTTCTCCACCAATCTTAACTCCTCCTCATCTGGGGGTCCCCTTCCATCTTTATGTTTCAACAACGGACTTTGCATTAGGGATAATGCTTACACAAAAGAATGAAAACAATCGAGAGAAAGTTGTCTATTACATTAGTCGAACATTGGTAAGCTATGAAACCAGATATGCTTACATGGAAAAATTATGCTTAGTAGTGGATTTTTCCACTAAGAAACTCAGACATTACATGCTTAGTCACACCACATATGTCATAGCTAGAGAAAATCCTCTATGTTATATGATATCTCGCACTTACAATAACACCCACATTGCTAAATGGATAATGTTTCTCACTAAATTTGATCTTGAGTTCATAAGCCAAAAATCCATTAAAGGTCAGGTCATAGTCGATCAGCTTGCACAAGCTCCACTTCCTAGTGATCAATCCTTGATTATTGACCTCCCAGATGACTCAGTATTTACTATAACTGAACAAGAAGAGGATGTCATTCCAAAAGAACATGTTGATATCACTTTCTTCTTTGATGGTTCTAAGTGCAAAAAAGATCAAGGTTATGGAGTCGTGTTTCATACACTTCAAGGGATATCGATCCCTTTATCATTCAAACTACATTAATAAAAAGGAAATTTTTGCATGGTCCTATAAATACATGCTTGGTCTTGACCCTAACTTGGTTGTCCACAATCTCACCTTACATTCTGATGCTAAGTTGATCAAATAAAAACTAAGAAGGATGAATCCTATTTTGGCCCTCATAGTCAAAGAAGATCTTCAAAAACTTTTAGATGTGGATTTCATTGTCCCCATTGACTATCCTGAGTGGTTCTCAAACATGGTACCCGTTCGTAAACCTAACGGGGTGATACATATTTGTACTGATTTTTGAGACCTTAACAAAGCATATCCTAAGGATGATTTCCCTCTTCCAAACATTGATACTCTTGTCGACACTTATGTTGGCCATGAAATGATTTCTCTCATGGATGGTTTTTTAGGATACAACCAAATTTGAATAAATCTTGATGACCAACACAAAACAACATTCACTACACCTTGGGGGACTTTTTGTTACAAGGTGATACCCTTTGGCCTCAAAAACACAAGTGCAACTTATCAACATGCCATGACATACATCTTCTACGATTACATGCATAATATTATTGAATATTATGTGGATGATCTCTTGGAAAAATCTAAAACTTGACAAGAGCACATTGGTGTATTGGAAAAAGTCTTTGATCGACTTCTAGAGCATAATGTAAAGTTGAACCCTAGGAAATGTGTCTTTGGTGTTACCTCTGGTAAACTACTAGGGTTCATTCTCTCCAAAAGAGGCATTGAGGTGGACCCAAACAAATTCAAGGCCATCATGGAGATGCCTCCCCCAAAAAACTTGAAGGAATTACATAGTTTACAAAGAAAGATTCAATCAATCCATCGTTTCATTGCACATATTTTTTATAAATGCAAGCCATTCAATCACCTGCTACAAAAGGGGGTGACATTTTCATGGACAAATGAATGCCAAAAAGCCTCTGATAACATTAAGCAATACTTGGATTCTCCATCAATCTTAACCCCTCCTCATCTGGGGGTCCTCTTCCATATTTATGTTTCAACAACTAACTTTGAATTAGGGATAATGCTTGCACAAAAGAATGAAAACAATCGAGAGAAAGTTGTCTATTACATTAGTCGAACATTGGTAAGCTATGAAACCAGATATGCTTACATGGACAAATTATGCTTAACAATGGTTTTTTCCACTAAGAAACTCAGACATTACATGCTTAGTCACACCACATATGTCATAGCTAGAGAAAATCCTCCACGTTATATGATATCTCGCACTTACAATAACACCCACACCGTTAAATGGATAATGTTTCTCACTAAACTCGATCTTGAGTTCATAAGCCAAAAATCCATTAAAGGTCAGGTCATAGCCGATAAGCTTGCAGAAGCTCCACTTCCTAGTGATCAACCCTTGATTATTGAACTCCCAGGTGATTGGGTATTTACTATCACTAAACAAGAATAGGATGTCATTCCAAAAGAAGATATCAATATCACTTTCTTCTTTGATGGTTCTAAGTGCGAAAAAGGTCAAGGTTATGGAGTCGTGTTTCATACACCTCAAGGGATATTGATCCCTTTATCATTCAAACTAAACTTCCAATGCATAAACAATAATACAGAGTATGAAGCCTTAATATTAGGTCTTCAAGCAGCTATAGTTATGGGTATAAAGCGTATCAGGATATTTGGTTATTCTCAACTTGTTAGACGAATCAATGGAGAATACCAATGCAAAGAACCTACCATAAAACTTTACCATGAAGTAGCAATGTCATTGCTCTCTAAGTTTAATTGGTATGAAATTGATAGTTTGCCATGTTCAACTAATAGATTTACAGATGTGATGGCCTCTCTTGGATCATTGATTCCAAAGAACTCCTTGGGAAAGGTACAACCACTCATTATCATAACAATATCTAAATATACAATTATTCTTGTTGAATCTAAGGATGAAAATGATATTTGCTTTATCCATTCAGAGCCATATAAGCATTGGTCAAACAAAATAATAGCTTTTCTCAAGTTTGGAACACTCCCATCAGATATGTCATTGGCTGCTAAACACACCTTCAAGCAAAAGGTAACTTGTTTTACTCTCTTGGGGGACGTGTTGTATAGATGTGGTTATGACGGAATTCTCCTTCATTATCTCGAGTCTACAGAGGTGCAAAGAGCCATAGCCAAAGCTCATGATGGTACTTGTGGTGGTCATTTTAGTGGAATGGCCATTGCAAAACATATTTGAATCATGGTTTATTATTGGCCCACCATGGAACAAGACTGTTACACTTATGTCAAGCATTGTCAACAATGTCAAGAGCAGGCTAATTTAACTCATGTACCATCATAAGCATTACATCCTATTCAAAGCCTTTGGTACTTTTCACAATAGGGTCTTGATTTAATTGGAAAAATCTCACCTCATTCCTCAAGATAACATACATTCATCATCATAGCCACTCAATACTTCACAAAGTGGGTTGAGGTAATTCTTCTAACCAGTACGACAGGACCTAGAATTGTGGAGTTCATACTTCATCATATCATTTTTTATTTTGGTATTCCCTCAAAAATCATCTCTGACAATGGCAAGTCTTTCAATAACAAGGATGTTTGAGCACTTTGTGAGAAATATAATATCCAACACAGTTTCTTGACTCCTTATTACCCACAAGCAAATGGATAAGCTAAGGCTACCAACAAGACCTTAATTGCTATTCTCAAGAAACTAGTCAAAGAAAATCATAGAGATTGGCATACACAAATCCCCTTGGTATTATGGGCTTATCGAATAAGCATTTGCACACCTACTAGGGCAACGCCATTTTCATTGGTCTATGGACCTAAAGCAATCATGACTCTTGAGCTTGAGATCCCCTCATTGCAAATTTTATTACAAGAATTCATAAATGACGACACTGCTAGACAAGCACATCTTGACCAAATCACGCTTCTTGATGAAAGACAGGTCAATGCTTTACAACATTTACGTGTTTATCAAGATCGCCTAAAGTATGCTTACAACACCAAATTTCATCTACGTGAATTCCAAGTAGGAGATCTTGTCCTTAAAGAGAATTAGCAAAACACCAATGCATTACTACATCTTTGTGATAAATTAACGGCTAATTAGTTAGGTCCATACATTGTTACTCAAAAAGTGGGTAAAGGAACTTATAGGCTTGCTAGTATAGAGGGAGTTGAAGAGCCTAAACCACTTAATGTTATACACTTGAGAGCATTCTATGCTTAATGTGATATATATACACACATCGCTATTACACAAAAACAACATTGCATTTCAAACATTTCATTTCACAAATTGTATTGCACACATTTCATTTCATACATTGCATTTCATAAATTGCATTTCATACATTGCATTCACAACCACATTTCACATTTCATATTAGGGATCATTTATTCAGTTTAGATATTAATTGGATAAACAAAGGCATGTTGCCTTAATCAAGGGCACCTTCAAGTCATCATCCATTTTATTGCATCATTTTATAAAGCCAAATTATCATTTGTAAAACAACATGTCAATAATTCCTAGGTGTTTTCGATCACTCAGCCACTCCTAGTGTTTTAAGCAACCTCCAAATAAGTGTTGTGTTTTTTTTAGGACCAAGACACATTTTCATTAAGATAATCTTGAGTTCTAGGAATTGACTCTAAAATATTCTTGAACCAAACACAATTACACATTTTAAGTACATCTTGTGTCAAAGAGGGATAACACCATACTTGGTTTGATCCTCAAAGTGAAAATGGTGTTCCTTGCTTGTCCCATCATGCAACATTGTCCACAAAAATAGTGGTTTTCACCACTATCAAAGTTTCTAAATAGAATATATAGTAGGGTAAAACCCCTAAAAACTCTAAATCTTGTACACATCACACACAATAGATCCTCAAGTTGTAAGGATAGTACTACATCTCCCATAAAAAGGTTAGGTAGTCATCCCCAAAACTTAGAGATTAAATTCTTGGGATATGGAGCTAATCTCCATCGGGGCTATAGATGCTTAATTGGTAGTGGAGTACACTCACGCATGGTGAGACGTCTCTTGCAAAGAGACCTATGATCGCACATAAGGACAAGTTAGCTTCTTGGTTTGCTCCATAATAGGTTTCACCCAATTTACTCAAGATGGGTTAATGAACTCACTTGCACACACATTGGTTCTTGATTACCTCGAGTCATTACCATGCTCATGATTCGGTAAATGAATTCACTGCACACACACATTTGGTCTTAGAGAAATTAGGCAGTATTTATTGAGTTTCTTTGATATCACTAGTATGTTTGAATCTCTACAAAACAATCATTTTTTCATATCAACATCCATATATTCTTCCACATAAACATCCATATCTTCTTCCATATAAACATCCATATATGGATGAGAAGGGTGGATCTAGAAGCCCAATGTTGTGCTCCATCAATCGATCCTCCAGTAATTGGATATATCCATCCCGAGCCCAAAGGTATACTACATCATGTTTTTGTCGATGAATCTTCTCTAGAAACTCTGCCTAGAGCCTCGTAATCTTGTCATCGCCTCAACCTATAGTTCATTGTGCCTCCAAATTGGCCCACAATCAAGCTATCTCTGCATCTTGAGCTATCACCATCTCATCCTAAGCCGCTACCATCGCATCCCACTCTACCACCAACTGCTCTAGCCTCACCCAATCCTCCTTGCTCCACCGAGGAGGACCCTCTAGAACCTCATTCCTACCATCTCCATCCCCTCCAATCTTTGTAGCCTACTTTGTTGTATCCCTAGCTCACCTCCTTTGACTACTAGATCAAAGGTGCCTCCGATGCTTAGGAGCCTCATCAGTCTCCTCGGCCTCTACATCATCCCCATACCCATTTCCCCCATCCACTATTGAACTTGGTACCCATGGTGGCTATGAAGTGAATCATTCATTGTACTCTATAGTAGTACCCACATCATCCACATTGGGTAGATCCATCTCCTCATCATCCTCGTAGGTCACTCTCCATGCCTCAACACAAGGTACACCTGTATCATCTTGATGATGCCTATAGAGTACTAGCACCTCAAGAAACCCCTACCTCAGTCAAAATTACCTCAACACCTATGAGAATTGGATTAGTTCCACCTCACTTCGATGCCTCTCAACCACCCACCTAGCTTACTGAACCCTTCATAATTGCTTCCCATCACCTATCCACATGGCACCTCACCACGACTTCCATATCATCTAAGTTGATGTCAATCCAGACCACAGATCCCTATACCACTGACTCATCTGAATAGGATGACTCGACTGCATCTCCTCTACCACTAGCCATCTCATAGCATAGGGTTGCTCCCTATCCCATGACTCAGCAAGCAAGCCCACAGGACGAGCCATACTAAAATGCTCTCAATCTCAATATTGTAGTAGCACATTGCACTCTAGCCCCTTTTACCTCTATCTCCTCACCTCATACAACTCTTGGTACAATTACACCAATAAAACAGGAGCCCATGCATATACCCGAGCTGTAGCGATCATATCATACACTAACTCGATAAGGTTCCATGGGAACCGATAGCTAGTACTATTCGAGGCCACTATGTTGGCCAACACAAACATCACCAATGTGGGTAGGGCATCTAACTTCTTGTCCACATACATGGACAAGTATGTTATCCCTCCACCCATCACATCCACATCCCGCCATCCATATCCAAACATGCGGCTCATCCCATATCCCTTATCATGTCCTACCTCGACACGTAAGTCCTCCACTAATAACTTGAGGATGTGGTATACATCCTCAAGTGTCATTGTAATCTCTCTAGTAGGGAGCTGAAAGGTCCCCCTATCTGGATCCCATATCTCTACCAATAGAGAGATACCCCTCATCTACCCTCACCACATATATCTTAGCTATCCTTGCTAACCCAACATCCTCAATACATTCCCACTAGTCCTCCCACAATGCCTTCTTCACCCCATGTATGAGAGGCTAGAAACGATGTCGAGCCTCCAAAATCTTCAGCTACAACACATTGCAACACATTAATGTCACATGCACTGCATAATTTCAAAAAAAAAAAAATTGCACAAAACAAAGATCTTCAAAGACATTTACCTTAGCAAAATGCACATCTTCTCCTACTACCACATCCACACCCTCCATCGTCATAGTTTATACAACACTTCACTTCACCTCACTCACTCACTCCACTCCCTCAAACGCAGCTTCAAAAATTCACAAACACAAGAATGAATCAAATTTTTATTCTATAGGCTATTTATAGTTGTTTCAAGTGCATTGAAACACCCATGGGTGCTACTAGGCACATTGAAATGCATCCCTGGATTTGGAGAAAGATAAACTCTGATCGACGTTTACACTTGCGATAGGTGCCCACTAGCGTTTGGCATCAAAATTGACAAAAGACCAAAAATATCCAAAAAGGTAGTTTACCTCCACAAAATCTTTTCAAATTTCATCGATACATCATTTTCATCATAATATCATGTTTTGCGAAAACTAAAATCGATTTGGATGCATAATTTTTGTTTGCGCCCAAAAGACGCAAAATTGCTTATCAATGTTCAAAAATGCTTCAAAACGGTTCAAATTTTCACAAAACAACAATTTTCATCATTCTCATCATCCATTCCATATTTGCATTTAATTTTGTAATATTATGAATCGATTTGGATGGCTAACTTTTACCAAAAAGGCATAAAATTTTCCAAAATTGCTTCAAAATGCCCCAAATCAAGACAAAAAAAATCACAAAATCATTCAATTCAATCATCAATGCATCTCTCATCATCATATCTTCATTTAAAAATCATTTACATTCATCGATCATCACATCTGCACATTTGTCAAGTTCACATACAAATACAAGTGAACCTTGTATATAGTGATATATTCTATCTCTTTGGCGATTGTAGCAATTGGTATCCATGCAACTCGATAAGATGAGTAAATCACCATAAGGACATTTGGTCATTTTCATCATCCAATATATCATTGTTCACAAATAAAATCACTTTTAGTACTTCACCTTTAGAGTGAAACTATGTCAAGACCAATTTGCTCAATAGTTGTCATTGATGGTCTTGTCCATGGGGCTTGAAACATGGATAAATCACATTACATCATTCTCCTCAACAATCAGGAATTGCGTAGATTCAACTAGGAGGGACCTCCTAGCAATCATCCGATCTTAGGGTGATTGGTTCTTGATATTTTGAATTTTCATCATTTTGCATTTCAATGATGCCGAAAGGCAATTTCTTCAACAACATGGAATCACCCCAAACTGGGGGTAACCAAAATTTGATTTTAATTTCCCACAATGGGATACATATTATATGATCATGGCATTTCCACTTGGCAAAAACCCCTTCTCTGTTGGGGCAAAAATAAAATCATTCACTTGCATTTTATCAAGAATCATTTTACATCATTCATATCATCCTTTTACATTATTCATATCATCTACATTTACATCATACATCCACAATTACACCATTCATTTGCACATTTATTTGCACAAATCTATCAATTGGCTTATGAGATTCATTCTTCACTCATTCACCAATTGAGGGGGTAAGCTACACAATCAAAATTATTTTGTCTTCAAGTTCATCTTTGCATCCCAATAAAAGAAAGTTGCTTCTGCATAAGGCCAAAACATGTGTCTCATATTTTTGCACCGCATTGTGTTTCATGCAACGTGATACAAAAAGGGGTATCTGTAGACACCAAAATCTATATACTTGTCATCCATCCATATTTCCCAATCCCCACCATCCATTATTTATATATACATATATGTATTTGTTAATATATATTTAAGATTAATATTTTATATATTATATTTATATATATGAATTAATCTCATCCATTCATTATGTTTTAATCCTAGCCATTCATCGGCATTAATCCATGCCACTTACCTAGATTTAATCTCCACCCTTCCTCATGTTTTAATCTCGACCGCTCAAATTTTGTCATCAAAACCCTAACATGTCTAAGGGAAGATTATAAAGAGGAGTCTTTTTAACAACTCAACCCCTAAGTTCTTTGAGTACCTAAGTACCATAACACTTTTGAGTTCTCTAAGGACCACCTTCATTTCCATCCTCACCCACATCTACGCCGCCTGCATTACGTGAACCAGATCTAGTTCTGCAACCTTTCCTTTAGTCACCAAACTCCCACTAGATCTTCCCGAGCACCCATCAAAGCTTCTCGAGTGCCCACCAGAGCTTCTTGAGCATCCACCAAAGCTCTTGAACACCCACCAGAGCTTCTCGAATACCCTCCCAAGCTTCTAGAGCATCTTTGGGTGTTTTTGGTCATCACCGAGCACCTGCGGGTATTTCCCCTTCTATATCTGCAACCCTACGGTACTCAGGTGTCGTTAGGGCATCTTCCCAACCCTCACTAAAAATATTTATGTAAGTAAAAAATAGAGACAACAAGTTCATTAACAAGGTAAAAGTTCATTGCACTTATTTCATATTTTTATGCTTTGTTTACAACTTTCATTGCAATATTAGGGTTTAGTGATTTTATTTCTCTTGAGGGTCTCACGCAGTGGAGCCCTCACAGATATTACTGATCCTTGATATTGTTTATTGTGTACAAGTGTAAGAACAACATTTATTGGAGGTTGTTGAAGCTTGGGTGGTCCTGCATAGGATACACAAGCCCATCCACAACCTGTTGGGATCGAATCAAGCGCAAAGACACCACCATTATTTTTAATTAGGGGTTTCGAAGAACCCTAGTACATGTAACAATTGTATCAAAAGATATAAGCAGTGTACAAACTCCACATTTGGGGTACACTAATTGTAATACTTGAGATCCATCGGCAATAATAAAAGAGTTCATTTGTATTGTGCAATCATTGTGTTATTTTTCTTATTTATTATGTCATAGTTTATATTTGGTGTTGCTTGATTTTTGTAGTCACACTTCTAAAGGGTCAAAACTACATATCTTGTTGTATGTTCATGGTAAAAATAATTAAAGTACCAATGCTACTAAAGTTTGTTATTATCACTAACCCATCCTACAAATGGGGCCTTGAATTCATTAGCAAAATTAGTCCTATATCAAGCATAGGCTATTATACTATTTCACAAAGTATATTGAAGCATTACTAATTGAATTTACTAATCAAGATGTAGTGGTCCGATTTCTAGAGGATATCATCACCAAATTTGGAACTCTGGTCTCCATAGTCACCAACAAATCCATCTATTTCAAATGGACCAAAGTGATGAAATTTGCCTTGGAATACGGTTTTTTTCTCAAGACATCCTCTAATTATTAGCCTTAGGGAAATGGATTGGTAAAATTGGCCAATAAAACTTAAAAAACATCCTAAAGAAAACTATCACCAAATCACAAAGGGGATGACACACCAAGCTGTATAAATCACTATGGGAAGATCGAGTGACACCAAAGGTATTAACCAGTTCATCACCTTACAAGCTAGTCTATGACAAGGAGGTCATGCTACTTGTTAATTTGGAACTCTCTTCCCTCTAAATGTCACATCAATTGAAGCTCAAAGATACTAATTTCAAGCCAATGCAAGTAAGGTTGAATGCTTTATTATCCCCAAAGGAAGAGGGAGAAAAGGTATTTAAAAGAATGGTGCAACATCAAGAGGTGGTGAAAAAATGGTTTGATAAAAAGGCTACAAAGATGGATTACAAGGAAGGGGACCATATGGCAAATAGGATGAAAACCAAGCAAAACTAGGAGAACATCAAAAGTTTGATTCCCTTTGAAGAAAGCCCTATCAAGTTTTGTAGATTGTGGGTTCAAAAACCTATAAAGTTACCACTATGGATGGAATAATTCTATCTACTTTAGTAAATAGGTAGCATATTTTTCCAGTGTTACAATTCATAATATTTTTCAAAAAAGAACATAAGTAATCCATCCACTCAAATGTTATACATAAAGTGAAACTAGGATGAAAGAAAAAATATATACATATAAATTGGTTGACACCCATATGAACCATGAATAATCACTTTATTATCTATGGATACGAATCACAACACTTTGATGATTAGTGATGGATTGGTATGGGTACTTATACCAATACCAAAACCCCATAACATATATATAAATGTTAACCTACATTAACACAACAAGAGGGATTTAAAGTTAACTATAAGTTTATAAAGTAGGTTTACTATAACATGTTTAATCCTGACCCATAGGGATTACATAATAAAATATTATTAAATACATTATACAATGGAATTCCCTTAGGACTATCCAATATTACATCATACAATGTCGGCCTTGGCCATGAATCATATTGCACTTTCAACATGTCCTCATAATCTAAACTAAGGAGCCAAGGAGAGAATGCATTAGTGATAATAATATTTTTCACCCCATAATGGATGCTTTAGGGGGCCTTTGTAGTTGAGGTAGATCCATCTGAATCCCCCTCATCACCTCGAACATGTCCACCCATCTTCAAAAATTCAACTTCAATCCTTTGTAATTTTAGCAAGCAATTATTCATTGGATGCCCTTCTCTTTTGTAGTATCCACAAATGGTCTTCAATTTCTTTGAAGATAATCTATCCCTTGGGAACTTAGGTATTAGCCTCCTTAGGTTTGAATTCCTTTTCAAGAGCCTATATTTTTTAAGTGCCACCATAATTCCTTATTGCCACCTGAAAATGAACTAGGAGAAAAAAAGGTGATTAGGAGTAAGAGATTTTTGAGATTCCAAGAACATAGGAATCACATGAACCATGAGGTTCAACATCTAAAATGAAGGGATTGACAAGGACAATCTTCATGCATTCTGCATTATCTTTCTTTTTACCACTAGAAAATGCAATATCTTCCCTCAATGCCTTAAATATCATAATATAGTCCTTAACATTATCAAACTCAACCAGTTTGAGATAAGTAAGCTCTAATTTCAAGTGGCTTACTTCAGTACTATTAACTATTCCAAATAACTCATGCAAATTTGACCATACCTTAATAGGTTGTCTCTTCTCTTTGATGTGGAAAAGAGATTCTAGTTCAATTAGTAATGGAAATAGGCTAAGAGCTTATTTTTATCTTTAATGGTGAGTTTCTTCATCAAGGGTTGCTCCTTTATCTTCTTGAAAGATGCACCATAATTATGTACTACATAATAAGTGAATCATTTAGGTTGACCAAATACTATAATTTCACCCATTGAGACAAGTAACTAGGGCTTGATGATCCATATTACACAATATGAACCCTAAGATTATAGCAAGTCCATGAACTAATGCCACCAATGAATAGAGCTTGAAAATCATGTGATTTGAAAGAAGACTCAAAACACTTTTGTGAGCAAAAATTATGGGTTTTAGAAGTTTTTTCCTAATGGACCTCAAAAAAATAAAAAATTGAATCTCTCAACCTTTAAAAATGAATCCAATTACTTGCTATCATTTGACATTTTGTGATCTGTTGGTGTCTTCCACTTATCACTCGCCACTTTAACACCTATAAAGCTATGATATTGTGGTAATTATTTCACTCTAACTGGTTGAAGGTATTTAAATATTGAAAAATGGGTTCCATATGGTGCAAATGATAGCCATATTGGCCACCTAGTCGGTCTTCATGATTGCAAATGTTCCTTTTGATTTGATAGGCCTCAAAAGGGGGGCTCAAACTAGGATCTTCTATGAGCTAAGCACCTTACAGTAGCCAAGGTGCCACTGTCATTATTAAGAACCTAGATCCACAAAACAATATCACTTAATCATTCCCTAACCATAGTAAACAAGCCTAGGAGTGCTCAAGCAAAATGTGATCTGAACATGGATCAATATAACCATGAATGATCTCAAGCATTCCACATAACCAACTAGGCTATTTTAACCATGGATCAAAAAATGGAGACATCTCTATAGAGTCCATTTGCATTGTCCAAGGGCATACATCTAACTAAGCAAAACAAGGATGCATGTGATTTAAACTCAAAACCACTTACAACGAGCACCCATGTTTTTACCCAACTTACCAATAGGCCATTCCTCAACATCAGATCAAATATAGCTTATCTTCCATACAAAATAAATTGTGCTTGACTTAAAAACGATGAAAAAAGTATATGTGCGGTTGAACCCATGATCTGCTATACACAATACCCTATTTTTTCCCTTGTTAGTTATCTTTTCATCTCATTAATGTGCATGTGGATTTGAACCAGTGATCTACTATACATAACTTCATATTTCCTCCCTTGCTAGTTTTCTTTCCATCCCATTAACAATGTTGATAGTGTGTCCAAACTCCATGAAGATAGATGTTAATTTTTGGAGAGAAGATAAGAATTCTTAACAATAGAGCACACATGGAGAATAAAACGCATATGAAAAATGAGGTAAGAAATTTAAATTTAAGAAAATTTGCTTTTTTTCTTTCTATTGAGAGTGTCATTGCAATTTAGATAAGCATTAATATATAAAACAAAGTTTGAATTTGCATGAAATATCTTGATAACAATGAAGTAGACACAATTTCTTCAAACAATTTTAGAAAATAAATGAGAAATCATGGAAAGAGATCTCCTCGTCTCCTCTTATGCCAAAAATGCTTATGAAGAATAGAAGAGTAATTCATTTTAAAAATCAAAAGGTCTGGAGGCTCTGAACATTATTTTTGCATGACCAAGCAATGTCTCTCCATACCCTCTCTAATACCATGTTGTATTTCACAATATTTTTAAGAAATAGATATAATCAACCCATCCACTCAAATCTTATATAGAAAATGTAAATTAGACAAAAGAAAAAAAAAGATAAAAATTTATGTGCGCCTGTAGGAACCTAACATAATCATTGCATTATCCATAGATAAGAATCACAACACTCTAATGATTCATGATAGAATGGTGGGAGTGTTTATACCAATACCAAAACCTAAATTACATAAATAAACTTTAAACTCAACCAACATAACAAGAGGGTTTTAATGTTAATTATAATTATATAAGGTGGGTTTAATCACAACAAGGTTAACCATGACCCATAGGGCTTACAAAATAAAATCTTACACTAAATTAAATACATTATACAATGAAATGCCCTTATGTCTATCTAAGATTACATTATACAATATCAACCTTGGGCATGAATCATATTACACTTTCAACACTATTTAATAGGAATTTCAATGAGAAATAGATGTACAAATATATACATATAATCCTTTGTGACTACTATTCTCCTTGACTATTATCCCTCTTTTTTATCTTTTTCTTCTATAAATTTCCCTTTCTTGTTTTCCATTTATTCTTTATTTTTTGAGTTCCCTCCTATCTTGTGAATGAGTCAATATCTTTATGATAATATGATTTATTGTACAAAAAAACATCATTACATTGCCCAAGCAAGCAATTTTCTCACCTTAGCAAGTGAACAACTTACTTTGGTAAGCTAAAAAATTATAAGACAGCCTGTCATAGGCTGACCACCTTAGCAAATGAACTAGCCCTCAACAAGCCTATCACACCACCCAAATGATCCCCAGATCAAGTGTAAGGTAGGCATAAGTAGGAAGATCCCATGTGGGATGAGGGATATAAATCCCTTTGCCCAAGGTGAACCCCCTATTTCACATTTCACGCTTTGCATTTATCAAGAGCAACAATCAACCATGCCCTTGCATGTTACCTTATGCTCATATTATTCATTATCTATGTATCTATTGTTGGTTGGCTTATTTCATTAAAGTCAACCATTCTTCCCTGCAATATTTTTCTCATATTTTATTAGTTAGGTCAAGCCCTAATAGGTATGTCCTATAGATTGACCATATTTAAAAGGTCATTCCTCCTAACAGATTATTTGAAATGGTAAGCATTGACATCCATTGTTCAAACCTTGAGTTGTAAGTGATTCACTTATTGGACCAAACCCAACTGCCTCTATTCAAAGGAAATCCACCACAGACTAGTGATCCTCTAGAAAATTCAAGTGAATTGCTTGAGAAAAGTAGTATATTGCTTCAACCATCAACTAAGTTAATCCAAGGACATTAAACTTCCCTAAGTGGGGTCAAACTAGCAAACTAGTCCAATTTTCTAGTGAATCACTCAAAAATGGATATTTTTTAGGTTTTCTAAAGAAATCAAACTACTCAAGATTGTAAAAAAATGCTTGGCCAATTAAGCAAATCACTTACCAAAACAATTCTTTCTAAGTTGCCAAATTGAAGAGAATCACTTAATAATGCAAGATAGCTTGAAACTCGTAGTGAATTGCTCTACAACCTCAATTTACACACAAAAAAAAGAAAAAAATACATTTCCCAATTTCACCCTTTCTCAAAATTTTCATCATGGACACATCTTCCACCTCTAAATGCCCCTCTATGTCTGATGTCAATCTCACATTGCAACCTTCCACTACTGCCACTCCACCCACATCTACTTCACCTTCACCCATACCAGTTCTACCATAGAATGTTGTCATCCAAGGGAAAAGGAAAGAAAAAGAGAGCAAAGAGAAAGAGGCAACCATTGCTTTCTCTAAAGAGACCAAAGAAATTGTTTGATGACCCCTATAGAAAAATTTAGGGAAAATACAAACATTCCATAGATTAAGTTAGGAAGGAAGCCTTGAGGTGGTTTAACTTGGGACCCCAAACCAACTCATGGAGCATTATCGAATTTGAACATCGAGACTAGCCATGAAATTTATGCCCTAGGTATGGAGATACTTGAAACTTGTTTAAGTCTATGCTAAGAGGTATAACTCTTCATGGAGGACCTCTGATCCCCCTAAATGGAGTAAAGAGTCGTTCTACATTAGGGAGGGGGACATTAAAAAATGCTAAAGGCGACAAGTAACCCTCCCATGTGGGTGTTGTGCAACCCGAAGACCCAAAAGGACTTCTACTGTTAGGGCACAAGCAACTACTAGAGGGACTTCTTGGTGCCTTTACTAAAGAAGCCCAACCTGTCATCTAACTTCATAATCCCACTAGAATAAAAACTCTTTAAGGAAGACATACAAATGATACTCTCAAGAATCATCATAGTTCTTGGAGAGAACATATATATATATATATATATATATATATGAAGAGCATGTTGTCTTGTTACACATAGTGTGGACCTATTTAGGACACTCCCAAATGAATGATTGTGCCAAGTACATTACAGACTAAATGGAAAACCAACTAAAGATATTTGGAGGATAGAAAATTCATGTATGCCTAACCTAGTTTAACTGATCATAAATTAGAATAAAATTGGTTCCCAACTTTGTAGCTAGACTAAGTGGGGATGGATGGGGAACCTCTCTCAATGGTAGAATACTCTAAAGTACCCTACCAAGAAGCAAACAAGACATCTTACCTCTTTTATGATGAGGTGTATGATGTAATTATGAATAAATTTAGAGGGAGGTACCCAGGTTGTTAGATGAGACTAGGTGGTTGAGGAAATCTCAAGAGTAGCCAAATGGATATTTCTACTTAGGGAGGACTAGGTCATTCATCCATATTTATGGTTTTTTAGCCATGGCCTTCAAGTTGCCTACATACGTACCTGATTCCATGTTCAATCTTGAATATGTGAGACAACTAGACTATATGGACCTAAAGTGCTTTAGGGGATAGGATAAGACAACATTATAACCATTCAAGCAGTCCATCTTAAAGATCACTTGAAAGCTATGAGGGTTCCACCAGGTCATGGAGGATAAATTAAGAGATGTGGGGCTCTAGCAACTCAAAGATAAATGGTCCTATGACCCAATGGGATACTTTAGAAGTATGCTTAAGGTGAAGAGGTTAGAAACCTTCTTCGCTCATAGTAAAATATATAGTATTTAGAAGGAAGCCAATCCCAACAAAATATTAAGCCTTGCCACCTTGGGGAATGCACTTGGATATGAGGATGAAATCCAAGGATGGTATAATAACCAACCAAAATGACACTCATTTTATGTCAAGATCAAAGAAGATTTTAACCCAGATATCAAAATAAGTCATCAAAAGTTGGGGGTCTTGAGAAAGCTTAGATACATAGATAAAAATATCTTGGTATGATAGAAGATGAGATACAAAATAGGTACACTAATAAGACAAATTATAGATGGCTTGTTTGATGACTAGTTTTTTGCCATTTGGGATTATAAACATTCTAAAAGTTCCAAGAGGGCTAAGATAGTTGACAAAGTTGTAGTAGACCCATTGAGTCCACCAAGGTCAAGATGAACACCAACACCAAAGATCATCAACTTTGTTGCACCAACAACATTGGTGTTGGTAAGGTCAATAGTGCAACAAACAACTATTAAAGGATAGAGGGGTTTTGAAAGTTATGGGTTTACATTTGATAAGGTGGCAGTTGCCCAAGAGGAGCAACAAAGGTAAACACCTTAGCTTGAGGAGGGGGAAATCCCTCAAGGAGGATCTCCTACTACATTGAGAACAACATAATAGCCACTTATGTTTCCATTTACATTTCCATTCCATCCACCACTCTCCCTTATTTTGTTATCCTTTCTTCTTTTATTATCGTTTCTTCTATGGCCATCCCTTCTTCTACTACACTTCTCTTACCCTCTGCTAATGCAGATCATGGTTCTCCTAAGGGAACTCTACATCCAACTATATTTGCCACATTTGGTACCACACCTATGTTATAAACCTCTCTTCTCATACCATAAATATTTCAATAATATATCAAAATATTCAATATGCATCCACAAATAAATTAATTGCACAATAAATTGCTCAATAAAATAGAGATTAATTATACCCTTGAGGTAGGGGAACACCATACAATACTCCTTTTGGAAGGAAGCCACTCCACAAGATCTCTAGCTCCACGAGCCAAGACTTCTCCAAGAATACATCATAGATACCTTTCACAATGGGGGTACATCTCTCTTTATACAAGAGTGTGATGGTTCACCTTCCATGAGTTACAAGATCACACATGTGGAGGTTCACCTTCCATGAGTTACAAAGTGCATAATAATATGATAATATTCCTTGCGGTTACATATGACAATATTCCCCCAACGGTTACAAATATGATTCTATGGCATACCTATTTCTATTTTGACACGTGGTCTTCCTCACTCAATAATTAATTTATGGCTCATACCATTATACAATACAATATTAAATTATTCAATATTAAATACCTATCTTGGTACCTAACATTCCATCCCCCTTACAAATGTTTCATCCTCAAAACATTAGAAGAGGCTAAATAATATGATCTTTTGAGCCATGTTGAATATTGGTACCAATCTTGATCATCCATCCATCCTAGTGAAACTATGATTGGTGGTGGTCTTCGTTGATGCCAATGCCATGTGTTGGAAGCATAAATTTCATCTTTTTTCATCCATACCTGCTTGTATTTATGACTTGTAGTATATCCAAAGGGTTGGCTCCTTTGGTTCCTTGTATGTTCCTCATTGTTCTTATGCTACCTCAAGCCCTATCTCCATGATTGTTGCCTCTCATGGTGGTGTGGATGGCGATATACTCCAACCTTAGCCTGATGTTCAACCTATTTTTGCTCTTCTCTCTTACTCCCTTTCATTGATTCTTCTCTTACTTTTGCTTCCTTGAGTTTTGCTACTGCCTCCTGAGATTCTATTTTAGGTTCTGTTGTTTGCTCTTCACTTTGTTCCCCTACAATAGCTACCTATTTGTCCTTACACTAAGAAATATCTTGTAATGTTATCTTCTTCTTCTTGTACCATAACTTCATGAATTGCTTTTGCACATTAATATTAATAGTACCCAAAGAATGCAACCAAGGATAACCAAGGAAAATATCTACATCATTCATCTCAATAACATGAAAATATGAATGTAAAACATATTTATCCATGGTGATTTTCAAATCTTCAAAAATTTGAACATTGTGACCCTCAAGTTGTATGTCTTTGATTTTTTTTGCTTGAACTTGCAATCTCTTAGTCAAAGACATATTGATAAAATTATATTTGTTGCTAGGGTTAATGGAAATAATAAATTTTTGATTTTGAATGCAACCATAAACTTGCAAAATAGAATTCTTACATTCAAACAAATATTTTTTATCACTGATTAGCCCTGATACACAAGGTGTAGTTTCCTTAGTCAGCACATTATTATCATTTTATTTTGATGTCCTTTTGCCTAAAAATACAACTTGAAATTCTTCTTTTTGACCACTGATTGGTCCTAACACACAAGGTGTAGTTTTCTTAGCCTGCACATTATTATCCTTTTCTTTTGATGCCCATTTGCTTAAAAATGCAACTTCAAATTCTTCCATTGTATATTTATTTTTACAATCATACAAAAAGTCGTGAAACCAAGCTTCTTATTTCAAGGCAAAATGAAGGCTATGTTTCCACCATGACTTAGAAATAGTTAAAAGAAATTTTTTATACTCCTTCAACCAATCCATGGCATTACTATCAACCCTTCCATTGAATTTCGGCAACTCCATGTTTTTTTTTAAGTAGCTAGGGTTTGAAATAATCGAAAAATTAAAAAATTTGAAATCTTATCTATGTCCTTCTTCAACCATTAAATTTGCAAATTTCCTTCAAAACAAACGACAACTGATTTGCTTACTTGGATTAAAAGTTATGATTTTTTTCCCCTTTTGCCAACAACCCCAAAAACAACATCAAATACCCAACTTGCAACAACTATAACTCCCTCAATACTTATCAAAATTTAACAAGTGAGTAGTCATTTTTGTAGTACTCAAAATAACCTACATGTTGATGCAAAAATATTCTGAAAATGATTGCTATCAAATTTAATATGAATTTTTTCTTTTTGAGAAAAAATTTGCACGACAAAAAAACAACACCAATAACCCAATTTCAAACTGTTGTAACTCTCTTAAAACTAATCATAAATCCACAAATGAGCAGTCGTTTTTATAGTACTCAAATTAATCTATATGTTGGTGCCAAAATATTCTACAAATGACTGCCAACAAATTTAATACAATTTTTTTTATTTTGAAAAACAATTCGTGCGGCCAAAAAATAGCAAAAATAACTCTTCAATTAGCCATAACTATCTCAATACATATCAAAATTTAATAAAGGAGCAGTCCTTTTTGTAGTACTCAAAAAGATCTACACAATGGAGAAAAAATCGTCTAAAAATGACTGCTAAAATAAGAGATATGACCTTTGCAAAATGTGATATTTTTTTAAAAAATCGTGCCCTAGCTCTGCAAAAACAAACCCACTTTGTCCAAATCACAGTTTTTGATACCAAATGTTGTGAACCTCTTTTCTCATTCCATAAATCATTCAACAATTTGCATAAATATTCAACATGCATCCACAAATAAATTAATTGCACAATAAATTGCTTAATAAAATAGAGATTGATTATACCCTTGAGGTAGAGGAACACCATACAATGCTCCTTTTGTAAGGAAACCACTCCACAAGATCTCTAGATCCATGAGCTAAGACTTCTTCAAGAATACATCATAGATACCTTTTACAATGGGGGTACATATCTCTTTATACAAGAGTGTGATGGTTCACCTTCTATGAGTTACAAGATCACACATGTGGTGGTTCACCTTCCATGAGTTACAAAGTGCATAATAATATGACAATATTCCTTGTGGTTACATATGATAATATTACCCAAACGGTTACAAATATGATTCTATGACATACATATTTCTATTTTGACATGTGGCCTTACTAAATAATTAATTTATGGCTCATACCATTATACAATACAATATTAAATTATTCAATATTAAATACCTATCTTGGTACCTAACAACCTATCACCTCATTCTCATTTCCATTGATCGAAATACCCACCACAAAACCATAATTACCATATACAACATAATTGTCACCATCATCCACCTCCCCACCAATGGTCTCACCACTAGCAAAAATACTAGTGTAGCTAGCATAAGGACCAACCTCTACCATATCTGCCACATTTTCCTCCATTTGTATCCAATTTTCTCTGCCAAACATTCCAACCCATCCATCATGTCCACCATCATAAGTGAGGAAACTTTTATAGATGAATATATCACCTACCCCAACCAAGGAGACTGAGTTTGCAGAAGTGTCCCCTCAAACTAGCACAGTTGTGGGGCTAAGTCAAGCCTTCGTTTGAAAAGTAGTTTTTGAGTTGGAGGAGATAGATATCGAAAATATATTTGACATCCTTACCACCAAGGAGAAAAGGTGGAAGAAAGAGTATAAGTAGCTAAAGTGCAAGACATCAAAGGCTCCAATTTTAATGCAACCACACCTAGCATAGAAGGGATATGTGATCTACATTGTTGAAGGAAGAGAATTCAACCCATCCAAGGTGGCAATATCCCTTGCTAACTTGACTGCTAGAGTTTTTGAGTTTATTCTAAGCCAAATAGATAGATATAAGATGATCCAAACTAATTATCAATCCATATGACCATGAAATTTAGCCAAATGGTAGTTAATAATTAAGCACTGACATATAAGAATAAAGAACTTAAAAGCAAAAAAAGTGCAACTTAAGGCTCAAAGAACCAACTCCAACAAGATAATGAGGAATTGAAAAGGAATACCTCAGAAAGAAATCCACTAAATAAGTAAGTTGAGGACCTCAAATACTAACCTAATAAGGTTGAGAAGAGCATGCAATAGCTCAAGGATCTCTCATTGCAACTTGCACAAGGGCAAACTAAAATAGAACAACTCCAAGAAGTACTATAAGAGAGAGATTAATTGATTGAGTGACTCTAAAAACTAGAAGTTTTAGAACAAACAATGGTGGTTATAGTCCCTAATAAAGTATTAGATATTCAATTGGTCAAGTCCCTTTGGGACAAGATCAAGGTAAAGGTCCTAAATACTCAAGGATATTTCTACTTCATGGTATGTGTAGAGAGAAGCCTAAATCATGTCTTAAAGGTCATCAAACAAGTTAAAGAGAAATTGGCCACAAGGGAAGGATTTTAAAAAGTATTAGAATTATTGATCATTATGTCAGCAACATAGGCATGACAATTAAGGATTGACATAAAAGACTTGGTCAAGAAGCTTAAGAGGATTCTAGATACACATTGGGACATGCAAGCCTATAAGGACACCTTAGTCTCTTTACAAACCCCAATATATGAGATCATAAATGAAAATAAGGGGCAAGTTGTTACTAGGTTGTTGAATATCTTTGACCCGTAACTAAAACTTCTTGATTATGACATTGTTAATGTGATATTTGAAGAGAATAAAGACCAAGCCTACAAGGGAGATGCAGTTAAAATGTTAGAGCCCATTTTTGCCAAGATTCAAGAACTAAGAGAGAATTAGAATGCTTTGTTGAAAAATCCATATAAAGATCTTATAGGAGAGGTTGAAGATATCGTGCACCCATCCAATTACTAGGTGATAAGGAGTGGTAGAACTACTACCACTAAAAGCAAAATAAGAGAATAACAAATTTGAAAGTTTTTATTGCAAGGATCCTAATTTTGTAAACTCTATACCTAGGAACAAAGGTAGGATCTAGGATCTCACCAATTGAGCTTGGTACCCCATGAGGTTGCCATAAATGTAGTGCCTTGATAATACCGTGGAATTCATCATTTTGGAACAATATAGAATAGTGAAATCAAGTAGTTGATGCCTTCCAAAAACCATCTAAATTTGACTAAGTCTAGCTTAGGCTTCGCTTATTTTAGGAGTGATTTACTTGCGAAGTGGCCTGATTGGCTTGTAGGAGTGAACGCTCAACGTTAGCTAGCGATTCTCTAGCAAAGTTGAGTGATTTTCTTACTTTCTAAAGTAAATTGATTGATAGCCAATGGAGGGGTAAAAATAAATATGCAACTCCTAAAGAGAATATTTTAAGATTGGAATTTTGGCATGTAGTGGCACACTAACTCATTTGGAAGCCTTCTAAACATGTTAGAGGTATATTTAGAGGCATGTAATATTTGGAGGTGTATCATTAGAGATGCCCCAAATTCTTTACTTTTACTAGGAGTACTAGTTTCTCACCCCTTGTAACTCAAGGGAAACTCATATTATAAATAGGATCCATGGGCTCCATTATAAACATCTTTTGGCCATGAGGATTCAAAGCTACATTATGAAACTTGTATTATGCTTTATATCTTATAAAATTAATGAGAAATTAACAAGTCCTTGGCAGTCCATCAGTGATACCACCCTCTTAGTTTGCTAAGTGCATGGTGATCAAGGCATAGCTCTTTTGCACATCTTGGTATTCATTTAGCAATTTCATACTTGATGAATGGGATATATTGATGTTATTCAAATTCTCATATGTAAATTGATCGTGCACACTTATTTTCTATTATTGTGACTGTATTTTATTTGAATCCCTTGCACCTTTAATATTTTTATGAATTTTTCATTTTTTGTACTTTACTTTTAATGCAATTAGTGTAGATTAGCATAGGAGAATTCAACAAGCATAGTGAGGAGCTAGCCTCAATCTAGAGATTGGAAGGAGTCATTGGACCTTTCTTCTAACTTTGTTGAAATAGATTTGGGGTACATCATAAAATTAGAAGTTGGAACAATTCCTAGTTCAACAATTATCTTCCAAATCCTCTTATATCACTATAAGGAGTCTTTTATCATCCATATTCATCATCAATACATGAGAACAATTTTATTCTCTCCTAGATTAGAGCTTCTACTATAAAATATCCCTTACCTTAAGGTCAATGGTTGGTCTCCCTAATAACTAAGAATATTAGAACAAGCATGTGAAGATATCAAGGACACTCAAGCATCTAACGAGAAAGAAAATCACCAAGAGAAAGAATCTTTATCAAATGATCTCCATATATAGGTTAGCAACCTCCAATGTTAGTACATTCTCTCTCCTTTTATTTTATTAAATTATCTTATTCATTGCATTAGTCAATTAATTTTAAGTACTTGCTTTACATATTACATAGATTATTCTAAGTTGTGTGTTTGTCTTACCTATATTGTTTCCATACTTGTCTTCATGCCTAGATCATCCTCTAGGGTTACCTATATTCTTGACTCCAACCTAACCTTCTCCACTTCCACATTAATTGTAAGGATTTTTGCTTGATTTGGACCATTGCTAGTGTTGTATTTTCTTATGGGTTGTAATGTCCTAGATTTGTCCAAGTTTAGGTAAAACATTATGATGGGTTAAATGTTGTTATAACAAAATATCAAAATTTTGATTGATGAATTCCCTCTCGGATGTTTTCAATTGTCTTGTGAACTCTAGTAGGGTGACCCATTATCTCGTTATCTCTTTATTATTCTTTTTTTGAAGAAAATATTTATTTACTTAATAAAAAAGTACAAAACTCTTTAATCAGAGATCAAAGTGAATAGAGCATTTTAAAAAACAGAACATGAAGACAAAAAATATCTTTATTATTCTTATTGAGGCATTATGGAAAGCTTTTTTAAAGGAAAAAATGGAAGATAAAATCAAATCCATTCATGTTGCAACAAATGGTGCCTTTGAGTTCCATCTCCAAATTTTTAATGACAATTTTCTATTGGGTCATCCATCATTTAGTGAGACTATGGAATGTAAAGCAATTTGATCATGCTCTGAGAAGGTTACTAAGTAGTTGGTTGATACTACAAAATTCAATCTCTTTTATTAACACTACCCTATGTTTACAACAAATTATGGTGGATATTTTACAATTTAAAGTTAGAAATTTGTCATCAATATATTTAGGTATACTTTTGTATAACAAGGAAAAAAGGAAGAAACTTTGGGACTCATTTTTAGATATAACTAAATCATGTTTGGTAGGTTGGAAAGGTAAGTTCTTAACCATGGTTGGAAAGCTACAACTCATAAAGACTACATTGCAATATATATATATATATATATGATTTCAATTTCAAGATTGCTAGTAGGCATATCATCCAAATTTCATAACATCCAAAGAATTTTTCTTTGAAAATGATATGAGTAAAAAATTATATTTTCTCTTTGTAAGTGGGATAGGGTTCGTAAAGGAAATAAAATTAGAGGGGCAAGATTGTGAAATTATAGAATTATGAATTTAGAATTCAAGGCATAACTTTTTTGGAGTTTATTAAAAAATGATGGAAAGAGTTGGGCAAAAACAATACTTCAAAAATATATCGATTTCATGGATGCAATAAAATTATCAAGGAAATTCGACAACATATAACTTTATATTAGACATTTCATAATTGATTAAGAAACATATTAGGTTGTTAGTTAACGAGAGATATTCTATAAATTTTTGGTCTAATGATTGGTTGAAGCCTTATCTTTTTAATTTTAACCAAATTGGAAAGCACTTGCTTGGGATTGTTTAACTCATTGAGGTTCAAAGATCAATATTATATTGATATGAGCAATAGTTTTAAATCATGGACTTTTGTTAACAAATGACAAAGAGCTTCAAAATATTCTTCAAGAATTCTATTTTTTCATTTTTGTGTCAAAGGATGAGTTGGTTTGGAATCCATCCAAAGATTGAGGATACTTAGTCAAGTTGAGATATAAGGCTTTAGATCAATCAAAAATTCCTCTCCCAACTATTTATCTTGGAAGAATGTTTGGTCACTTAAGGCCCTTTCTAAGGCCTTGATATTTCTTTGGTTTGCAATATGAAGCAAAATTCTCACAGGTGAGAGTCTACAAAAAAGAAGAAGAGGATATTGTGGGCCTTTTAGGTGTTTCTTATGTAAGAAGGATTTAGAAACATTAGATCATTTAATTCTTCACTCTGCATTGGCTTACACTGTTTGGGGTTGCTTTTTTGAATAAATAAGAATTTGTTGGGTAGATCCATCAACATCAAAAGAGGTGATGAATATTGGATTAATTGTTTCAACCTTAAGCATTATGCATTTTGTGAAGGATTGGTCCAACTATAATCTGTTGAAATATATGTATTGAAAGAAATAATATAATTAAAAAAAATCTTAGAATCATGCCTAAATTTGCAATCATATTATTACCTCTCTTATAGAATTGTTGGGGACTGAAAAATGGTCCTTGCACTCCAGGTGCCGCAACCCCTTGCAATGCAGTTCTCGTCAAGTGAGTTTGGTTCCAATGCCTAACTTGGGGCGGCAGTCCTAGGAAGCTCTAGGAGCATGGGATGCAACTCCTTTGAACGACCTCTACAATTTTTTACCAAGGCCAACTTCTTGTTTAGGTGCAATATTTGATGTTCTCCTCTTAAGGTAGCCTAATCTATTGGGTTCTTGCCAAGGAAAAGGGAAAGAGAGAAAAGTGGTAAATGACTTGAAAGAAATGATAGAAAGATAAACCTAGCTAGCCTACACTACCAGTGGTGATATACCAAATATTACAGGCCTCCCTTTTATGGACATTAGTGGGATGAATGAACATGGGAGCCATAACAAGAAAGCTAGATTGAACACAATCACCATTTAACACGATTACAAACCAAGAGATCTCCCATGAAAACTAGGATAAATACTAGACATAACCCTCCACAAAGAGATATATGCATACAGATACCAGGACAAAGATATGGAATAGTCATAGCTCCTTGCATTCATATTAAAGCACATTATAATCATGTAAAATAGAGAGAGGCTTGATGACCTATACATGCTATGACCTGAGGCAAGAGTCCAAAATGACATATAGAAAGGAGGATTTGAGAAAATATAAGGCTAATTAGGCCAGATACTAGGTACAAATAACTAACACTATCTTCTTATGCCTTAATATGTATAAAAAGAGCCTATTTATAGATACAAGATGAGAGAATTTTCCCTCTTAAAATTCAAAATTATCGCTTCAAAAATCTTTCCTAGGATCTTTCATATAGATGGTGCACAATACCGAGATTCCTAGATCTAAAGTCATTTGAGTTGAGATCTCATTGCCTATGTTGGAACTACAATGATTAAATGCATAAATATCATGTCATGAATGCTTGGTCAGGTCCATAATTGCTCCTTAGTATATTTCAATATGATGCTTTTAATATTGTACTTTTACTATAGAGGAAGGATCATACATCTAGGGAATTGGACACCTTGACATGATATGTAGGGTTTGAGGATGCAGTCCTTGTAGGGGGGTATGGGAGCCTACAACCCTCTATGTGGGGGTTTAGGGGTAGGAGCCCCCAGAGTAAAATTTGACCTCCTAAATTTATAGAGCACGGGTGATGTCAACTTGAACTAAGTTTTTAGAGTGCGGGTGGCTCTGAAATTCTTGTTTGTTGTATCCTTGGTCTGGTTGACACATATTTCTACTCACTTTTATTTACTCCATCTGGTGTCTTAATTATCATCGCTAACATGTGATTACCAAATGTTTATTTTGGTCGTGTGCCCAAGTTGTTTTTCCCTCTGGTTGCGCATATTGTTGCTTTGGGTCTTCATTGAAACTATGGTTATGCTTTCTTGCTGTCAGATATGACAAAAAAAGTGTCTTCATTGGATCTAAACTTGTCTTTGCATCCTCCCATATCTCGAGTAGATTGCTTCTCGTTAGACCTTTTTTCACAAAATTGGCCAAGGGGCTTTACTCTTTCCAAGTGTAGTGAGAATTCACTTGCAACTCACAATGGATCCTCAACTCGATGAAAATGAAGAACCTAAAGAACCCACTACCATATTCATTGGATGTAGAGTCAAAATTTGGGGCTAAAAGTGAAAAGTAAAGGTGGTAATTTCAACAAATAGTCTGCAACCTCAAGCTTCCACAACTTTACAAAAAATTGTAAATGTCGATACTTACCTACAATAAAATGAAACTATAATACATATGTACAATGGGTGATGTCTATTCATTGGGCATAGAGTCAAAAAGCCCCCCGGGTTGTTTCTTGAGTTGCTTGTTTCTTTCTCTTCTTCCAATTCCTTGGGCATAATCTCCACCCTCATGGTTCTAGGGCTCTTGAGCAACCCTCTTGTTGTATGTAGACTGGTACCAAGGATGAAAGGTCTCCTTGGTGTAGGTAGTCTGGTACTAGTGTTGGCTCCTCCTATACTCTCGATATGGTTAGACCGAATTCCCCACCTCCAACTTAGATTCTTTGTCTCCTTTAGGTTTTCGAAGGTGGAGGAGATCCCTTTTAGGGACTCTTGGATGCTCGCGCTTATTTTTTTAAACACCCAAAAGGGATTTGGATCCCTTGTTTTATTTGCATGTTAGCCAACCTGATCATTCAATTGGGTTTATGACTAGCTAGGAGTAAAAGTATTTGCTTCCTCTATCCTTACCTTAATTTCTTCATGGAGCTTGGGCCTCATAGGCTGCTCGGTCAAGGTTACCCACTCTTCCTCTTTAAGTCCATCTACAAACAAGGCAACAAGCTGATCCCATTCGAAGATGGAGTGTGGAGGAAGAGTCGTACCCTTCATGAGCTTCCCCTCTGAAGGATACCACAAGCAGCCTCAGAGCCATGTTTTGCTTCATGATATTATGTACTTGGTAGAAGCAAACCATATATTGTAGATGCATTAGCAAGGTTTGCAGACCTTCACCAACATAGTGTGGCATGATTTCAAGCTCTAATGTCAAATTTTGTCCCATATATCTGGTGGCATTATAGGTTGCAAGGGGTTCCTTTTGATCCATGTTGAAAAACTCAGGAGGTGGAAAATAACCATTTTTAGGTGCATGGATATGGTGGCAGACTTCTCATTACTTTTTGGGCCTTTTACTTCGAATGGAGTAGCTAGGTGAATACTATATTTGCTTTAGGAGTATATAGATTGAGACCTTCATCAAAATCTCAATTTGAGTCCTCAATGACTTCTTTTGTATCTTCATTCTTGAACAAAGTCACCAGGTGAATATTTCAAGTGCTTCAACAAGCAGGGGATTAAAGTCTTCATCGAAACCTTAATCTAATTTTTGATCAGGATACAAATATAGCAATTTGGGTCCCATTAAGCTTGCCAGTTTTAACTATTAGGGATAGAGAATAGTTCTTGTACCTTGAGCACTATGACCCCTCGTAATGTGGTTCTCATCAGGTACATCCGATGCTCATGCCTTGCTTGGGACATTAGTCTTGGGAAGTCCAAGGAGCATGGGATGTAGCTCCTTCGGATGACCTCCAAGATTTTTTACCAAGGTCGACTCCTTGTTTAGGTGCAATCTTTGATGCTCTCCTCCTAAGCTAGCCTAATCTATCGAGTTCTTGCCAAGGAAAAGGAAAAGAGAGAAAATTGACAAATGACTTGAAATAAAATGATAGAGAGGTAAACCTAACTAGCCTAACTAGCCTACACTATGGGTGGTAATGTGCCAAAGATTACAAGTCCCTTTTTGGACATCAATGGGATGAATGAACATTGGAGCCACAATAAGATAGCTAGATTGAACACGATCATCATTCAACATGATTGTAAACCAAGAGATCTCCCATGGAAACCAAGATAGATACTAGTCATAGTCCCCCATGCAGAGATATGCATGCAAAGACCAGGACAAAGATTTGGAATAGTCACTACTCCTTGTATTCATATTAAAAGCACATTATATTAATGCAAAATAGAGAGAGTCTTGATAGCCTGTACATGTTATAACCCGAGGCTTAAGTCCATACTGACATACAAAAAGGAGGGTTTGAGGAAAAAAGATTAATTAAGCCATATACTAGGCACAACGAACTCACACTATCTTCTTCTGCCTAAATATGTAGAAAAATGGCTTATTTATAGATACAAGGTGAGGGAATTTTCCCTCTTAAAATTAAAAATTCACGCTTCAAAAATGCTCCCCAATATTGATGGTGCACAATCCCGAGGTTCTTGAAACTAAAGTCATTTTAGTTGAGATCTCACTACCCATGCTGGAATTGTAGTGATTAGATGCATAGGTCTCATGTCATTTATGCTTAGTCAAGTCCATGGTCACTCCTCATCCAATTTTATGATGATGCTTTCAATGTTGTACTTTTACTATAGAGGAAGGACTATTCATCTAGGGAATTGGACACCTTGGTACAATGCACAAGATTTGAGGCCATGGTCATTATAGGGGGTATTAAGACCTGCGACCCTCAATGCGAGGGTTCAAGGGCAAGAGCCCCTAGAACAAAATTTGACCTCCTAATTTTTTGGAGCGTGGGTGGTGTCGGCTTGATCAAAATCTGGATGACAGTTCTCACTTTGCCCTTCACTCAAAATTCCATTTTGTTGTATCCTTGGTCCAATTGACACATCTTGCTGCTAACTTTTGTCTGCTGCTAGCATGCGATTATCAAATGTTTATATTAAACAAGTGTGCCCAAGTTATTTTTTCCCTCTCATTACAAGCATTGCTGCTTTGGATCTTAACCAGAACTTTGGTTGTGCTTTTTAATCATCACCTTTGACCAAAAAAGTCTCATCATCGAATCTTCACTTATCTCTACTTCCTCTTAGATCATAAGTAACTTGATTCTCATTGGACCCCTTTTTTCACAAAACTGGCCAAGAGCCTTTACTCCTTCCAAGTGTAGTGAGAATTCACTACAAAAATATTAGTAGGGATGGTACTAATCATCGGGAAGTCTCAAGTGCAAAGCAGGAGATGATAACCTCTTGCTTATAGGATTTGGATATACATACAAAGGGCCATTTGTGATAGTGGAATTAACACAAAGGATTTATGTTGATCTATGGTAAAATGAAAATGTCTATGAATTAGGTTAATTCAAATCAATTTTGATGGTGCTTCCAAGAAATCTATGAAAAGTTGATAAAAATAATGTTCGCTAAAATAATGAAGACAAAATTATTCTCACATATGTAGAATCACATTAAACTTCAACCAACAACTACAAAGACCATAAAACACTTCTTTTAAAAATCAAGATTAGAAAAAAATAAAACATTTCATACTATTAAGAAAAATAAATATAACTATGTAAAGATAATTTTTTTAATATTTTATTTATTTTATAATTTGCATTTAAATTTTGACTTTAATCTTTTATTAGATAAACATAATACATTAAAATAAAAATATAACAAAATTTTCCTTTGGTTGGTAGCAGTCATGTGTTTGTAATTGAGTTGTTTGAATTCTCTAAACAATTGGAGTACCGTTGACTTCGTCTTTACCCAACCTAATAAAATTTGTAAAAGTTCTCTATGAAACAACAAATATCTTCCACATTTAATATCCCTTGTTTTACACTGCTAATATGATTAGAATTCCGTTCCACCTTAATATATATATCTATCTATCGTCGCATCTGAATTTAGGGTTAATAATACATATCGCAATTTAGCTGCTAAGTCGTCGGTCAAAGCATGCGGCTTTTCTAATGTTCGGGGGTGCACTCCTTGGTTGATGCTATCAAGGCTCGTAATCCCTTATCTATTTGCAGTATAAAAACGACTTGAATTTGACCTCGTTTATTTATTTACAATTCCAAGCGAGAAGGCAAAGCAGCGGTTGAACGCGGAGCATTTTAGAGATCCACCAATGGCGATACTTCGTTTTAGTGCGATTCTTCTGGTATTTGGACTGCTATTTGCCTCTCCTTTCCTTCAAGGTAGGCCTCCTCACATTGTCGTTTTATCTGATCTTATTTTTAGTGTATTGTGTGTTCACAAAAGAAGGGTTGTTAATAGTTTTCGAGGAATTAGCATCTCTAGTACATGGATCTGTACATTAACTTGAGATTTAAGGTGCTTGGATTTCTTTTTTTGAATTTTATTAATTTACAAACTGCCCTTAGTTTTCCCCCTATCACTCTCACGCCTTAAAAAAATTCCTGCATTTTTTTCTAACCTTTACGAGGCACAGGCGGGGCTCTGATGTTCAGAGTGCACTGCTGTTGATCTCTTAAGTTAGGAACGGGTTTATTTATTTTGCATAATTAAATTTAATAATTTATCTATGCGGGGGGTTTTAATAAAACTTGATGGGTTTTAATAATAAGGCCTGTTGATATATATATTCTCAGTAGTTTTGGAAAGCGCCAAGATAATCATTTGAAGCTTGGCCTAATTGTCTTTATCTATGGGAACTTATGGGAGGGTGATGTACTAGAAGAAGAGTTTGCTAATTTTGTTCTAGAATGGAGAAACGCCCTTTCATTAGAGCAAGAGATTTCGGATCTCTCAGTTCCACACCTACGCCTATATCTCTTCCAGCTTTAACACTGCTCCGCTTTATTGTTCTCTGTTTAAAAAAGAAAAAAGAAAAACCACGTGATTCATTTCCAAGTGATAAAGAGGAGAGGACATCTTGATATACAGCTTACATCTTTTTTCAACGACCTTTAGTTTGATTTATGTATGGTTCATCTTATGTTAGTGGGAGGAAATTGACCATAAAGGTAATTGAAGTGTTATTATTTACAGGAGGCAAACAATGAGTTAACAATTTATTTATATATTTTAATGGGTTATATGGCATTGAAACTAATCTCATCCGTATTACATCATGATCCCATATTGGTATTACAACAGCTTGGTAATTATGCATGTATAGCTTGGCAAGATTTGAACCTTGGTCTCCTTCTTAAATGTTGAGGAATTTAACGAGTTGAGCTAGGTTATATTGATTTGAAATGGGCCCCACCCATATTACATCATGACCACATATTTTTTTGGCTGGAGAACAAGGGGTTGTACTTGGGTTCCTGACCCTTGACAAATCACAACTCTCTCCTTTAGAGCTTGAGAGTTTACAAACAATTTCAATTCTTATCTTGATTGAGTTGCTGTAGCTAGATACCTACATCATTTTTCTTAAAAAGTCCGAGTTCTTGATTTTCATTTTTTAGATCTTCTTCAATTTTGTGTGTGAATACAAATATTCCAAAATTCAGCATCTTTCTTCTTGATATTTTCTTGCAGCAGCCTTCACAATACCAAAACTCCACCTCTACTATCTATGAGCATTTCATCTTAGTAGATTGATATTTCCAACACCTCGCGCTATCATAGTCCGCTCAACCAGATCTAGATTGCTAGTTTCCTTCCTGAAGCATAAGTGCAACCACAAGAATTGTAATAAATAGTTTATATGAAAATACATTAATGTTATAAAATAAAGCAAATATTATCAATGGAAAACATTAAAGTAAATCTTAATCATTATTTGATTCAGAGAGTCAACATTTTCTTGTCAACTTCAGCTAAACTTACTACTTCCTCTAACCATGGAAAATAGAATTTAACTTTTCGATCCTCAATTAAAACCCCTCTATTGGCTAGCCTATCTGCACATTTGTTTCCTTCCTGTAACGTATCTGTAAACCTGTTTTCTTCAAACTCTGTAGTAAGGTCTTGTATTTCCTCAATTATCTCCTGTATGTTCCATGGAGCCTTTGTGTTCCTCAAAATTGCATTTATTACTATTAGTGAATCACCTTCCATCCGTACTCTGTTCCATTTCATTTGTCTGCATATTTTTAACTGTTCCAAAAGCTACATTATTCGTCTTAAATCCACTATTGAAAGCGTAAGGAGACAAAATTTCTCCTCTGTTATTTCTAATTATTCCTCCTCCTCCTGCTGGTCCTAGATTTCCTTTAGATGCTCCATCAAAATTCAATTTGACCAACTCCACTTCTGGTGGTTTCCACTTTATATTCTTTGCCTTCATTGTGTTTCTCCTATACTACCCAACATCGTAAGTCCATTTGATGACTTGACTACATCTATCAAGGCTCTTTGCTTCAAGATTAGGGATTGGGTGAATTGATAGGGTTGTTTTAGACTCCTCTATGGCTAAACATATCTTCTTTCTCATTACCTCTAAACTGCTTTCCTTTCCTTTCCAGCCATATAGTCCAAAGTATTGTATCTTTTGATATATCCCAGATTGTTTGTAAAACCTCACTTTTAAAAGTGCTCTGCCATCGCTTAAACCATTCTTCGTTTCTGCTATTCTTCACCATGCATTTACCAAACATATTAAGAATCCATTGCCATAGTTTCCAGACTATTGAGCAGTGTCCCAAGAGATGGTCTATACTCTCCTCCTCATTTTTACATAGAACACATTGTGAGGGGCCATGAAAACCCCTTTTCATTATGTTATCCTAGGATAAAATTCTTCTATGACCTACTAGCCAAACAAACATTTTGACTTTAGGAATGCTCAGGATATCTCTCCATATATTCATTTTTTGTTGGTGCTTTACATTATATCCGCTTCTTGTTGTGTATTCTCCTGAGCTATTCAACTCCCAAATTAGCTTATCCTCGGCTTCCCTCGGAATAACCATTGTTGTTATCTTTTTGCTCAATTGCCTCCTAGCATCAATGTCTTATATTCTTTCTTGATCCTTGTACATAATGTTTGAAACCCTATCACCATATTTGTCTTTACGTAATTTCATCCATGGTTTCAAAATTGGATGTAGATTGAGTGTTTTTTATCATTCCAAGTATCCATCCAAATATAATTTTTTTCTCTAATTCCCACCACCAATATTTTAGACCTTTAATCATTAGATCAATTGATTTTTTAAACTGTTCCATAGTGCAGAACCATCTGGTAGTGAGAATGCAGTAAATATTGAGCTTGGGTCATTGCACTTAACGTACTTAGAAGATTTCTTGTCCATTGTCTTTGACTCTCTTTGTACAATCTCCAAATTACTTTTCCCCTAAGAGCTAAGTTTGCATCCGTAAGAGCTCTTAAAACTGAGACCTCCACTAGTTTTATCATCACACACCTTGATCCATTTCACCAAAGGAAATTTCCTTTTATCGTATTATCCTTACCACAAAAATGACAACATAATATAGATTAAACCTTTTTCCATTGATTTTGGCATAGTATAGAAGGACATATAATATGTTGGAATGGCCTGTAAGACTGATTTAATTTGTTGCACTCTTCCTGCTAATGATAACCATCTACCTTTTTATGCTGGTTGTCTATTTTGAACTTTACTTATAACTGGATTCCACAATTCTATCCTCATTCTCCCCTCAAATAGGCATCCCTAGATAAGTTGTTGGCATATTTGCCTCCTCCATTTAAAGTAACCTGCATATCCCTACTTTGATTCTAGCTGGAGTGTTTAGGAAGTAAATTTTGGTTTTTGTCCTATTAACTTTCTGCCCTAACACTCGTTCATATTCCTTTAATAAGTTATTCAAAGCTTTGACCTTATTTATCCCTGCCCTTCCAAAAGGGCTGTACATCATGACCACATATTGGTATTTCAACAACTTGGCAATTATGCATGTATCACTTGACAAGATTTGAACTTGGGTCTTTTTCTTGAAAATTGAGGAATTTAACCAGTTGAGTTAACGCCATTTGATTGAGTTAGCGATTTATTGCTATTTATACATTTTCATTTTAATTTGCAAGTTGTGTTAGCCTACTTTCTTTAGTTCTTTTCTTTTTTTCCCCAATTTAGGATATTGCCAAATTTCCCAAAGTAAACAATGGAAAATTTATTAGGTGAGAGGCACTTCCTTTAACCTGAGTATGTCGTGGTCTAATTGAATGCATGCAAGTATTAAACTTACTAAACACTGTTGCTAAGACGAAGGTCTCTCAGTTTCACATCCGAGAAACTTGACATCTGTAGCTTATATTGTAGAAGTTGTTCTTTCTTGTTAGAACATCAGATGGGCAGATTGCTTGGGATAGTTTCAATTCATGGGACAATTTCATACGATAAGAAAACATTATTAATATTTTTGATCTTGCTATGTCACTGTTATTGCTCACTATGTAATTCTTGTATTTGGTATTTTGGAGTGCTGTTATAGTTTTAGTGTATTGGTTACCCTCTATTTTCCATGGAGTTTCTGGGACAGCAGGATGGCAGGATGATATAGAAAAAATATGTAAAAGGAATATTTAAGCCCCAAATTGGATTTTTTAAGCAGAAAATATAAATATGTAACACAAAATAATGGAAAAGCATAGGAATTTAGGAATTAGGAATAATGTAAAAGCATAGAAAACAATGAACATCAAATATCCATCAAACATTCATCATTCATGTAACAATAAAATTTGAAAACCATAGGCAATTAGGATTTTCAATTCAACTATAGTTCAAGTTCCAACTACATAAGCAAAATAAAAGTGAGGCCAAGTTTAGTGTTTTTGCAAGGGCATGTGAAAATTGAGCTGGTGTGGTATTGCTTGAATAAAAGACTTAATGAACTTATTGCTTAAATGAAATACTCAATAAATTATGTCCTTTGATAATGGAAATGAAAATGGTTGTGTGCACTCCATTACTGGTATTTGGAGCAAGATTTTGTTGGACTTTACATGGATTCCATGTGAAAGCATGTTCAACTGCATGCAAAATTTGCTCCTAGCAACTATAGGTCACTTACACCCATAGTTAAGAAACTTGGACTCGGCAAAAACTTGGCAAGGGCAACTTAGGACTTGGACTCGGACTCGATAAAAAAAGGAAAAAACTTAGCAAAAAAAACCCCAAAGAAAATGCATTTATTCATTGGGAAAAAGTTTTTTTCATGCATATCACAATTAATGAACATTATACAAATCCAAAACTAATATTGTAAGTGACGAAAGACACTTCAATAAAGAAATTTCAATGCATCCAAAATTCAAATATTCTTGTATTGCTTAAAAATTACAAAATATGTCATGACAAAGCTTCAGTAGACCCACTATCCACATCTTGCAAAAGCTCTAGTCTCTCTTTGTAGCTGTGCTCGTGCCTCTTCCTATGCCTTTGCCGCTAACTTCTCCGCTAGGTTTTCAAAATCATCCATGGAAAAAATGGATAAATAATATAAATAATAAAAAAAATAGTAAAATAAAAAAACCTAAGTCTTGTACTTTGATTGCCTCATCCATGGCTTTCTAGGAGGCCTCAAAGATATAGTCATACACCTTTTGGCCCTCTTTGGAGAGTCGGTATCTAGTAGTGTCTTTGGCATTCCACTCCTCGCTCACAAACATCCTCTTCAATGCTCCCTTTGCATCAAAGAGGCTTTGCAATGTAACGAGGTTTGTGGCGAAGTGTGTAACTCCAGGCCGCACTAGCTCCCTCCCATCTGTAGATTGCCTCATCAGCTGGAGGACCCATGTATGGTTGTAGATAAATTTTGTAATACATTTGGCCTTCTGTACAACTTCCGACACCCAAGGCAATTTCCCTTTCCCAATGTCTTCGAGTAGCAAATCGAGACAATGGGCTGCACATGGTGTCCAAAAAATGCTGAGGAATCTCTACCAGCTGCTACATACACCACTACGTTGTCTGTGATAACTTGGACAAAATCCCCCTGCCCCACCTCAAACACAACCTCCTCCAACAATCGTTCGACACTCTTAACTTGTGTTGATGCATTCACTAACTTGAGGAATACAATTCCTCTTGTAGAAGCAATCAAAAAATTAAATTAATGTCTGATTCTTCCCATCAGTCCATCCATTAGACATGATTGTGCAACCCCTCTTCCTCCATACCTTGCATTGCTTTTTAACCAACATCTGAATATCCTCCATGGATTCACGAAGGAGAGGGCCCCTAAAATCATCATAAGTTGGCAGCTTAAATCTTGTGCCACAAACTGTTAGGGCATCTACCATGCCCCGCCACTATGGAGACCTTACCACATAGAAGGGAATGTCGAAAAAATACCAGAAACTTGCACAAACCTTCCTTGCGGCTTTGTGCCTCTCCTTGTTCCACGCAGTCATACCTTCAAGCGTGGGTTGTGACCTTGGCACGGAACGTTCCACAAAATAGGACTCTTTTGTCCCATTCCTTGGGTGTGTAAATGATGGACTGGACCCACTTTGGGGGCAAAACCAGCTATAGGTGTTGCCGGTACCCTTTGTACGAGGTCGAGAAGGGGGGATAGCCATGGCCTCACTTGTTCTTCATTTTAGTTATTTTCTCTCATTGTAGTCTGACAGGAGGGCATTGCATTCCCTCTCAACCTTAATAGGCACCTTTGAACATAGCCTAACATCATGGCCTTGTTTCCTCGCCAAGTGGTATTTGAGGTGGTTTATGCCTTCATGAATTTTTTCCCCACAAAAATTGCATCCCTTGCATACTTCCACACTACGTCCCTTTTCCCCATCATTTTATTCATCAATGGATGTGGATGTGGATGCACATGGAAACAACAAGCAATTAGTTTAGTTAGAAACTAAAAAAGGAAAAAAATTGCCCTAGGGTTTAAGCATTGACAGCAGTAACTGAGTTTTTCTATCTCAGATGAAACAGTTGGGTGGCTGTTGCAATTAGTTATAAACTTAAAAAAATAAAGAAAAAAATGCCCTAGGTTTAAGCATTGACAGCTGAAATCGAGTTTTTATACCTCAGATGAAACAGTTGGGTGGCTGTCAGATTCTTTAAAACTAAAAAAAGTCTGGATTTAGGTAGAAATCTAGTGTTTTTGATGGTCTGGTTTCAGCTTGTCTTTCCTCTCTCTGCAACTTAGAACAACAAAAAATGAGGCTATCTGATTTTTTTTTTATGCTGTTTCCCTCTATGTGTGCACGGATGGCCCAGTTTTTTTCCGTGACTCGGCGAGTTATTTTTTTAACTCGTGAGTCCCGAGTGCTTGGTGAGTAAAAGAAAAACTCGGTTGAGTTTAAAGACTCTCTGAGTCAAGCCTGACTGACTCGGTGAGGCCGACTCAGACTCAGACCCATACTCGGCGAGTTTTATAAAAACTCACCAAGTTTATTAACAGAGCTTACACCTATGAGGCAATAGAGATGAAGTATATTAAGTAATCTATGGGATTGTAATCAAAGGGCATGTCTGAAATTAGTTACTCTACTTGCAAAACAACAAATGGAAGATTTGTTATGAGTCATATTTAGACCTGTTATAGGCTTGACAATCCTGTTATGGGCATTGTAGACATGTTCTGTGATATTGCAGGCCTGTTAAATGTGTTTGTGCTTCCTTGAAAGGCCTGTTAAATGCATTTTATTCCTTTTTGCATACCTATATATGCATTTATATCTTCTGGAAGACCTGTACATGCATTATACTTGTTTTGCAGACTCATTACATGCATTTGATGTCTTTTGTGAGACCTGTACATGCATTTATGACTCTTCTGGCAGGATTGTATTAACATTATTGCAGCGGATTTCTAATGAAGCATGCTAAATTTGCTGTATTTTTTCTGCTTCTTTGGATCATGTTCTTATTTTATGTTCTTTTGAGCCTTGCATATTTTGATCATGAAGACCCATAATGGTGCTAATTCCTTAATGATTTTTCCTACAGTTGTTAATTGCCAGGAAGTTTCTGCTGGAGGCATAGATAGTGGAGAAGAGGGGGAACTTGGAATTGTTGGAGATGGTGTCCAGGATTCTGTGGACTCTGTTCTTGGACCTGCTTCTGGAGTAGATACAACTTGTTTTTTCCCAAAAAATTCTGACAAATGTATGGCTGATGATGAAATATCAATGTCAGAAATTATTGATTTATTTAATACCGGTCTTAGTTATTTGTGTCCAACTTAGCAGGTGTTTTTCCGTTTTATTTTATGACTTCAAATTGCAAAAATGTTGATGCAGTGATTCCCGCAGGAGGGGAAACAGAGATACTTGTGGGAGTCAATAATGAGGGTACGCTCTTTAAGACATTTAATAATCTATGCATGTATTGTTATTGCAAGTAAAATGGAGTCATCTAATTGTAGAATTTGGTGGGTACAGGTGAATCTTCTTTGAAGGTGCATTCAATAAAAGCTAGCCTTCATTTACCCTATTATCATGGGTTGCTTGTGCAGAACCTTACTGTACAGGTAAGTACATTTTACAATTCCTGAAATACCTTGAGGGCTGCATTTACTTGTAATTTTGGTTGTTTTTTAGATGATGTTACCAAATGTATTTTATTTTATAGTATAACACTGATTAACATGCATGCATTCTTGCTGTTCAAAGTCCAGTATAAAAAGCATTTTATGTTCAAGGCATGTCTTGCCCTTAGGCAAACCTTGAATAACCACAATATTAGCCATATCACTTTAACGATCAACCTTTTTCCCACTGCACATTCAAGAAGAGAGGCCTAGGAGTAAAATTCTGAGCAGCAACATTTTGGAAAACTATGTAAGAAGTTTGCATGGTTTAGAATTTTTGTTATTGGAAACATGTTTGGACTATGAATCAGATGGCTAGGCAAATCACCATTGATTATTCAAGTGTTTTTCAAGTTGTGCCACTGTGGCTTTATATAAGGCATATTTCATGTCATTTATATACTCTAGTGGACTCCTAGATATTGGGTATTCTATTTATGTTTTTTTTTTATAATTTGTTTATATGGGGTTGAGATAGGCTCCACCTGTGTTACATCATGACGACATAGTGGTATTAAAACATCTTGGCTATTTTTCTAAATTGGTTATATGGGATCGAAACAGGCCTTACCCGTATTATATCATCACTACATAGTGGTATTGCAACAACTTGGCTATTATGCATGTATTGCTTGACAAGATTCGAACCTGGGTCTCCTTCTTGAAAGTCGAGGAATTTAACTCATTAAGTTAATGCCATTTGATACATCTTGGTCATTATGCATGTATCACTTAGCAATATTTAAACCTGGGTCTTCTCCATCTGGCCATTCTATTGAGGGTGATAAGAAGAGGACATATTCAACTAAGTACCACTAAGACAAAAGAATTCCTTCCAAAATTACCGATGAAGACAAGGTCACGATCATTGAGAATGGACTTGGGCATACTATGCAGTTTAAAGCCAAAATCAAGGAATACCTTGACAACCTTGTTGACTGAATAGGGATATTGTAGTGCATAGAAATGAGTGTACTTGGAAAGGTGATCCACTACTATAAAGATCACTGTTTTGACCTTAGATTTGGGAAGGCCCTTAATGAAATCCATGGATATGTGCTCCCATTGGCAATCAGGAATAGGCAAGGGTTGCAACAACCAAGGAGATTTAACAGTTTCCCCTTGTTACGTTGACATACCTCGTATTCGACCACAACAGTCTTGACATCTGGTTTTAATCCTTTCCAAGAAAAATATTGCTTCACTTGCTTATGTGTTTTCAAAAATCTAGAATGGCCATCCAAAAGAGATGCATGCAATTCTTGGAGGATACTAGACTTAACAGCTGAGAATTGAGGAAGATAAATGTGATCCCTCCTGCAGAGAACCCCATCAAAATTTGAGAAAAAGGAAGGTAGTGAGGAGTCAAACTCCTTCCTGAATGATCTGAGCAGTCTTTGGCTCCAAAAGCCAGTCTGCTTGAAGTTGTGATAGCCATTGTGGAAGAGGACTAAAGATGGCATTGACAACAACGTCTTCATGTTTGTGAGATAGAGCATCAACCACCGCACTCTCCTTTCCTTTCTTGTATTCAATGAAAATATCATATCCCAAGAGCTTGTTCAACCATTTATTTTGTTTAGGACATGAGAGACGCTGTTCTACGAAATGCTTAAGGTTGCTATAGTCGGTCTTGATGATGAAGCGTTGCCCCAATAAATAAGGCTGTCATTTCTCTACGACATGCATAACAGCCGAAATTTCCATCTCATAAGTGGATCGTCCTAGATTCTTTCTAGAGATCTGTTTATTATCAAAGGCCAATGGGTTTCCATCTTGCATCAAACAACTCCAATTCCTGTGCTTGAAGCATTACACTCAATGACAAAGGGTTTGTTGAAATCAGGGGTGGCCAAAACAAGGGTGGTACACATTGCCTCCTTTAGGGCCTGGAAGGCTTGGGAAGTTGCTTCAGACCAACAAAGACATCATTCTTAGTGAGAGCAGTGAGAGGAGCAACATTTTTGCCATAGTTTCGGACAAATTTCCTGTAGTAGCTTGTGAGACCCAAAAATCGACAGAGCTGCTTAAGGGATTTGGGCAAGGGCCAGCCTTGCATGGATTTGATCTTTTTAGGATCTATCGTGGCTCCTTCCTGAGATACTATATGTCCTAAGTATTCTACATCATGGACTCCGAAGGAACATTTGGACCTTTGGACAAAGAGTTTTTCCTTCTGTAATAGGTGAAGAACTTGGTCCACATAAACTAGACGATCTTCTCGGGACTTGCTATGAATTAAGATATCATCAAAGAAGAGTAAGACAAACTTGCGAAGAATAGGACAAAAGACAGAATGCATGAGACTTTGGAAAGTGGAAGGAGCATTAGTGAGATTAAAAGGCATGACTAGGAACAAATAATGACCTTAATGTGTGTGAAAAGTAGTCTTAGGGATATCCTCTTTCTAATCTTGATGGAACCCAAAATGCAAGTCCAGTTTTGTAAAGTATTTGGCACCCTGCATTTCATCCAACAAATCATTTCTAACAGGGATGAGAAATTTATCTTTGATGGTGATCTTTATTGGCCACTGCTGGGCTTGACATTACTTTGCGTGTTGGAACCCCAGCACGATGGTAATTGAGGCAATTGTGCTTCCAATCATGTCTTCACCACTTTAATTGCAGATGACCTGAGTTGTCAGAGTTCCTTTTATGCCGTGTTTCCAAATTGGGTGGCTTGGCTCACTTTGCCCATTCCTAGGCCATAACCCCAAGAAGACATCTATTTTTCCTAAAAGCAAAAAAAGGTAACTGTTAAAAGTTGAAGACATGGACCTAGAGACATTAAGGCCATGAGGTCATGTCTTACACTCTTAAAGAAGAGAGAAAACAAAGCCCTAAAAAACCTCCTAAACAACCCTAAAAAATGCTTGAAAATACAGAAATCCTACCTCTGAAATTTTGTCTCAAGATTTGAAATCTGCAAAACAGGTGTTACATCCTTCAATTCCTTGGCGAAATATGTTTGAGAATTTCTGGTTACCCTCTTCAAACTTTCAGTAAAGCAGAGAGAAAAAGCGAGCCATTTCCCTGAGTTACAGCCATTTTTGTGTGTTCTGCCTTCTATCCAGCTGAGTTTTCCAAAACGAATAACAAGAAATCAACAATTTTTTTTGGGCTACTTCTTGCCAAAAAATCACCCATTTTTTGGTGTTGAGAAAATAGATGATTCAATCACCCAGCTCGCGATTAATTGGCAATTTTTCTGACTATGATCTTGCCTTCTGTGTCAGGTTGTCCAGTCTATATTGCATAGGCTTCTATGCGGACAGTAGACAGTAATATCCAACCCTCCACTACCCCCAAGAAAAGAAAAAACATACATTTGTGCATTGCTTAAATCCCCACCCTGTATCTCTTTCTGCACATGGTGCATTCAGGTGCCTTGTCCTGTGTATTAAATCGTATGCAGTGTGGATGCACCTTGGGGGTCCCAAAATTTTTTGCATCTGCGACGAGAACAATCATAGTTGCAATTGAAACTGTTTAGATAAGCAACTGAACATTCAGATCTGAAGCTGGTCTTGGCTGAATCTACAATGAAGACATAAAATCAACAACATAATTCTCAATATTAATTCTCAATATTAATAATTGGAATGTCCAGATCTACCAGATCTACAATGAAAATAATAAATATGACCAGTGAAAACCTCAAATCTTTTTAGCAGATGTTGGGACATAAATAGTTCTGAATTAACAAGTCAGAAGACATAGTCAACTAGGTATTAATCTTGCGTGACCTGTTCATATATATATATATATATAAAGCTCTTAAGATACAAAGAACGAACACGGTAAGATATATCATATATCTCAATTATGTTTGTGCATCTGTAGGTGGATGACATGATTATCTACTGACATATAGGTCACTGTTAATGGAATCCTGACAAGAAGCAACTTGGTAAAAGATACAGTTTTCTGATTAATTAGGATTTACCTGGTTAACCAGGCTATTGCAGGATTTGAAACCCAAAGGAAGCTAATGAAGTATTTGTTCCCTTGAATTCTTTTCGATTACACTTTGTTTTCAATATTGGCCACAGAAATACCATCTGATTGGTATTGTTTTTTTCTTAGGCTTCAATAAAATTGATATCTAACAAAATATTATTCAATTATTATTAGTAGATTTGAGTTGACTGATCATATCTTCTGTTCCATAGGAATTTGTAAATGCAACTGTGCCTCATTCAGCTCAAGCAACATTTCCATATTCCTTCACAGTAAACAAATACTTACAGGTGAGTAAGATTGGTAGTCATCAACTGTAATTTTACTGTTAAGGAAAACACTTTCTTTGTGGTTCAATTTATGTTTGACATGATGGGGATCTAATGAATGTTGTGGTTAAAAATGTTTCCAGCCTGGTGAATTTACTCTTGTGGGCAGCATGTTTTATGAGGTAGATGAACAGTTGTACCAAGCTGTGTTCTACAATGGTACTGTTGAAGTTGTTGAGGGTAGTGGAATACTAAGCGGTGAAACAGTCTTTTTAATAACTCTTGGAATGGCACTGCTGGGCCTTTTTGGCCTTTGGCTTTATGGGCAAATTCAACGCATTTCCAAGGTAAGCATGGGAATTGGGATGCATGTTGACTAATTTTTATCTTATATTGCTGTATGCAAACTAAGGGATGTATTGTATTCAATTCCTCTTAACTGAAATAGCTATAATCAACATTAAAGGAAATTCCAAGAAAGTTAACTAAGGGTCCAAAGACAAACTTTCAACTCATTTTTTTGCGTTCAATATGGTAAATAATTTCCTTGCCGAGGAAAAAATGTTGGCAGTGCTTTATTTGCTTTAGCAAGTGCATAGAATTGCTTGTCCTTGATTCTGTGCTTTAGCAAGATGCTACTAGGTGTCCTCCGTTTAGAGCAACTCCTGTTGCATGCTAGAAAGCATTAGTTACTAGTCAGATGGTTATTGATCCTGTGAGTCAAGCACAAGTATATCCAGCAAAAGGCACTTTAAGGTGTTACAGTTGAAGTGACAACACTCTGACCAAGTGCTTGGGTGCTCACTAGGTTGGCTCTACTTTTTGGATTTTGACCCTCTGCATGTAGGATATGATTATGCTTGATTGTGGCAATTTCTAATTTATATTGCCATGGAGACTTCATGGTTTAATCATTAATGTATATAGTTTGTAGTGAACACAGTCTGTTCTATTACTTATTTTTGCTTTGACATTCAAAACTTCTAAAAAATGCAATTCATTATTGCCTATGTTCAAAGGGACTCATCCTGGGATTTAGGGGTTGTCTCGGAGACACATCCTGCCTACCTGCCATCCTGAAATGTGCCCTGCCATCCCAAAAAGCTGTCCTGCAGTCCCCCTCCTGGAATTTCATGGAACATATATAATTGCAAAGGTGCTGGTTTGTTGTATATGATTGAAGTCTCCATATTATGAAAAAGCTTCAATGACAATATGCTTGAGTTTTAAACTTTGTGATGTCCTCATTTCTAGTTGATCATGGTTTCTAACTTTCTAGATGGTATATGAAACTTCTTTGTCATTGTTCTTTTGATTACACAATCAAATATACTATTCTGCATTGGAAATCACTCTTGATATAGCACCTGGAAACCTGATCTGATTAAAACAATTGTCATTCTTTGTTTTGAAATTTGGTTCTATAGATTGTGTAGTAACGATTTCCAGATCAATTTTGTAAGAACCCTGTTCCTCAATTTGCGTTCTTTAGTACCAGCATCAATTTCCCTTCTGTGTCAAGCTTGAGGCAATACTGGTGAAGTTGTCAAATTTTGACCAGTTGCATTTTCTTAAATTAAATACGTGGAAGATATTGTGTATCTTCACACTTGGTAATTCCAAGGTATACAATTCTTGCCCTAACACGTTGGTGAACTTTGAATGGTCCATAGCATAGTTGAGAAAATTGGAATCGGCAAAGAATTGACAAAAATAGGGAATTGACAAAAAATCAGGGAAAGAATCGGAAAAAAATAAAACCGAAGAAAATGAAAATTTTCATTGAAAAAAGTTTTTTTCATGCATATTACAATGAATTAACATTATGCAAATCAAATATTGCAATAAAAGCAATAATTCATGTCAAGACATCATACAAGGTTCAAGCTTTAAGTACACATGAAAGTGACAAAACACATCTTGTATTGCTTATAATATGAAAAGGTACAAAGTTACAAGTAACAACAAGGAAAAAAAAGTTTCATTTTTTATATGCCTGCACATGGAAACAAGTAACAACAAAGTTACAATCACTTGAAGAAAAGGAAAAAAAACCTAAACCCTAAACGAAAAGGTTAGGGTTTAGGGTTTCAAATTGAATCATTAACAGCTGAAAAATGGGCTTGCATACATAGTTACCAGGCAGCAATATTTACTTAAAAAGAGGAAAAAAAACCCTAAACCCAAAACCCTGGGGCCTAGCCTAGGGTTTAGGGTTTAAACTTCAAAGTTCAAAGTTTCAAACATTAACAACTGAAAAATGGGCTTGCATACATAGTTATCAGGCAGCAATATTTACTTAAAAAGAGGAGGAAAAAAAAAACCCGAAACCCTAGACTAGGGTTTTGGGTTTAGGGTTTAAACTTTAAACTTCGAAGTTCAAACATTAACAGCTGAAAAATGGGCTTGCATAAAAAAACCCTAAATCGGCCGCAGCCTAAAAAAGAGAAGGAAAAAAAATCGGTTGATTTTTTGAGGATTGTTTGCCGGTTTTTTCAAAAAATAGGTCGGCGATCCTTTGCTGATTGCATCTGCATGGCAGATGCTTTCTCAACTATGGTCCATAGTACCTTGGAGATAATTTCTCAGATGCTTTCTTCTTAAAAGTAATCCGTTTATAAGGTTGTAACCTGGGGAAAGCATAATCTCCAAATGCAAATGCTCCTTTTGAGCACTGCTGTTTGGATTGTGTCTTTGTTCTGTTTTGAGCTGTCTTAAGATTATCCTTGAGAGCTTGCAAATTCTGTTGACTCTCAAGAGTTAAAGCTCATAGTGCAGGTACCTCAGTATCTTTGATACCCGAATCTATGATAATGAGGGTGTAACAGAACGCATCATGTAGCAATGGGTATGACCACATTTCATGTAGAGATATTTCAAAGATAGTTTTTATTTTATTCTTCAAAACTGTGGTGTGTTTGCTTGCCTTAAACAAGGCGTGATCTTTTTCTCACCAGGCCAATGGCTGGGCAATTGGATATCACAACTATTTGGAGGCATGTTTTTGATAGGGGGCTGGTTCAAAGCCTATGAGATATCTTTTGCAGACTCTAGGTTCAAGTCGTGACCCTTTATACTTCTTTTCTTTGGATTGGAAGGCACATGGATTTACCTCAAGAGGGTAAAACACGTTTTTTTTTGACTCATAAGCGCACGTTTTTTGGATGTGGGATTCTTTGGACATGTAAGCTTAATGTGGACTATGGTGTAGATGCTGATGTGAGGGGTTCGTTGGGACAATTTGCGTGTCTATGGTCGTGAACTCCGAAGCAAGTGTGTGGGGCCGCAAGGGCACATACGATCTCACGTTCACCTAGCATGTTACAGTCATAAGGTGCTAATAACTCTAAATATAGCCAATGTTTGTTATAGCTTTGACCTTACTATTAGGTTGTGATGCTAGTTTTTTCGATTCTTATTTGCTCGGATATGAAATATTATTTTTTAGCCTCGATGAAGTTCTTGTTGATCTGGGTGACTTGGTAGTTTCAGTGCTCACTCTTAAACCGGATGTCTAAGGTTCAAACTCCTCGCGTCGTTTTCTTGGTGTAGGCTATAGTTTTTTGTTTTTTTGAGCATACTATTTGAGATGCTGTGTCTTTTGGTTACGATCGTGGCTCTTTGCCTCATACCAAACTTATGACCATATTGGCTAGCTTAGTGGAATGCAAGTATTTACTTGGTAAAGGTCTTTGGTTCAAATCTCATTAGCCCTATATTTTTTTGAATTTTGTTTATAGGATATCTCTTGCAGGTCGTTTTATCTCCAATGTAAGCCGCTCGACTCTTGGTTAGCATCATATCTTTTGGAGGTCTTTGAAACAAGAGGTTGCAATTTCAATTATGTATGGCGTCCATCTGTTTGGCACACTTCAAAGGTGATGTTGCATGACTAAGTCGTTGCTTTTTCACTTTCAACCCATTTGTTGGGCGTTTTGGCTAGCGTAGGCATGTTGAAGGCAACTTCCCATGAGGTCATTTATTCAAATCTCATGGTGTAGCAGGATTATACTAGGTTGGTGTTTTCTTTCTTGAGATCTAACTTGTCTCCTGCCACTTTTGCTAGCATGAGCCAACACAAATTTTTTAAAAGTCTTCTTCTCTAATTAGGTCATGGGTTCGAAACTATTTCTTGCAGTCGTTTTCTGACAGAATTCAAAGGTTTGACTCTTCGAGGAGCAAAAAACATCTATCTTCCAACTAAGCTCGTTGGTGTAGCGGTTGGTTAGTTGTAGAGTTTTTGTGTGGTCTAGAGTTCAATTTCTCGTGTTTCATCTTTTTTGTGCACTTTCCTCAAGGCATGCTGTCCCATGTCTAAGACTTGATGTACTTTCTTACCAACAATGCCTATTGGTGTGGCAGTTGGTAAGGTCCTTTACCAACTTGAGGTCATTGGTTCAAACCTCATCCAAGACCATTTTTTTTTTGTTGAGTAATACTTCTTATACCATTTTTTCCCCTTTGGCTGATGATGTGGTTGACAAGTGGCTCCTATCAACATGTGACATGGGGTAGTGGTTGATTGGCTGTTTACCTCCTTAGGTTTGGTGTCTTAAATATTTCATTTTTTACCCTACTAATATGCACAATCTTTTGGAGGCCATAACTTTTGCATACATAAGCATTTGTTACCCTTTTTTTCCAGATTGCACGGTTTTCCGAGTTCTATGCATAGGTGACATCAGTTCAAGGATTTGTTATAGTGCTGTAGAAGATTTTTTGTTGGCTGCAAAAGGAGTAGGTTTTGGATGGTCAATGCAAGGTACACCTTGTTCCTATGGGTCTCTTTCAAACAATGGGGGCTGATTATACGGAAACTCGCCTCTATTGATTGATGGTTCAGCTGTTTTCTTTTGGGATTGGAGGACAAATTGTGGTGACCATATTGCATGTTGAAGATCTTCTGATGGGAAGCTCAACAGGTTGATCTAGAAGGTGGAGACACAAATTCATGTTCGTGGAAAGGATTGATCCAGCTCATGTACGTTTGGCAAGAGAAGATAGTAGGATTCATGATGAAGATTCATTGGCCCATTTGAGCATTCATTATGGGGGTGGGGGTGTTACCATCTCTAATGTCTTCTGTCCTTGGCCCCTTAGCTCAAATTATGAGGGGCTATTGGAATATCAGTAATATGACCTTATTGGCCAAGGCCGATAATGGTGAAGTGCCTACGAGCATGTGCAATGTAAGCGTATAAGCATATGGGTGTTCTCTATGTAAGCCTATGAGTGTTTTTTATGTAAACCTATAGGCAGTATTGATGTATTCACCTTTTAATGATATTTTCTGAACCACTTGTATGATTAATCTTAATCTTAATTAAGGGTTTAATAAATTGAGGATTACACATCACTATAAATACCCCCAATTACTGATCCATTGTATCAGTTCATGTGACATGATATCGTGGGAGTGCATACGGGCACCCACTCCTTTATTCTATTTCGATTATTTCTCTCTCTCTCTCTCTCTCTCTATATATATATATATATATATTATTATTTCGTCTATATTCTCTCTCTTTTGCTCTTCTACTTTTTTGTAAATTTGAACAAATCCTTGTTCACAATGTCAGTTTGTCCATTTGTTTGAGGATGGTAGTTGCTACTAAAGGATAAAGTTGTACCAGTCAAGTCAAAGATCTCTTTCCAAAAATTGCTTATAAATTTTGGGTCCCTGTCACTCACAATAGTTTTAGGTAGTCCATGCAACTTATAAAGATTTTTTATGAAAACCGCCAAAAGTTGATGTGCTTCATAGTTGATATCAATGGAGCATAAAGTTAGTATATTTAGTTCATCTGTCAACAAGCATAAATATGCAATCATTTACATTGACTTTGCGAAGACCTGTGATGAAGTCTATGTTAAGGGATTCCTTAACAACTTCCAACTTTTTTCTTTGGCATTGTTCAAAAGCTTCTACAACATTTTGGGCATGGTTCTTCAGACCTTTCCATTTGTAGGATTTTCTTAGTTTTGCATATGTTTGAAAAAATCGACATGACCAGCGGACGGAAAAGAGTGTTTTTCAATCATTATTTTCATATTGAATTTGGACTTTGGACTCAAAACCACTCGTCCTTGGTGATGAATGGTTTCATTACGGAAGGAATACCTGTTGTCCTTAGTTATAGCAACATTTGGGTCCTCCAATAGGGTCGGCAACTCATTATCCTCTGCATATTCTGTCTCAATCTGTGATTGTCATTCTCGGGTGACTCCTGAAATGGATTAGAGTCTAGGCAGTCTAATTAAGTCATCAGCTATGACTTTTTTGTCTCCTTTGCGATACTGAATTTTAAAGTCTTATGCCTGTAATTCACTCAACCATTTAAATTGCTGCTCATTAAGATCATTCTGTGATAGGAAGCACTTCAGATTGTAATGATTTGTCCTAACAGCAAATTTGCCACAAGATAGATATTGTTTGAATTTGGACAATGCATGCATGACTATTATCATCTCTTTATTATAGATAGGTATCGACCTTTCTTTTTATCTAATTTGTGGCTGAGATCATGCTGTGATAAGGACTTCAGACTTTTATGATCTGTCCTAACAGTAAATTTGCCACAAACTAGATCTTGTTTGAGTTTGGATAATGCATGATTGACTGCTAGCATCTCTTTATCATTGATAGGTAACAGCATTTCTTTTTCATCTAACTTGTGGCTTTCAAAGGCAACGGGCCTATCTGGCTGCATGAAAACCGGTCCAATTCCCAATCCTGAAACATGATATTGAATAAAAAATGGCAAGTTGAAATTTAGAACAGCCGAAATAGGATGAGCACATCATTCTTTTGGGGTTGTCAAAGACTTGGCTCTCCATGTTTCACCATTCAAATATGTCTCTTTTGGTCAAATCAGTAAGAGGAGCAGCTATGTGAGAAAATTCTTTGATGAATTGCCAATAGTAATTACATAAGCCCAAAAACCCTCTTATCTGAGTGAGTTTCTTTGGTTCTGGTCAGTCTTTGATTGCTTGAATTTTGGAGTTGTTCACCTTTACTCCCTTAACAGAGATAGTATATTCTAGGTAGAGCAATTTATGTGCAACAAAAACAGATTTGCTTTCATTGGCATACAAGCTGTTGATCTTCATGACGTCTAGGATTGTTTCAAGGTGGATTAAGTGCCCTAGCAAATTTTTACTATACAGCAGGATGTTGTCAAAAAATATCGGAACAAACTTTCTAAGGTAAGGATGAAATACATTATTCATGGTAGTTTGGAAGCTGCTGGTGCATTTGTGAGTCCAAATGGCATGACCAAGAACTCATAGTGTGCATGATATGTGCTGAATGCTGTCTTGTGTGTATGTGTGTCCTTAGATCTCATTTTGATTTGGTGTTAGCCAGATCTTAAATCAATTTTTAAGAAAACAGTAGCTCCATGAAACTCATCAATCAGCTCATCTACCCTAGGAATAGGAAACCTATTTCTGTAGTCTTCTTATTCAAGGCACATTGATCAATTCACATACAGAGATCCATGTTTCTTCCTTACCAACACCACTGGTGCAGCAAATGGACTCTTGCTTGGCACAATATGACCCATATGTAGCAGTTCTTGTATTATCTTTTCAGTTGTCTTTTAACAACTTGGAATGTGTATGAGTGATCGTAAATGGTTTTGTACCCTTCTCCAGTTCAATAACATGCTGGTCACCCTAGCAGGCGGTAGACCCTTGGGAAGGTCACCAAATACAATTTCAAACATTTTTTAAATCTGTTGCATGGCCTGTATGTGTATCACTTTTTCTGCAGTGGTTGAGGTGTGCTGTCCTTTTGGAGTTTGACAGCTGATTACCTAACCTGGACAGTTTTTGTTGATGAGATTTTGCATTTTATGACTGGACACAAAAGAGCATTTTGTCGTTTTAATCCTTGAATTGCATGTCCTTTTTCATCTTCTCTGAATTTCATGTATATCTCTTTGAAATTCATCTGAATTTCACAAAGTCTTTGTAGCCATTGTATGACGAATATCAGATCAGCACCACCCAATGTTAATCCATAAAAATCATATCGTCCATGATGTGTCCTAAACACTGTCTTGTGCTTGTCTTCAGATCTCATCTTGATTTGGTGGTAGTCAGATCATAAATCAAATTTTGAGAAAATACTAGCCCCATGAAGATCATCAATCGGTTCATCCACCCTAGGAATAGCAAATCTAATTTTTAGTCTTCTTATTCAAGGCACGATAATCAATGCACATCTGGAGAGATCCATCTTTCTTTCTTATCAACACTATTGGTGCAGGAAAAGAACTCTGGCTTGGCACAAGGTGAACCATATCTAGCAATTCTTGTACTGTATTTTTAATCTCATCTTTGAACAACTTAGGATGTGTACAAGGAGTGATTATAACTGGCTTTGTACCTTTCTCCAATTCAATAATATGCTGCTCAGATTATCAGGTGGTAGACAATTAGGGAGGTCACCAAAAACTATTTCATACTGTTGTAAAATCTGCTGTATTGGATGTATATGTATCTTTTTTTTTGCAGTGGTTGAGATGTGCAGTCCTTTCAGAGTTTAACTTCCGATTACATAAACTGGACAGTTTTCATTGATGAGCTTTGCATTTTATGGCTGGGCACCTTAGAGCATTTTGGTTGGAATATTTGATTTTTTTTCTATAAATTTCATCTACAGCTCTTTGAAATTAATGCGAATTTCACCGAGTCTTTGTAGCCATTGTATGTCTAATATCACATCAACACCACCCAATGGTAATCTATAAAAATCAGTGTCCATAATGTGTCCTGAATACTTTTTTTTGTGCGTCTTCAGATCTCATCTTGATTTGGTGGTATCCAGATCTTAAATCAATTTTTGAGAAAATAGTAGCTTCATGAAGCTCATAAATCAGCTCATCCACCCTAGTAATAGGAAATCTAATCTTTATAGCCTTCTTATTCAAGGCACGATAATCAGTGCACATAAGGAGAGATCCATGTTTCTTTCTTACAAATACCACTGGTGCAGCAAATGGACTCTTGCTTGGCACAATGTGACCCATGTTGAGCAATTCTTGTATGAATGATCTTTTCAATCTTATCTTTGAACAACTTGGGTTTTTTTTAAGGAATGGTCATAACTGGTATGATCTTTTCAATCTCATCTTTGTACCTTTCTCCAATTCAATAATATGCTGCTCTCCCCTATGTGGCGGTAGATCCTTAGGAATGTCACCAAAAATTGTTTCTTACTGTTGTAAAGTCTGCTGTATGGGATATATGTGTATTGATTTTTCTGCAGTGGTTGAGGTGTGCAGTCATTTTAGAGTTCAAGAGCTGATTATATAACCTGGATGGTTTTGGGTAATGAATTTTCACATTTCATGGCTGGACATGATAGAGCATTTTGGTTGCTGGATTCCTTGAATTTCATTTTCTTTTTAATCTTCTATGAATTTCATGTATAGCTCTCTGAAATCCATGCGAATTTCACCAAGTCTTTGTAGTCATTGTATGCTTAATATCACATCAACACCGCCCAAGTTTAATCTATAAAAATAAGCAGTCATGAGATAGGATCTCATTTCGAGGTTGACATCTTTAGCATAATCCTTGCGAGTTATAAGCCTAGAATCATTGAAATTATGGTTGCTTTCAGAATCAATCAAAACAATCACATGTCCGCCAAGGAAGCTGCAGGTGCATCTACCACCTCTAATAATGGGGATTCTTTTAAGGTTGAAATGATTGGGTCATCTTGTCCCTATTCTACATCACTACTATCTGATTAATTCAACATCTCAATGATTTGAATGTGTGCCTTAACCTTGCATTTGTGTCTTGGATCCCACTTCTTCTTGCATGAGAAGCATCTACCCTGCTTCCATTAACTCTTCCCTAGTTGCTTTAAGAGTATTAGATCCAACGTCAAGTGGCTTTTTTGCAGAAATATGGAGCGGTTTTATTTGAGCTGGGCTGTTTTTTGACAAGGAACTCGGCACGCTTGCTTTTTGTTTTGTTTTAAATTAGTTTCTCATATGATGTAGCTTATAAAATTGCATCATCCGGATTTTTGGGCCTAAGAGTTTCCATGTATTCTTTTATTTCATCATTCAAATCATCGACAAACATACAAGCTTGCGGAGAAATTGGAATGCCACAGACCATCATGCAGAGTCTTCTAAGCTTGTCACTCTAACTATCAACAGATTCTTTCATATTTGGCTGCAATTTTTTTTTTCTCTATGTAATAATCATCACCAGTTTTCTTGTCAAACATATCAAAAGAAAGCTGAAAAAAATCATTACCAGTTCAATGTTGAGAAATGTAGCTTGGACAGGAACTTCTTGCACAGACTTCAATATGAACATGCTAGAAGTGGTTCGAGACATTTTGAATTCTATTTTGTAATTCACTTAAGTGATTCTATTTTGTAATTCACTTAAGTGACTTAGACTAGGATTTAATTTTGACCATACATCTCAATATAAGATGAGATTAGTCTTGACCATACATCTCAATATAAGATGAGATTATTCTTGACCATACATCTGAAGAGATTAGGGTTTCCTTTTCAAGCATAAAAGGAGAAGGGCAAGAGTGTTTTACATAACAGAAAGAAGAAGAAGAAGAGCAAATTGTTGAAGGAGAACTGCAAGGCAAAGAGGAGAGGAAGAGTGAATTGCTGGCCAGAAAGGCAGCAAGAGAGCAGGCTGTCCTGCTGTAGCTGTAACCTCCTCTATTGTATAATATATGCAGGTTCAATAGTGTATTTTGCTTCCGCTGTTCATTTTCCAGCCATCTGTGTGACTGTTGCATGTTTAGAATAAATTCATTTCAGATCTGATTTATTTAGAAACATAGGACAACAATTATCTAGGGTTAGGAAAATTCTACATTTAAGACCTCATATTTAAGACCATCTTGGACATCCCGATCATGATGGCGCCACCAATCACATTCAGTTTCAATCCATGCATAAGGTTCAATTTTCTCAGATACCTCAAACTTGGAGACCTCTACCCTTGGCATTTCAGGTTGATTTTCTGTTTTAGAATGATTGTTCCTTGTTGCACATGTTCAGTACTTTTCATCTCGCAATATGCACGAAAGTCACAATTTTGCATGAAATTTTCATCATTGGTCAGTCTCTCCACAGTCTTCTAATTGGATATCCATTAAAATCTCTTTCTTGCCTTCTTGTCTTAGTCTGCCTAGGAGGAGAGGGTGATTCAGGAACGCCAACAAAACCTTCACATTCTTGTCTAGGATGATGACCATGTTGAATCTCAACCTTATGTGAAGATTGTTAAAAGAAGAGTATCTATGGCTCCTTCTCTATAGGAGCAACTACACAGTTTGAGTCGTTTCCCTCGCATTATTTATGTTTTGGACCAGGGGCTGAAAACTATCTTGCACCACCTCCCTAAATTCATCCCAGCTTCTTTCATCTTCAGATTCTGAACTTAGACATATTGAATCCATTTCACTTGCTGGCAGGATCAAGGCTCCGGTACTAATATAATGAGCCTTTCCACAATCTAAACTAAAATAGACAAAATATTTACAATACATTCATTTCAAGAAGATTATTATTCATCTGGATCATTATCACTTTGCAAAAATAGAAAAGGAGAACTTTGAAAGGAATAAATCTGTTCTAGACTTACTAGAAAAGCCCAAGCTTGAGGTGAGCCACTTCCAACTGTTGAAGAAGATAAATCTTCAGGACAAACTGCTACAGCATTTTGAATTTGATTTTCCTACTCTTGAAATGATCATTCTCAAACCTTTATGAAGAAAGAGGGTTGAAGAGAGGAGAAGATTCTACATGCAGTTATCTTTTCTAATGATTCAGTCATCTTCAGCTAATATGCATGGCTAAAATTCTAACTACATGCTAACTATTTTCCAAGTTAAATGGGCTTATTACAAATGCACACCTGCTTCTTACAAAGAAATTAACAGACATGGGAACCACCTTGTAACCAAATAGCTACACTTAGATAGGTCCTTCAGACCAACTTAGCCTGATATGATTTTGAATGCCATCATCATCATAAATTATGTTAAATAACGAAGTTTGAGAAATATTCAAAATTTAATTTATAAGTCTAATATTTGCAAATCTATTGAGGGTTGAAATGGGCCTCTCCCATATAATGAGTATAATTATATTATCATGGGCCATCTTATCTCAGAAGTGTCTATAGGTTTGGGCTGCCTTATGACAGTGCGTGTATATGAACCTAGGTTGTGCTCTTTTGAATGCACCCTATTTATTATTATTTGACAACACCTTAGACAAAAAGGTAAGTCAAACAAAAACCTTGAGATAGAGATCATAGAGAACATGAGGGTGGGCTGAGTTCTATAATATGGTTGTACTCTACTTTAGGTCCTTGCATTGCCATAAATTCAACCCCAACCAAGAGGTGATCTCATGGCTCTACAAGGTGCCTGCACATGGGATTGGAACCTTTGCGTATGGTGTGAAACTCCTTACACCCCATCGCTTGTCCCAAACTTGGTTAGCCCCATTTAACTTCTTGTTATGTTTAATAGATTACAAGTTTAACTATGTCTAATAGTATATGGGCACTCTTTTGAACGCACCTCATTTACCCTTACTCTACAACACCTTTGACTAAAAGGTTAAGGTAAACCTCGGGGTATAGCCTATAGAAAACAGGCGGGTGGATGTGTATTTGTAATATGGTTACACTTGACTATAGTTCCATGCATTACCATGAGTTCAACCCATACCAACATTTGCCCTCATGGCTCTACAAGCTGTTTGCCATGAGTTTAACTTGACATTGTGTTTAATAGTTTGTAAGTTTAACTATATGTTTAATAATTAAATCACTTACATGATTAGTACTTCAAAGTCTTAATGTGATATTAAAATTACCAATAACTTGGAACAATTGGAAGCATTTAAATCATATTTTAAATATAAATAAGTACAATACTTGCCTATTGTTTAAATTGTGCATGAGCGCATGTCCCATAGTTCAATAGTTTTTTTGATTAGTAATTCAGTGTGTATGTGCGCGTGTGTGCGTATGTGTTGAGTAGTTTAATAGTTTATATAAATAGTACTTCAAAGTTTTAACGGGATATAATATAATACAATAACTTGGAAAATTTGTACTCCTGTGTGTGCGCGCTCACGTTTGTTCAGTAGTTTAATAGTTTATATGATTATTACCAGGATATCATATTATACAATAACTTGGAAAATTTTGGAAGTACAATCATATTTTCAAAATTTTGCACGTGAAGCCTCTGCCAAGCCATCTGCGTGTTTTTTGTTGGGCTACTGAGAAATCTAAGCCTAAACCTTTGAACTACTCTCGTGTCTGCAAAGAAGCTGCTTTGTAAGGGTGTAAGGTTCTCAGACTAGAGCAAACCTTTGATGAATGACAATTTTAAAATATTTTATTTTGACCTACTAGTTAAGCTGTTGTTTAGAGCTGGCTACAAATATGTTTGGTAAATCCAATTCATTTGGCAAATGTTATTGATTTTTTCCCCATGTATTATAAATGTACCTACGTGTAATTTTTGTTAGTGAAAATCCACAAATGCACTTAGTTAGCATGCATCTATAATAATTGCAAGAAAAAGAGGACACAACATTTGAGCTTTATATATAATTGGTGTCTGTGCTTGAGTAGTTTAATATACTATGCGGTAGGAAAAGGATGCAACATTAAAATTTTAAAATATCAAGCATCAATTTCTCACTCCCATGCATGAAGACTTACTGAATGATATGTTGCTGGTCAATCAAGTTTGTTTGTATTTGAGAGGAGTTAGAGGACTCACTTTTGTGGTAGTTATTTAATAATGTTATTCAATGTAGAAAACCAAGCGGACAAAGAAGGTGGAGGTTGGCACAAGAAATGCAGACACAACAAATGAGTGGCTGCAGGTATTTACTATTTTCTTTACATGTAGATGAGCATGATTTTGTTTTCCGGTTCTTAGAACCATTGTATAAGCACTCAATATAATTTTTTTTTCTTACCTCTGATTTTGGTGTAGTAATCATATCCTACATAATAGTTGACATGGTTATATTCTGGAGATATTTGCATGAGCACTTGTGTTTTCTTTGTTTGTTAAATAAGGTCCCAATACTTGTTGATTTTCTTGTGCTGACACTACAAGGTAAAGTATATTGTTCTTACTATAAAACTACTCTACTGAACTGGATTAGTGTGGAGACCTGAGTATACCATCCTATAAATGTTATGTCTCATTTTGAAATTGAAACTTTGTTGGAATGGCAACCAGTTATTTGTAATGCACCACATGAATGATAAGGGGAAGAGTGAGAGGCAGTACTTTGTGTGTTTCTGGTAGTTTCCATACTATATGTATTTCTTCATTACAACTTAGTAAAAAGTCGGCTATTAATCTTACTTTTTCTATCTTAGTGTGGGATGGGTGTGAGGAATGGAAGTATTTCTGCTAATCAAGAGAATGTCAAATGCATGATGTTGAATATAACTGATCGAGGCTTATAGCATTGTGTCTCCTTTTTTCTTTTAATTGGTTATTTGGGATTGAAATGGGCCCACCTGCATTATATCATGACCACATGGTGGTATTACAACAGCTTGGCTATTATGCATGCATCACATGTCAAGATTTGAACTTAGGTTTCCTCCTTGAAAGTTGAGGAATTTAACCGGTTGAGCTAATGCCATTTGATCTAGGATCGTGTCCTTGTTCTTGTTCGATTTTGTGGTCAGAGTGCACTTACAGCAATTCTGAGTGTCCAATGTCTTTGTTTTTGTAGACAGTAGCAAAATCTGAGACTTATTCAACTTTGTTCAACATGGCTTCAGCTTGGTATGGGAGAACTAGGAAGAACTGGATAATGTCAAAATTTTGTAGAGGTAGGTTGGGATTGCAGTCTTGAGCAATTTAGCTTGTGAAATTATTTCAACTGAAGTATAGGTCGGTGAAACCAAAGTTGCACTGCTTTATTCAAAGGACATGTCCTATTCGCTAGATAGGTCTAATGAAGAAGTAAAAGTTACTAAATGTTTTGTCCTCAAAATAGTTACTACCTCTTATTGATGGAAGCAAAAATCACAGAGCTTTATTTCTGATCCATATTTTATATTCTGGAAGCTTGTGAAATAATGTGGAAGGTTTGGTTCCTTTTTTGTGGAAGAATATTGTTAGGAAACAAAACCAAGTATTGTCTGTATTAATTTTTTCACTTTTCAGTTAAAATAAACAGTGGGGATGCTACTTTGTGATAACAGTTGATAGTAAAAGCAAAGAACTGCACAGCACAAATTGATTTTACATAGAGGCAAATTTCATTTCCTTTGGATTGCCACTTACTGTGCAAGAAATGCGCACTTTCAACAGATAGCCAAAGTTTTATTCAATAGCTAGCTTTTCTCACCAGTTACTACCTGAGCTGTTTTCTTTTTTTCCCCAAATTTTTCATTGTTATAGTGGTTATTGACTTTTAATGTTTATTCAGGGAACTGCTTTTACGCAAGGCCTTTCAAAAAGCTTGTCTCAATCACAGAAGTCAAAGAAAAAGAAGTAGATCTGGAAGGGATATGTGAAGTAGAGAAGTAACAAAGATGGAGCTTCTCCAGAAGGGATGTTCTTGGAACTTATCAGAACAAATTTAATGTTCACATTGATGTGGATGTTGTCATTGTTGAGGTCTTTGAATTTTTCTCTTTGTTTTTTAATCTCTGAGAAAGAGAGGGCATGAGACATAGAGATCTAGTAAATTTACTTGAAATTTTAGAGAATGCAGGTCTTTGTATAAGTGAGCTCAAATGAACTTAACTAACCTGGTAGCCATCTTGGAAAAGTTTTTTTTTTTTCTTTCCAAAGATCTCCTCAGACCTGTTGCAAGCTTTATTTGATTGCATTAAGGTGGGTTTGGTGTGGCAAATATGGCAGTTTCTATACTTTGACAGCTTTAATCATTATGTTATAGTTCGTATAAATGGTCTTGAAGCTTTCTTGTTATGAAGTTTGTCACTAACAAGGCCTATAACTCTCACACTAACCATTTCAGCATTAATCTTCTATTTTTTGTTGATATGGAGGCTCCTACAATCTAGATCTTGTTTTATATGCCAACCATGTTTCTAAATGTTATTGTTCTTGACGACACTCCGACTTCTGTTCGGTGTGATGTCCTCGTAGAGCCATGGTTATAATCCTAAGGAATGATGCAGCACTTGAAGTTCTGTCAAGAGTGTTTCCCTTGGTAGGACCTTAGTTATAATCCCAAGTAATGATGTGCTAAAAGAATTGAGAAAAAATGTTTTTTATTTCTATTCCTCGATTTTGTGACTGAACACTTTTTATTAAGGCTGTGAAGCTTGGTAAATAATTTCTTCCACGTAAGCATTGCTATGATGTCTTTCTCTTTGGTAATTGCTGAGATGCAACAAATGGTAATGCCCTTGGCCATCCAAACAATAATATGAAAAATACCCTACAATCCATATGGAATTCAAATATGAATATATGCATCATTTATTTGTACGTTATTTATATAATTTATAAAATAAAATAAATTAGGACAACCATCACTTCAAATACCATTACCAACCCATGTTGATGCAAACTATTACTATTTGATGGTGTTACTTTAAATACCATTATTTGTGGCATATCATGTTTTTTCATACAAGAGAAGAGTTGATATTAGATAATTAAAACTTTCGTCAAAAATAAGAATGCAAGTTTGTGGAAAAACCTTTCATTTTGCTAATAAAAATGATTAGGTTTATCCAAAAGAGAAAGTATCTACTTAATATTTTTTATAATAGCAAATAAATAGATTTTTCAAAAGAATTTAAATTAAAAAATAACACAAGAATTTGTATGTTGTTAGGTATTGTAAATTCACCATTATTAAAAACAGTCCATAAAGGTTCATAATTTTGTTCATGCAAATCAAATGAGTGATAGAATAGATAAAACAAATGCATTTACACAAAAGAGGATGATGCGTGATTAGCCTATGTTATTTGGTTAAATGGAAGTATGGACATACAAACATAACAACACATTCATGTCATACAACAATACAAGTTATAATATGGCTTCTATAGGAAGCATTCCCATCATCAAAAAGCTACATTTGAAATTAGGCTAAGTGGATTATATCTAAGTAAAATTTTGTTGATCTGTTTTCGGGTTGGTTTTCCATTGAAGATATTTCCCATTTATATATTTTTCCTATTTATGACATAACATTGTGTGTCAATTTTTTGATATCATTTTCATTGAGAGTGTTTATTAGTCAATTATTTTCTAATAAATGCATTTTATGTTGAAGAATAATCTTATCATTAATGAAATTAGTTGCCAACTTATTTTTTCTTTGTATATATGTTTTGACGAACATAGAAGACAATAATGATATTGTTGATCCAATCTCTTTTGTTAGAAATATATCTCAAGTCATATTCAATGATAATTTTGATCCTCGTAAGAAGTGCCTTAACCATTACATAGTTATTCAAAGTTTAGGAGTGAGTGAAGATAAATTTACCTTCATCATTTTTGGATAACAACATTGTTGCTAACTTTTATAGAGTTCTTTTTGAAGTAGTATTGAAATTAAGTTTGATGAACTCAACTTTTGGAAATTTTTATTTTATTTTTATCTTTGTAGATCTTGTTCCTTAACATATAATGAACTACCTTTGCATATGTCTTGAAATCTTATTATTAAGCTCATATATATATATATATATATATATGTATTGCATACTAACGAGGGCACCATACTTGTAAACATTTGACAAGAGTTGAAAAAATGCATCCTAACTTGGACAAGTTTTTATTCTTTTAAGATTTTCATTTTAATCTTGTTTATTAGATGTCTCTTGCTCAATTTTGTATTTTATTATAATTTTGATAATTTTTTTCTCATTGTTGAGACTTTTAAAATCTATTGTTTTTAATTTTTAATAAATTAATTATACATTTATTTTTAGTAAGTTATATGTAGCTCACATGAAGGGTCAATTTTTTTGAAATATTATTATATTACATCTACAAGCAAAATTTTTATGAACTTCTCCAGTTTGCCTTACTATTGAAGATATTTCCGAGATATTTTTGTAGAAAACTCATTTTGATGAACTTGTCATTTCTTCCTTTTATCAAATGCTAGATATTATTTTCATTGATAGAGAAAATCTCTGATGGCCATTTCCCTCATTAAAATTGAATTTTGCAAGATTGAAGATCAACAATGCAATTACCTACACTATTTACCACATTATTTCATCGTTAGTTATGTTGACGTTTTAAAGACCCTAGCTCCATGGGTAATTGATTAATTGAATGACTAGAAAAACATAGTAGTGTAACCAATCTCTACATTTATTTTTCTTTCAAACTAATAATAAATTATGAATCTTTGTAAATCCAACAGTTGCAATTTTTTGATGACAATCTTGATCAAGAAATGCTAAAGCCTTTGCATGGTTGAAGTTCCATATTATTTTGAGTAGGTCAGAAGAAATTTGCCTTTAGTGTTTATGAACATATTACCTTCGCCAACATTTTGAGGGTATTGTTTGGAAGCACCATCAAAATTAAGTTTGACAAATCCAACTCTTGAAATTTTCATTTTAATCATTTCATAGAAATACTATGTGCTATCTCTATTATTGTAGACCACCTCTATGTGTCTATATATTCAAATCTTGTAACAAAGAGGTCTTCATATATTTTTTAACATTTGATTTTTGGACAAATATGTTTTGGCAATACTATGAAAACATTTGTTATTTCTATCACCATTCTTAAGCCATCTCTATTGTGATTTTTGGGCCCGATACAACTCTTTCTTTTGAAAAATGTTATGATAATTAACTAGTAGTATTTTTCTTCCACGTACATATTGATTCATTCCATTAATTTGCTCTATTTCTTATAAATCCTTAAAAATCGTATATAATTTCCTCCTCTATCTAAATATATTACTATAAAATTTCATAATCCAAAAGTCCTCGGGGAACAGTGCAACGGTTCAGGGTTTGGCTTTTCTTTAGACGGTCCAAGGTTCAAACTGCGATGTGTGTGTGTTAAATTTCCTGTTGATAATATGAGATCTCCCCCTTATGAGAGGTCATGGTGGGATGGGGATGCCCAACCCTGAGTGCCGGTCATAGGGGTTTCTTATACTCACCAAATCTAAAAAAAAAATTGATAATCCAAATCTTTACCTCCCTCTAGATATTTCAACTTTTGAACAAACCTATATGTATAGGGTCCTTCAAATTTTGTTTAATTCTACCACAACATAATAATTTGGAAGATATCATGGTCTTGAATATGGCTTTGGATTACCTTCACTAAGAAGGTTACATAGGAAGAAATTTGGTTTATGGTTTGATAGACAATAATAAAATGAATACGAGATCTCCCAATATGCCTATTGTCCTATCACATAAACATAAACAGTAAAATAAAAAGCTAAGGCCATGGGGGTTTACAGGGAAAGGAATTGCAATGAAAGTAAAAAGCAAAAAAAGTAAATACTTTGCATAAATTAAAATCCAAGCTACAGGGAATGATGTGCCAAGAATTTAAATCTCTACTTTTGACCGCAATAAGTGGCCTTAAAAGAACACGAAATTTGTCGACCTATGGCTAAAATGAACACAACCAAACAAACACATTGTCAGGAACAAAAAAACATGTTAAATAAAGGACAAAGTGAAATTAGTCATGGCTTCCATTAACATGTTGGAAATGATCATAAGGCAATGAGGCCTAGAGGGTTTAATGCTCCTTAAGCGACAAACCAAGGTTTGAGCTTTGCTTGTTACAATTAAAAAGAAGGGGGGTGAAAGGAAGAGCTTGTAAGGCTAGGTACTATGCATGAGCAGACAAGTCCTGATGCCTTTACAATAAAATTTGGGCCTATTTATAAGCTATGAGGGTTCATTCCCTTTAGATATGGAGCCATTAATTCTTGAAGGCTTTTCGGACTTTGGATGGCAAGATGTTGTCGTCATCTCTCATTGCTTGCTATACTAGAATGGTTGTGCCATCAAGACTGCCATATTTTCTCTAGAATCTCTCACTAGTTGATGTGGTGGGTATGGCCTTCCTGACTGGTGTAGATCGATACGGTAGGCTCACGTGTATGATGGGCAGTCGTCACATTGGCACACGGTTGGCTTTGACAGGCTAGGTCGCAAAAGCCAATCTTTACAACCAATGGTGGGTGCTTCTCTTAAATGCTTCTTCACTTGCCTCCTTGCACACGTCGCTGCCATATGTTCTCGGAAGGTGGAACCTCCTTCGACCAATGGCAGACCTCCTTCTTCTAGGCACTAGCGCTTCTCTTCTTGGGCTCTTGATTGGTCACCACGTGTTTTCCTATGAGTCTTGTCGGGGTATTTCTTCCTTTTTGGCACTCTATTATGTCAAAAGGACCCTGCAAAATGTTGGATTGAAAATCAACGACCCGTGGGCCTTAGCGTCTTCAATGTGGCTAGCCTGGAGCGGAGGGTGAGCGTCGCCCATTGATGATGAAAGATCTAATGGTCGACATGGCTTTTGAGCTTGTTTGTCTCTTGAAAGCTATTTTCTTTTGCTGAAGGTAGATGGTGCCTCCCTACCACCTTATTTTAGCTTGTCTTGCTTTTGACTATCTTCTTTGGGTGAAGCGGGGTTGCAGGAAAAAGTTCCCTACAAGCATCCTATATTACATTCTTTACTGGCATTATAGCTAGAGAAAGGAGAAAGTAGGAGTTTGTCTCACACTATATGTTTTAGCTAAGTTGATTTTTTGACTTAGGTAGTTAGTGCCACTACATATTGTTACTTTGTAGTCAATTTTGATTTTATTGCATTGTCAATAGAGGTTTTCTCCTATATTGTGTTTATATCTATTACATCTGATAGACAATATTTGGCGTTTGATTATTTTCTTCTCACTTGATAAAGTTGTTGTTTGAGACATTTGAAGTTTGACCAGACTATGGCAAAGTATAGCTTGGAGTTTTCCCACATTTCTAGCTTGGGAAAGTGTTGTTTGGAGGTTGCTCATGTTTTTAGCTTGGATAAAATGTAGCTTGAAGTTTGCCTAAGTTTTGAACTTAGGTGGTGCAAAGTGCACTGTTTGGAATTCATTGCTCTAAGTTAGGTGCTCAAGGTATGCTTGATGTTTGATATTTGCTATTCAAAGTTGTCATTAGTGGATGAATATTCAAAATCTAATTCTTCTAGATTCATATAAACAAACTAGAATAATTTATAGTTTGTGGAGCCATAAGATACTTACATTTGTGAGTATTAAGATTTGGCAAATATAGTTCTCAAGAAAGAAACTAGACTAAAAGATGACATTGATGTCTTCAACAAACAACATAGAGAAGCTTTGATACTTCTCAAAATGTCTATTGTAGACGATTTAATTCCTAAAATTCATAATAAATATAATGCTATAACATTGTGGACAAATTTACAAAATAACTATTAGACATCTGAAGTAGGATGTACTTTATTTTTGAAGAATATTCTTTGTTCTTCCTGGTTGGAGGAAGGAGGGTTTGTTTTTGAGTACCTTATATATTTAAAGGATTTAAGAGATCTATTGACTATAATTCAGAAGATAGTCAACGATTAGGACATGGTTGTTATTATCTTATGATTTTTAACTTTATCTCATGTGTCTTTTGTTGAGCCTTTGCATTTGCTTGCTGAAATTCAAACTCTTAATTTTTATAATATGTCCTCTTTACTTTTATAAAAAGAGAGGAGACAATCATAGATGTGAGTATTCACCTTAGGGAGTATATAGAGTGCTACTACATCCAAACACAAAGGCAATTAGAATTCCATACCCTCATCATCTGATCACAAACAAGATAAAACTTTTAATATAAATCAATCCCAAGTTATTTAATTTATTGGAGGAAACTTGGTCATTTTAAACAAGATTTTAGTGAGTTGAAGAATAAACAAAATTGGCAAGGAAAGAAACATATAAATGTTATTGAGAGAATATTGGGAATATAATTTTACCTTTGTAACAACTTAGAGTTCATTTGGTCAATCTATCGAGTCATAATTTGATTTTGGAGCATCTAGACTGTATACATGTAAAAAAAACTAGTCTACTAATTTCATTGAAGATCTAAGTAAGAACGAGTCTATTTCACTTGGTGATGGTAGATTATACTTTTAAAATGGTGTGGTGATGTTAGTATGACATTGAACAACAATGTTACATGCACCTTCAAGAATGTTTGGTATGTTCTTGATATGAACAAAAAGCTTTTGTTCATAAGTGAAATCACTAGGAATTCTCAACTTGTTTTTCATTTTCATAAAAATAGATGTGAGGTGATGCATGTGGGTAAAAATGAGGTCATTGCTCTTGGTATAGGTGAGAAGGGGCTATAAAAATTAGTTGATTCCAAGTGAGTGTATTTAAAGACAATAGTTTTGTTCTTTAACATGAGAGGTTTGGTCACCTCAATTATAAGTATTTATCAATTCTCACTCACATGGTTCATGGATTACCATCCATTCAAGAACAACATTCATGTGCATGATGTCAACTTGGAAAACAAATTCATGAATCATTTGAGATGAATAAGTCTTGGTGTGCACAAGGTGTTTTGGATTTAGTGCATATATTTGTGTGGTCCAATGAATACAACTTTAGTTTGTGGTGCAAAATTTTCTTTTTTGATGGTTGATGATTATTCGAGGAATATGTGGGTACACTTCCTCAAGTATAAGTATAAATATTTTTCATACTTTCAAAATTTTAAGGCCCTTATAGAGAAACAATATGGAAAGAAAATTAGGGTCTTGAGGTTATATAATGGAGGTGAGTTTACCTCCAAATAATTTTAATATTTTTGTAGGTATGCTGTTATAAATAGGCAATATACAACTCCTTACACTCCACAACAAAGTCGGATAGTAGAGATGGGGGATAAGACAATCATGGAGATGGCTAGATGCATGGCACATAGCCAAAATGTACCATATTGTTAGTACGTAGAAGCAATAAATACTATGGTATTCATTCTCAACACATGTTCATGTAAAGCTCTATAGAATGTTACTCTAGAAGAAGCATGATCTAGAAGAAAACCTTTACTTAATCATTTATGTATTTTTTGTTATGTTGCCTTTGCATTAATTCCTAAGCTAAGCTAGGAGAAAAGAACTAAGCTAGATGTAAAAAGCAAAAAGTTCATGTTTGTTAGCTATAATGAACAATATAAGGTATACAAATTGCTTGGTGTCTCTACTAATAATATTATTATTAGTAGATTAATCTTTGTACGTGAGAAGACTTCTTTCTTCTTAGATTATGGTAAACCTATCGATATTTATGTATGTTTTAGAACTACATATGGTATTGCAACAAGTAGTGAAGTTCACTTGGATTTATATATATCAAAGATTAATGATGAAAATAAATACGTGAAGACTCGGCCATATTGGTGTGTTGAAAATCCCCTTTGGGATAGCCTTGGAGAATAGAGCTTGAGTGAGGTACACCCAAGTGAAGTTCACTAGAAACAAGAGTCATTTCAATGACCAAAATGGTATATACATACAATGAAAGATATCAAGGAAGATTAGGTAGAGATAGTTGGATAATCTAGGTAAGCTAGAAATGACTAGAGAGAAATGAATGAGCAAACACATTTTTGCATTAATTTTACAATTTTTTGAACCCAATAGATATGAAGGGTCCAAAGGTAAACCAAATTGGGAAGCTGCTATGGAGGTAGAATTTGACCCATTGATGAAGAATAAAATAGTGGAACTATGTCAATTACCCCATGGAAAGAAACCTATTAGTTCTAAATGGGTTCACAAGGTGAACTATAAATTGGACGATTCAATTGATAATTCAAAGCTTATCTTATTTCTAAAGGGTATGCAAAATAGGAAGGTATATACTATGAAGAGATAATTGCTCCTATAAAAAGATGGTATTGTTACAGTTAGTTCTTTTCCTTATAGCACAATTTGGTTGGTAGGTATGTGAGATGGATATTAAGAGTGCCTTCTTAAATATAGATTTAGAGTAGGAGATCTATCCATGCAACCACAAGGGTTTCAGGTACCGAGAAAAGAACATATACTTTATAGATTGATTAAGTCCATAAATAGATATAAGTAATCTCCCTAAGCCTGATGTTTCAAACCTGATCAACATCTTAGAGATTCAGGATTCAATTGGAGCTTTTCTAATATTAATCTCTACATCAAAACTATAATTTATAACGTTGTCATTCTCATCGTATATATTAATGACCTTGTTATTACTAGTAGTGGAGCCCACCTAATTCAACAAGTAAAATTTATTTTGTGTTTAGTTTTTGATATGATAGATTTAAGGATCCTTCATTATTGCCTATGTGTAAATTTTGGCAACTTGATCATACTTTGTTTATATCACAAGTGCCAAAACACTATTGGAAAGGATGATAGATTTAATATGATATATATACCTATGGAAGTTGGTTGAAATTATCAACCTATTTTGATTTGTTTTTACTCAACAAGTTAATATATTATTGGTTGGTGGGTGGCTTACTTTATCTTACAACCACTCAACTAAATAAAGTGAAATATGGATTGAAACATGCCACTGTTTGTCACTATTTTAGTGTCCATCCTATTTTTGGATTAAAAAAATTTAAGTCTAGAAGAAAGTTATGATTTGCTCTTTTGGGCTCACTACTAGGTGAAAACCACTACAATTAATAGTAGTGATTCTCTACTTTAGCACTTGGGAAATTTTTCTTTATTTTAGTGAAAAGAGAGCAATTTTCTTGATTTAAAACCAGTGATTTTCTAGTTTTAGACTTCAAATTTTTTTATTTAAAATGAGCTTTGGTGATTTGATCCCTCTAGGGGCAAATCATAGCCCGAGCTATAAATTTGCATGCAAACATGGTCGAGTCAATATGACATGGCTTTACAAAGTTTGGAGAAAAAGGGTTTCACAATGATGGAAAATGACATAGAGGGGCATGGGAGGAAGCAAGGTTGATAATGTGCACAACTATAGTAAATCATGGACAATCCTGGTTGAAGTTATAAGTGTAACAAAGGCTAGGATCAAAACTCATGTTGGAGAATATTACATTATTTGGTACTATGCTAAAGTACCCCCATAGGACATTTGTAAATATTAGATTAGGGACTATGGTTTATATTTTCCATAAAGTATATGTCAATGTGTGAGAAGTGTCATGTAATAAAGTTTACAAGTGTGTAGAATGTAAGAGGGTGCAAAGTGTCATTTAATAAAGTGTGCAAGTGTGTGCAATGTTTCATGTAAGTAATTCAAGAGTCATGTGTGTAGGTGTCAAGTATACAAGTGAAGAGTCACATAATATGTGGCAATATGTAAAGTCAAGAGACATGAGAGGTTTATCTTATGCAAGGAATGAGAAATGATGCATCTCCTGGATATGTGAGGAGAGCAATAATAAAAGTATTGAAAATTCAATTGTAAGGTTATATTATGAGATAAAAATCTATGTATTACATGGAGAAATAAATCAAGAAATTATAAGAGAGATCTTGTATATTTGATCAATAATATTGTGAGTTTTTCTATATTGAAATATTTTTATTAATTCATGAATATGATTGATTCATATTGGTCAGAGATTTGTATGCATCAATATTTTTATTTATTAAGATCCTAAATATTAGGACCTATATTTAATTTGGCTAAAAAGCCATCAATGGTATCAGATCCACACTCTAGCCATTTTTAAATTTAAAGTTTTTGAAGGATAGGGTTGAAGTCACCCAAAATTGGAGCTGCTTGATATTCAACGAGCAAGAAGATTGAAGTAATAAAATTCAGTTGATATTACACCGATGAAGAGTTTAATGTTAGAGCCTTTGTTGAAGATATTGCTATAAAGCAAAGAAAAATGCATGAGCCCAAGAAGCATTAAAGAAATATAAGGGACTTGAAGCATATTGTTGCTTGCATTGAGAAATATTGAACGAATACCTAAGAGTATTTGATGGAGGAGGAGAAGATAAAGCATCTAAGCTAGAATCACCTAAAAAAAAAGACCATTACAATAGATGTAAAATATTAAAGGGCAAGTCAAAGTGGATGTTCTTGAAGCCAACTTAAACTTGAAGTGCCTGCTATTTAAAGTAGCTAAGAGAAAATACGTTCAGGTAGTGCTGGAGGAGAAAATATTATGCAAAGAGTCTAAGCATGGAATAAAACTACCAATGAGTGGCAAAGAACTACCTATGAGTGATGAATAACTACCTATGAGCATAAAAAGGAACTCTTGAGAATGCAAGAAGGACTGCCTGAGAGTGAAGGTAAATTCAATTTGGAAAAGAACATTAAGGTTGAATCAATTTTGGTTGGTGACTAGAGAATCATAAGGTGAATAGAAGGATCATAAGAGTAACAATTTTCAAATTATAACGTCCCATAATTTGAGACATGGTACAAAAGAATCATGAAGTGGTGGCACAAATAAAGGTAAGGGAATTTCATACTTTAGTGCTTGATTTATTGGAGATATAAGGTTAAATTGAAAATTCCTTTATAAGGGTTGTTTTTTAACGATTTGGTGTCATAAGGGCATACATTATTTGAATTTGAATAGAGATAATTTGAAAAATTTGAGTTATAAGGATTAAGCAACGTTATTGCATTTTAATAGTTGAAGCCTTAATTGTTGAAAAGAGAGTTATAATATTGGAAAGAATTTATTTATAAGGCTTGATTTTAAAAAAAAATTAAGTATTGGTTTGGGAATAAGGTATTTAAATCTGAAATTGAAATCGATAATTTAGGAAGTATAAGGAAAATTGAATTTGATTATTAAAATTTGAAGATTGTTGAAATGATTGCTTGATTGAAAGATTGAAATTGTTGTTTTTTTTTTTATTATTTAAATGGTGGAATCGGTACCCGCCACGAATATGGGTAGGCTGGAAATTGATTGTTGATTAATTAAATTTTGGAGAAATAATAATTTCTACTTCAAAGAAATTAATTTGAAGAATTTTATTTTTTTAAAAGAAATCATGAATAGATGACAAAGAAGAATGAATGCATCAAGACAATCATATGAATTCAAAGGGCCAAATAATATGAGAAGAAATTTTCAAAGTTTTTATCAAATATATGAAATAAGATCACTTGAAATATAATATAAGTAGGTGTTAGAGAAAATTACATTATTTGGTACTATGCTAAAGTACCCCCATGGTACATTTGTAAATATTAGATTAGAATGTGAGTTATTAGATTAGGAAGTGTGATTTATATTTCTCCTAAATTATGTGTCCATGTATGAGAAGAGTCTAAGTGTCATATAATAAAGTGTGTATAATGTAAGAGTGTGTAAGTGTGTGCAATGTATCATGTAAGTAATTCAAAAGTCATGTGTGTAGGTGTCAAGTATACAAGTGAAGAGTCACATAATATGTGGTAAGATGTAAAGCCAAGAGACATGAGAGGTTTGTATTATGTGAGGAATAGGAAATGATGCATCTCTTGGATACGTGAGAAGAGCAATAATCAAAGTATTGAAAGTTCACTTGTGAGGTTATATTATGGAGATAAAACTCCATGTATTGCATGGAAAAATGAATCAAGAAATTGTAACAGAGATCTTGTATATTTGATCAATAATATTGTGAGTTTTTCTATATTGAAATATTGTTATTACTTCATGAATGTGATCAATTCATATTGATTAGATATTTGTATGCATCAATATTTTGATTAATTAAGATTTTGAATATTAGGACCTATGATTTAATCTGGCTAAAAAGCGATCAACTCATCCTCTTGATCCTTTCTCATAACATTGTTATCTCTTTTCTCTTAGATGATGGTGAAAGTGGCTCATCTTACCCTCACTTCACTCTATGATTTCTTGCTCTTTACTATGGTGAAAATGGGGAAGAAGGGGTTAAAAACCAAACCCTTATGAGTGAGTAACTATCTCTACTTGGGCATTAATGATTTTTGCATAGAAAATTGTTATTTTTTTTGGAAGTATTAATTTGCTCCTTTATTTTAACTTTTGCTCATGCATTACCTTTTGAAAATCATAAGGGATTGACTAGGAAGAAGTTTTGATTCACTATTTTGGATGAATCAAAATTATTTAAAATAACATTTCACTGATTTATTTTGGTGAATCATGACTTTTGAACTTAGCCAATATTTAACCAAATTTTGCATAATTTTATTAAAGGAGGAAGAAAGAGAATAAATAAATAAGATGTTCAGGCACATTTTTCAAGGTTTTTGGTCAAATTAAATAGGGTTTTATTTTATTTATGTTGTATTGTTTATTATATTATATTTTCCATATTTCATTTTTTGCATTTTTATTTAGAAAAGGAAGAAAAAAGCAAGAAATAAAAGACAAAAAAAACCACATATTTTAATTTAAATATTTATAATTTATTTTTCTAGGATTTTAGAGTGGCCTTATGTGCTTCCAATTTACTAAGACAAGCAACGATATTTGATCAAGTGTAACAAGTTTGTAGACATTAGCTCCTTTGGATTTATCTATTTGATATGAGCTAATTTCAAAGAAAGTTAAATTTCTCATGTTTCCCAAGCTTGACCCTATCATCCCAATTTAGAACAAGGTATCCTTAGATTTTAAATTTGTTTCCCTTTTATCAAACCATTTTTTAACCACTAGTTGATGCTAAAAAAATATCTTGAAGGTCTTTAATATTTTCTCTTCCAATAATAGTAGTGCATTTGGGTGTGCCTAAAATAGAATGTTGTCAGTATCTTCAAGCTCTAATTGTTAGGACATTTAGAGAGAAGGGAGATCTACATTTACTATTTACACTATTTGCTTTATAAAACTAAGTTTGTATGGAGATGTACCATTGGAAGCTTTAAGGGTTACTTTATCTTCCCATAATACCCTTTTCAACTTTATGTTCCAATATCTCTATGCTTCAATAATTATCCTCTTAAAGATCATGGCAATGTTCTTACTGGTGGATTCTATTAAGCTATTAGCCTAAGGATAGTAATTGAAAGAGGTTTTTAAGAAAATCCATGTTCAAGTGCAAATTTCATCAAGTTAGATCTTTTAAAGTCGATGGTATTGTTAATTACTACTATTAAAAGGGTCCCATACCTGGTGATGATATTTCTAAATAATTGGATGACTTCTTGCTAATAGATGAAGACCACAACACCAAGTTATTTCATGCTTTCTTCTTGAGGCATCAAAGTTTCAAAAAAATTAGGGAAGTTATGAAAGAAGATGGCTCCTTGACTAAGGACCTGTTGGAAATCCGGGCTGAAGCAGTTAGTTTCTATTAAAAGTTGCTAGGGCATGGGAAAAGAGGCAAATATCAGGATATGAATAGACTTCTTACCGATATTCCTCCTCTTCTTTATCAAGATTTGAAATCCTTCTTGATCAACCCTTGCTTTGAGGAGGAAGTGAAGAAATCCATTTTGTCCATGATAGGAGATAAAGCACCTAGATCGGATGGTTTTCCTGCCTTGTTTTTCATAAATTTAGGCACATTATTGGCGTAAACATTGTGGCCACCATTTGTGAAATCCCAAAGACATCATATCCCAAAATATGTAAACTCCACCTTTTTAGTCCTCATTCCCAAAGTGGAAAGAGCTAATAACTTTAAAAAATTCAGACCCATTAGCCTATGCAACACCCACCATAAAATCTTGACTAATGTAATGGCCAAAAATATTAAAAGGGTCCTACCCTTTATCATTGATATCTATCAAGGAATTTTTGTTGAAGGTAGGATAGTCATGGATGGCATCATTACTATTCATGAACTCATTCACTTAATGGATAAAAGTGGGAGAGTTGACCTCTTCCTAAAGCTTGACATGAACAAATATTTCAATAGATTCTCCTAGGATTTTTTGCTTAAAGTCATATCCAATTTTGGCTTCCACAAAGACTAGATTAATCTTACCAGAGAATGCATCTTCTTGGCAAGATTCTTAGTCATTTTAAATGGGACTGCTATAGGGTACTTCAAAATTTCTAGGGAGCTATGGCAAGGATATCCACTATCCCCTTATTTGTTAATCATATTGGCTGAAGCTCTAGGGAGAACATTGAAAGCTATCTCTACCCAAGGGGATATCGAAGAAATCAGACTTGCATCCTCCCTTAATCTGATCTCTCATCAATTTTTTTTGATGACATCATCTTGGCCACAAACTCCTCTATTCTACAAGCTAGAGAAATAAAGAACATCTTAAGTATCTATGAGAATGATGTAGGGTAATAAGTCAATTTATTGAAGAGTAAAGTATTTTTCATCAACACCTATCTCAGAAGAAAAAGAAGGATAGCTTAGATTTTTGGGTGTGAGATTGCTAACCTCCCCTTGAGCTACCTGGGAATGTACCTCTTTAAGGGAAGAATGAAATATAGTTTATAGAATTTTGTTCTTGAAAGAATCCAAAAGAAACTGGAAGGCTAGAAAGGAGTTGTTGGGGTCTAAATTGACATAAAGGAAAACCTAAACTGTGACTATGAATCTATGACATTCTGGAAGGTGCACACCTTCTAATCATAGCTCAAACCTCGACATTGGATGGATTAAAGATTACTTCAATCCAACCTCCAGAGTAGGTTGGTATACCTTGTCAACTAATTGTGTGTTGACTCAATTAAGCTTAGTTTAAAATGTAAGGATAGGGATAGAAATAGGATAAGGGTTAGAAATAGTTTGAATGAATAATGGTTGGATAAAGCTAACAACATAGACAACTATAGAGAATATTTTGGCAAATCACATTTCTAGTATACCACACTTAAGACTAACAACATTCAAGACCAATAATCTTCATCATTATAGAACAAGAAAATGCTTAGAGAACTATTTCAAACATCTAAAATGTTAATAATCCAAATAGCAGAATTAGATCAACACTTTGATTAACAGAAAAAAAAGTTCTCTACAACATTCGTTTAAACATGAAGCATTTAGGGGGAAAACATGAAGCATTTCAATTTGCCCTAAGTTAGCAATCCAATAACAATAGAATAGACTAACCATAACAATAGTAGCAGAAATGAATTCATAAATTAAACTCATAAGAAATGAAGACACAGGCCTGAGGCAAACATCCAAGTAATGCTCCTTCTATTGATTTCTCAAAAAATTTACAATAATAGGGTAAGAAAACACTCTAGATCCAACCCTTCAAATCGAGGGTTCAACCTCTATTTATAGTTTTACAATGAAATAGAAAATTATAGGAATATTACAAGGAATTTTATGTGCCAGATCAACGAGGTGCTGAGGTGGCAGCCTCTTATTTGCTTACAAAAAGAAAGGAGCTACGCTCCATGAAACCCTCTACAACTTTGACCTCTACAAGTCATTCAAAATTCCACAATTTTTGATTGTTGAGATGGTTGCAGGGTTATTAGAACCATCCCTAATTCTTGCCATAGATCTACAACTAAATATGTCGATGGATATTCATCTTTGCAATGCTTGATCTCTCTTGTATTTTTCACTTGCGGTCAAAAGTATTGCAGACTGAGATTCAACTCTTTTATTAGCATGGAATTTCATCTCTTTAATGAACTCAAGTCTAAATTCATCACCAGACTTTGATCTACCTTTGAACGGTTTATATTGAAAGATGACTTGGTGTACTTTCAAAAATTCACATTATTTTATGCTTTTCCTGCTTCAAAATATCCCCCTTCAAAATTTTGGCAGTCGATGCTTTGTTTTGGACTTCTGAATATCCACAGTATGAAAATCTGCTCTTCAAAATTTTGCTCCTTTGGGTTTGACCATATTGATCATGAAATGTAAGCTATTAAAGAATCACATGGAATTTTACATTGAGCAATGTTCCACAAAATTTTACATTTTTTGGTTGACATGATCTCAAATTTTGGCGATGATATTGATGTTCAACCATGTGGAAGAAAGAATACCTTGAGAAATTATGCACTTGAGAAATTTCGATGCGAGTTGCCTTCATTTGCAAAATCCGCTTCACAATTTTCCGCTATGTCGCATTTGACTAGTTTGATCATGGAATTTAGGACTATGCTCTAGGTGCAAAAAATAACATAAGACTTCCCTTGGTGGAGTGAAGAAATTCTTCTCAAGTCATATTTTGAAATTACGTTGCTTCAAATTTTGGCATACCAACTTTGATCAGGTTGACCACACAAATTAACACTGTACCTTGCCCACACAAAAATTAACACTGGCTTGGATTTGTCCTCACCTCTCTCTATTCCACTCCACTCTTCAAAATTCCACTAAGGCCTGTTTGACTATTTTGATCGTGGAAAATTATACAAACTTCGCTCTTCAGCATAATTTAACACTGTCCAAACTCGAGTGGAATTTAACACAATATTCTAGCCTTTTCAACACTTAGCCAATTTTTGAAATATGCTAAGTATGTGGTCCTTTTGGGCCTACATTTTGGTGCCTCCTAGGGAGATTTTCTAGAAAATTTGATGAACTCAGAGCCTTATCCTTTGGGAAACTAGAGTAAAAAATGAATGAATGGGATTGTATGATGGCCATGAAATAGATGAATGGAATGGGATTTGAAAATAAATATGGATGAATGGAGTGGAAGGGAGAAAACTAGGGAATGAAAGGAATGAAGGGGTGAAGGGAGAAGGATGATGAAATTAGCTTCAAATGATTGCAAATGATATCTCAAGGAATAACTTCCTTATGAACCTTACTATTTTAAACATTTGTGAAGATGCTCAAAGAGTAATGGTTCATAAAGAGGCCATGCTAGAGGTAGTTGTAGATCTTCTCTACAAAGAACCATTTCTTCCATCAGATCAACCTCCCAATTATGATTCAAAGAATCACCTTTTCATGACTATGAGCCACTTGAGTGTTAGAACCAAAATATCCAGTGGCTAATCAGTGCATGAAGAAGCAACATAGGGATAAAAAAAAATAAAATTTTACCTAAAAGTGCATAAAGATGTGCTCCTTTATAGGCTAGATCAAAAGATGTTCTTCCTCATTAGAATTATACATCATAACTTTCACATGCCTTGGTAGGCTCATGCTATTTTTGTTAGATTTTGATATTATTAGACTAAAAAATACTTACAAAAAATACCTCTATGACCATTCTACCAGCTATAACGTTCAAACTTTTTAGCTTATTTACAACAAAATTTTAGTACCCCTATGCCTTTTACTGCTGGTCCTATTTTTCACTTTCTTGGACATTTGTAGTATCTTCTACATTCTATTCATTTGGATTACCCTCTTCTTGGTGTATCTCTTCTTCATTCTCATCACCTTCTTGCTCCTCTTGAGTCTCTTCATCTATATCTTCCTCATCATCATTCTCATCATTATTTTATTCTACATCTTCCTTTAGTAGTTGAGTGATATGGTCCAAAGTGCTCAAGGCCTTATTCCAGGCTGCTTGGGTGGGATTCTTTATCTCCATCACTTGTCGATGAATGTAATGCAACTCAATAGTATTTTCATATGATATTTAAGCCCCCTAGTCTACTAATTCTCCCATCAAATCTCTCAATCTGGTTAGCTATTTTATTAATTGAGTTACTTTATCTTGGTCAATAGGCTCCTACCATGCATCTATCTCTAACTCATCTTACATCATTGCATTTACACTAGTCTAAAGATCTTATTCTAATAACAAGAGATTATCCTTATCCCAAAATCCTTTGAAGCCATATTGCATCATCTCTTCATTGGTATCCATAATCTTCTAGAGCTTATCATCAATTTTTTCAATCAACAACCATCCTTTCTAAAGCAATCCACTCTTCTTAAGGACAATTCTAGATGTAACTCTTGAATTATTCCATTATTTATTGGGAATAGGTTTGGCTAGCTCATTACACCTAGCCTTAGACATATTGAAGAGTTTACTAGATTGAGGAGCTATTGGTTGTATCTCCTTAGTGACCTTTTCTAGATCCTCCTTAGTTTTTTGTAGAACATGGCTGGCCTCATCCATGAAATCAAGGATGGGTTGGATCTTAGAGCATTTCTCTAGGATTTCAGATAAAATTTCCTTTCTAACTAGCTTCACCTTGTCCTTGGAGAATATTATAGCCTTAGATTTCTCAATTTGGAGTTATTGCTATAAATATTATATTTGCTTTGCATACTCCTAATTTTATTTCTTCAACTACTCAACTTGCTCTTTGTAATTGACCATATTTTGAAATTTATCTTACCACTTTTTAGCTCCATTCTATAGTGCTTTTTCCTCTTTATTTTGGTCCCTTATTGTGGCTTCAAGCCTCACAATTTTTTCTTCCATATTTGCATATTGTTCCTTGTAAATGTCACTTTTGACAAACATAGTCTCAAGCCTAGCCTTGGTTGTGACAAATTCATCCTCTAGAACCAATTGAGAGATGTCTTCAATTTTTTATTCTAACTGATAATATTCAACTATCATATCCTCCTCTAGTTTGTTTACTAGAGGGGTGATCTTGAATTTTGTCCTTTGCCTAGCCACAGGGTCAATCATTACTGATTTTCTTACATGAGCAACCCCTTTTGATGACTGAGCCAATTTCTTGCTCTAGTAGTTTTATGCCTTCAGTGAAGTACTCTTGATATTTTGTAGGGAGGCCACCATTGGGTGATTAGTAGGAGTAGATGGTGTGATGTTTGAAGGGAAGAATGGGATCATCATAGATGGGAGAGGAGTAGTGGTGATAATGATGGACTCTGTATTTATAGCAGGGGTTGCAGCTGCAATAGAACTTATAGCTATAAATATAGGTGGAGTGGATGGCAATGATATTCCCACCATTAATGTGGGTAATGATGATGTGGGAGGTGAATGAGTGGAAGTTGAAGGTGATGATGATACTAGGATTTATGGTGAATGAGGGGGATGATGGCTTTGGAATTTTCCACTAAATGAAGTGGAGATGAAACTTGGTGAGAAGATGGGGGTGAGTGAGGTGGTGATGGTTGTGGAGAACTATGAGGAGGAGATGATATATTTTTCTCCTCTTGTAATTTAGAAGGGGAGGGGGATATATTTGGGGAATAATAAGGAGAAGCAGGAGGAGAAATATTAGAAAACATACCTGAGCCTACTAAAGTAGACTGATTGAAGATCTCATCAGCACTCTACTACTTTTCTTATTAAGCATCTTGCTCGATTATTGTGATAGGAACTTGTGCCACTACCTCTATTTCATCCACCCTTAGTTTCTTACTAACCTCCTTGTCCATTTCCCCCACTACATTCTTTACCTTCCTCTTGAATGTAATGGTTTTACCTTTTGTTACACTTTGTTGGTGTTGAGGAAGTGATACTACAACTTCTGTAATAGGAGTATCTGTAGGTTTAGAAGGAGTTGCAGTCATATCCTTGATAGAGGTCAAGTCTACAACTTTATCTTCTTTTATCTTTTCAACTATTGGAGGAGTCTTTACTCCTATAGCCTTACGTTCAGATCTCCTTTTCTTTGGGGTAACTTCAATAGTATTGGTTTCCTTTGTAGTTGAGGCAACTACTTCAATATTCTCTTTCTGCTGAGTAGGTGTAGGGGAGGAGATCGAGGGTGTTGATTCTTGTTGTTTCTTAGGAGTTTTAGATTTCTTACCTTTAGTTTTACCCTTTTTAGCCTTGCTTGTCTCTACTTTTCCAAGACTTAATGCTAAGATTTTCTTCCCCTTGGCCTTCCACTTTTCATAGTGTTTGTCATACCTTTCCTCAAACTCTTGATCAATTGGTTTGCCATACTTGGATTTTATTGTATTCCTTTCAACCCTCATCTTCCACCATTCCAAAATTTTACCCTCTTTCCAGCCATAAGTCTCCTGCATCTCTTTAATTTTTACTTCATCGAGATGATGAGACTTCTTGTGTTGGATCATAGTCTAGCACATGTTCATAAAAATATCTCCAAGGCAAAAGTGGTTCCATGTTGTTTACATTCCATTCTAGGGGAGATTGTTCTCTATTATTTCTGTACTTCTCTATTTGTGGGTGGCTTGTATTTGTAAACTTAGCAACTTTATCTCCATGTAAGGCTTTTATTCTTTCTAAAAATAAGTCATCTAGGTCATATCTCCATATCTGAGGGAGTTGGTAGAGCCCTAACCTTTCAAGGGTTGCATTAATCTACTCATATTGGCCCCTCTTTGATATAGTAATATCACCTTCCTTGAAAGGGTAAATAACTATCCCTTTTATTTTGATCCTAGTGCCAAATTTATAGTTTATGAAGTCAACCTACCTACAATATTCTAGTGCGAATAAGTGGTGGGTGACATAATGGGGTAATAAAAATGGCTTCTCTGTGAAACCATACAGTCTAATGACTATCCCCTCTATTAGGATATACCAGTCTCCTTCTTCAACCTCCTTGGTCCTTAATTTATCATTTACTATGGGAGGTAGCCTAGGGTAACTACCATACATGATTTCCAAGGATGGTCCCAAAAATTCCATATTGAAGGTATAATATGATTCAGCCCTACTCAAAACCCTAGTCCAATAATAGATTGGTAGGGGATGCCCCTCTTCATATTTATCTACAACTGATATCCAGGGATTATATTTTCTGGTAGCACTAAGGAACATCTAGACTAAATTAGAGCAATGTCTGAAAGAAGGGTTCTCTTGCTCTCTCTTCATAGCTACCAGTTGCTCATGCATTCTCTTGGCAAGGAACATAGGCCAATTGAAGTAAATTGGGTGATTGTTACCATCCCCTAATGGTGTCCTATACATTTTGATATTTGAGATGCAATACATAGTGGCTAACTACCAGTCCCTTACATAAAAATCAGAATCTAGGCCAGCTAATACAACTAACATGGAAAATAGTTTTAGATTCACAAAATGTTGGGTGGCAATTGTGGTTTGTGGTAAGGTTTCTTTTGATCTTATGGTTTTGAATTGGCCATATACCCAGTTCCTAAAATGGTCACCATTTTGGCTATGGTTATTCAAGGTATAGTACTTGGCTTGTTGTTCTGGGTTGAATTCTTTAGGGGTTACAGGTGGTTGCTTACCCATTGCAAACAAATCTCGATAAAGTTGCTCAGTTATTTGGAATAGGGTTCTACCTTGGGATGTTTTTACTACCCTAGTTGAGGGGTCATAAAATTTAACTATTACCAAAATTAATTCTAGGCAAGGATGAACTACATCACAAATATAATAAGATAACAGAGAGTGAATGGCACAAATACCTTGATTCGAGAGTGGCTCCCCCTTCAAGAATTTTAATTCAAATTCCTTTTTGAGCTGATCTCTAGTTATGTAGGTCATCTTCATGTCTACAACTACTGCATATTTATCGATGTAATTTGAATCTTCAACCTTGCCTTGATTTGCTTTGCAACATTGGATGCCATTTTTGGAGAATATTTCTACAATTATCTTTTGAATACGCAATAATTTCACTCTGTAATGCTCTTTTATTCCTTAGAAGAATTATTCAAAATGAATGCTCCCTAAATTTCATCTTTAAATAGATTTTCATGCACCTTTCCACCATTAATGTGGTAGATGAATGAGTAGTTATTTCCCATGCATTCAAACGAGTGAATAAAAAATTACAAGGTATGACTTGTCAGTGAAACCTACGTCGTTGATTGGATGAAATTCATAGCATTTGGTGGTAGACTATCCATTGGCACACTTTTCAAGGCTCATTTATTTCTTCTTTTTCTATGGACTAAAACTCCTTGATACTTCATCTTCAACCATAAAATTTAACACTCAATAGATTTTAGCATTATGCTTGCATCCTCAAAATTCTACTCATAGAGATTGAATGCTCTTTTTGGGTGCTCCCTTTCAAAATTATGCTCGTTAGATTTTTGTGATGTCAACTTTGACTGGGTTGACCATAGAATATAAAAATAGCTTTATCTTGTGTATTGTTGAGGGGTTCTGCTACCTTTTCCAAAATCCCACTCGACAAAATTTTATTGGAGAAAATTTTACTAGAGCTAGTTTGACTCTTTTGACCATGAAAATTTACATTGCATTACCTCTTGTAGAATATAACATAGTCCCAATTATGGGTGGAAAATAACACTTTGTCATCATTTTTTTGAAGTAAAATATAATACAAAATATGTACATATATTACATAGGAAGGATTTTCTATCTAAAATACAACTTGAGGTGATACCCATTGACCGGAATGGGTTGTATGTTCCCATATTGATCTTGAAGCTGGAAGGCATTATTCTTTTTCACTTCAATGATCTTGAAAGGTCCTTCCCAAAAGGAATCAAATTTTTGGTGGTTGCCTGGTTTAGACTTTTCTACATTCCACCTTAAAACTGAATCTCCCTCTTTGAACTTCCTGAACTTTGATTTCTTGTCGAACCACTCCTTTGTATCCATGGAGTATTTTTGGAAGCTCTCATATGCCTGAGTCCTTTGCTCTTCCAATTGTAGAAGGTGCATCAACCTGGCCTCTAGTGGATTTTGATCTAGTTCATGATCTTGGATGGCCCATTTTAAAGTTGGTATTTCAAGGTGAGTAGGTAGAACAACTTCCTTACCATACACTAATGCATAAGGGGATGTCTTGATAGACCTCTTGATAGTGATTCTATCTACCCACAAAGCTTGCTCTAGTAGAAGATGCCAACTTCTTTTGTTATCCTCTAGTGCTCTTTTTAGAATTCTAAGCAAGTTTTTGTTGGTGGATTCCACTAATCCATTCCCTTGAGGGTAATAGTTAGAAGAATTCTTTATACTTATGCCATATTTGCTTGTAAATTCAATGTACTTTGCACCTATGAAATTTGGGCCATTATCACTTACTAGTGCTTCTAGAAGTCCAAACCTTGTGATCAAATTTTCCATGAATTCAATCACTACTTCTTGGTCTGACTTCTTGGTTGGGATAGCCTCAACCCATATGGTGAAGTAGTCAGTAGTAGTCAAAATGTATTTGTGACCTACTGATGAATTTGGGTTTATTACCCCAACAAAATTGAGCCCCCATTGCTGAAAAGGCTCCTCCACCTAGATTGGTTTAAGTGGGAATGCTGCATTCTTGATCCTTCCCACATATCTCTAGCACTTATCACATGATCTGGTTGCTTTGAAAGTGTCTGCAAAGATAGTGGGCTAGTAGTACCCTACCCTTATTATTTTCATAGTAGTGACTCTTCCTAAAAAGTGCCCTCCTGACAAGCCTCCATGAAATTCTTCAATGACCTTTTGTTTTTCATTATCTTTTAGGCATCTCAGAAGCACTCCATCCAGATTCTTTTTATATAACCCTTCAGGAAGTAGTACATACTTCAAGGCTTGAAGCTTGAACCTTCTTCTCTATGAAGGATTGAGACCTTGAGGGCATGCTCCTATTTGGAAGTAAGTTATCAACTGGTCAACCCAATCTGATCCTTCTAGAAGACTATCACTATGTTCAGCTGGTGCTCCCTGACAAGCTAATGTCTGATCTGAATCTACTTTTATGGTGAGTTCCTAGCACAATGCTCTTCCTCTGACCAACTTTATGGGATGAATCTCTACATCATACTCTTGTATCTTAGTAATCCAACCAGCTCTTTTATCACCCAATTCTCCTTGAAGGATAAAATTTCTCACATCTAGGTGCACTACATAGATAAGAGTCTTGCTTTGGGCCAAGTATTATCTAAATTTTTTCAAGGATTTCATGACTGCAAATACTTGCCTCTCAATGAAGTTATACTTGGTTTGATACTCATGAAGAGTTTGGCTCCAGAAAAATATGGGGTGTTCTTCTTCATTCTTATCCTTTTGTGTTAGCACTGATGCATAGCTTTCCTCAGCTCCATAGGCATATAAGATAAAGTCCTTACTGAAATCAGGATTTATTAATATAGGTGCAATTGCAATCACCTACTTTATAACCTCAAAGGCTTGCTTCCTTTTCTCAGTCCACTTGAACTCCATGTTTTTCTTGAGTAACTCTGAGATGGGCTTGACCACTTGAGAAAAGTCTGAGATGAACTTCCTCACAAAATTGATCTACCCAAAGAAGGATTGTAGGCCTTTCTTATTTGTGGGGAGAGGAAGGGCTAGAATTGATTTTATTCTATCAGGATCTATTGCCATCCCTTCTTTGGAGACTACATGTCCCAATAACTTACCTTCATGGACTACGAAGAATGATTTATTTGGATTTAGAGAGATGCCAAACTCTTTGCATTTTTGAAAAACTTTCTCCAGATGTTCCAGATGTGATTATTTCCTATGAGAAAATATAGTCATATCATCAAGATAAATCAAAATGATTTTATTGATCAACTCACCAAAAGCATAGTCCATAGCCCTTTGGAATGTAGCTCCTACATTGGATAGGTCGAAAGGCATCCTATGATAAGAAAATGTACCCCACTTAGTGGTGAAGGTTGTTTTGAACTGATCCTCATATTTGACCCAGATCTGATTGTATCCAGAGTAACCATCTAGTAAGGAGAACCTTTCTACCCCTACTACCATCTACAAAATCTGATCAATCTAGGGGAGAGGATAATGATCTTTCAATGATGCCCTATTCAGATTCCTGAAATCAACACATAGTCGAATATCTCCATTCTTTTTTCTTACTAGAACCAAGTTAGCAACCCATGTGGAATGCTTGATTGGATAAATGATCTTTGCTTTAAGCAGCTTGAGCAATTCCTACCTCATTATGGATTCAATTTTAGGATTCATAGGCCTTTGTCTCTATCTAAAGGGTTTTGCATTAGGCTCTAACTCGATGGTATGTTGAATAATCTTCTTATCATATACCTTAAGATCTTCGTATGACCAGGAAATAATGTCTGGGTATTTGAAGCATAGTGCCTTGACTCCCTCAACTTCTTCTGGAGAACACTTGACACCAATATTAATTCTCTTTTTCTCTTCTATTTCAATTTCATTGCATATTTTATCATCTACTTTCATGGTTTTTGATTTCTTTCCATCCTCATTGTCAAACAAACTCTCTAATGTAATCAAGCCTTTAGGAATATGATTATTCTTCAACTATATGATATCTTGCTGATCTATTTCTTGAGAAAACTCTTCCTGCACATTAGATAAGCAAGCTTCTCTAACTAGAAAGTCAATTATCTGATCATCATTCTCAAAGACCTACCAAAAAATTATCTATCTGGTACTATGGGTCTGAAGACTAATTTGACCCTTCTATTTGTAGTTGACCCAAGGTCTGAGGAGGGGTTGAAATTAGAGCCTTTAACTACCAAAGCATCAGCTAGTACATTCTGCTTTCTAGGGATAGAGTGGATATTTAGAGCATCAAATGATTCCATAAAATCCCATACTCTATTTCTATATGTTTTTAAGTAGTGATGTTTATTGTTGCATCTCTCTGTAACTTGATTAACCACCAACTCTGAGTCACCATAAATGTCTAACATTTTGATTCCCATTTTTTTGCTTGCATTAATCCTAAACACAAAGCTTCATATTCTACAGCATTATTAGTACAAGACCAAGTTAGTCTAAAAGCAAAACTTTTCACACCCTCTGAAGGATATTTTAACACTACACCAGCCCTGACCCCATTTTTGCACCTTGCTCCATCAAAGTGCATTGTCCATATTTTTGATTGTCTGAGTGACTAATTAGATATGGTAGGGGTATTATTTTCTACATATGAGGAGATATTGTAGGTGCCTAGCCCTATTTCTAATAGGCTATGATCATCCTTGAAAGGCAACTCATCTTCAATTTCTAAATCTTCCAGAATTTCCACTAACTCTGGCTCTTCCATTACTGAATGATTGTACAAATCTTCTTCAATTTTTTCAATATGGAAAGACACAGGATTTTTTGGGGTTATCCTTATTCTCTTGCCTTTATATGGAATCATCATACCAGAGTAGTCCAAATACATATATCCTCCCATATTGGTAGTAAATTCTCTTGAAAGGCATATACCAAAATAAGGTTCAAGATCTACTACCACAATTTCCTGTACAATGGTAATCTTTGGGGCTCTATGCAACTTCATCAATACATCCTTTATAACTCCTATAGTCTTAATTGGAGTACCATCAAGTTGTAAGACCCCCTAACATGACCTTGTATATTCCATGCCCATCTCATCATAGACTACTTTTGGCATAATAGTAGTTGAGGCCCCTGAGTCTATCATACAGTTGTGGACTATCCATCCTTCCATCCTAAGAGAGATGTAGAAAGGAGGAGGTTTGTTCTTCAGGGTGGTAGGGGATATTTTTTCTTGATCCTGTGCTAGGTTAAACACTATGGTAGTTTCTTTTCCTTGAGACTTCTTATGCAGGGAAGCTTTCAACAAATCTATTTGGCCTGGGAGGAAAAGTGTATCATACAGGCTTGCCCTAGATGGGGCTCTTTTCAAGTTCTTCAACAATATTAAACTTAGACTAAATTGGTGGGGGCCTTTCATACCTTTTCTCTGGTTCACCATACTTTCTTCTGTATTGTTGAGTAGCCTCTATTCTCTAACCTTTAGTAATGGAAGGAAATCTCAATTTTTCTTGGGCTTCATTTTTAGCACTTTCTTGTTTTGTGCTCCTTTCCTTTTCACCTCTTCTTGGAGTATTCACTTCCTTTTCTTATCTTTTAGGTATTGCATCTCTTTTGTCAATAGCCTATGGGATAGAGAACTTGTCATTGCCCTATAGTGGTGATTCTCTTTTCTTCTGAGAAGGCACTTGGAAATGACCCATTTTCTATGGATCTACTTGCAAAGACTTCTTTCCAGATCTAGTCATGATAGAGACCTATTCTTCTTTAGGAAAATCTTGTCCAATCATAACTTGATCATGCTGCCACAACATGTTAACCCTCCCCTTTTGATTTCTCTCAGCTTTTTCCATGGCTTGTTGCACATGGTGTTGGTACATCACACAAGTGTCAGAATCATGAGGATCATTGCAAACTAAGCACCATACATTGACCAAACTAGTTTTAGGTGCATATTCTTGCTCTACTTGATTTGCATTGACTCTAGGTCCTGCGCTACCACTTGTACTAGGTTTATGATCTTTGTTAATATAGGGGAATATTCTCTGCTAAAATCTCTCTATTTCCCTTTTTCCATTGCATTGACCTTGTTATTGATTGTTTTCAGAGTGCTCTGGATGTCCAACAATAGAGATGATTCTTGGGGGTTTTGAGATGGAAGGGGAGGAAAAGGGATAGTAGGGGTTGTTTTAGGAGGAAATAATGGAGCTGCTTGTGGAGTTGGTGGAGGATCCATGTATGAAGGAGAGGCTACCTTTGGTGGAAACTGAGGAATTTTAGAGCAATAAGGCATGACCATTTTTTGTGGAAGCCTTCCTACAACAATTAACATATTTTTTGCTTGGACAATTGCTTGGTAGACATGTGGGAAGGTGTTTATGCCTGACTACTGAGTTTGTAGCCCCAAGTCTGACCCAAGGGCTCTGATGTAATACATATATGCTAAAGATGCAGTTGGTCTGGCTTCAAGGGGAATCCTCTTCCATGTTCTACTGAACCTCAAGTTAAAATTAGAGACTAACTCATGTTGGTGTTTTTGCATAGCTATGAATTGATTTAGGAGTGAAAAGGGATCAGATGACTCATTGAATTCTTCTACAAAAGGGCCAGCTAACTCATCCCATGAAGTGATGGTTTTGTCTTCCAAGGTTCTAAACCAATGAAGGATATTTCCTCTAAAATAAAGGGCTAGAAGCCTGACTATAACATCTTGATTCTTGATATTGTGAATAGCTGCTAAGTTCAATATGTCCTGGTAATGCTCATATGCAATATTTCCTGTACCATCATATGTGGGTATGGATTTTGAAATAGCCTAAGGGATATCATGCATATTAGTAAGTCCAAGAGGTCCAGAAGTATCCCAGTTGGGATAATTTTGTGGGGGCTGATTCTGATTGATATTCTATTGTTGAGCCATTGCAGGTGGTTTTTTTAATGGAGTTGGTCTTGGAGGTACCCTAGGGGCTGATTCAATTGGAACCTCTTCCAACTGTGAGTCTAGGAATAAATTTCTTATAATATTGGACCTTCTTAGGGGTAGCTCATAAAATGTGATAGGGTATTGATTATTTTTAATATATGACTTGTGAAGTAGGGAAAAATGGTGCACCAAATTATGTGGAAAAATAAGCGTATCTACCCCATCTCGCTAATGAGCATCAAAAAGGAAGCATGCATGCAAAAGGAAACAATACCAAACAAAAGGAAATGAATTTAAAGCAAGTATTTTCTCATTAATTTGTTGGATCCAATCCAAGGTTACAGAAGTCCCCTTGAGGGCTCAAAATGGTGATACAATTGTTACAATATTGGGTGCCCAAAGACCAAGTCTTTCACGGAATCCGGGTGCACATCCAATGTTTCTCCGCGTACCCACAATCGAGGTGGGCGAGCCAATGCCACCGTTGCTTGTATCTAGGTTCTATGATGTCTGATATTGCTTCCCAAATCCTTCTGAGGACCTGCACCTACACACAAGGAAGCAAAAAGGGGTCAAATAGCAAGGGTGTATGGTGAAAACATGCAATCCCCACAGGGGCAAAATGGCATATGAATTAAAAGTGCATCAAATGATATCCAAATGACTTGAAAATTTTCAGAGATGTTAAATAGGAGGTTTTGGGAGGATATCACCCAAAAAATATCAGAAATTGCACCCGTAGACCCCTCGATTAAGCGTCGCCCGCCTGCAACCTACGAAAAGGAGGACAACAAAATATCGAACCTGCACTCATCCAAAACTCATGAAATTTGGTCAGTATGCATAAATTGGCATTTAAAGACAACCCATATGGTCATATTTTCCAATTGGATCCCGGATCCACCTGCATCAAACTGGGGTGCCCGGATGGGCCCTACGAGCCTGCGAAAACTTAAAAATAGCATAACTAATTCATTTTAACTCCAAATGACCTGAAATTTGGACTGTAGCATCATGGAATAATGTAGAAAATAAAAAATTAAAAATAGTAAAGAAATTGCTTAAGAATTTACCCTCATCCCAGGGGGGGCGATGGTGACTGCAACTATTTGGGGGGCACCCTAGGAGGGGATACCCACCAAATCCGGTCACTTTTTGTTACCAAACCACTGGAATATGTTCCTAAACTACCTAAGGTGTGTTTTCATCGAATTTGGTGAAGAAATTCACCCGGATGGAAAAGTTACGCTCGGATTACCTTCTTGAAGTCACCCGGTAACCTCCTTGGCAAAAGGGAGATTCCGAGGGCAAAAAGGTGCAATAAGGTGAGGGGAAATCTTGGAAGCACTCCATTGCATATCCTAGAACTCCTATCCATTATTTTTTGTGGATATGGAACCCATTTTATAGCCCAAAGGGGCTCATGTGCAAAAAGGCATGCAAGGGCATGCATGGCAGGAGGTGCCACTTGTCAAATGGGAGGCATGCACAGGGTGTGGAAGAGGATCTCCCAATTTGGCCCTCATAAAGATGGATGTCATAAGGATTCCCTATCCTCTACCTTGCATGCTCTGTTTGGGTGGTCAAATGGCAGTTTTTGGGTGCCATTTGGCCAAATTTTGACTTTTTTTGGGTCAAACTTCACCACCGTCCCACCCTGGGACGAGGGCTCACCACCATCCTAGGGTGGGATGAGGGGCATCTACCATCATCCCAGGGTGGGACGGTGGTGAATTTTGGGCTAAAACCTCCCAAAATTGGGCCGGTAGCCTCCAAAACCCTTTCTGGAGTGGCTAGAACCACTGTGAGCCTCTTGAGGGCTGCCCAAGGGGCCATATTATGTCAATTTGATCACTGCTTGTGGATGCTTAATCGGGTTTACCACATTTTAGTGTCTATAGATGCCCCTTTTTGAGATGCATTGTGTGCAACACAGTGCTGAGCAAAAATAGATGACCAAAATGTAGAATGATTAAGGTTACTCGATAACCTAACCAACTTTAGATGCCCCAATCATGAAAAGGGCGTGTGTTCTTGAATCTTTGCTTCTGACTCATTGAATGAGCATGCCTATGCTTGAACATTGTCTGTCATGAAGGTTCAGGGCCTATGAATTCATGATGCCAGTAATTTCAAGCGTTATAATGTGATTTTGTGTGCTTGTTTGCTGCCCCAAGTAGGAGCGTGATTGTCTTTATCGAAGATTCATTGAACGAACGCAATTCGCATAATTGAGTGTGTGCTTGCTGATTTGGACTGAGTATGACTACCCCCTCAAGCGACGAGTCGATGAGGGAATGACCAGTGAGAAAAGTGATGAGTCACTTGACCCAATTGACTTGTGTTATGCTTACCTTCAGTTTTGTCCCTTGAAAAATAGGGCAATTTGGAGAGGATTTTGGTGACTTTGTTGAGTTTTCCTGGAGGAAAGGAGCTGAAAACTGCATGTTCTGGGGGTGGTCCAGCCACAATGGCCTTCTTAGGGCATGAATTAACAACTTTTCCATCCCTCCTAGGATCCTCAGGGTTGCATTTTGATCTATGTGAAATTTGGACCCAATTTGAGCTGTTTTGGTGCAGTTTTGGACCTATTTTGGGTCATTTTGGGTTGTTTTGGCCTATTTTTGCTACCACCGTCCTAGGGTGGGATGAGGGCATGTTATACCACCATCCTAGGGTGGCATGGTCAGCCAAATGTGTGCTCATCCCACCCTGGGATGGTGGTGACCCCTGCATCTTTATATAAACCCAAAATATGAAGGTTAGGCTCATTTTTGCATGCTTTCTTTGGCAGTTTGAGAGGTGAGGAGTAGGAGAGTGATTATGAGTAGTGGAGCACTATAAAATTCATCCCATAGTCACCATGAGTTCAGTGGGTGGACTCAGCCAGTGGAGGAGCCGGTGCGAGACAGGTATGCCAAGTCTCTCTTATTGCATTTTCCTAGTGTTAGGAGTTGATTTTCTTGCTTTTATGGTATGTTTTTGGCTTGGAAGCATATCACACTAAATTGTAGGTAATTAAACCTAATTTATGAGATATGTACCAAATTTTGTGTTTTACCCATGTTTTTGTGCAATTAGATTGCATTTTGTAGATCAATTTTGCATTGTTTTTGCTATTTTTGATGGCCTGAAAGGCCTTTTTGAGCCCAATTTTTTTGGAGTCATCCCTAGGTGGGATGGCTAGTGTGGGCTGATCATAGGCCATCCCTTGATGGGTTGGCCATAGGGTTGGGGGCCATTCCTAGGAGGAATGGCCACAAACTGGCCTCAAAGAGGGGCCATTTTGAGTCTTTTCTTTTGAATGTTTTTGGGGCCATGCGAGGCCATTTTGGTGTTATATTATTGAGTTGCTTATCCCTGTCAGGTGGTGAGGAGTCGGTATCGAGTACCTAATCTCTTTGATTCCATGAGGGATGCCTTGACCATAGAGGACTGGGAGTGGTTGGATGCCCTCGGCCTCAAGCAGGTGACCCGATTAGAGGCTATCATAGGAGACCATGCATATCTGACTACCCTGATTGATCTGTGGGATCCATGCACCAATACCTTCCACCTACCCACTGGGGAGATGATGGTGATGTTGGAGGATGTCTATCAGATTCTTTAGATTCTGATAGAAGGGTGGCCGATCCGCATGACACCACGAGACCAAAGATAGGCAGTGCTCGAGAGGTACTTCAGTTATGATCTAGAGATGACAGAGTTGGACTGCTTGAAGGGTGGTATGTTGGTAGGATTATAGCATGAGGTGAAGGTATTGGGGGTGAGGCATACACTACTCATGATGCTCATCTCCAATATGCTACTACCGGATTCTTCTAGAGCGAGGTTCCCATGGAACCTAGTGGAGATAGTGTTTGCGTTGGTGAGGTCTACTATGGTGGAGCCACTGGTGATGGCATGGGGTACTACACTATTGGCACAACTCTATGATGAGTTGTACGAGATCCGTTACCATCGATGGAAGGGTATTGGGTGTAGCTTTTTGTTGTAGTGTTGGGGATGGTAGCACATAGTTGTGGGGTGACCATAGGGGCTACCCTGGATGACTCGGGCATAACTAGCAGATAGGGAGATAGGATATGGTATCCTATGGTAGAGGGCTCAGGAGAGGGGACAGAGTCGATGATTCATAGGTGAGGTGGCCTACTATGTAGATCTATTTTCCTGACTCGGGGTAGGTCAGGTATTCTGGAGGCCATACAGAGATTGTCCAGAGTGGGCAGATGCTACTGTACAGCTTCGTAGGGTGCGGTGAGGTAGATGGTTGGTTGGATGACATGGCACGGAGTGGGAGTACTTCCATTTTTCTTGGGTGATGTGATAGTTTGGGCTATGCCAGGGGGTGCCTAGTGAGTCGATGCCTTATCGACATCATGAGGATGAGAGGACATTGGCATGGTCGATGGTAGAGGTAGTGGCATGGGATACAGATCTTGTAGTGGACATTCCAGATGTGGATGATGTTGGGACTACAATGGAGTATGATGCTTGGTGGGTGATAGGCCAAGGGCATGGAGAGGGGCCACTAAGGAGGGGTGCAGCTAGGGAGGCACATCAAGATATTTTTAGTGAGGACCAGGGTGAGGTAGGTGATTGGTAGGGACACAGGGTAGGGGAGCATGTGGATCTCTTGGACTTAGGAGATCGAGGTGACTTGGGGGATGATGATGTTGGGGATGAGGAGGTGCAAGCACCGATGGCATCAGGGGATATAGAGGTAGAGCTACGAGAGGAGCTACTCAAGGTGAGGTAGGAGAGAGATCTCCTATAAACATAGGTGCATGATGTATAGGTAGAGCTAGCAGTTGAGCGAGCCGAGGTACAGGTGGCTCAGGCCGAGATAGCATCTCTTCGAGCATAGCTATGATCTTGAAGCCCTACACGAGAGGATTCCAATAGTGGGGAGGTGACTAGGCTATAGGCAGAGGTGACATGACTCCATTCTATGGTGGAGACTTACTAGGCATGGTGCCGATGGGGGTAGGCTTATGCGGATGAGCTGGAGACTGAGGTAGTATGCCTTGGTGGGCATATACAAGATGATGGAGGTGCCAGTGGGTCATACCAGAGTCACCACAGTAGGACAGGGTAGTCCTCCTCTAGGTGGGAGGCACCAGGGTCTAGGTGGAGAGCTGACAGGGTAGGTGGTAGCAGATATGGGAGTTCACAGAGGACTCCTACTGCAGGTGGGAGTGCGAGTCATAGTACCGATCCTACATGATCATGGTAGTGGCTCGCATGACTCTTTTTGTGTTTTTGGATGTTTTAGCAGTGTGAAGTCCGAGGACTCACTTTATTGTAGCCGATGGGCAACATGATGTATCTTTTTATCCCATACATACACACACACACACACACACATATATATATATGAGATTTTTATGTGGTTTATCATCATGTGTTTATTGTTTTATGAGATGTATGCAAATGTATGCAATTTGATTTATGTAATGATGATGAATGCCTATGTATGCATATTTTGTAATGTGATTTGATTTTATTTTGTACATGCATGGATGTATATTGAGATGGATGATTTCTTGATCTAGAGGATGCAATGTGTAGACTACATGTTGTATTATGCTAGCACCATAGATGATGTATTTTGCACCAACTCATATGTAATGTTGTCATGAGACTTTATATAATGGATTTGTGAATAATGTAATTGAAATGAATGAGGTGAAGTGATATGAATGATATGCTATTTAGGAAATGCTCATTAGGTTTTCATGAGACTCAAACACTCTAGTCAACTTATCAAAAGTTGTATACTAACCATGCAAGACTTTTTGACAAGGTATGAATCTGCTAGGATGACCAAGGTACTTCATATCCCTGTGTGTGCAAGTGAGTTCATTCCTGTGAGATGCATAAGGATACCACTAGTGCCAAGTAGGCTCTCAACCAAACCTGTACTGAGGATCACCAAATGAATGCCACCATCGTAGGTTTTGTACTAAGTATGACTAGACCACTAGGCAATCTAGGTTACCAAAGCTAGCTCATCCACATGCAAACATTGGTCTACACATACGCCCGAAAGCTAATGTGATAGACATATCATCATGCATGAGGCTACCACCATTGATGGATAGGCTATCCACCAAACCCGTAATGAGGATCACCTGATGGTTTTCCAAATGCTGAGAGTTCCAGGGATTCAAGCTCAGGTGTTTTTTGGTTATTCACTTTGATTGGGATTACTTGCTCTCATATATAGTGATGAAAATCACTGTTTATTTTTCTCTTTTTAGTGACTATAATCACTATTTATTTTGAGTTTTTTCTTTTTTCTCTTGAGCAAGGGGTTTGAGTAGTGGTGATAACCATTGTTATTTTTTATTGTTGCTTTTTGAGGATTTTGATTTCAAAGTTGAACTTGTGGGATTTTTGGCTTGTGGATGGCATTGATCCTTTAGGCCTTGGGGATGACTACCCATCCTTCATGGGGACGTGTAGTACGAATCCTTATGAATTTAGGGATCAAAGGTGTTTGGAAATGTTGATGGGAAGCTTTTGGGATTTTGTTGTGGAGTGGTGTTGATATTTTAGGCCTTGGGGATGACTACCCATCCTTCGTAGGGACGTGTAGTATGAATCCTTATGACTTTAGGGATCAAGGGTGTTTGGAAATTTTGATAGTGGTGAAAACCACTATTGATTTTGGGGAATTGGGTGGGGAAGAGCTTGTCCTTTTGCCAACTCTCAACATTCTTGAACCATTCACACAGAGGGATGAGCAGGATGACCTTTTCGATTAAGGTAACCTAGACCACTTCATGGATTTCATCTATCTTTGTGCAAAACTTAGATTTTTAATGATTAATTATGTTTGGGATATGATGTACGCAAGGCATAATCAATGCAAGACTCTACCTCCTAAAAATCAAGCTAGCCTGCTACAAAATCTGAGTAGAGACTAGATATGGCTGAGTGACCAAAAACCCTACTGACATTCTTAAAACAAATGGCTAAGTGAAGGGAATAGACACGATTATGAAAATGTGAAAAATGTGGGTGAAAATGCTAATTGCGGTTTTTGAACTATGAGTACTTTCATGACATTGATTTTGAGCGGTAAGTAATGTACCATCATGGTGCTAGACATGTATGCGCAACTCTAAAATGTAAAGTGCTAATGATGAATATGCCTAGATGCAAGTGATGATAAAATGCAATGTGGTGTGATGCAATATTTTTGAATTTTTGAAACTTTGATGGATATGTATGTATGAAAATGCAATGCGATGCAAATGTTTTTGTATTTTGATGTTTTGATGATTTTTTTTGAATTTTTGGTTGATATGTATACACATGTGACCAACGGGCTTATTTGGGAGCCATTGGGGCATTTGGGGGGGACCAAAGGGCTTATGGATGCCTTTGGGGCTTTTAGGTTTGACCTAGATGATCGTAGATAGTCCAGGAGCATTTTTACTTGACCTAGATGGTGAGAACCCGCTAGGAGCCTTTTGGGTGACCTAGCATGCAACGACACTTAAAAAGTGTCTACGACTACCTAGGGGCATTTGGCTATGACCAAAGGGCTTATGGATGCCTTTGGGGCTTTTAGGGTTGACCTAGATGATCGTAGATAGTCTAGGAGCATTTTTACTTGACCTAGATGGTGAGAACCCGCTAGGAGCCTTTTGGGTGACCTAGACGTGCAACGACACTTAAAAAGTGTCTACGACTACCTAGGGGTATTTGGCTATGACCAAAGGGCTTATGGATGCCTTTGGGGCTTTTAGGGTTGACCTAGATGATCGTAGATAGTCTAGGAGCATTTTTACTTGACCTAGATGGTGAGAACCCGCTAGGAGCCTTTTGGGTGACCTAGACGTGCAACGACACTTAAAAAGTGTCTACGACTGCCTAGGGGCATTTGGCTATGACCAAAGGGCTTAGGGATGCCTTTGGGGCTTTTAGGGTTGACCTAGATGATCGTAGATAGTCTAGGAGCATTTTTACTTGACCTAGATGGTGAGAACCCACTAGGAGCCTTTTGGGTGACCTAGACGTGCAGTGGCACTTAAAAAGTGTCTACGACTACCTAGGGGTATTTGGCTATGACCAAAGGGCTTAGGGATGCCTTTGGGGATTTTAGGGTTGACCTAGATGATCGTAGATAGTCTAGGAGCATTTTTACTTGACCTAGATGGTGAGAACCCGCTAGGAGCCTTTTGGGTGCTCTCTAAGCATGAAATGGCCGCAAGTGAAGGATGTTCAAAGGTTCAGGATCCTCGACACCTTCAAGTGAAGCTAGGTGATAAGTTCCAGGCCCTATTTGACTAGTGATGACAAAGGGACCTAACCAGTTTGCCGCAAATTTGTCCCGTAGGTGGGGCGACAAGCTAGAATTCTGTTGGTTCTCTTTTAGGACGAGATCACCAACCTGAAAGTCTCTAAGATGGACTTTCATATTGTAGGCTCTTTTGAGCCGCTCTTGATACACACGTAGATGCTCAAGCGCATTAATGCGATGCTCATCCAACAACATAAGTTGATCTAGGTGAGCTTGTCACGCAGTATCATCATCAATAAATTCCTGCATGGATATGCGTAGTGATGGGATTTCCAACTCTAGAGGCATGACCGCCTCAGCACCATACACTAGTAAAAATGGAGTTGCCCTAGTGGGTGTCCGAATGCTAGTGCGGTAAGCCCAAAGGGCAAGCGACATTTGCGTATGCCAATCGGTATGATTCTCTTTGACTATTTTCTTCAATATGGCAATTAATGTCTTGTTTGATGCTTTTGCTTGCCCATTTGCTTGTGGATAATAGGGTGTCGAAAAGTTGTGTTGGATATTATACTTTGCTATCAAAGCATGCACATATTTATTCTTGAATGATGTCCCATTATCCGAAATGATCTTGGATGGAATACCAAAATGACAAATGATATTATGCAATATGAACTCCGCTATGCGGGGTCCTATCATAGTGGTAAGGGGAATTGCTTCCACCCACTTTGTAAAATACTCGATAGCCATGATGATAAATGTGTGGCGGCCCGAGGATGCAGGGGAGATTTTCCCGATTAAATCCAACCCCCATTGTGAAAATGGCCAAGCCGCTTGGATCGGTTGTAAGGCCTGGGAAGGTACATGTGTCAAGTTAGCATGGTGTTGACATTTCATGCACTTCCTCACATATGCGCAACAATATCGCTCTAAAGTTGGCCAATAATAGCCCATGCGGAGAATGCACTTTGTGATGGCCATGCCACTAAAATGGCCACCACAAGTACCATCGTGTGCTTGGGCCATTTCCCAAGTCGATTCTTGATGCTCTAAGCAACGAAGGAGGATTCCTTCATAGCTTCGATGGTATAGGATGTCTCCTAACAAGACAAACTTTGCTACCTTCCATTTAAATGTCCTTTTGGCAGCGTGCGATAATCCAAGAGGGAGGTTACCAAGCTTTAGGTACTCTCTAATTGGTGTGGACCAGTCCTAATGTGTGGAAGCCTCGATTGCATGAATCGCCTGTCCCTCATGAAGTTCATCCCGAGAAAATGCAGATTGGGATAGAACTTGTAAGAATAGCATTGTGCTGCTATCAAAAGGGGTTTGGGGGAACAGAGTCCCCCAAGTGGCATGATTCAAGTGCTCGTGAATGTGTGAGAATCTCTCTTGATGAGGTTCTATTTGAATCATGTGAACTTCTGGCATGGCTTGAGTGCTCTCATGCTCAACCATTGATTGTGATAGCATCTTGACTTGAATGGTTGTCATCTCCCCTATGGGGTCTTGTGGAATCAAGGATCCTAAAGAGGCCATTGTATCCACAAAATTATTAGATGATCGAGGGAGTGCCTCGATGTCATACCATTCAAACTTTGTCAGGGATTTGTCCACAAGGGCTTTGTAGGCTTGCAAAACTGGGCACTTGCACTAGAAGATTCCCTTGACCTGGTTGACAATGAGCAAGGAGTCACCAAAAATATTGAGCTTGGTGATTTTCATGGTGATAGCCATTTTAAGCCCTATGAGTAAGGCTTCATACTCAACATTATTATTGGTGCAGGGGAAATCAAGTTTAAATGACAGGGGTATGGGAGCCCCATGCGATGTGAAAAACATGATTCCCGCACCACCCCCTTGCTTGCATTTGGAGCCATTGAAGAAGAGAGTCATATCCGCCTGTGACTCAGGCTCATCAGAATCAAGCGATTTTGATATTTGGAAGACTCCATCATTGAGAATCTCCATGCTAAGAGGTTGGTCCTCCTAGAGAGGAGCCTCTACAAGTTGATCAACAATGACCTGTCCTTTGATTGACTTCTATCCTATGAACTCCAGGTCAAATTCTATCAACAACATGATCCATTTCACCGTGCGACTACTATGATAAGTATGACTCATCATGTATCACAATGGATTCTCTTTGGATACAACATACGTAGTGTGACTGAGCATATAGTTTTGTAGCTTCTTGGTAGCAAAAACCATCACTAGACATAACTTTTCTATGTATGCGTACTTAATATCATAGCTCACCAGGGTGCGACTGAGATAATATGTGGCCTTTTCCTTATAAAATTCATTGTTTTGGACTAACATGGCATATAATGTGACATTAGTAGCTGAGGTGTATAATAAAAATGACATCCCTAGCCTGGGTGGAGCTAACACTGGTGACAAAGCCAAGTATTGTTTAATTGTGTCAAAGACATCCTGACATTCATTCTCCCAATGGAATGTGACCCCCTTACGTAAAAGTTTGTTCATGGGTCTACACTTGTCTGATAGTTGTGCTATAAAGAGTTTGATGGATGCAATCCTCCCCTGCAATCTATGAAGTTGCTTGATGGTAGTCAGGGGAGGCATTTCAAGGATTGCCTTGACTTTACTAGGGTCCACTTCGATGCCTCGTTTGGAAACTATAAGTCCCAAGAGATTTCTAGATGTGATGCCAAAGACACACTTCTTGGGATTCAGTATCACATTATGTTCAATTAGGTGATCGAGGAATTTACACAAGACATCTAGGTGCTCATGACGTAATAAATATTTGCCAATAAGTCATCCATGTAATCTTCCAAAATTTTATGCATGTAGTCATGGAAGATATATGTCATGGCACGCTGGTAGGTGGCACCGACATTCTTAAGGAAAAATAGCATGACCTTGTAAGAAAATGTCCCCAAGGTGTTGTGAATGCCATTTTGATCTGGTATTCATAGTTGATATGAATCTTATTATACCCATAGAAGCCATCCATAAGGGAGAGCATTTCGTGTCCTGCGGTGGCATCTACCAAGGCATCTATGCTTGGCAAAGGAAAATCATCCTTAGGACTTGCTTTGTTTAGGTCTCGAAAGTCGGTGCAAATGCGAATCCTCCCATAAGGATTATTGATGGGAACCATGTTGGAAAACCATAGTGGATAGTCTACAAAAATGACAAAATGGGCATCCAACAGTTTTTGTAGCTCATCTTTGACCATCAAGGCCACTGTTGGGTGCATCTTTCTTAGCTTTTGATTGATAGGTTTTACTGTGGAGTCAAGCGGGATATTGTGGGTTCGAGTACCACTATGATCACCACTTAAGTAGGGAAAAATTGTGCACCAAATTATGTGGAACAATAAGCGTATCTACCCCATATTGCTAATGAGCATAAAAAAGGAAGCATGCATGCAAAAGGAAACAATACCAAACAAAAGGAAATGAATCTAAAGCAAGTATTTTATCATTAATTTTTTGGATCCAATCCAAGGTTAAAAACAAAAGGAAATAATTGTTACAATATTGGGTGCCCAAAGACCAAGTCTTTCACGGAATCAAGGTGCACATCCAATGTTTTCTGAGTACCCACAATCGAGGTGGGCGAGCCAATGCTGCCGCTACTTGTATATAGGTTCTATGATGTCTGATATTTCTTCCCAAATCCTTATAAGGACCTGCACCTACACACAAGGAAGCAAAAATGGGTCAAATAGCAAGGGTGTATGGTGAAAACATGCAATCCCCATAGGGGCAAAATGGCATATGAATTAAAAGTGCATCAAATGACTTGAAAATTTGAATATATTTTAAAGAGGAGGTTTTGGGATGATGTCACCCAAAACATATTGGAAATTACATCCGTAGACCTCTCGATTAAGCGACGTCCGCCTACAATATGCAAAAAGGAGGACAACAAAATATTGAACCTGAACTCATCCAAAACTCATGAAATTTGGTAATTATGTATAAATTTTAATTTCAAGACAACCCATATGGTCATATTTTCCAATTGGATCCCGAATACACCTGCATCAAACTGGGGTGCCCGGATGGGCCCTACGAGCCTGCGAAAACTTAAAAATAGCATAACTAATTAATTTTAACTCCAAATGACATGAAATTTGGACTGTATAATAATGGAATAATTTATAAAATAAAAAATTAAAAATAGTAAAGAAATTGCTTAATAATTTACCCTCGTATCGGGGAGGGGCGATGGTGACTGCAACTATTTGGAGGGCACCCTAGGAGGGGATACCCACAAAATATGGTCAATTTTTATTACAAAACCACTGGAATATGTTACTAAACTACCTAAGGTGTGTTTTCATCAAATTTGGTGAAGAAATTCACCCGGATGGAAAAGTTATGCTCGAATTACCTTCTTGAAGTCACCCGGTAACATCCTTGGAAAAAGGGAGATCCCGAGGGCTAAAAGGTGCAATAATGTGAGGGTAAATATTAGTAGAACTCTATTGCATATCCTAGAACTCATATATCTATTTTTTTGTGGGTATTGAACCCATTTTATAGCCCAATGGGGCTCATGTGCAAAAAGGCATGCAAGGGAATGCATGGCAGGAGGTGCCACTTGTCAAATGGGTGGCATGCACAAGGTGTGGAAGAGGATCTCCAATTTTTGCCCTCATAAATATGTATGTAATAATGATTCCCTATCCTTTGCCTCGCATGCTATATTTGGGTGGTCAAATGGCAGTTTTTGGGTGCCATTTGGCCGAATTTTGACTTTTTATGGGTCAAACTTCACCATCGTCCCACCCTGGGACGAGGGCTCACAACTATACCAGGGTGGGATGAGGGCCATCTACCATCATACCAGGGTGGGACGGTGGTGAATTTTTGACTAAACCTCCCAAATTGGCCTGGTAGCCTCCAAAACCCTTTCCAGAGTGGCTAGAACCACTGTGAGCCTCCTAAGGGCTACCCAAGGGGCCATATTATGTCAATTTGATCACTGATTGTGGATGCTTAAACGTGTTTACCAAATTTTAGTGTCTACAACTTGGTATACATGAAAAATATGGGCTAATAGAATGGTTTTTTTTCTTGCATTCAGGGAGCCACCAAGTGAAATTATTTTCATTGCTGAATGAGGTCAAGACAACCCACTAAATATTTATTCCTCTAAGAATTATCAAAAATAAAAAAATGGGTAGGGGAAACACAACATGTTTTTAGGATCCCATCGGGTGTGCCAAAAAAGTTGGGGTTTTAATTTACATAAAGGAAAACCTAACTATGATTATAAATCTATGATATTCTAGAAGGTGCACACCCACTAATCACAACTTAAATCTTGACATTGGATGGATTAAAGATTGCTTCAATACAACTTCTAGAGCAAGATGGTATACCTTGTCAACTAATTGTGTGTTGACTCAATTAAGCTCATTTTGAAATGTAAATATAGATATAGAAATGGGATAGGGGTTATAAACAATTTGAATGAATAATGACCTGATAAATCTAACAACATAAACAACTACAAAGAGTATTATGGAAAATCATATTTCCAGTATGCCACACTTAAGACTAACAATATTCAAAACCAATAATATTCACCATTATAGAATAGGATAATGTTTAGAGAACTATTTCAAACATTTGAAATGTTAATAATTCAAATAGTTGAATTAGATCAACATTTTTTATTAACAAAAAAAGGAGTTCTCTACAACATTTAAACATAAAGCATTTCAATTTGCTCTAAGTTAGCAATCCAATAACAACAGAATAGACTAACCATACCAGCAGTAGCAAAAATGAATTCACAAATTAAACTCATAATAAATTAAAACACAGGCTTGAGGAAAACGTCCAAGTAATGCTCCTTCTATTGATTTATCAAAAAAATTACAATAATAGGGTAAGAAAACACTCCAGAGCCAATAATTCAAATCAAGGGTTTGACCTCTATTTATAGTTTTTACAATGAAATAGAAAATTATAGGAACATTACAAGGAATTTTATGTGCTAGATCAGTAGAGTGCTAAGGTAGTAACCTCTTATTTATTTATAGAAAGAAAGGAGTTGTGCTCCATGAAACCCTCTGCAACTTCAACCTCTCCAAGTAATTTGGCCTTCTATGGTTTCTAGCTTTTGAGCTAGTTGCAGGGTCATCAAAACTATCCCTAATTCTTACCATAGCTTTTCTGTCGTAATTCTGCAACTGAATATGCTAGTGTATCTTGATCTTTGCAATGCTTGATCTCCATTGGGTTTTTCTCTCATGCTAAGGAGTAATGCAGGTCAATATTCAACTCTTTTATAAGTGTGGAATTTTACCCCTTTAATGAACTCATTTCTAAATTCATCACCAACCTTTGATCTACCTTTGAACGACTCAGATTGAAAGATAACTTGGTGTACTTTCAAAAATCTGCATCATTTTATGCTTTTCTTGCTTCAAAATCCACCCCTTCAAAATTTCATTAATTAATGATTTTTTTTGGAACTTTTGAATATTCACAATACAAAAATATTCTCTTCAAAATTTTGCTCCCTCGGGTTTGACCATATTGACAACATATTGTAAAATTTTAAAGAATCGTGCAAAATTTTACATTGAGCAATGTTCCATGAAATTTTACATTTATCGCTTGATGCGCTCTCAAATTTTAATGATGATATTGAATTTCAACCATATGGAAGAAAGAATACCTTGAGAAATTTTGTGCTTGAAAAATTCTAGTGCAAGTTGCCTTCATTTGCAAAATTTGCTCTGTAATTTTTTGCTATGTCGCATTTAACTAGTTTGACCATAAAATTTAGAACTATGCTCTAGGTGCATGGAAAATAACATAAGACTCCCCTTGGAAGGGTGAAGAACTTCTTCTCGAGCCATATTTTAAAATTCCACTGCTTTGAATTATAGCGTGCCAACTTTTACTGGGTTGACCACAAAATTTAACACTATACCTTGCCTACATGGAAATTAACATTGGCTTGGAGTTATCCTCACCTCTCTCTATTCTGTTCCACTCTTCAAAATTTTTCTAAGGCCTGTTTGACTATTTTGACCATGGAAAATTGTACTCACTTTGCTCTTCAGTGAAATTTAACACTGTCTAAACTCTCTAGCAAAATTTAACATAGTATTCATGCCTTTTCAAAACTTAGTCAAATTTTTAAAATTTGCTAAGTATGTGGCCTTTTTGGACCTACAAGGGTGTTCCTTAGTCAAGCTAGAAAATCCCAAATTGTTAAAGCTACTCTAAAAAGTATCCCAATATTTTTATGTTCATATTCAAAATTCTTGCAACTATCTATCAAAGAATTATGCACATCCAAAAAGCTTTCATCTAATCTAGATCTAGAGATAAAAAAGACCCCCCCTGGTTTCTTGGGAGCAGGTTTATTCCAAGAAGGAAGTAGGTGGTATGGGATTCAGGAAAATTAGATAGATGAACCATACCTTAATGTCAAAATAGGGTTGGAAGCTCCTAAGACAATTTGATATTGGTTGGGTGTGTATTCTCATGACAAAATATCTTTGGTAGGGAAGAAATTTTTTGGAGGAGCCGAATACCCCAAAGGCTCGATGATCTAGAATAATCCCCTTAAGACAAAATATCTAATACAAAAAGGAGTAAGATAGAAAATGTGCTCTGGATCTAGAATTGACTTCTAGAGATATCCTTGGATATTGGATTCCCCTCTTTTAAATAATCCTCAATTGATAGTTTTGGAACCTTTTACCTCTAGAATCATTGGAACTAGAGTCTTTGAATCTATTAAGAGGATTGAAGGAAATTTGTTTTGGAAGCCTATCCTCATGTTAGGGTCTGATGATAGATAAGAGAAAGCTAGAAAAGAGCTATATAGGATGCTAAGAACGTAATTCATTAAAAACTTAGATGTTGAAGACTCTGATTTGGAAAGCGAATAATAATGGTCTCTTCTCATTCAAATTTGATTACTACCTAGAAGAAAGAGAGTACGAGCTAGTATCCAATCAAGATGATTTGGCTTAAATTTCTCATTCTAAAAATCATGTTTTTCTTCTAGTTGGTCATTCAAAACAATATTCTTACAATCAATAATCTAAAAAAAAGAAGAATGACTATTTCTAACAAATGTTATCTATGTGAGGTCAACTGTGAAAATTCTCATCATCTCTTCTTAGGCTACCCCTTCTCTTAGGAAGTGTTCAATAATTTTATGAGGAACTTTGGTATTTCTTGGGTACCCCCTAACAACATTGAAGATATGTGCTCCCAATGGTCCCCCATTTATTAGCATTCGATTGCACACCCTTTAGTTTTTGAGCTTTCCTAATTTACTCTAGGGGATATGGAGGGAAAGGAATAATAGAGCCTTCAATAATGACATTGGATGGATTAAATATTGCTTCAATCCAACCTCTAGAGCAAGATGGTATACCTTTTCAACTAATTGTGTGTTGACTCAATTAAGCTCAGTTTGAAATGTAAAGATAGATATAGAAATGGGATAAGGGTTATAAAAAATTTGAATGAATAATGACCTGATAAATCTAACATCATAAAAAACTACAAAGAGTCTTCTAGAAAATCATATTTCCAGTATGCCACACTTAAGACTAACAATATTCAAAACCAATAATCTTCACCATTATAGAATAGGATAATGTTTAGAGAACTATTTCAAACATTTGAAATGTTAATAATTCAAATAGTAGAATTAGATCAACATTTTTTATAACAAAATAAGGAGTTCTATACAACATTTAAACATAAAGCATTTCAATTTGCTCTAAGTTAGCAATCCAATAACAACAGAATAGACTAACCATACCAGCAGTAGCAAAAATGAATTCACAAATTAAACTCATAATAAATTAAAACACAGGCTTGAGGAAAACGTTCAAGTAATGCTCCTTCTATTGATTTATCAAAAAAATTACAATAATAGGGTAAGAAAGCACTCCAGAGCCAATCCTTCAAATCAAGGGTTTGACCTCTATTTATAGTTTTTACAATGAAATAGAAAATTATAGGAACATTACAAGGAATTTTATGTGCTAGATCAGTAGAGTGCTAAGGTAGTAACCTCTTATTTATTTATAGAAAGAAAGGAGTTGTGCTCCATGAAACCCTCTGCAACTTCAACCTCTCCAAGTCATTTGGCTTTCTATGGTTTCTAGCTTTTGAGCTGGTTGCAAGGTCATCAAAACTATTCCTAATTCTTACTATAGCTTTTCTGTCATAATTCTGCAACTGAATATGCTAGTGTATCTTGATCTTTGCAATGCTTGATCTCCCTTGGGTTTTTCTCTCATGCTAAGGAGTAATGCAGGTCAAGATTCAAATCTTTTATAAGTGTGGAATTTTACCCCTTTAATGAACTCATGTCTAAATTCATCACCAACCTTTGATCTACCTTTGAACGACTCATATTGCAAGATAACTTGGTGTACTTTCAAAAATCTGCATCATTTTATGCTTTTCTTGCTTCAAAATCCACCCCTTCAAAATTTCAGTAATTAATGATTTGTTTTGGAACTTTTGAATATTCACAATACAAAAATATGCTCTTCAAAATTTTTCTCCCTTGGGTTTGACCATATTGACGACATAATGTAAAATTTTAAAGAATCGTGCAGAATTTTACATTGAGCAATGTTCCATGAAATTTTACATTTATCGCTTGATGCACTCTCAAATTTTGATGATGAGATTGACTTTCAACCATATGGAAGAAAGAATACCTTCAGAAATTTCGTGCTTGAGAAATTCTAGTGCGAGTTTCCTTCATTTGCAAAATTTGCTCTGTAATTTTTTGCTATGTCGCATTTAACTAGTTTGAACATAAAATTTAGAACTATGATCTAGGTGCACGGAAAATAACATAAGACTTCCCTTGGAAGGGTGAAGAACTTCTTCTCGAGCCATATTTTAAAATTCCACTGCTTTGAATTATAGCGTGCCAACTTTTACTGGGTTGACCACAAAAATTAACACTATACCTTGCCTACATGGAAATTAACACTGGCTTGGAGTTATCCTCACCTCTCTCTATTCTGTTCCACTCTTCAAAATTTTTCTAAGGCCTGTTTGACTATTTTGACCATGGAAAATTGTACTCACTTTGCTCTTCAGTGAAATTTAACACTGTCTAAACTCTCTAGCAAAATTTAACACAGTATTCGCGCCTTTTCAAAACTTAGTCAAATTTTTAAAATTTGCTAAGTATGTGGCCTTTTTGGACCTACAAGGGTGTTCCTTAGTCAAGCTAGAAAATCCCAAATTGTTAAATCTACTCTAAAAAGTATCCCAATATTTTTATGTTCATATTCAAAATTCTTGCAACCATCTATCAGAGAATTATGCACATCCAAAAAGCCTTCCTCTAATCTACATATAGAGATAAAAAAGACCCCCCCTGGTTTCTTGGGAGCAGGTTTATTCCAAGAAGGAAGTAGGTGGTATGGGATTCAGGAAAATTAGATAGATGAACCATACCTTTATTTCAAAACAGGGTTGGACGCTCCTAAGACAATTTGATATTGGTTGGGTGTGTATTCTCATGACAAAATATCTTTGGTAGGGAAGAAATTTCTTGGAGGAGCCCAATACCCCAAAGGCTCGATGCTCTATAATAATCCCCTTAAGACAAAATATCTGATCCAAAAAGGAGTAAGATAGAAAATATGCTCTGTATCTAGAATTGACTTCTAGAGATATCCTTGGATATTGGATTCCCCTCTTTTAAATAATCCTCAATTGATAGTTTTGGAACCTTTTACCTCTAGAATCATTGGAACTAGAGTCTTTGAATTTATTAAGAGGATTGAAGGAAATTTGTTTTGGAAGCCTATCCTCATGTTAGGCTCTAATGATAGATAAGATAAAGCTAGTAAAGAGCTATATAGGATGCTAAGAACCTAATTCATTAAAAACTTAGATGTTGAAGACTCTGATTTGGAAAGCGAATAATAATGGTCTCTTCTCATTCAAATTTGATTACTACCTAGAAGAAAGAGAGTACGAGCTAGTTTCCAATCAAGATGATTTGGCTTAAATTTCTCATTCTAAAAATCATGTTTATCTTCTAGTTGGTCATTCAAAACAATATTCTTACAATCGATAATCTAAAAAAAAGAAGAATGACTATTTCTAACAAATGTTATCTATGTGAGGTCAACTGTGAAAATTCTCATCATCTCTTCTTAGGATACCCCTTCTCTTAGGAAGTGTTTAATTCTTTTATGAGGAACTTTGGTATTTCTTGGGTACCCCCTAACAACATTGAAGATATGTGCTCCCAATGGTCCCCAATTTATTAGCATTCGATTGCACACCCTTTAGTTTTTGAGCTTTCCTCATTTACTCTAGGGGATATGGAGGGAAAGGAATAATAGAGCCTTCAATAATGACATTGGATGGATTAAATATTGCTTCAATCCAACCTCTAGAGCAAGATGGTATACCTTGTCAACTAATTATGTGTTGACTCAATTAAGCTTAGTTTGAAATGTAAAGATAGATATAGAAATGGGATAAGGCTTATAAACAATTTGAATGAATAATGACCTGATAAATCTAGCAACATAAACAACTACAAAGAGTCTTCTGGAAAATCATATTTCTAGTATGCCACTCTTAAGACTAACAATATTCAAAACCAATAATCTTCACCATTATAGAATAGGATAATGTTTAGAGAACTATTTCAAACATTTGAAATGTTAATAATTCAAATAGTAGAATTATATCAACATTTTTATTAACAAAAAAAGGAGTTCTCTACAATATTTAAACATAAAGCATTTCAATTTGCTCTAAGTTAGCAATCCAATAACAACAGAATAGACTAACCATACCAGCAGTAGCAAAAATGAATTCACAAATTAAACTCATAATAAATTAAAACACAGGCTTGAGGAAAACGTCCAAGTAATGCTCCTTCTATTGATTTATAAAAAAAAATACAATAATAGGGTAAGAAAACACTCCAGAGACAATCCTTCAAATCAAGGGTTTGACCTCTATTTATAGTTTTTACAATGAAATAGAAAATTATAGGAACATTACAAGGAATTTTATGTGCTAGATCAGTAGAGTGCTAAGGTAGTAGCCTCTTATTTATTTATAGAAGGAAAGGAGTTGTGCTCCATGAAACCCTCTGCAACTTCAACATCTCCAAGTCATTTGGCATTCTATGGTTTCTAGCTTTTGAGCTGGTTGCAGGGTCATCAAAACTATCCCTAATTCTTACCATAGCTTTTCTGTCGTAATTCTGCAACTGAATGTGCTAGTGTATCTTGATCTTTGCAATGCTTGATCTCCCTTGCGATTTTCTCTCATGCTCAGGAGTAATGCAGGTCAATATTCAACTCTTTTATAAGTGTGGAATTTTACCCCTTTAATGAACTCATGTCTAAATTCATCACCAACATTTGATCTACCTTTGAACGACTCAGATTGAAAGATAACTTGGTGTACTTTCAAAAATCTGCATCATTTTATGCTTTTCTTGCTTCAAATTCCACCCCTTCAAAATTTTAGTAATTAATGATTTGTTTTGGAACTTTTGAATATTCACAATACAAAAATATGCTTTTCAAAATTTTGCTCCCTCGGGTTTGACCATATTGACGACATAATGTAAAATTTTAAAGAATCGTGCAGAATTTTACATTGAGCAATGTTCCATGAAATTTTACATTTATCCCTTGATGTGCTCTCAAATTTTGATGATGAGATTGACTTTCAACCATATGGAAGAAAGAATACCTTCAGAAATTTTGTGCTTGAGAAATTCTAGTGCGAGTTGCCTTCATTTGCAAAATTTGCTCTGTAATTTTTTGCTATGTTGCATTTAACTAGTTTGACCATAAAATTTGGAACTATGCTCTAGGTGCATGGAAAATAACATAATACTTCCCTTGGAAGGGTGAAGAACTTCTTATCAAGCCATATTTTAAAATTCCACTGCTTTGAATTATAGCGTGCCAACTTTTATTGGGTTGACCACAAAAATTAACACTATACCTTGCCTACATGGAAATTAACACTGGCTTGGAGTTATCCTCACCTCTCTCTATTCTGTTCCACTCTTCAAAATTTTGCTAAGGCCTGTTTGACTATTTTGACCATGGAAAATTGTACTCACTTTGCTCTTCAGTGAAATTTAACACTGTCTAAACTCTAGCAAAATTTAACACAGTATTCGCGCCTTTTCAAAACTTAGTCAAATTTTTAAAATTTGCTAAGTATGTGGCCTTTTTGGACCTACAAGGGTGTTCCTTAGTCAAGCTAGAAAATCCCAAATTGTTAAATCTACTCTAAAAAGTATCCCAATATTTTTATGTTCATATTCAAAATTCTTGCAACCATCTATCAGAGAATTATGCACATCCAAAAAGCCTTCCTCTAATCTAGATCTAGAGATAAAAAAGACCCCCCCTGGTTTCTTGGGAGTAGGTTTATTCCAAGAAGGAAGTAAGTGGTATGGGATTCAGGAAAATTAGATAGATGAACCATACCTTAATGTCAAAATAGGGTTGGAAGCTCCTAAGACAATTTGATATTGGTTGGGTGTGTATTCTCATGACAAAATATCTTTGGTAGGGAAGAAATTTCTTGGAGGAGCCCAATACCCCAAAGGCTCGATGCTCTAGAATAATCCCCTCAAGACAAAATATCTGATCCAAAAAGGAGTAAGATAGAAAATGTGCTCTGGATCTAGAATTGACTTCTAGATATATCCTTGGATATTGGATTCCCCTCTTTTAAATAATCCTCAATTGATAGTTTTGGAACCTTTTACCTCTAGAATCATTGGAACTAGAGTCTTCAAATTTATTAAGAGGATTGAAGAAAATTTATTTTGGAAGCCTATCCTCATCTTAGGCTCTGATGATAGATAAGAGAAATCTAGAAAAGAGCTATATAGGATGCTAAGAACCTAATTCATTAAAAACTTAGATGTTGAAGACTCTAATTTGGAAAGCGAATAATAATGGTCTCTTCTCATTCAAATTTGATTACTACCTAGAAGAAAGAGAGTACGAGCTAGTTTCCAATCAAGATGATTTGGCTTAAATTTCTCATTCTAAAAATCATGTTTTTCTTCTAATTGGTCATTCAAAACAATATTCTTACAATCGATAATCTAAAAAAAAGAAGAATGACCATTTCTAAGAAATATTATCTATGTGAGGTCAACTGTGAAAATTCTCATCATCTCTTCTTAGGCTACCCCTTATTTTAGGAAGTGTTTAATTATTTTATGAGGAACTTTGGTATTTCTTGGGTACCCCCTAACAACATTGAAGATATGTGCTCCCAATGGTCCCCCATTTATTAGCATTCAATTACACACCCTTTAGTTTTTGAGCTTTCCTCATTTACTCTAGGGGATATGGAGGGAAAGGAATAATAGAGCCTTCAATAATGACATTGGATGGATTAAATATTGCTTCAATCTAACCTCTAGAGCAAGATGGTATACCTTGTCAACTAATTATGTGTTGACTCAATTAAGCTCAGTTTGAAATGTAAAGATAGATATAGAAATGGGATAAGGGTTATAAACAATTTGAATGAATAATGACCTGATAAATCTAACAACATAAACAACTACAAAGAGTCTTCTGGAAAATCATATTTCCAGTATGCCACACTTAAGACTAACAATATTCAAAACCAATAATCTTCACCATTATAGAATAGGATAATGTTTAAAGAACTATTTCAAACATTTGAAATGTTAATAATTCAAATAGTAGAATTAGATCAACATTTTTATTAACAAAAAAGGAGTTCTCTACAACATTTAAATATAAAGCATTTCAATTTGCTCTAAGTTAGCAATCCAATAACAACAGAATAGACTAACCATACCAGCAGTAGCAAAAATGAATTCACAAATTAAACTCATAATAAATTAAAACACAGGCTTGAGGAAAACATCCAAGTAATGCTCCTTCTATTGATTTATCAAAAAAATTACAATAATAGGGTAAGAAAACACTCCAGAGCCAATCCTTCAAATCAAGGGTTTGACCTCTATTTATAGTTTTTACAATGAAATAGAAAATTATAGGAACATTACAAGGAGTTTTATGTGCTAGATCAGTAGAGTGCTAAGGTAGTAGCCTCTTATTTATTTATAGAAGGAAAGGAGTTGTGCTCCATGAAACCCTTTGCAACTTCAACCTCTCCAAGTCATTTGGCTTTCTATGGTTTCTAGCTTTTGAGCTGGTTGCAGGGTCATCAAAACTATCCCTAATTCTTACCATAGCTTTTCTATCGTAATTCTGCAACTGAATATGCTAGTGTATCTTGATCTTTGCAATGCTTGATCTCCCTTAGGATTTTCTCTCGTGCTCAGGAGTAATGCAGGTCAAGATTCAACTCTTTTATAAGTGTGGAATTTTACCCCTTTAATAAACTCATGTCTAAATTCATCACCAACCTTTGATCTACCTTTGAATGACTTAGATTGAAAGATAACTTGTGTACTTTCAAAAATTTGCATCATTTTATGCTTTTATTGCTTCAAAATCCACTCCTTCAAAATTTTAGTAATTAATGATTTGTTTTGGAACTTTTGAATATTCACAATACAAAAATATGCTCTTCAAAATTTTGCTCCCTCGGGTTTGACCATATTGACGACATAATGTAAAATTTTAAAGAATCGTGCAGAATTTTACATTGAGCAATGTTCCATGAAATTTTACATTTATCGCTTGATGCGCTCTCAAATTTTGATGATGAGATTGAATTTCAACCATATGGAAGAAAGAATACCTTGAGAAATTCTAGTGCGAGTTGCCTTCATTTGCAAAATTTGCTCTGTAATTTTTTGCTATGTCGCATTTAACTAGTTTGACCATAAAATTTAGAACTATGCTCTAGGTGCATGGAAAATAACATAAGACTTCCCTTGGAAGGGTGAAGAACTTCTTATCGAGCCATATTTTAAAATTCCACTGCTTTGAATTATAGCGTGCCAACTTTTACTGGGTTGACCACAAAAATTAACACTATACCTTGCCTACATGGAAATTAACACTGGATTGGAGTTATCCTCACCTCTCTCTATTCTGTTTCACTCTTCAAAACTTTGCTAAGGCCTATTTGACTATTTTGACCATGGAAAATTGTACTCACTTTGGTCTTCAGTGAAATTTAACACCGTCTAAACTCTCTAGCAAAATTTAACACAGTATTCGCGCCTTTTCAAAACTTAGTCAAATTTTTAAAATTTTCTAAGTATGTGGCCTTTTGGGCCTACAAGGGTGTTCCTTAGTCAAGCTAGAAAATACCAAATTTTTAAAGCTACTCTTCAAAGTATCCCAATATTTTTATGTTCATATTCAAAATTCTTGCAACCATCTATCAGAGAATTATGCACATCCAAAAAGCCTTCCTCTAATCTAGATCTAGAGATAAAAAAGACCCCCCCTGGTTTCTTGGGAGAAGGTTTATTCCAAGAAGGAAGTAGGTGGTATGTGATTCAGGAAAATTAGATAGATGAACCATACCTTAATGTCAAAATAGGGTTGGAAGCTCCTAAGACAATTTGATATTGGTTGGGTGTGTATTCTCATGACAAAATATCTTTGCTAGGGAAGAAATTTCTTGGAGGAGCCCAATACCCCAAAGGCTCGATGCTCTAGAATAATCCCATTAAGACAAAATATCTGATCCAAAAAGGAGTAAGATAGAAAATGTGCTCTAGATATAGAATTGACTTCTAGAGATATCCTTGGATATTGGATTCCCCTCTTTTAAATAATCCTCAATTGATAGTTTTGGAACCTTTTACCTCTAGAATCATTGGAACTAGAGTCTTTTAATTTATTAAGAGGATTGAAGGAAATTTGTTTTGGAAGCCTATCCTCATGTTAGGCTCTAATGATAGATAATATAAATCTAGAAAAGAGCTATATAGGATGCTAAGAACCTAATTCATTAAAAACTTAGATGTTGAAGACTATGATTTGGAAAGCGAATAATAATGGTCTCTTCTCATTCAAATTTGATTACTACCTAGAAGAAAGAGAGTATGAGATAGTTTCCAATCAAGATGATTTGGCTTAAGTTTATCATTCTAAAAATCATGTTTTTCTTCTAGTTGGTCATTCAAAAACATATTCTTACAATCGATAATCTAAAAAAAAGAAGAATGACTATTTATAACAAATGTTATCTATGTGAGGTCAACTGTGAAAATTCTCATCATCTCTTCTTAGGTTACCCCTTCTCTTAGGAAGTGTTTAATTATTTTATGAGGAACTTTGGTATTTCTTGGGTACCCCCTAACAAAATTGAAGATATGTGCTCCCAATGGTCCCCCATTTATTAGCATTCGATTGCACACCCTTTAGTTTTTGAGATTTCATCATTTACTCTAGGGGATATGGAGGGAAAGGAATAATAGAGCCTTCAATAATGAGTAAAGAGATCCCTTTTATATTGGAGTTAGAATCCTTAAAGCCTTGAAATAAAATGTCTCCATCATTCCCTTCCTCGATGAGTGGGAAAGTCACATTGAGTTTTTTTTGACTGAATTTCTTGGCCTTCCCAATAGGAAGAACCAACCCCCAAAGCCTAGTAATATTAAATGATTCTTAGTTAAATGGGTTCTCCCACCTCCTATATGGATAAAAATCAATTTTAATGGGGATGCTAAGAAAAATCCAAGAATATCTAGAGGTGGGGGAGTAATCAGAGATGAAAAAGATAATATTCTTCTTGCATATGCGAAAAACCTGGGCTTTCAATCTAACCATTTTTCTAAAGTAAGAGATCTATTCCAGGGAATCAATCTTATGGAAAGGATAAATATCATGAAGATAGTTATTGAAGGTGACTCACTGAACATCATCAACACCATGAAAGGATCTCAAAATATGAACTGGAGTAGCGAAGACTTTATGGAGGAGGCCAAAAGAAACATTATGCTTCTAGAGAACTTGTAGATCCAACATGTTTATAGATAAGGAAATAAGGTTGCTAACACCATGGCTAACATTAGAATCCTATAGGAAGCCCTCATAGTTTGGAGAGAGATTTTCTCTTGATATCATGCAAGTCACTCTTATAGATTCTAATGAGAATTTCTATTGACCTCAGAGTTGGTAGATCTAGGAAACTGCCTAGTATGGATCTAGTGTGGATCTCTACTTCTCTCCCCTCCCTTCTTGAGCTTCTCCTTATAGCCATATGAAACTTTTGTATTCTTGTTTCTCCTCAGTTAGGATCGTCCTTTGGTGGTAGGATCCTTGTTGGTCTTTTCTTTGTTTCTTTTTTGTGCTTCTCCTTCTATCCTCTTTTCAAGGGTTGTTTATAGTTGTAAAAGGTTCGAGGATCCTTTAAAACCCCTTATTTCTACCAATAGAAAAAACTTCTTGGTTTATTAATTTATCTATAATTACTTTTTTCCACTTAGTGAAGTAGTTTGTAGCAATCAAAACCCATCCATGTCCTACATTTGATAAGGGATTGATTTTCCCAATGAAATCTAAGCCCCATTTCTAGATGGGCTCTTTGATAATTATATGCCTTAGAGACATTGGATATTTTCTTCTTTTTCTTATGAACATGTAGTAGGATTTGAGATCCTTCACACATAAAAATAGTCAAAGAAAATGGTAGGCAAAAAATACCTTGATCTTAATATCTCACGAGCTTTGGTTTATGCTGAATAGTGGTCAACTTTATCATGGTATTTATTCATAAAGGATTTTATTCTCTACACTCATATGCATCTCAATAATACCCCATCATATTCTTTATGAAAGAGGATATTATTTATCCAAGTGAAGGAAGTTGCTTATTGTTAGAATCAAGCCCTTTATTTCAATGCCATACCTCCTAGGATTTATCCTATCTTCATGTATATTTTTATACCCATCCATATTATTTGTGTATTTGATTTGACTTATTCCATAAGTACAATCTGTTCTTTTGGGATAAACATAACAATATTATTATAGAGAGCTTGTCCTCTTACTAGTTTTGTTGGCTTGATTTTTATATTAAATTCCTGAAGTTTGTTTATCCAATCTTCTTTTTTCCTAGCTCCCTATGAAAAATTGTAGACCTTACATTAGGATGAGCCATGCAAATAATGGTATTACATGGAAACAAATAATACTAAAAATTTTAAGGACCTTTATCATGAAAAATAATTATTTTTCTATAAAGGTATACTCCTCCTCATAAGTATGAAGCCTATGGTCCATGAAGGATATTAGATGTCATTCCTATTTTGATCCTTTTGGGTTAGAAAAACACCAATAATTTTATAATTTCCAAAGATATATAGCTTAAAATACCCAAAGAAGTCTAAATTGATTAGTTCTAGAGCTTTTGTGATTGCATTCTTTATTCATTAGAAGGCTTATTTTCCCTCTTCAATGCAAGTGAAATCCATTTATGTTTACCATTTTTGGTTATGGGACAAACTAGTTATATAAAGTTAGTTACAAATTTGGTTAGACCTAAATATTTTCCTTTTTCATCATGACCCCAATATTTGGGTTAACATATATCTATTTTTGGCAAAAAGGTTTGGATGTATGTTCTAGCTCAATGACAAGCTCAATGATAATTTGGTTGTATAAATTAAAAATTCATATATCTAGGGAATGATATCCCCATACTTGCCATACAATTTCTTGAATAGATGAATTTCTTCTATAGTACACTCTTTTCCTAAGAGTAGTTTTTTGCCTTAAGCAATACTAATTTGATGATAAGAGGATGTCTTTACTTTGATACTTGCTTTCTTAGTGCTATCATCCTGGTCGAGTATAATTTCTAATGTGATAAATACCTTTGGTAGCTAATTTGGTTTTCAATTGAATTACTTGATCCTCTATGCTGTTCACATATTCATTCTTCTCATATACATGTTGATTTTTTTGATAAAAACTCTATAATTTGCTCATTATTATTGAATACTTACCAATGATGTATATTGTTAGAGATAGTAGTCCTAATTTCTTTAGTTAATTCCATATTTTAGTTATAGGATTAAATTTAGTGGTTAAATATGCTTGCTCATCCTATTTTGCATTAAGTTCCATTGGTGTTGCTTTGAGCTCATAAGTATAAAATATTTCAAACATATCCCATATGCTATGCTTATAGGATTTTAGATGTTTATTATTGTGGTATATATTGAAGTAACTTGGTTTATTACTAGCTCATAGTCACCAAATATTTTTAGGTTTTTGACATAGAGCTTTTCAAATTTTCTTAGGTTAGTACATAATGCTTTATATTGAACAATATTATTAGTATAATTGAATAAAAATCTACAAGCATAAATTGTATTTATATCTTGAGGGTTTTTTATCCATATACTAATGCCTGCTCCATTCCTTGTTCATGCCCCATCAAAATGTGGTGTCGAAATACTTTTTGAACCTTGAGCCTATTTTCTAGTCAAAGTTGAAACTATGGTAGGCTCTTTGAATATCAAGTAGTTGCCAAGCTTAGTTTCTTTGTAGGATTCCACCACTTATTCATATTTTTGTAGAATACTAATGATCATATTTTATTAAAAATTAGCCCTTCCTCATTTAGTTCTTCATCCATAAATTATGGCAATATGTTCTAGTTGACAACCTCATCATCATTCAACTTATACAAGAGGCAATTACATGGTTTTTAATTCTCAATTTTGATGATCTTCCTATATTGTTAGAATAAATAGATATGATAGAGATTTTTGTTATCATATGTTACAAAAATTTTCTATGATTTGTAGGGATAAGTTATTGGGATTTTTAGGGATAATTTATTAGGATTTGTAGATATAACTTGATAGTATTTATAGGGATAGCTTAGAACTTTTAGGATCTAGTTTTATCAACACCAACTAATTATAATATTATAAATCATTATAAACTAGAGATTATAAATGTAAAAAAAACAACCTCTATTACTTTATTTTATGGTATCATAGTCAAGGAAAGGAGAAATGAGGAGTTTGTATTTGTAGATAAGAAAAATTGACCCATTAAGATAAGTTTTCCATCTTAAAAAACTAAGGTCATATTCAAGAGATTTTTTCCCTATCAAATCATCTCAATTATTCTCAAATTTTATACCATTGGATAGGGCTCGAAAAGAGCTTTCCAAAAGTATATTATATGTCTAATTTTGACACCATTTGACTCCTCAAACTACCAAAAAACTATGTATATGTCTAACCTCCTAGCGAGATCGTACGATACTATCCCTAATCGTACGATACAATCCCTGATCGTACAATACGATCCTGACCAAAAATATAAATTGCTTAGTTAAGGAAAGTGACAAATCAAGTTGTAAATTTTTTTATCTTTACCTGTGCAACCGTGCGACAGTTACGGGATCAAATCCGTCGATCAGTCCTGGCTTGGAGGAGGTTGCAACCCATTTTATCTTCTAGCCTAATTTCATCAGCTTGCTTAGCCTATTTAATCAGACATCCCTCCCATCAAGTTCATCCTACCTAGTCGACAAAATTTTATATTTTAGTCACTCAATTTATGCATTAGGCCTTGTTATTTTACTATTTTTCTACAGGATCGGAGGATACGATTAGTGATAGGAGGATACGATCTTGCTATTTTGTTACGATCATAGATACAATCTTGCTGTTTGGTTACGATCGTAGATATGATCTTGTAGTTTGGTTATGATATCATCTACAAATCACTTGGGGGCAACTCCAAGTGTTGGTTTACATTTCTTAACCTCTCATTTACATATTTATCATTTGATTTATCATTTTACATTGCATATAATATTATATTTAATCATTTTCATCCTTGGAGTTCACCAAATTGCATTCACTTGCATATTTCACATAGCTTAAGGCATATACATGTTAGATCTTTGCATTAATATATTTAATAGATCATTCCTAATATGATTCCTATCTAGTGAAGTCTATAACATATCCTAGTTTTCTGCTTTTGCACTCTATTCATGAAACTGTAGGTTTCTACTGTGATTGGATCTTCTGATTACTAATTGAATGGTATTATCATAGATCATACATATGATCTTGACCATAAGTGTATGATCTTACCCTGTTGCATACGATATTTTTTGCAATAAAAATCAGAACCTTCATCAGCCTTTCAGATTTAGGTTAGAGTTTCAAATCACTTTATAAGCATTGCATTGTTCATTAAAGCTCTATTTTTTGTTATTTTCTGTTTGCATATGAATCAAAATTGTATATAGGTTAGAATAGTTGCATATTGGCCAAACTAGGTGATTGTGAGAAAATATAAAAGGAACACATCAAACAAACTCCAAAACCTAGGCGTGGAAACTGCCATAAAATGTTTCTTGGTGAACCCACCCAATTCATCAAAAAATCACCAAAGAAGGCACGATCTTAAGTGTCTCTCTCTGAGGTGTAGACCTACTATTCTCCCATTCCCCTTCGAGGCACGGATCCATTAGCCTAGAGGAAAGGAGTGCAAGAATTTTAGAGCTACATTCTTTGGTGAACCCAACGTGAAAAACATTAGGCATCTTTCTGATTCATAAAAACATAAAACACATAAAAATAATAAAATATAAAAAAAAAAACCAAAAAGATCATTAATTTAAATTTGCACATTTTCATTCCATAGATGTTAAATTTCAACATAGGAAGAGTTGTAAGCATAAATGTTACTCAAAAATTAAAATCTTTTCTTTTTTTTTCATAAAAGAAAAAACTAAAAGAAAAATGCCTAGAATCTTAAGAAGTGGTAAGCAATTAGAATCTGATTACATGGAAGAACAAGATCAAGAAAATTATGATGATAGAGTTCAAATAGAAGATGATAAAATTTCAGAACCAGATGAAGAAAACAACAATAAAGAAGAAGTAGGCTATACTATGCCTCATATGGATGATAAAGGTAATCTCAGTTTTAAGTCTATGCAACATTTCACTGGATTTCTAAAAGACAATATAGATGTCATTAATCATGTCATACAGACAAAAGGTCAACTCCCTATGGGAGATTATTCAATAGAGGCCGCTATAGAAGCTACTCTTCAATTAAATGGAAATCCATTGACATATATGAATAAAGGTCAAGATCAAGCTGGTACATCTCAAAATGTGAATCAAAATTTGAATCAAAATATAGCAAAACCACCACCAGCAACAAATTCAAATTCTAAGCAAAAATAACATTCTTCTGCTTCACAAGCTATTAATCAACAAGTACCACAGAAAGCTAAGAAGATGCAAAATATTAATCAGAATTAACAAAAAGTTCAACAAAACACAATCCCATATAAGCTCCATAATATTGTTCCTACACATGCTTTACACAACAGTGTTTCAATTGGAAATCCTTACACAACAACACCAACTTATCATCAAAGATACAACAACATGGTACAACAAAATCAATTTGGTGGACAACCACAGGGACTTGAAGCCATGATTAAACAATTAGCTTCACGTCTAGATCAAATAGATCCCTACCATCCCTCATACAATTATAGAGAGATGTGTAGTCAACCCTTGGATCCTATTGTGGTTGCCCAACCATACCCAAAACATTTCCCTATGCCTGTTCTTTCGATATATAAAGGAACCGAAGATCCTATTGAGCATATTCGTATGTTTAGGATAGCTTGTCATGATGTTTCACATGATGACTTGCTATTGCTAAAAATATTCCCTAAAAGTCTCGGAGGCATGGCTTTGGAATGGTACTATCAATTACCCAATAATTCACTAAGAAACTTTGAAGAGACAACAAAAATGTTTGTCCACCAATTTAGTGCCTACATAGAGAGACATGTGACCATTAAGGATTTATACAATTTGAAACAAGGTAAATATGAGAGTTTTGCTGAATTCTTGACTAAGTGGAGATAACTCTTAGGAAAACTACATTTTGTATTACCTCATCGTGAAATGTTGGACATATTTATTGATAATTTGCAAGAACAACTATCTTATGAGCTTTCTACTGCTACAATAACCTCCTTTGATCAAGCCATTGATTTAGCTAGGAGGGTAGAATATGCCCTCATTAGAAGAGGACAATTTAAGAAGAAAGATGAGGATAAAACTTCTAAAACCAATATAAGAATAATCAAGTAGTAGGTGATGGAGTTACTGATAGCAAAAACACCTCAAATGTTAACCTTGCTGAAACTATAAAGAATTTTGTATTGAAAATCCTTGATAAGCCACCAAGAGAATTCACAAGATTAAATAAACTCTTAACTATGATTTTACCTCAATTATTGAGGTTTGATACAGTTACATGAGGTAAGACAACCAGATACCACTACAGCTGGATATAGGGCTGATCTACATTGTAATTTTCACCAAGTGGATGGACATTCAACTAATTCTTGTAAATGATTAAAACATTTGATACAAGATCTAATTGATAAAGGTGAAATGGAAGTAGAACAATTTCCTTCAAATAATAATCCTCAAAACAATACCCAAAAACAACCAACCCAAAATGCTAATCAAAACTTAGATATTTTTCAACATCCTTTACCCAACCATGGTAAAGAAACTGTGAATCAATTAGAACATCATAATGACCCTCATCCAACCAGATATGTGGGAACCATTAGTAGTCTCTTGCCATATCAAAATATTCAAACCCCTTATGTGCCTACTTTATCCACAATTACAACTAGGCCAATCATATATACAAAAAGTGACACAAAAAGTGAAACAAAAAGTGAAACAGAAAGTGAAATGGACATCACCTCAAATAACTCAAATAGTTTTGAAGATGAGTCAGATCAAATTCTTCCCATCACAGATTTATTAGTTCCAGAAGAACCATTCCCTAGAAGAATGACCACTCAACCTTCATCTCAATAAACACTTTCAATTGAACAAACAGTAAATGCTAGACCCCACTTTGGTCACTTACAAAACAATAATATTGTGGGTACTATTGGAGCCATCACTAGACAACAAGACCAAAATAAAAATTCTCAATCACAAACTCAAACAACTAATCAAGACATAGGGATCTTACAAAATCCCTTACCCAATCATCAACAATAGGAAAATAATCAATTGTCATTTCATAATGTGCCTCATCACAATGATATTATTAGTTTAGTAGTAGAGACTACAACAAAGCAAGTTCTTACCCAACTAAACCATATTGACAAGCAGGAGATAAATTCTTCATCCAACCAACCTTCAAGACCTCTCTTAGTTTTGAAGAATAATAAAAAAGAAGATACAAGCATAGAAAACCCATATTTAGCATTGACATCTCAACCTAAAGTCTCCTTCAATATTCAACCACAATCAGACAATCTTCCAACTAAGATATCCTTTTTGAAACTTTTGCAAACCTCTCCCATTCATAGGGAATTTGTATTCTCTATTCTCTCTTTCTTTATCATCACTACATTAAGTTCTCTATTCTCTTCCTCTTTATCACCATTGACACCTTTTGTTCATTCATTCTCTCTTTCTTTATCATTATCACATCAAGTTCTCTATTCTTTTCCTCTTCATCACTTTTTGTTCATCACCTTTCTTCATCTATATCTGATCATCATCCTCCATCACAACAATATCAAACATCAACAAATCAACTTCAATCACCTTCACCACAACTAAGTGATCCTTCAAAATTTACTTTGATTTTGAAGCCACCTTAGAAATGTTATGCACAAATCACTTTGTATAGTGTATATATAGCATTTTTTGTATATATTATCAATTTTATCAAATCACAAAAAAAAAAAAAAAAAAAAATCAAAATATCATGAAAATTTCCAAAAATATTTCAAATTGTTAAACTCTCATTTTTTGCATCAGTGTGTGTTGTTTTCCAAGATTCAAGTTATATTTTATTTTATTTTAGATAAATTCAAAAGTTATCTTGAACCATGCACTTAATTCACATCTTTAATGATTTTGATTTTGTCACTTTGATTATAAATCTCTCTTGTATCAAAAAGCACTATTATTTCACTAAATAAAATTTTGAGTTTTGGGAACTGATCTTGCTACTTTTGAACCAAGAACACATTCTCACATCTTAAAAATGATTTGTTGCAAATTCGAAAATGACACTACATAGTAGTCTTAGTTCCTTAAGTGAAAATTTTCCCTTGCTATCCTATTATGTGCATGGTCTAGAATACTGAGAATTGGCAAAAGGACAAGCTCCCCCTACCCGAATAAAATCCCTTGCTCTACGTCTAATCTGAGAAAGTATCCCGAAAAGAAAAATCAAAAGAAAAAAGAGAAAGAAAAGCAAAGAAAAAGCAAAAAGAAAAGAAAATAAAAAGTAGTTCCACTACAAAAAGCAATAAAATCCCCTTGTTCAAAAATGGACAAGAATCCCTACTCCAAAAATCAGAAGAAAAGAAGGGGGTAGTGAGCTTGAATCCCTAGAATTCCTTAGTTATTTGAAAGCCATGAGGTAAGCCCCATAATAGGTGGTTTGTGCCCAACCCGCTTGGCCTTGGGTAATCCCTTTCACGTGGTGACATGTCTATCACATTAGCGACCTTCTTTTGTATAGACCAATGTCCGCTTGTGGATTAGCTAGCTTTTGGTAACTTGACTTACATAGTAGTTCGATACAATGGCATGCACAAAATCATGGTTAATGAACATTTCACTTGCACACACATTGGTTCATAAAAGTTTGCTTGTATCACTACCTCACTCAAAATCGGTAAATCAATTTCACAAGCACACACATTTGATCCTTGAGAGATTTTGTATCATTATGACAAATCAAGATGGATAATGAACTCACACATCACACATTGGTTCTTGATAAATTTGACTTTGTCTTGGAAATAATTTAAAATATTTCTTTGAAATTTGTTAGAAAACATTAGTTTATAACTATTCACATTAATCCATATCACTTCATTTTTTGCAATTACATACAATATATATATATTGTCTTAAAAATTTTTCAACATGTGACACAATGATTTATTTTCAAAATACAACTTGCATTTTCAAAATCATATATAATCATGCATTGCATTTTGAATTCACGATGATGGTATAATTCCTAGTAATTATTTTTCTCAAATTTCACACTAGGGATTCTATGCCTAGCGCAAGTCATCCTTCCCAATTTTTCATGCTTAAATCACTTTATATCCCTCACAAAAATGATCTTTATCAACTTATTTTCTCAAAATCAATTTCTTTTACAATCAACATCCCCTTTCATCATCATAAGCCTCAAGGTCACTCTTGAGCCCACAATATTTTTGGTATTAGCAATACAAAACTTCCTCACAACAAGATCCGCTTCATGGACCAGTGAGCATCGATCTCCACCAACGGTCATATAACAACACAACATCCTTTGAGGTTCATTGTTAATCCATATATTTTATCACCACACAAAAACATATTTTGCATTTCAAAAACACTTTACAAAATCATTTTCCTTTTATGTTAAGCATGATAAAAAATGTTCAAAAATAAAAGCATGATTATAAGAAATTACATAATACAACCATCATAAGCAAGTGCAATAAATCATCCAATAAATCAAATCATTCAATGTCACATAAAACAAAGAAGATCAATATATATATATATATCTCAAAAATATAAGTACAAAATGAAGTCAATTGGTATGCCACAATTTCAAAAATTGGTATACTCTATCACTAGGGGGTATACTACAAAAGCAAATTTCAAAATTTTGAGTTTTCCACCAAATATAAAATTTGGCGAAAAAACTCGAGGGGGCATCCTAGTCAGTAAATTAGTAATTATTTTTCTAAAACATCAATTTCCCATGAACTATTCATTCTAAACCATCTACTTCTTTTTGCCCATGTCAATCATAATCACTTCTAATCAAGTTTCTACACTTTTCTTTGATACATTTATTGTTCATAAATACGCCAAAGAGGGGGCAAAATGTAGACAAGAAAAAATGACCCATTAAGATAAGTCATTTTTCTCAAAAATCTTAAAAAACTAAGGTCATATTAAAGATAATTTTTACCCTATCAAATAATCACAATTCTTCTCAAATTTTATACCATTGGATAGGTCTCAAAAATATCTTTCCAACAGTATATTATATGTCCAATTTTGACACCATTTGACCCCTCAAACTGCCAAAAAACTATGTACATGTCTAACCTCCTGGCGAGATCGTACGATACGATCCTTGATCGTACAATACAATCTTGACCAAAAATAGAAATTGCTTAGTTAAGCAAAATGAAAAATCAAGTTGTAACTATTTTTATCTTGACCTGTGCAATCGTGCGACAGTTATAGGATCAAATCTTCTAATCAGTCCCAGCTTGGAGGAGGTTGCAACCCATTTTGTCTTCTAGCCTAATTTCATCAGCTTGCTTAGCCTATTTAATTAGGCATCCCTCCCCTTGAATTCCTCCTACCTAGTCGACCAAATTTCACATTTTAGTCTCTCAATGTTTGCATTAGGTCTTATTATTTTATTTTTTTTCTATAGGATCAGAGGATACAATCAGTGATAGGAGGATACGATAAGTGATAGGAGGATACAATCTTGCTATTTTGTTACAATCATAGAAACAATCTTGTTGTTTGGTTACAATCGTAGATACGATCTTGCAGTTTGGTTACAATCTCATCTACAAATCACTTGGGGGCAACTCCAAGTGTTGGTCTACATTTCTTAACCTCTCATTTACATATTTATCATTTGATTTATCATTTTACATTGCATATAATGTTATACTTAATCATTTTCATCCTTGGAGTTCACCAAATTGCATTCACTTGCATATTTCACATAGCTTAAGGCATATACATGTCAGATATTTACATTAAGATATTTAATAAATCATTCCTAATATGATTCCTATCTAGTGAAGTCTATAATATATCATAGTTTTCTATTTTTGCACTATATTCATGGTTTCTACTGTGATTGGATCTTCTAATCACTAATCGAATGGTACTATCACAAAGCGTACATACGATATTGACCAGAAGCGTATGATATTGCCCTACTGCATATGATATTTTTTGCAATAAAAATCAGAACCTTCATCAACCTTTCAGATTTAGGTTAGAGTTCCAAATCACTTTATAAGCATTGCATTGTTTATTAAAGCTCTATTTTCTACTGTTTGCTATTTGCATATGAATCAAAATTACATATAGGTTAGCATAGTTGCATATTGGCCAAACTAGGTGTATGTGAGAATTTAAAAGGAACACATCAAACAAACTCCAAAACCTAGGCATGGAAACTGCCTTAAAATGTTTCCTGGTGAACCCTAAATAATTCATCAAAAAATCACCAAAGAAGGCACGATATTGTCTCTCTCCAAGGTGTAGACCTACTATTCTCCCATTCCCCTTCAAGGCACGAATACATTAGCTTGGAGGAAAGGAGTGCAAGAATTTTAGAGCTACAGTATCACATAAATTGTTTTATCCAAGTTGATTTTTTGACTTAGGTAGTTAGTGCCACTATAGATTGTCACTTTGTAGTCAATATTGGTCTTGATCCTTCAATATACCTTGGTATGAAATGTGCACCCTTTATTAGAGTTAAGATTAGATGACCCATAAATGATTTCGGATCAACCTTAGGAGAAGGATGGTTCCTTAAAAATGCTTTAAAATTAAAGAAAAAATGAAAAGAGAAATAGGGGAGAGGGGAATAGAAACATGATTAAAGGCAAACAAAATTTAGCTAACAACGAGAATACAGGTGAAATGAACATAGAATATCTATTAAAATCAAATGCCTAACATAATTTCCCTCTATCAAATCTTATATGGAAACATGATAGGAATTAAATAAAAAAATCCAATATTCCAAATATTCAACTAAAATAATCCAAACAACAATTTCATCTAACAAAATTCACCCCAGCTAAAACTAACAAAAATGCTGAAAGTGTCCTTATTGTAGCATTCAACACTCCAAATAGTCTAATGGCAATAATCTAAACAACTTCAAGCCTGACAACATTCACTTCAACATTTGGTTGAAATAATGCAAACATTGAGCCTAATAGAATTAACTACCATTAAAGCTTAAATGAAATCATAAAAATGTAATTTATTACTATTAATATTCTATACACTTCGATAAAAAGAAGTCAAACAACCTTTTGATTGCTTTAGAAAATATTAGAACACCAACTTACAAAAAGGTAAATGTTGAAATATCCAACCCTGAAAAATGAGGAGCACTGCTCCTTTTATAGATTTTGCTAGGTTAAAACAAAGCTAATTAATATATACAATCATTGGATAAATTTTATTAGGCATGATCCTAGGCCAAGATAACATCACTTGATCTCTTCAACTTACTATGCACATCCTTTTTTAGATGGTTTCAATTTGATGGATCAACAATTATGCTTCATGGAGTTGGCTATCACTTTCCAATTCTAACAATTTCTACATGATCCAACTGCTCATATCTGGAGCACCAGGTGTCCTTCTTATTGAGGTCTTTGAATATGGGATGTTGTTACTACTTCTCTTACCTTTCGGTCTCCCTTCTTGTCTAATGCTAGTATGTGTTGGAGAATATTACATTATTTAATACGTGCTAATGTAACCCCATGTTACCTTTATGGTATAATTGTAAATATATAATAGACTAGGGTGTGTGTCTATAGTTTAGGAGTGTAATTTATATTTCCTCTTTATGTGAGTTTTCATGTAGAGGATGTGCACAAGTTTCATGTAATTATGTATGCAAGTGTGAAGAGAATATGCACAAATATCTTGTAATAGAGTGTGTAGGAGTGTGCAATGTGTCATATGGTAAAGTTTTCAAGTGTAAAAATAGAAGTGTGCAAGTGTCATAGAATAAAATGTGCAAATAAGGAGTCAAGAGTCATGTATACATGTGGCAAGATGAAGAGCCAAATGATGTATGGAATAAGAAAGGATGAATCTCCTAGATCTGTGAGGAGAGCAATAGTCAAGTATTGAAGAGTCATATATGAAGGCTATATTATGGATACAAAGCTCCATGTAATGTATATGGATCTAAGATTATCAAAGTATCTTATACCACAATCAAGCATTAATAATATTGAAGCTTGTATACATATTTTGAACAATTATGTTGTAAATTTTCTTCATGTTATTGCATGAATGATTCTGACCATTTTATTCATATTTATTGTTATTGTTATTTATATTTCCTCTTTATGTAAGTTTTCATGTGTAGGATGCACACAAGTGTCATGTAATTATGTGTGCAAGTGTGAAGAGAATATGCACCAGTATCTTGTAATAGAGTGTGGGAATGTGCAATGTGTCATATAGTAAATTTTACAAGTGTAAAAATGTGCAAGTGTCATAGAATAAAATGTGCAAATAAAGATTCAAGAGTCATGTATACAAGTGGCAAGATGAAAAGCCAAAAATACATGAGAGGATTTGTCTTATGCATGGAATAAGAAAGGATGCATCTCCCGGATATGTGAGGAGAGCAATAGTCAAGTATTGAAGAGTCATCTATGAAGGCTATATTATGGAGACAAAGCTCCATGTAATATATATGGATCTAATATTATCAAAGTATCTTATATACATTCAAGCATTAATAATATTGAAGCTTGTATACATATTTTAAACAATTATATTGTAAATTTTCTTCATGTTATTGCAAGAATGATTTTGACCATTTTATCTATATTATTGTTATTGTTATTGTTATTTATATTTTCTCTTTATGTAAGTTTTCATGTGTAGGATGTGCACAAGTGTCATGTAATTATGTATGCAAGTGTGAAGAGAATATGCACAAGTATCTTGTAATAGAGTGTGTAGGAGTGTGCAAGTATACAAATAGAAGTGTGCAAGTGTCATAGAATAAAATGTGCAAATAAAGAGACAAGAGTCATGTATACAAGTGGCAAAATGAAAATCCAAAAATACAAGAAAGGGTTTATCTTATGCATGGAATAAGAAATGATGCATCTCCTGGATGTGTAAGGAGAGCAATAGTCAAGTATTGAAGAGTGATATATGAAGGCTATGTTATAGAGACAAAGCTCCATGTAATGTACATGGATCTAAGATTTTCAAATTATATTAGACCACAATCAAGCATTAATAAAATTGAAGCTCGTATATACATAATTTTAACATTTATACTGTAAATTTTCTTCATGTTATTGCATGAATGATTCTGACCATTTTATTCATATTATTGTCATTGTTATGAATGCTATGTTCTTTATTTTGGATAAAAAGCCAGTAGTACAATTTAGAATTTGAATTGAGTGGTATAGGCTACCACTTTGCTTTGATATGATTTTTGAACTCTCTCTTGTGATACTTGCATTGTACCATATATTATAAATGTCTTTGCTAACATCAACAATGAAATATTTTGGCATACTCATTTCTAGCTTGGCTTCGAGAATTATAGAGGTAATATGTTGACTGCTTCCTACCTTTTGAATTTGCATTGGGCCAAAAAAGTTGAAAAGTTATGTTGACACTTTACCTTATGAGCTCCCCACTTTATAGAAAATTTTCAAAAGTACTTGCTTACATCACCATAGAAGATGTTATAGCTTGCTCCCTTTGCAAATCTACTAGTAACTAGTCTAGCTAAAAGCTTTCGTCTTGAACAATCTTGAGTATAGAATTACTTGCTTTAGCTCTTGGAATAAGATATTTGAGATAATTATATTTTCAAAAAAGTTCTTCAAATTTGAATTTTTATTCTTCTCTTGGTGCCATTTGTTGTTGATCTACTTCTTTCTAACTCTTTAATGCTTTTAAAATTTATCTTCTAACAAGGGTTATTGATTTGAATTGGGAAATGCACCTAAATTTTTACTTTTTCCTATTCTATTTATTTTTCTTCAATTACTTTTAAGTTTTATTCCCTAGGGTTGCATGTTGATGCTATCTTATAACTGCATTAGGAAATACTATAAACCCAATTCAATAAGGAAGATGATTTGATGTACAGGCTCATACTTCCAATCAATGGATTGGTACATAGCCACTATGTGGATAGAAAAACTACCAACATTGAAATTTCTATAGCTATCATTGAAAAGGCTATAGGTCATTGTATTTATAGTTTTATGATTTATTAGAGCCTCATGGCATAAGGAGTTTCAAATTTACCAAAAAATTTCTTTTAAGGCCTTCCCTTGTTAGCATCTTCAATATATTTATAACATCAACAACTTGATAGATTAAGTGATCCTCAGGTACTGTCATCTTGTTCAATATTGGGCAATAATTCAACTCAAAATTCCATCCTCTAGTGGGATTTTCCTAGTGTAATGAAATTTCACTATAGTTTAGCAACTCACAGGGGACTTATGCTTGTATGAGGTAAGTACCCAAAAACAAAAGCCTTGTCTATTGGGCATGGAGTCTACGGAGGAAAATAATGAAATTTTGGGGCTTAAGGGGATATAAGGTAAACTCTCTTACTTGAAGGGAATATTTATTTAGGGCTTATAAAATTTTGAAAAGAGAACTCCTTATATAGACTTCTTATAACTAGGACAACTCAAAGTCACTCCCTAATCAAGTTTCATTTTTGAAGCACCTGGTGAAAGAGAAAGGAGGTATTATTAGGGAGCCCCTTAAAATGCCTTGGAATAGGGTAATGGTCCTTATCATGCAAATTTTCACCATAGATGAGCCCAAATATCCTCTTAGAGGCTTCCAGTTAGTGTTTCTGAATCACCTACACAACATCAAGAGCATCAATGTCCCTGAATACCTTTTTAGGTCAATAGAGTTATCGATTGAGAGAATCATGGAGGGTACCTCTATGCACCTAAAACATTAAGGTCTCCACTTGATTCTATATAAGCACACTATGCAAAAGGAAGCATAAAGGGCCACCTTTATTATTATTGGTAGCCTTACTCCTTCAAATCCTATCCAAGGTAATCCAAGTGATAGTGAAGTAGAGAAAGGCACTACCAGTTCATTTAAAGGTACTCCAAATATTCTATCGAAACTCTATATTCATCCTATCACTGCTTGACTAGAGGTAAGGCTTTTGGGGAGAAGCAAAAAAATCTAGTTATTATTGATCCTAACAAGGAGACCCCTGGAAAGTCTCCTAAAAAACATAAAAAGTTAAAACTCCAAGATGATCCTATTCAAATAATCTCTCCCATGGATGTGAATTCCCTTGTGGGCCTTCAACCCAAATTGTGTAAAGAGCTAATCCTAATGATCCTCTAATAAATTTGAATGAATTGCTAAATTTAGCTTTGATCCTTCTCCAATATGTACTTAAGGTGGTCAAAAATCTCAAGAAGTAGAAGGGTGTTCCTACACAGGTCTCAGATGTTGAAAAATGCAAACAAATATGAGAAGTATCCTTCTTAGGCTTTCAAGTATCTAGGGTTTCTCTGGCCACCATGATTTTTTGGACAATCTAGGTTTCCTATCCCTTGTCTTTGGGCCTTTGTGTTGGCTTTTATGATTCTATTTTTATCTCAGGGAGGTGATATCCTATATTTGACATGTTCCCTTTCATTGCTTCTCTTGTGTGTCATATTTATGAGGTTGTACCTTTGGTGACTACCTCCCTTTTTGGGTTTCTATTACAAAATATTTGGGGCCCCTTTCAAAAACCTTTTTTTCTATCAATAAAAAAGTTTAATTTTCTTATAGTCTTTTCTAGCAAGCTCATGGGAAGTAACTTTTTAACATAATTGAATAAAAAAAATCCATGATTATCTATCATTCCTTAGCTATTTTTCTGATTCTTGGACCTCCTTATATGTGCAGTCATCCTTCCATTTGTGCATGTGAACCACCTAGTGCACTTTCCAAAAAAATTGTTCCATGTGAGCGCTATGTCATTACCTAATTTACCCAATAGTTATATAACATTTAATGTTTATAAAAATTATTTTCATGTTGTATATTTATATAAAATTTGGAAATGTTTCTCATGCTAGTTGTTTCACATGTTGCCAATTCATTGGAATTGACAATGTCCAACCCAAAATAACCCAAACTTTTTTTGCCCTTGTTTGTTCATTTTTGAAACATGTGACTTTTTTTGGCTAGGAGTTGCTATCAAATTAGATTTGATAAAAAATGAGTTCGAAGGCTTGTTTATATTATAAAATTTATATCCAACAAGGAAAGCTCATCTCCTACTAGTGACCCTTCTATTAGCTTTCCCAAATTTATGGATGCATTTTCTAGAACATATGACTAGTTGAAGTCTGGAATTGACTATTGGTTGGATTCAGAATACGCTGAGTTCCCATATCTAAGTGGATTAATACATTGAGATCAAATATAGAAAACCCATCCTCCATTAGTGATTCTTCTATCATATCTTCTACGTATTCTGAATATTCTTCTATCTCCACTTGATGGTGCTCCAAAATATCTTCATCTAGATTGATGTTTTTCTCCTTATACCTTTCTATGTGGTAGAGGATGAGTTTTTCAGCATAGATCCAAACATTTCTTTTGTATGGAATTACCATGTGAGTACAATCTAGTCACATGGTAATTCCCTACAAAAGAAAGGTTTGGATCTATCATAAGCATAATTTAAATAGTGGTAGAATATCTACCACTATCATAATTTAAATAGTAATTCTACAGGGTAATAGAGTAGATCTAATGCTTGCCATGAACTCCCTTGATAAGCATAATTTAAGGGTAATGCTTGCCATGAACTCCCTTGATAAGCATAATTTAAATAGTGGTAGAATATCTACCACTATCACCTTCTAGATTACTAAGATATCCAAAACCTTGTGTAGCAACATTAAAATATATTTTATAGCTCCCACTATATAGACTAGAGTTCTATCTAGCTATAACACATCAAAACTAGTCTGAGTATATTCTAAGCCCATTTCATCACAAATAGCCTTAGGCATGACTATTGTGGTAGCTCTAGAATCCACCATGGAATTGTGCATGATCCAACCTTCCATGCATAAGGACATATAAAAGGGAAGAGGCTTGATCTTACCTATGCCAAGAGAAGGTTTGATCTTATCCATGCTAAAAGATGACTGATTTTGTGCCAAATTGAAGCTCAAGAAGGTGAGTATGCTTGATTTTGAAAGTTGATTTTAAGAAATCAATTTTTTTGGGAATCAATAAAGCATAATACATACTGACCCTTGAGGGAGTCTTTTTTAATTCTTCCAGAATGTTGAATCTAGATGTTTTAAGAAGCTTTTCCTCCTAGACTAGTTGTTTGAACATCTTTTGATATCACTGAATAAAATATTTCCTTTGCTTACTAGTCATTAAGGGGTACCACAACTTTCTTAACACTTGCTCCATTGTTTCCTCTTGACTAGCCTTTGGTGCTTCCAACATTTGGTGCTTTTCGTTTGACCTAATCCTTAGATGATTCCTTCTTCTGCTCCTATTGAGTTTGTGGGGGAATATTTACCTTCCAAGAATCTAACAACAAAGGTATTTTTTTATATCTTATCAATATATAGAGAAGATCAGAATTTGAAGGCTCTTAAATAGCAAGGTTTTATCCAAGTCCATCAATAGGTTTACAAGCCCTTTTGATTTACTTTCTACTTATTGGGCTCCAACTAGTTGACATTGATGTTGATAAATCACATAGATATCAACATTGTGAGGATCATTGCATGCTAAACACCAGTAGTTACCTAGAACTATGGATAATTCTTGTTGAATTTTGATAGTAGCAACTTGATTTTTGATAGCATTGCTGGTAGAAGCCCCCTAATATTGTGAGCTGTAGGGATATATTAATTGCTAGTATTTGTCATATATTCTTTCAAAATTTTGCCACTCCATTACTGTAACCTTATTTATCAATTTTTTTATTTAAACCTTTAGCTTTTCCATATATAATGATTATTTTAGTTTTGGGACAAGTAGGGCTAGCATCATGATTTCCAAATTGGTAATCTAAGGATATGATTTGGGTATAGGCAAGGTAGAAAATGAAGGGTTTGATGGAGCTAGAAGTGAATCTTGGTGGATAAACTATTGGAACTTAGGAAAATATGACATTATGACTTTAGGAGGAAGATTAACAATTGATATGAGTGCAATTTCAGCTTCAACAACCACTCAATTTTTTTAAGGAAATCTCATCTCATTGGTCTATTGGATCTATAGAATTAAGTCTAAAGTAAAAGCATGAAGGTAGTAGATGTAGGCTTGGGCATGTGATGGCATTATATCCTAAGGAGTTATTATCCAAGTCTTATTTAATCAGATATTTAAATCCATGATGTTTTCTCTAATATGCCTTTGAATGTATGTGATTTGGGTGAGTAGAGAAAAGGGACCCCCTAGATCATTTAACTCTATGATAAATGATTCAACAAGATAATCTCAAGTGGTAATTATACCTTCCTATAATGAATGGTATTAGGCTAATAGTTTACCTCTAAAATATAGATTAAGAAAACTCACCATTATATATTCATGGACAATATTATGAATAATAGCTAAAGTAGTTATATCCTAGAAATGTTTATAGACCATATTTTCACTACCATTATAGGAGGAAAAATATTTCAATGCAGATTGAGGAATGTCATAGAGATTTGAAATATTGAGGGGTCCAAAACTATTCCAACTAGGGAATATGTGTCTAGCCATACCTCTAGGTGGGGATATACTAGGTGATTGTAGAGATATGACCTAAAAAGGAGTGGAGCTTTTAACTGAGAAAACATGAATAAGAGATAGTGACATACTTTTCCTATGTATCCAAATACTTGGTAACTCAATGAATTAAACTGGTTCTCTTAGCTTCTTGGCTTTTGATTTGGTGATCATAAGATTATAGAGCTACTTTTTTCCAATAGGGTCACCAATCTTAGGTTATTTCAATAGTGGAGTCACTAGGTGATTGTAATTTATCCACTTTATAATATTAAGATATTCATAAAAATATTGATCCTCTAGAAATACAGGTGTACCAAATATTCTTATGCACACAATGGTTTTGACTTGTGATCAGGGGATTGTTGTGCTTCCATCCCACTAGTGATTCCTTTCTTGGAGCTTCTCTTAGATATTTTATGAAATATTCTTATGCATGGGATAAATTGATGAAATTCAGTCCCATTAGGCATGCCTAAAATATTGATCCTCAAATATACCTAGGTATGAAATATGTGCACTAGATGAGTGTCAAGATTGGATGACCTAGAAATGCTTTTGGATCAACCTATGAATAAGTTTGAATCTTAAAAAATGCTTGAACATTAAAGAAAAAAGGAAAAGAGAATCAAGAGAGAGGTAATAGAAACAAGATTAAAGTAGACAAAACTTAGCTAGCAACAAGAATGCAGGTTGAATGAACATAAATTATCTATTACAATTAATTGCCTAATAGAATTTACCTCTATCAAAGCTTATATGAAAGCATGGTATGCACCATAATAACAACATCCAATATTCCAAACATTTCAACTAAAATAATTCAAACAAATATTTCATCTAACAAAATTAACCCTAGCTAAAACTAACAAATATATTGAAAGTATGATTATTGCAACATTCAACACTCTAAATAGTCTAATGGTAATAATACAAACAACTTCAATCCTAAAAACACTTATTTCAACCTCTGATTAAAATAAGGAAAACAACGTTGAGCCTAAAAAAATTCACTAGCATTAAAGCTTAAATAAATTGTTGAAAGTGTAATGTATTACTGTAAATATTCCATACACTTTGATAGAAAGAAACCAAAAAACCCGTTGACTACTTTAGAACAATATAGAACACTATCTTACAAAAAGGAAAACACTAAAATATTAGACCCTTAAAAATGAGGGGTGTTGCTACTTTTATAACTTTTGTTAGGTTAAAAAAACTAATTACCATATACAATCATTGGATATAATCGATTAGGCACGATTTTGGGCTGATTTGGAACCACTTGGACTCTTTAGCTTACTCTACATGTATTTTTTTAGACAGCTATGGTTTGGTAGATCAAAAATTATGATTTATGGAGGTGGCTATTGCTTTTAAGTTTTGACAATTATTGCATGGTCTAACTATTCATCTTTGGAGCACTAGGTATCATTATTATTGAGGTCTTTGAATTTGGGGTGTTTTTACTGCACCTATTATATTCTAGGCTTCCTTCTTGCCTAATGCTAGTATTCTAGACAATTTAGAAGCTGACTTGAGTGGTCTATGCTACCACTTTGATTTTATTTGCTTTTTGGATTCTCTTGTGTGTTGCTTGCATTATGCTGATTATAAAAACCTTTGCTAATATCAACAAGAAAAAGTTCTAGCATACTCCTTTCTCACTCGGCTTCCATACTTATAGAGGTGATACATTGTTGACTACTTCCTATATTTTGACTTTGTACTTGGTTGTAAATTTTAAAAAGTTATGCTGACACTTTGCCTTATGAGCTCCCAACTTTACCAAAAATTTGAAAGTACCTACTTACGCCAACATAGAAGATATTTTGGCCTACTATCTTTATAGGTCCAATAGTAGGCTAGTCCAACTAAAATATTTTGGTTTGAATAACTTTGAGTCTGGAATTGCTCACTTTAGCCCCCATAATAAGATATTTAAGAGAATTATATTTTCAAAAAAGTTCTTCAAGCTTGAATTTTAATTCTTCTCTTGGTGCCCTTTGTTGCTAATTTGCATCTTGTTTGCTCTTTGATGCTTTTAAAATCTACCTTCTAATAGGGGTTATCAAATTGACTTGGGGAATGCACCTAATTTTTTTTATTTTATCTAGTCTATTCCATTTTTTCCTCAATTGCTTTTGAGTTTTATTTCCCAAGGTTACATGTTGGTTATATCTTATAACTATATTGGGAAATACTATAAGCCCATTTTAATGAGGAAGATGATCCAATCTGTGAGCTCATACTTCCAATAAATGTATGGGTATGCAACCAGTATGTGGATAGAAACCCTATAAATAGTGGAATTCCTTTAGCTATCACCAAAAATGCTATATGTCATTGTATTTTTGGTCTGGTGGTTCAACATACCCTTATGGTATAGGGAGTTTCAAATTTGCTAGCAACTTTCTTTTAAGGCCTTCCCTTGTAAATATATTTGACATATTTATAGCATTAGCAACTTGATATATTGAGTGAGCCTTAGGTCCTCTCATCTTGTTTAGCATTGGGTAACAATTCAATTCAAAATTTTGCCCTTGAATAGGATTTTGCCTAGTGGAGTGAAATTTCACTACACTTGGCATTGTTATCAATAGGAGTTTTTTGTGGATATATCCTTGATTTTTTTTTCTTGCGACATTTTAATTTTTCCCATTTTTATAGCTTTGGAAAAGTGTTGGTTGGAGGTTGCTCATATTTTCAATTTGGGAAAAGTATGGCTTGAAGTTTGCCTATGTTTTAAGCATGGATGGAGTAGATTGTAGTGTTTGGCATTTTTTGCTCTGATTCTGGTGTTCAAGGTATTTTGACATGTAATATTTACTATTTGAAGCTATCATTAGTGAGATAATGCAACTACAATTATTATATATTTATAGAAACTAACCAGAAGAAATTAGTGTGTGGATCCATAAGATACAATTTATGAGTATCAATATTTAGAAAATATAGTTCTCAAAAAAGAAACTAGATCAGAAGATGATGTTAATGAATTCAACAAGCAACATTGAGAAGCTTTGATGCTTCTCAAGTTATCTATTACATATGAATTAATTCCTAAAGTACATAAAAATATAATGCTACACTATGGAGAAATTCTAGAATAAATATTAGACATCTAAAGTAGCATGTACTTTAGTTTTGAAGAACCTTCTCTAATATTCCTAGTTGGAGAAAGGAGGATCTATTTCTGAGTATATTGTGCATTTTAAGTATCTAGGAGATTAATTTAAATACTACTTATAATATAGTTAATTATGAGGATATGGTTGACATTATTTTATGAGGTATACCTCCATATTATAGGTCTTTTATTGAGTCTCTACATTTGATTGATGAAACTCAAAATATAAATTCTAAAAATATGTCTTCTTTACTTTTATAAAAAGAGAGGAGACAATAACATATGGGGATACTTACTCTAGGGGAATACAAAGAGTGCATTTACTACTAAAACTAAATGTAAAGGCAATATAATGTAAAACCTTCATCATCTTATCACAAGCCAAGTAAAACTTCTAATATAAAGTAATCCCAATTTGTTTGTTTTTATTATAAGAAACCTAGTCATTTCAAACAAAATTATGATAAGTTGAGGAATAAACAAAATTAGCAAGGGAAGAAATAAGATAACATTGCTAAGATAGAAGATCAGATAGAGAATTTTATTTTTGTAACAACTTAGATTTTATTTGTCCAATCTACTAAGTGGTACTTTGACTCTAGAGCATTCATATAATATAAACATAAGAAAGACTAGTATATTAATTTTATTAAAGATATAATCAAAAATATATTTCACTTGGTCAAGGTAGATTATACTTTATTGAAGGGTGTGGTGATGTTAGTGTGATATTGAACAACAACATTACATACACCTTCAATAATATTTAGTATTTATTCATATAAATAAAAATATTCTATCTATTAGTGAAATCACCAAGAATTATCAACTTGCTATGCATTTATATAAAAATAGATATGAGGTGATGCATGTGAGTAAAAACAAGATCATTGATCTTGGTATTGTTAGAAATAGAGCATATTACATTATTTGGGTCGTGTAAATGTACATTCCTTGGTACATACTTAGGAAATTATGTTACTTTAGGGGGAATTTTTCTAGTTACTTCATGCAATGTAATAAATGCACAAGTGTCAATGCATAAGTTGTAATTTGCAAGGTGTCCACTTGTACAACTAGATAAAGTGTCGACCAAGGAACTTATATTCCTATATAATGGCCATAGATAGATCATAGATACAAGGTCATGTAGAGCATCATAATAGTGAGTGTGTGATAGATAGGTAGTAGGGTAGTGTGAGTGAGCTATAAGCTCAAAGCTACCTCATGGAGTAGAAGCATATATTATGGAGTGCCCATTTCCTCCATTGCTACTATTGTAATATTTTTACCATTTCTATTTATAACATATTTTAGTCATCTCACAAATCTATTTTATTTATTTATGCATCTTGTAATTGGTATCTCCCAATGTATGTGGCATAAAAAGCTAACAGTGGTATCAGAGATATGGTAGATCAAGCCTAGTAGGTCTAGAAGAAAACCACCATTATTTGATCCTGAGTTTTTTTGAGAACCTAATGCGCCATTAGACCAATCACTATCAAATTTATTAGAAGAGTCTAGGTGGTAGAATTAAGGAGAGTTACAAGTTAGGACTAAAATCGTAGTTTTAGAAATACTGAGATTGCATAGGGCTAGAGTCTTTCCACAGAGTTGAAGGAAAATTGGTGAAGACTAGGACTCAATATTTGATCCACTAGGTTGATGAATCAACCAGTGAAGATAAGATATCTCGAAATACTTACATGAAATTTTATTTTATTGCAATAAATTAATACTCATATGATTAGGATACCTCCTACAAAAAAAATCTAGGAGACCTCAACTTCATTTGTTGAAGCTCAAAGTGCCTTCATAGTGCAGAGATTAGTTGTTGCAGAAAGGAGAATAATTCATAATAATATTTTGGAAAAGAATCATGGTGAATTCTAGAGATAGGATATCTCCATTGATAAATTGAAGAACTTCACCAGAAGAAAAGGCCATAGTAGCCTTGATACAAAAGAAAAGACCATAGTAGCCTTGAAGAACACAAGCTTATACTAAGAGGGAGGGGGGTGAACAATATACCGCCCACTTTGTACTTTCTTTCCAAACCAATATCAATTAGTGTCCTTAATTGCAATATTAAAATATAGCAATGTGCATTAATGACATAGATAACAATAGTAAGCAAGATCACAAATCACCACACACAATTGAGACACAAGATTTAACATGGTTCCCCCAATGTGGGGTACTCCACAAGATAATATCCTTATAATATTTCACAAAGAAATAGGGATACTTATCCCAATAAAAATGATTACTTTGATATGCTCAAAGCTAGGCTATCCATTGATATGCTCAGCAAGGCAATCCACTCATATGCTCAACAAAGCAATCCATTGATCTGATCAAGTAGGCAATCCACTGATCTTCTCAGCTAGGAAATCCACTTATTTGATTAAAAATATCACCAAGAACTTACTCAAAATCTGCTCTAGAAATCTCACCAAGAACATGCTCAAATATGCTCTAGCAAGCTCACCAAGAACTTGCTCAAATATTCTCCAGCAAGCTCACCAAGAACTTGCTCAAAATATGCTCTAGCAAGATCACCAAGAACCTACTCAAACCTGCTCTAGCAAGCTCACCAATAACTTGCTCAAAATATGCTCTAGAAAGCTCACCAAGAACCTGCTCAAATATGCTCAACAAGCTCACCAAGAACTTGCTCAAAATCTGTCCATAAATCTATCCAAAAGCCTTCTCAAAGGCTCAATCAATCATGCACAAAAGCTGCCACAAATCTGTCCAAAAATCTATCCAAAAGCCTTCTCAAAGGCTCAATAAATCATGCACAAAAGCTGCCATAAATCTATCCAAAAATCTATCCCAAAAGCCTTCTCAAATGCTCAATCAATCATGCTCAATTAGTACTCAAATATCATCCACAAATCTATGAAGGTAAGACTCAATGATGAACTCAACAATGAATGGCAATGCACTCTACAATGGATGACAACAATGATACATACTGATATCAACTCAAATCAGAATATAGAATAGTTTGTTTCATGGAACTTGAACAAAAACTTCACACAATCACTTGACTAGGCTTAAACAACTCTACTCAACCAATCACCACAAGGAACAACTCTTTCTTACAAACCCTAGTCCAAGCAAGTAACAACCAACTCAAATGTTTCCAATAATGCTCAACCACAAATCTCACATAACAATGATACTCATGTTGTTCTCTAACTCAAGTTAAAATTCTCTATACAATAAATGGGATTCAACAATAATGCTTATAAAACATTCTTCACATAACAATCATACTCATGTTATTCTCAAACCCTATCTCAGGTTTTTCACACAACTAATGGCTTCAACAACAATGCTTATAAAACAAGGTTTAAACACAACTCTCAAACCAGAAAACCTTGAAGTATTCAACCAACCAATTTCGAAAAGGAAACCACAATCAACCCATTTCTCTCCAATGATATTTCAAAAATAAACCACCATAAACAAAGTCAATGGAGAATATTGCTCATACCTTTTTGATGCCTTATTAGTTGTCCACTAAATCTGCCACACTCAACAAAATTTCTTTTTCAACTTTCAATAAGGGTTAGGGATCATGATTAATAACACAACAATAATATCCAAATAACACCTTATTACTCCTACTCAATAAAAAACATCATGTCCCCTCATTAAAGAATTAAACCTCTTTGAAAAAGAACAAAGCAACCTTCACTTTTGAACCTCTTTACAAAATCAGAAATATATCTTTACACACACCTTATTTCTCCCTCTAAGCAAGTTAATCAAATAGCCCTCGAAATAAGCTTTCCAATGATATATAATATGATATACTTCTAAAAGGAAATCACCATAAATATCTCTTTTTCCTAAAGTGCATTATAACCCTTATTTCTCCTAGGGCAACTTTAGAAAAATAAAATATTAAAAAAAAATATTAACTTGCCTCTGTCCTTGATGGGATTCGATCCCTTGATGCCTCCTCGCTCAGTGCCTTAACCATGGCCAAGCTGCCATTGGGCCACAAACCCTTACGTGTTCAAAGGGGCATGAACCAAAACAAATACCTCAATATTCTACGCCCTTCAAAAACTCAAAAATGCTTCGAGCGTTTCAACACAACAAGCATCCCTAACAAGCCTCGATCATAGGACCTCCTGATTCTTACACAATGCACAAACCACTAGGCCAAAGGTGCCTACGCATTTGGTTATCCTCCATGAATGATTCTTTAATGAACCCAAATTTCATAAACCCTTCACACGCCTCTTTACACATGCTTCAACACACAGGCTCTTTTCGCATTACGTTATCAATTTGAATGCATTTGAAAATCGAGGTCAAGAATTTATCGAAGCTTTTGGTCGCATATATATATGCATTTCCTCCTTTATTTAGATGTTGGCACTATTATTTTTAATATATGTCTTTCCTCCTTTCTTCAGGCGTCGACACTATAATTTTAATTTTAATTTTAAAATTAAAATTAAAATTTTAAATAATTTAAAATTTAAACTAAATATTTAAAATTAAATATCTCCATCACCGGGGCACATTTTTTGATGAAACAAAAAGCCAACCTAGGTTTTAAGAAAAACCCATTTCAAATCTGCCATCCATGGTTTTAAATAAAACCTTTTATTTTGCCTACCTTGGTTTTCACAAAAACCTTGTATATATCCATGCTCTCCAAAATATCATAAATGATATTTTATGAAGTGCTTTTGCCACCAAAACTCAAATGTGATCCATGTGATATCAATGATCCATGTGACATCAATGAAAACATAAAATACTTCAAATTTCAAACAATCTCCCCATTTTTAATTGATGGCAACACCTCTAATACAAATCACCACAATCATTGCAAAAACCATCTCTGAGAATCAAAGCTGCTCCCCCTGACTCAATACTCTCTATGGAGGCTGCTCCCCCTAAATAAATGCTCTCTTTGGATGTTGCTCCCCCTAACTCAATGCTTTATTTGGAGGCTGCTCCCCCTAACTCAATGCTCTCCCTCTTACTCAAATCTCTCCCCCTTTGACATCAATGGCAAAAGGGACACCTATGGGGCTAAAAGATACGACTCTTAAGCTTAGCCCCCTCACCTCATTCTCTCTTGAGGTGATTAATTTTGGGGTGGGAGTACTTTTACTCCCAGCTATTCTCTCAAATGCTCAAACGTTTCTCTCGATAATGGTTTTGTAAATATGTCTACAATATGATCTTTTGTAGGAACATATTCTAATCTTACTTGTTGCTCTGTAACCTGTTCTATTAAAAAGTGATACTTGATTGGAATGTGCTTTGTTCTAGCATGCATTACCAAATTCTTAAAGATACTTATAACACTAGTGTTATCACACATAATAGGAATGGGATGATCATGTTCTATACTAAAATATTTGAGAGTTTTTTTCATCCATAATACCTGTGAACAACATGCTGCCACTGCAATATATTCTGCCTCTATTGTGGAAAGTGACACTGATGGTTGTTTCTTACTTAGCCAAGAAACTAGGCAATAACCAAGAAATAATGCTCCTTCGTTTGTGATTTTTCTATCATCAATATTTCTTGCAAAATATGCATCTGTGTATGTTGTGAGAGTAAACTTACTACTTCTAGGATACCATAGACCATAATACTCCATTGTTCCTTTGAGATATCTGAGTGTTATTTTCACTGCTATCACATGTGATTCTTTTGGAGCTGCTTGAAATCTTCGGACTAAACCAACTACCTGTATTATATCTGGTCTGGTGGCTGTAACATATAACAGGCTACCAATCATAGATCTATATAGAGTTTGATTTGCATAAGGAGATGCATCATATTTGCTTAATTTGCACCCTGTAACCATTGGAGTACTAACTGGGTTACTATCTTCCATTTTGAATTTCTTCAACATCTCCTTTATATGCTTTGTTTGTGAAAGAAATATCCATTTTTCTAATTGTGAGATCTGTAACCCGAGGAAAAAGGTTAATTCACCGAGCATAGACATTTCAAACTCATTAGTCATGTTTCTTGCAAATTATTGACACATTTTTTCATTGCTACCCCCAAAAATAATATCATCCACATAAACTTCCACAATCATCAAATCATTTCCCTTATTTTTAATATACAGATTGCTATCAACTGTTCCCTTTCTGAAACCTTGATCTCGAAGATATTTATCCAGTCTTGAATACCATGCTTTGGGAGCTTGCTTTAAGCCATAAAGATCATTTTTCAATCTGCATACATAATCTGGCTTATCTACTTGATTAAACCCATCTGGTTGTTCAATGTAAACTTCTTCTAAGTGACCATTCAAAAATATTGATTTGACATCCATATGATATACTTTGAAATTACTATAGCTTGAAAGTGCCAAAAACATCCGTATAGCTTCCAATATTGCAACTGGTGCAAAGGTCTCATCAAAATCAATTCCTTCTACTTGTGCATATCCTTTACACGCCAATCTTGCCTTGTTTCTGATGACTTGACCATATTAATTCAGTTTGTTCCTGTAGACCCATTTAGTACCAATTACATTTTTTCCTTTTTGTCTTGGAACTAATTCTCAAGTCTTAATTTTTTCAATCTGATCTAGTTCTTCCTTCATTGCTTTAATCCAACATTCATCATTTTCTACCTCTCTGAAATCCTTTGGTTCTATCTTGGATAGTAGTGAAACATTTGCTTGTTCTGTTGAGCCTATGATTCCTCTTCTTGTCCGTCTTACATCAGGGCTACCAATGATCAAATCCTCTGGATGATTTTTCTAAATATATCTTGATGAAGTTTTGGAAGGTATATTCTACAAATCTTCTTCATATAAATCTTCACCCATTATTTCCTGACAACTTTCTTCTTCTTCAATAATATCTTCCTAAGATGGCTCATTTATTCTTGTTCTTTCATCAACTATGTCATTTATACTTTCCATCATGGTATGTGTTCTTTTATTGTAGCATCTATAGGACTTACTCTTTGTAGAGTATCCAAGAAAAATACCTTCATCGCATCTAGGATCAAACTTGCCCAAGTAATTATCCTCTCTTTTGATATAACACTTCCAAAAATTCTGAAGTAGTTTACCGTGGGAGGTCTTCCTTCCAAAAATCATATGGAGTCTTATGTTTCTTTGTTCTAACTTGAGATTTATTCATAACATAGACTGTTGTACTGATTGCTTCCTTATAAAACCCATATGATATTCTTGATTCATTTAGCATTGCTCTGGCCATATTTTCAAGAGTTCTATTCTTTCTTTCTACTACTACATTTTGCTGAGGAGTCTTGGCTGCTGAGTATTCTTTTATTATTCCATGTTTTGCACAAAACTCAATTAATTATGTAGAGATGAATTCCCCTCCTCTATATGATCGCAAACACTTGATCTTATTTCCTATTTCATTTTCTACTATTTCTTTGAATACTTTGAAATGCTCAAATGCCTCTGATTTCTCTTTCAGAAAAAAAAACCCAAGTCATTCTAGAATAATCATCTATGAAAAACATGAATTAGATTTCACCTTGCAGACTTTTGGTTCTCATAGGACCATATAAATCAATATGAATCAATTCTAAAACCTTGGAAGAGGAATATTATTTTGCTTTGAAACTTGATCTTGTCTGCTTTCCATACTGACACTGTGCACAAATTGTATTTGAAGGTATTTTATCTTTGGTAAATATTTGACAATTTTTTTGTTTCTTATCCTTACTATGTTTTCGAAGTTCAAAGGACACAACCTTTTACGCCATAACCAACTTTATTCTTCTTTATATAGAAGACATTTTTCTATTTTTATTTCATTGAGCATGTAGAGATTGTTATTGGTTCTTTCTACATTTGTAACAAGCTTCCCTATTTTTGTTTCCCTAATTTTGCATCCTATAGAGGAAAAAATAACTGTGTACCCTCGATCACAAAGCTGACTTACACTTAGTAGATTGTGTTTTAGATCCTCAACATAGAGTACACCCTGTGTAGTAGTCTTTCCATCATCTAAAATTAAATTTCCTCTCCCTTTGATTTTAGCTGAAGTATTATCACCAAATATCACAGATCCACTGTTGTTCCCTTTTAGAGAAATGAAATGATCCTTATACCTAGTCATATGACTAGAGTACCCACTATCAATATACAAATTTTTAATCCTATAACCCGATAGAATCTGCCCTCAAGCTGTTAGCCTTTTCGAAGGAACTCGCTTTGATATCAATTGAAGAACACAAGCTTATACTGAGAGGGGGGGTGAACAATATAGTGCTCAATTTTAACTTTATTTCCAAAAAAATATCAATTAGTGTCCTTAATTACAATATCCAAATATAACAATGTGCATTAATGACATAGATAACAATAGTAAGCAAGAGCACAAATTACCACACACAATTGAGATGCAAGATTTAACGTGGTTCCCCCAATGTGGGGTACTCCACAAGATAATATCCTTATAATATTTCACAAAGAAATAGGTATCCTTATCCTAATAAAAATGATTAATTTGATCTACTCAAAGCTAGGCTATCCACTGATCTGCTCAGCAAGGTAATCCACTAATCTACTCAGCTAGGCAATCCACTGATCTGCTCAGGTAGGTAATCCACTAATCTGCTCAACAAGGCAATCCACTGATCTGCTTAGGTAAGCAATCCAATGATCTACTCAACTAGGCAATCCACTGATCTACTCATAAAGCTTATCAAGAAATTACTTAAAATCTACTCTAGCAAGCTCACCAAGAACATGCTCAAATCTGCTCTAGCAATATCACTAAGAACTTGTTCAAATCTGCTCCAGCAAGCTCACCAAGAACTTGCTCAAAATATGCTCTAGCAAGCTCACCAAGAACCTACTCAAATATGCTCTAGCAAACTCACCAAGAACTTGCTCAAAATTTGCTCTAGCAAGCTCACCAAGAACCTGCTTAAATCTGCTCAGCAAGCTCACCAAGAACTTGCTCAAAATCTATCCACAAATATATCCAAAAGCCTTCTCAAAGAATTAATCAATCATGCACAAAATATACCACAAATCTATCCAAAAGCCTTATCAAAGGTTCAATAAATCATGCACAAAAGCTACCATAAATCTATCCAAAAATCTATCCCAAAAGCCTTCTAAAAGGCTCAATCAATCATGCTCAAGTAGCACTCAAATATCATCCACAAATATATGAAGGCAAGAATCAATGCTGAACTCAAAAATTAATGGAAATGCACTCTACAATGGATGACAACAATGATACATAATGATATCAACTCAAATCAGAATATAGAATAGTTTGTTTCATGGAAATTGAACAAACACTTAACACAATCACTTGACTAGGCTCAAAAAACTCTACTCAACCAATCACCACAAGGAACAACTATTTCTTACAAACCCTAGTCCAAGCAAGTAACAACCAACTCAAATGTTTCCAACAATGCTCAACCACAAATCTCACATAACAATGATAGTCATGTTGTTCTCTAACTCAAGTTCAAGTTATCTGTACAATAAATGGGCTTCAACAACAACGCTTATAAAAAATTCTTCACATAACAATCATACTAATGTTATTCTCAAACCCTATCTCAATTTTTTCACACAACCAATGGATTCAACAACAATGCTTATAAACCAAGGTTTAAACACAACTCTCAAACCAGAAAACCTTGAAGCATTCAACCAACCACTTTCGAAAAGGAAACCACAATCAATCCTTTTCTATCCAATGATATTTCAGAAATAAACCACCATAAACAAAGTCAATGGAGAATATTGCTCATACCTTTTTTATGCCTTATTAGTTGTCCACTAAATCTACCACACTCAACAAAATTTCTTTTTCAACTTTCAATAAGGGTTAGGGATCATGATTAATAACACAACAATAATATCCAAATAACACCTTATTACTCCTACTCAATAAAAAACATCATGTCCCCTCATTAAAGAATTAAACCTCTTTGAAAAAGAACAAAGAAACCTTCACTTTTGAACCTCTTTACAAAATCACAAATATCTCTTTACACACACCTTATTTCTCCCTCTAAGTAAGTTAATCAAATAGCCCTTGAAATAAGCTTTACAATGATATATAATATGATATACTTCTAAAATGAAATCACCAGAAATATCTCTTTTTCCTAAAGTGCATCATAACCCTTATTTCTCCTAGGGCAACTTTAGAAAAATAAAATATTAAAAAAAATATTAACTTGCCTCTGTCCTTGACGGGATTTGATACCTTGACGCCTCCTCACTCAACACCTTAACCGTGGCCAAGCCACCATTGGGCCACACACCCTCACATGTTCAAAGGGGCATGAACCAAAAAAAATACCTCAATATTCTATGCACTTAGAAAACTCAAAAACACTTCGAGCGTTTCAACACAGTAAGCATCCCTAGCAAGACTCGATCGCAGGACCTCCTTCTTCTTACACAATGCATGAACTACTAGGAAAAATGTGCCTATGCATTTGGTTATCCTCCGCGAATGATTCTTCAATGGACCCGAATTTTGTAAACCCTTCACACGCCTCTTTACACATGCTTCAACACACAGGCTCTTTTTGCATTACATTATCAATTTGAATGCATTCGAAAATCGAGGACAAGAATTTATCGAAGCTTTTGGTGGCATATATATATATATATATATATATATATATATATATATATATATATATATATATTTGTATATATATATATATATATTTGGTGGATATATATATATATATATATATATATATATATATATATATATATATATATATATATATATATATATATATATATATATATATATATATATATATATATATATTTGGTGGCATATATACATATATATTTGGTGGCATATATATATATATACCTTTCCTCCTTTATTTAGACATCGATGCTATTATTTTTAATATATGTCTTTCCTCCTTTCTTTAGACATCGGCGCTATAATTTTATTTTTAATTTTAAAATTAAAATTAAAATTTTAAATAATTTAAAATTTAAACTAAATATTTAAAATTAAATATCTCCATCACCGGGGCACCTTTTTCGATGAAACAAAAAGCCAACCTGGGTTTTAAGAAAAACCCATTTCAAATATGCCATCCATGGTTTTAAATAAAACCTTTTATTTTGCCTACCTTGGTTTTCACAAAAACCTTGTATATATCCATGCTCTCCAAAATATCATAAATGATATTTTATGAAGTGCTTTTGCCACCAAAACTCAAATGTGATCCATGTGATATCAATGCCAATATAAAATACCTCAAATTGCCAACAAGCCTTGATACAGAAGAAAAGGCCATAGAATCCTTGATCCATAAGAAAAGACATAAAAGCCTTGATCTAGATAAAAGGCCATAGAAGCCTTGATATTGAAGAATAGGCCACAGAAGCCTTGGTACTTAAATATTCCTTATATGTATTTTATCCTGAATAATATTCTAGAGGAAAGGATCTAATTCAGAAGAAATTTTTAGTACTAATATTTTTAGCATAGGTATAGGTGATCTAGTTAGTTGGTAAAGCTTCCTACAAGAAAGTTAGGAAGAAAAGCTTATTTAGAATCAATCTAGTACCTAAAGAAAAATATATTAGGAGGAGATATCATTAAAGAACTTCCAAGCTAGGAAGAAGAAGGACTAAGAGAGTCTTGCTCATATCTATAAGCAATAGAATCAGAGATCCAAGAGAAGATCTCAACACCAACACTTCTAGAAGCATAAGGTTGAATATAAGGTCTCTAGGAAGATCAGGAGCAGCTGCAAGATCAAATATCTTGACTAGGTCTCGATGAGCATCCAATGAAAGGTTAGGAGAGCCTTGCTAAAGAAATACTCAAAGGAGAACTCACTGGAGAAATCCACTACCAAGGAGAAACCCCTGATAGTGAAGGACTTGGGATAATTTTTGCCATCCGATAACAAGCCCAAGAGGAGGAGAATTTGGTAAGGAGTGCCAAATCTGAGCAGAAGAAGAATCCAGTGAAGATCTCAAGATATTCAAAATCTTGAGGAGAAGATCTTGCTTGAATTCATAATTCGACAAGAAGACTTGAAAGCAGAAGATGCTTATCAAATCTAAGATATTTGAAGTTTACCACTTATATAAAGAGGTCACTACTTCAGAGATACAAGCTTGTTCAAATGTATAGCAGAAGGAGGAGATTACAAGAGGAGATCAAAGTCACCAAATCCTAGGCTCATGAAAGAAAGTTCCAGACCATCAAATTAGTGAAGGAACTATTAAAAATAGTCTACAAAGAGCTACAAGATCCTATTCAAGGTAACAAATTGGTGTTTTTAGGCATCAAGATCTACATCCTCTACTGAAGTAGAAAAGGAGCTAAAAAAGCATTTAGAAAAAGGTATACAAATATTAGTGCAAGTAGATTCATTAGGTGAATTACTTATAAAATTTATTAAAGCACCTTCATCCTAATTAAATTTGCAAAAAGGAGATTTGTATTATAGTATTCAAGTGTGCAAAAAAAATATTATTTTTAAGGTTCATTTGCACATTAGGAGTTGATTAGATTTCAGAAATTTAGTAATCTATCAACTAGCCTATTATCTACTTTGGAAAGCAAAAGAAGACTATCTCTTAATATCTTGCTTGTAAGGAATTTACAGAATAAATCTTGAAGGTTCATTTGAGATTATTATTGATTAGTTGTAGTGAATTGATTAAGTGCATTTTCTTGAGAGTAGATTGGAGTGATAAGGTGTAATTTGTTAGTGCATTAAAAGTAGACTTTGTTAGAGTTATTTGCACTATTATTACTCTCCAAAGAAATTAGTTTTGTGCTTTGAAATAAAGGCTACAAAATCTAGTTTAGATCAATTTTCTAAGTACACTTTTTAAAGCATAGAAACTTGCAACTCATAGTGGCCAATAGAAGCCACAAAAATTGGTTAGTACAAGAAAAGGAAAAAGAAAACAAATATAACCAAAAATAAGCTTCTAATACTGAGACTTGGTGAGTCTCAAATCCAAAGCACTTAGGGTTAGTGCAACTAAAACAAAGCTTTTGTTATACAACATTTACAAGGCTTGGATTCATCATCAATAATCCAAGCAAAAAGGGTAAGGAGTCTAGCCAAAGAGATATCCTTAAAACCCTCATTTTACACTCATCAATCTCCTACAAAAATAAGAATTTCAGACCTACAAAAGAGTGCAAGGAAAAGGTGCAATATAAGGATTCTATATACATGTAAATATTACATGGTGTTGCACTTCTACAATACATAAAACATAGGTAAAGGAGCGGATTTAAAGGTGCCATAATAAGCACAACAGGTATAGGAAAAAACAACCAAAGGAAATGCCAAAAGATCGAATGTCCTCCATCACCAGAAGGACATTCTCTCCAACATAGAACTTGTAATAAAAGGAAGTTTTACATAAATAACAACAAACCATTCAAAGGCTATTTACGTAAGCTAAAGGAGCCAAAGAAATTTCTATCATGCATATTTATGTAAATCATAGCAAGGCAGTAAATCTATCTACGTAAACTAAAATATAGAGCACATTTCAGCATTTAGAAGCATCAAGATTCACCTCTATCATTGTGAACAAGGAGCACAATGTGGGGATAAGTGCATAGCAGCAAAGTGGATGCTACGTTGGGAGTAGCATCAACAAAGGATAGCAAGAGAGCTAAAACGTCCTCATACAAAGCTCCAAGGTAGCTTATAGATTACCTGTAGAAGAAAATACATTGCTTGCTCTCCAAGAAATCAATGTAAGCTAAGGAGAAAGACATTGGAAGGAGTTATAATCTCCTTCTTGGAGGTGTTACATAGGAAAATCCATGTAAAAGGGCTAAGTTCCACTTAACATATTATTCCCTCATAGCTATCATTTCTCTAATGCTCAAGAGATAAACGTTGAGAGTGCTCAAGCAAGAAGGATACATTATGGCTGGTGGAGCAACATTACAAGAAACTGAGGCAGTGCTACAAAGTCACTTGAGTTCCACTTGTCCACCAAAGACTACCTATCTGGGAGAGCAATGTTACAAGAAGAGGAGGCAACATTACTAAGCTAGTTGAGTGCCGATTTTACACCAAAGACTACCCATATATGCAACATAGCAAAATGAAGAAATATCATTCACAGACAACATCTGTAGAATAGCAAGCATAGTCTAGTCAATAAAAAATGTGGAATAAGGAGAGGAAAGGAGTATTAAAGCCTCCGATGAAAGGTCCATCATATACTCTAAAAGCATCAATGAAGAAGCTCAACATCCATATCAAACGTGAAAGAAGGAGAACATAGGAGAATTAAAGACTCTATTGAAAGGACCAACACCTACTCTCCAAGCATCAACGAAGAAGCCCAACAACCATACCACACTTATTTACTTAGCCTCATAAAATCAAGCATCATAGAAAGGGTATGTAGAGGACTGTTATATTTTAGTCAAATCAGTGCCATCCAAGTGTGAAGTCAAGTGGGCTAAGGTAAGAAAAATATCTCATTAAATTTGCTTTCAAACATTGGAGTTATAAGGTTATATTTTTATGGATCATTTTTAAGGTTGAGAAAGCAAAGACGTAGGAGATAAATTACCTAAAAATAAGAATACTATTTGTAAATTAACAAAGGAGATATACGATATTTTACTTAAGGTTGAATCATTTAAATATTTTGTAAATATTATTATTTTTTCTAATTTTCCAAAGTTGGAGTCATAAGGTCTACTACTACAAATTGATTTATTGGAAATTAGAAAAATTGAAATCAAATTTCAAAGGGCCATTATAAGAGGTTTATGAATATCATATAAATATTGGACACTATAATATTTACTTGTCTCAAATCCTCTCAAATATAGATAAAATATCCAACATTAAAAACCTGTTGATATCTAGAAAAAGTACTTAGTTCAATAGGAGCAATAAGGACAATAGAAGTTGATTTTAGAATTTTAATAACTTTATAAAATCAACCAAGATTGAACTATATCTCTCAAAAGCACTTCATATCTTGTCCAAAATATACTAGAGAGTCATAAGGCATTCTACTAAACTTGGTAATATCAGATTCTATTGTTTATCAAGTTGCAAATATATAAGCTATCTTCAAAATCTAAAATACTTAAGAGTACTCATTCTCATTACAAGGGAGACATAAGGAAGCCCATAAGGACTAAGGATCAATATAGGTAATATAGGTTTTATCAAATCAAGCTTATATATTTTTATTAGGTATTATATCTATCAATGGATACTATCTTAAGAAATACCTTCAATAATGAAGAATTATTTCATGAAGTGGAATACTACTCTTAAACTTAATAGATACTCTAGAAGGATACGAGTATCTATCCTCTAGTGATAAGGAAAAGTTCTCCCTATTTCTTAAAGAAGATAAAGAAGGTATATTTACAACATTGATCAACTATCTTCATGATATCCTCTTCACAACATGGTGGAATTTACAAGGATTGGTCATATTCTCACCAGAAGAATGTCTGAAGGTGTATCTATCTCTAATTGTGTTTGTATTCAATCAACACAAGAAACAAGATAACAACAAAAATAAATATTATTATTGTGATGATTTACTAACCTATAATTAAGCAGAAAATCCATCAACACCATTGCAAAACCAGAAAAGAAGGAGGAAAAGAAAGAAAAGACATATTAGAATAAAACATGTCATCATGGAGATAAAAAAAATATACGTGCAAGAATACCAATGAAGGTGGATGGATAGAAGACAATAATGGTGAATATGAAGAAGCAAAATATCATTTCTAAGATGAATATTTAAATTAAATCTATCAAATGGAAGAAGATCCACATTAAAGACTAAAGTCCTCAATACCCAAATATTGTAATACATGGGGTGTTAAAAATAGAGCATATTACATTATTTGGATAATGTAAATGTACCTTCCTTGGTACATACTTAGGACATTAGGTTACTTTAGGGGGAAGTTATCTAGTTACTTCATGCAATGTAATAAATGCACAAGTGTCAATGTCCAAGATGTAATGTGCAACGTGTCCACTTGTACAACTGGATAGAGTGTCAGCTAAGGAACTTATCTTCCTATATAATGGCCATAGATAGATCATATATATAAGGTCATATAGAGTAGCATCATAATGACTGTGTGGTAGATAGGTAGTAGGATAGTGTGAGTGAGCTATAAGCTCAAATATCCATCATGGAGCAGTAGAATATATTATGAAGTTCTCATTTCCTCCATTGCTACTATTGTAATATTTTCACCATTTCTATTTATAGCATATTTCAGTCATCTCACAAATCTATTTTATTTATTTCTACATATTGTGATTGGTATCTCCCAATGTATGTGGCATCAAAATATAACATGTATAGATGAGAAGGGGCTATAAAAGTTAGTTGATTCCAAGTCTACCTATTTATTTGCCTTGGCAATTGAAGATAATAGTTTTATTCTTTGGAATGAGATGTTTGATCACCTCATTATAAGTATTTATCAATTCTCTCTAATATGGTTTATGGATTTCCTTCCATTCAAGAGCAACAATATTTTTTAACAGGATGTCAACTTGGAAGCAAATTTCTCAACCATTAGAGACATGTAAGTCTTGGAATACACAAGGTGTTTTGGATTTTATGCATATTGATTTGTGTGGTTCAATGAACATATTTTCGGTTTGTGGTGTAATAAATTTTTTATGGTTGATGATTAATTTAAGAAAATATGGGTATGTTGGAACCATGAAGATCAAATTTTTAGGGTTTAATGAAATCCCATACTCTCTATGTCTACTGAAAACTAACTCCATGTTTTTAATATGTTTTATTATTTATTGTATAAAGACTATTATGTCATCAAGGTAAATAAGTATCAACCAAAATGACAAACACAATATCTATAGCTCTCTCAAAAGTGACCCCTATGTTAGACACAACAAAAGGTATACTTTAGTATATGAGTGTCCCACTTTTTATGGTGAATGCCATCTTATGTTGATCATCATCATTAACTAGATTTGATTGTACCCAAAGAAAAAATTTAGCAATGAGATCATTTATGACCTTTAATTATGTATATTATAGGGTATAATCTATAGCATATAATGTAAATAATATAAAATAATAGTATCTTCTAACATAGGAAAAATCACATGTTTTGAAAATATTACCTCCTAGCAACATTTTAGAATTATTATTAAAAGAGTTAGTTGACTGACCCTGGTAGTAGCAACACATGATTTTTGACCATAATATGTATGATGTTGAATAGAAATTCAATATGGATTTTGGATTCAAAAATCCATATCATCTAGTATCAGAGCAGTTTGATTTGGTTGTCTATGAGGGGAATTGACCTGTTGGCCTATTGGCAATTCCCCCTCTACAAATTCCAAGATGATGTCCCTTCCTTGGTTATGCATAATTAGTTTACCAAAATATTTCACTTAGATTATTTGTAGTATCTCTTTCCACCTCCACCCTAATGCATCTTGAAATTAAAGCTAATTTATCACATTCTTGTAGAATCCCTAGTAAGTGGTAATGGAGTACAAAAATGTTCAACAGATTGAATAATGTTCAATTTGATGCATTGTGTATCCTCAACTATTCTCATACCCATATTTCTATTTTTTTATCCTTACCTAGAAGGGTGAATGTGTTTTGACTAAGTCAGTGGAAAATATTTACCATAGTACATCCTCAGTTTCTGTACTTCCTCCAAGTCCATATATTATTGCAAAGTTGAAAACCATAGTTCCTCTTTCATGAAATCCAAGTCATGAACTTTGAATTTTTTGGCTAGTGGAATTAATGGCATGAGCAAATCAACATTATCTCTTTCTAGCAGCATGAAAATCATACCTACATATATATCAATAGATAAAAGTTCTAGCATTTCAATTAAGTGGAAATCCCTCACTCCTAACCATAAGGTATTAAGAATTTATAGCAACGAGAGTAATTATATGCACCATTATGACATTGCCTCAACCCACAAATTTTTATTAGCTTGCCAACTATATCATCTTTCTAAATCTCTATAACATAGATACATTTTTTCCAGGTAATCCAACACATGAACACCTTTGTGGAAGGCTAGAATAGAGTAGTCAATATTTAACAACAATACTTTAGCCATAGGTCTAAGGCTCTCATAGAAATGGCACCACCACTTATGTCCTCATCAAGATATTTGGGATACTGGGTTTTTCCCACCATTGTGTGAATTGCATTGAGGTTCTATCTCAACACTAGATCCATGGACTATACAAGATTTTATGGAAATTAGATGTGCTCCCTATTGCTGGTGTCTAAGAAATTTAGCAAGGTCTATGTGTTTAGATCATGGGAGGTGAAATTTAGATCCATGATATATTCCTTAGGTACAACATATTTACCTCTAAATAAATTCACTAGGAATTTTTTTTGCAAGGATATGAATCATCTTGATGACTAATTTTCCTCCTTTGTTAGGCCTACTCAAAAGCTTGAGACTGGTGGCAATTTGCTCCGTCATTTATAATGTAGGGGTATGGAAGGAATCAATTATTATAGAACTTATTTATTTATATTATTTCATGGTTTACACATGAGGAGACATGGAGCCCCTAGAAATTAAGCCAGTAGGATCTAGATAAGCAATGGGACTACTTTATTTTGCAACAAATTTTACATCTGGAATGGCAATAGAGCTACTAGAATCTAAAGCATAAATAATCAATCCTCCTAAATTTGTAGCCAACACTACTTCAAAATGCAAACCCAATTGTTAAAAAAATTCTAAACAATATTTTTATTAGAAAATAAATAACAAACATATAAAAAATTATTTGCAACATAGCCAACGTCTTGGTTGGACATGGCACCACTTGGATCTTAATACATGGTTTTTACCTCCTTCCTCCATGTATGAGGATGCCTTAGTTTTTGTATCCATGGAGGATATCCATCTACTACATACCAATGATAAATTCTTCAACCACTCTACCAATGTTGAATTGAACGACGAGTTTGACAACCTTTTTTTTTTAATAATCCCACATGAAGTATAAGAGGGCTCATGGGAATCCATATCTTTGATTTTCTTCGTATTATTAATTGGATGGAAAAATATGGCAGCAAAAATATAATTTTTAAAAACAATAGCATATTCCAAAGAATATTCTTGAAATATTCCACTTGAAAGGGGAATCATCTCCCCCTTTATTTTGCTAGACAAGACAATTTTATCACAATTTGAGGCATCTATGAATTCACAAGTATAGGCTTATATATACTTGTTGAAAAACATTTTTTGAGGTTGATGTAGTGGAAGATAAAATTTTTAGTTTTTTTAAGGTTTAATTAGGCTAGTGGTGCATCAAGGTTCTTGTTGCAAACCTATTATTTTGACCTTAGGTTTGAATTCACCTTTTTGATCTATGCTTTAGGTTTATCCTTTTGATATTGAGGATTAGGGTTCCTTTACAATCCTCATATTTGGGTTTCTGATCATGAGGATTTGGGTTTCCTTTTTTATCCTTTGGTTTGGGTTTGTAAGCTTTCTATGGAGTTATATCATGGAGTGCATTATTAGTAGTACTTGCAACTCCATAAAGTAATGCAAGTGAACCTCATAAATAACGATCTACTCTATAAAACTTGGTGGTTGTAGTGACTGGTTATCCATGCCATCTAGTATGATGATAGTGTTTCCATAAGGAAACTTGTAATTTCTCAATGTAGGTTCTTATTTGAGAATTTTTATCCTTTCCAAAAAATTAACCTTTGGCATCAAAGACTATTTTGGAAACAGACTATCCTCCAAACCATGACCCTTGCATATGGATACTCCTACATACAAAGTTGTCTTTAGATATGTTCATGACCAAAAACATTTTTATGTGATTAACATGCATCACATGGGTGATCCTATAGTTGGAGTTGTCTCATCCTTCATAAGATCACAATCCTTTTTATGTGAGCAATAGGCATCACATGGGTACTCCTATAGTTGGAGTTATCTTTTCCATCTAGAGGCTATTGGAAATATGAGAAAGTTTTGTTGTCATTGATGTCAAGAGGTTGATGTCCAAGTTTCATTATCATTGATGCCATCAAGTAGTTTTTATACAAGGCAAGAAAGAGGTTTAAAAGAATAGGATATAATATTTATTCTAAATATTATATGCCTAAAAAGGCCCAAAATAGATTGAAGACCTAAGGAAGGAGAAGCAGTTTAAAAGGAAATCCCAAGGATGGATAAGCAGGATTAAAAGGAAGTAATAATATTATAATATTTCAGGTTACAGGTTGGTTTGAAGAAAAACAAGGCCAAAGTGTTATCAAAATTTAAATCTTCCAAAAGACCCATTTGGCATATTTTGAAGACAATGGTTTAATTTATTTAAATTTAAATATTTTAACCATAGGTTAAAATTTAAATTTAAATAATTAATTAAGGCGCCAAGAGTTTAAATAATTAAATTCAAATTTTCTAAATTCGTTGACGTGTTTTACATGGCATATGGTATAAAAGGGGGTAATATTTTTATCAAAAATCATCCATGCGAATTATAATTACCCAAGGTCTAAAATCATGCACTGCATTCATTAGAGGAGAAGGAGATTTGCATGCGTTAAGGTTTAAAAGGGTAGACATGGCAATGAAGAGAAGGGTAATGCCAACCAGGTTTCAAGGTACTTGGTAGTGCAAGTGGTAGCCAAGGGCTGCATTAGGTTGCAAGCATGAGATCATGGGTTCGATTCATGCGATCGACTTTTACAAGAGGGAAGGCTCTTGCATTTATGTCAAGTTGGAGAAGACATAAGCTTTAAGAGGAATGTGGTGTTCCTTTTATTTTCACAAGGGCATGTAGCCCAAGCGGTGGACGTGCTTTGTGCTAAGGTGCTTGGAAAGGAAAAGGTTGGGTGTTCAAATTTTACCGAAGTCTTTTGTGGGTAGAAAAGAATAAAGGTATGCTTCTCATATTTTTATTTTTGCCAAAGGTTTGATAATTCAGAAATTGCATAGTGTGAAAATTAAAATGTGGGTTGTGAGTTGTTGAGGGATATATAAGGAATAATAAAGTTAAAATATTTTATTTTAATTTGGTGGTTAGAATTTATAAAGTAGGAGTGATAAGGTATGCAATGAATATTATATGTTGTATTTTGAAATAAAAGCTATATTGTTATATTTATATTAAGGGAAGAAATAAGGTGCATGAAGGTACTTATTGTGGAATTGAATATTTTCTAGTAGAAATATAGAGATTATATGGTGTATCCGAGATTTAATATTTTTGTATGATGATATACTTTTGAGGGAAATATCGAGTAAATATTTTTGATGTCTAACTTTGAGATTGGAAAAGAGGTTAATTGTGATTGAGATAGGTTTTGAGGTCAAATATTCATCAAAGCAAAAGGTATGGGCATATCATCCTTGTAAGTGAAATATTATGCTGATTGAATATTGTGAAATACAAAGTTGGAGTGAAAAGGATTTTTTGATAAGCATTGTTGAAATATTTGAGTAAGCCTTCATGTGCATGATTAGGGTTTTGTGAAAAGTACATGAGTATCATTTTTATGTGAGATTGTTTGATAAGCATTGTTGGAAATATTTGAGTGAGCCTTCATGTGTATGATTAGGATTTGTGGAAGATCATGAGTATCATTGTTATGTAGAGTTGAGAACTATCTTGAGTTAGGGTTTATGAAAGAACATTAGTATCATTGTTATGTGAATTTGGAATCATCTTGAGTCAACGTTTGAGTTCCATAGTGAGTTGTTGGAAGTATTGTGAAACACTTATTTAGGGTTTGTAAGCAAGTTGTGTTTCATTGAGTGGATGGTTGAGTGAAGTTGAATGAGCATTATTGATGGAAAGTATTGGAGTGATAGTTCAAGTTCTGTGAAACAAATTGTTCTTTATTCTAAATTGACTTGAAAGAAAGTTTGGAAGTGATTGAGTGTTTTGTGAGTGTGAAACATATTGCGTCTCTAACCATTCTCTATATGTTTTTGTAAGTTAAAAAAGATTCCGTGTGAAACTTTTTGTGTGATTGAAGAGGTTTTATGTGAGAGATTGAGTTGAGTTTTTGTATGAATAAGATTTTGTGAAAGCTAGTGGATAGATTTGAGTAAGCCCTAGAGTGGACTTCAGGACAAATTTAAACAAGCTTTTGTGAAAGCTTGTGAGCAGATTTGAAGTAAGTCCTAGAGTGGGTTTAAGGATTGAGTTGAGTAAGATTTTGTGAAAGCTTAAGGACAAACAAGTGTGAGCTTTTGTGGAAGATTACAATGTAGATTTGGAACAAATCTTGATGAAGACTTGTTGAGCATATTGAATAGGTTCTAGTGAGGACTTGTTGAGAATATTTGAGGTAAGTCTTAGTGAAGACTTGAGGGTAGATTGAGAAAATTTGTGCTAGACCGAAGGACAGTGTTTAGTGCAGATTTGAGACAGAGATTGAGTATATTTGTGCTAGAGTGAAGGACAATGTTTAGTGTATATTTGAGATAAATATTGAGTAGATTTGTGCTAGACCGAAGGACAATGTTTAGTGCAAATTTGAGATAGAGATTGAGAAAATTTGTGCTAGATCGAAGGAAAATATTTAATGCATATTTAAGACAAATATTGAGAATATTTGTGCTAGACTGAAGGATAGTGTTTAGTGCAGATTTAAGACAGAGTTGAGAGCAAGCTTTGGAGGTGATAGAGAAAAGGATAGTAGTATCCAGTGGATAGAGATCCATTAGCGAGGGCAATGAGGATAGAGGTCTTCTAAGTGAGGATATGAGTCTTTAGTGGAGAGAGATCCATAAGCCAGTGCAATGGAGGCAATAGTCCTCTAGAGGATAACCAGCCAGAGCAGAGGAGGAGTTTTCCTATGGATAGATATCCATGAACCAATTGAGGGGATTGGTGTCTCCTGTGGATAGGTATCCATAAAATTGATTAGGGGATTGGTGTCTCCTTTGGATGGTGGTCCATAAATATTGTAATAGGGAAGGATTCCTAAGAGATTTGTTGAGAAAATTTTAGTGAAATATTTTCTCTATGGAGTTGCCCACATTGGGTGAAACACATTAAATTGGTGTCTCTATTGTGTGTGGTGATTTGTGTATTGTTTTAATTACTACTATTTATATTGCCATTGATATATTGGATATTATTATTGGAGAAAGAAAAGTAAAAAGTGGTATTATACTGTTCACCCCCCCTCTCAGTATAAGCTTGTGTTCTTCAGTGGCTCATCTCTCTCAATGGATTTTAGCTCTTCTATTTTGGCTCATATCTTTGAGAATCACTAGACTTTTCAATATAAAACCACATTAAGCACATCATATAACTTTTGTACTAGCTTCTACTCCAGGCTCACTGGATCCTTCACTTGCTATGATCCTCAACTATCTCAAAATATTTTTTCCTCCTATTTTTGTATGCATTAAGGTATAATGCTTTTATTTTTTGAAGGATTGATGTGGATTATAGGGTATAAACTATAGCATATAATGTAAATAATATAAAATAATAATAAAAATCTTTTAGATGTAGGAAAAAGCACATGTTTTGAAAATGTCACCTCCTAGCCACCTTTTGGAATTAATATTAAATGGGTTAGTTGACCGACCTTGGTAATAGTAGTACATGGTTTTTGACCATAATGTGGTTTGTAACACCTATAAATATGTATGATGTTGAATATAAATGAAATATAGATTTTGGATTCCAAAATATAAATCATTACCAACATTTGCAATAGTTGATTAAATAATGACAATGAGGTAATTTTTAGAGACACCCTATTTAGACTTTTGAAATCGATGTAGAGCTGGATATCTCTAATATTTTATAATGGGACTAGGTGTGATACCCATGTAGAAGGATTGAATAGAAAATTATTTGAACCTATAACAACTTCAAGAGTTCTCTTTTCTTCATGACCTCAAACTTTGGGTTAAGAGACCTATTTATGGAAAAAATGTTTAGCTCTAGGTTCAAGCTTAATGGTATGCTCAATGATACTTTGGTTGTAGGCCTTCAAATATTCATATGTATAGCAATGATATCCCCATACTTACCATACAGTTTATTGAATTAATGAATATCTTCTTCATTATACTCTTTCCCCATAAGTAGGTTATTGCCTTATGTAATATTGATTAAATGTTAAGAGGATGTATTTATTTTGACACTTGATTTCTTAGTGTTATTTTCCCAGTTGAATATAATTTCTAATGTGATCAGACCCTTGGGAAACTGGTTGGTTTTCTACTGAATTACCCCATCCTTTATGTCATCCCTATATTCTTTCTTCTCTTATACATGATGAGCTTATTTGATAAAAAATATATAATATGCTAATTATTATTAAATACTTGCCAATAATTTATATTGTTAGGGATATCACACCTGAGTATTTAGGCTTACTCAACATTTTAGTGGTAGGATCAAATTTGGTGGCTAAAGAGGCTAGCTTAACCTCTTTTACATTCAACTCCTTGGGTATTGCTTTGAGATCATAAGTATGAAATATTTACAACATATTCCATATGTTACATGTGTAGGAAATTAGGTATTTGTTCTTGTTGGCATATACTGAATTATATTGGTTTATTACTAACTCATAGTCACCAAATATTTATAGGTTTTCAACATTGATATTTTTAGCTTTTCTCAATCCAATACATAATGCTTTATATTCAATAATATTATTAATGTAACTGAGTAACAATTTACAAGCATAAATTATAAGTATACATTGAGGTTCTATTAGCCATATGGTAGTGCCTACTCCATTCCTTGTTCACACACCATAAAAATACAATGTCCAAATGCTTTTTGAACCTTGAGCCTATTTTCTAGTCAGGTTCTTTGAATACAAAGTAGTTGTAAAGCTCAATGTATTAGGATGGCACTAAATCTTAATCTTCTTATAGAATTCCAATGATCATATCCAATTCAAAAACTTACCCTTGCTCATTTAGTTCTACATCCACAAACTTTGGTAGTTCATTCCAATTGACAACCTCATCATCATCCAACTTATACAAGAGGTAGTTACATGGTCATTTATTCTCAATTTTGATGATCTTCCTATCTTTTTAGATTAAATAGATATTATAGGTATTTTTATTATTGTATGTTACAATAAGTTTCTGAGTTGTAGGGATAAGTTATTGGGATTTATAGGGACAATTTATTAGGATTTGTAAGGATAACTTGTTAGGATTTATAGGGATAACATGTTAGGATTTTTAGGATCTAGTTTTATTAGCACCAACTAATTACCATTTTGTAAATAATTATAAATTAGATCTCTAAAATACATGCAAAACATCCTGTGTTATACTCTTTTATGGTATCAAAGCCAAAGAAAGGAGAAAGGATGACTTTGTCTCACATTGATTATTTCAACCAATATTTTTTTGACTTAGGTAGTTAGTGATACTACTAATTTTTACTCTATAGTCAGTATTGGTGTTGTTGTATTGCCAAAAGGGGTTTTCTCTTGCATTGTGTCTAGATCTATTGCATATGACAAACAACATTTGGTGTCCAATTATTTTTTCCTTACTTGATAAAGTTGTTGCTTGAGATATTAAGGGTTCAATTAGGCTATGGTAAAGTGCAGCATGGATTTATTCCACATTTCTATCTTAGACAAAGTGTTGGTTAGAGGTTGCTCTTGTTTCCAAGTTGAACAAAGTATAGCTTGAAAGTCCCAAGTTTTGAGCTTGGGTGGAGCAAAATGTAGTGTTTGGCATTCATTTTTTTGAGTCTAGTGTTTAAAGCATTTTAGAATTTAGTCTTTTCTATTCAAGACCGTCATTAGTGGAAGAATGGTAAATATTTAAACTCTAATATTTTCGATTCATAAAACTAATTGAAAGAAATTATAGTGTGTGGAGCCATAAGATACTTAAAATTTGTGAGTATCAAAATTTGGAAAATATAGTTCTCAAGAAAGAAACTAGAATAGAAGATGATGTTAATGACTTCAAAAAGCAACATAGAGAAGCTTTGATACTTCTTAAATGATCTATTATGGATGATTTAATTCTTGAAATTCATAATAAATATTTTGCCACAACACCATGGGAAAAGTTGTATAATAAGTATTATATAATTGAAGTAGGAAATGCTTTGTTTTTGAAGGATCTTATCTATTCTTAGTTAAAAGAAGGAAGATTTGTTTCTAAGTGCCTTATAAATATAAAGTATCTAGAAGATCAATTGCCTATTATTTAAAATATAGTAAATGATGAAAGTATAGTTGGTATTATTTTATGAGGTTTTCTTCCATCCTTGAGTCTTTTGTTGAATCTTAGCATTTGCTTGATGAAACTCAAACTTTTAATTCTAAAAAGATATATTTTTTAATTTTACAAAAATATAGAAGACAATCACATATGAGAATATTTACCCTAGGTGAATACAAAGAGTGCATATAGTACTAAATATATATACAAAGACAATTAGAATGCCATACCCTCATAATATTATCACAATCTAGGTAAAAATTCTAATATAAAGCAATCCCAAGTTATTTATTTATTTAGTGTAAGAAATGCAGTCATTTCAAATAGGATTGGAGCAAGGTAAGGAATAAACAAAATCAGTAAAGGAAGAAACAAACAAATTTTGTTGAGATAGAAGACCAGGAAGATAATTTTATTTTTGTAATAAATTAAAATTCATATGATAAATCTACTAAGTGGTACTTTGATTTTAGAGCATCCAAATAATAAACACATCAGAAAGACTAGTATAAGAATTTCATCAAAGATCTAAACAAGAATGAATATATTTCACTTAGTCAAAATTTATCATAATCTATTGAAGCATGTAGTGATGTTAGCATGCCATTGAATACCAACATTACACACACCTTCAAGAATGATCGATATATTATTGATATGAACAAAAATATTTAGTTCATTAGTGAAATCACTAGGAATTCTTAACTTGCTATGCATTTTCATAAAGTTAGTTGTAAAGTGATGCATGTGAGTAAAAATAAGATCATTGCTCTTGGTATAGGTGAGAAGGGGCTATACAAGTTAGTTAATACCAATTCTACCAATCCATTTACATTTTTAGTTGAATATACTAGTTTTGTTCTTTGGTATAAGGGATTTAGTCACCTAAATTATAAGTATTTGTCAATTCTCACTAATGTGGTTCATGGATTTCCATCCGTTCAAGAGTAGCAAAATTTATGTGTAGGATTTCAACATAGAAAAAGAGTCATAAACCATTTGAGACAAGTGAGTCTTGGTATACACAAGGTGTTTTAGATTTAGTGCATAATTATTCATGTGGTCCAATGAATATACCTTCTGTTTATGGTGCCAAATATTTTTGGTTAATGGTTGATGATTAATTGAGGAAGATGTAGGTATATTTCCTCAAGTATAAATATAAATATTTTTCATACTTTCAAACATTTAAGATCCTTGTAGAGAAACAATTTGGAAACCAAATTAGGGTCTTGAGGTTATATAATGGAGGTGAGTTTACCTAAAAATACTTTCAAGATATTTTCAAGCATAAGGGTATACACATGCAGTAGAAAAATCCTTACTCTCTATAAAAAAATAGGATAGTAGTAATGCATGAGCATATGGTGGTGTAAGAGTGATCTTGCATCACCCGAAAAAAAATTGTAATTGTTTAATTTTGTAAAACTAGTAAAACTAGTAAAACTAGTTTAACTTGCAGGAGATTTTTGAAGGTCTTAGAGGTCAAATTTGAGGATTTTTGGCTAGATATGGGCCTTGGTACGAAGAGCTGATGTTTATGTTGCTTAGATCATTTCATGCCATTTTCAAAAATATGTTGTAATAATCAATAGGGTCAACGAGCGCAAAGTTACGACCTTGACAAGTTGCCCCCAAATTTTAAACTTGAAATAGATGGTTTTAGGCGAGAAAAGGGGAAAACAAGGTATTTGAGGGAACTTTCAGAATTGTAAAAGGATTTTTGATTTTGTATCCTCATTTTTGGCATGAAATTAAGGAAAGGTTTGATTCTCTAAGTTTTTCAAAGGAAAAACACTTGTGTATCATTTGTTCGGTGTTGCTTGTGTAACGTGATCTCTACCAAGTAGAAAGGACAAATAGGAAAATAATGGTGATGGATAGATGTAAGGTGCATAACAAAAATATTCCATAACATTACTAGGTAGAAGTAGTAAGTATTATAGTCTTCATTCTCAATAGGTGTCCATGTAAATATCTATAGAATATTTCTCCAAAAAAAACTTGGTTCAAAAGAAAATATTTGGTTAGTCATTTATATTTTTTGTTTGTATTGATTTTACATTAATTTATAAGGAGAAAATAACTAAGCTAAGTGCAAAAAATTAAAAGTTCATTTTTGTGGGCTATAGTGAACAATTTAAGGCATATAATTGCATGATATGTTTAATAATAAGATTGTAACTAATAGGGGTATCATTATAACTAGTAGGGATATCATTATACATCAGAAGGTTCCTTTCTTCTTAGATGAGGGTAAATCTATTGATATTTCTATATGTTTTAGAATAAATTATGGTATTACAATAGGTAGTGAACTTTACTTGGATTTAGATACATCAAATATTGATGATGAGAATAAATATGTGAAGACTCAAACACATTTATGTGTTGAAAATACACGTTGTGATGGCCTTGGAGAATAAAGCTTGAGTGAGGTACACCCAAATGAAGTTCACTAGTAATAAGAGCCATGTTAATTACCAAAATGGTATACAAAAGCAATGCAATATGCCAAGGATGATGAGAAAGTAGTAATTGGGTTATCTACACAAGCTAGAAATAAGCATAGACAAATAAATGAGTAGGAAAAATTTGCTTTAGTTTATAACTTTTTGCACCCAATAGCTATGAATAGGCCAAAGGTAAACTATATTGGAAAGATACCATGGAGGTAGAATTTGACTCATTGATGAAGAATAAAATAGGGAAATTGTGTCAATTACCCCATGGAAAGAAACCCATTAGTTTTGAATGGGTTTACAAGGTAAAATGTAAATAATATGGTTCAATAGGAAGGGTATGCAAAATAGGGAGGTATAGACTACGGAGAGACATTTTCTCCAACTATAAAGATGGTGGTTTTCCAATTAGTCCTCTCCATTATAACATAATTTGGATGGTAGGTATACCAGATGGATTTTAAGAGTACCTTTAAAAATATATACTTGGAAGAGGAGGTCTATCTAGTGCATCCATAGGAGTTTTAGATACTAAAAAACATCAAGTTTGTAGATTGATTAAGTCCCTATACAGACTTATGTAGGTTCCTTAAGGCTACTATATTAAAAATGATCAATACCTTAGAGATCTAGGATTAAATAAGAGCTTTTTTTATCCTAATTTCTACATAAAAACTACAATAAATGGTATTATAATTCCAATTGTGTATGTTGATGACCTAGTTACCACTAGTAGTATATCCCACTTGATTTGACAAGTAATATTTGGTTTGTGTTCAGTTTTTGATATGTTAACTTTAAATATCCTTCATTACTACCTAGGTGTATTTTGGAGATGTTGTCATACTATATTTATATCACAAAGCAAGTATGCCAAAACACTTTTGAAAATATTTTAGATGATAAATTGTAATTCAATATCTATACTTATGGAAGTTGGCTGAAATTGTTAGCCTACTCCAATTCATCTCTATCAATGAGTCAACATAACATAAATTGGTGGATATATTAATTTATCTTATGCTCACTCAAATAGATGGAGTGAGTTATTTATATCATTTCATGTCAAATACACTCAAGTATGTTGAATACAATCCTCCCCAAGGTAGTCCTACAAACTCCAATAATCAAAACCACTTTTACTTTGGAGGATATTTCTCCCAAATAACCAATGTGTCCATGTATAAAATATATAGATAACAATTAGTTGAATGTAGACTCCACTTACTTAGAATACCTTGGAGTGTTTCCGATTCCCCCTCAATTAGAAGAAAAATCTAGTATTTTAATTTAGAAAACCATAGTTTTCAATATTGGGTCATTAGATGATCCCAAGACCCTCAAGTTAGGAAAATTTCTAACCATGATAGAACATGATGAATACACCAATATGATAAAATAATTCAAGGATATATTTGCTTGGTCCTATGTCAACATGCTTAGTTTATACCGTTTCCTACTTGTTGATCACTTAATTATCACCCCTGATGCAAAAACCATAAAATAAAAACTATAGCAAATACATTCAAAAGTCACACTTCTAGTTAAATAGGAGCTTCAAAAAATCCTCAATTCCATCTTCATAAAATTCATAGACTATATTAATCACATCTCTAACATTGTACCCATTGCCAAGAAAAGATTAAGTGTTAGGGAATGCAATGAATTTTGATACATCAATAAATAATGTCCCAAATATGATCATTATGATAATCAATTTCATGCAAGATGTGGGATGCTATCCTTTATGGATAGATTATTAGGGTATAATCAGGTCAATATAGCCATCAAGGATCAATCCAAAATAGCTTTCACTATGATGTGGGGAACCTTTTGCTATGAATTCATGCCCTTTATGCTAAAATTTTAGGAGCTATCTATTAGAGAGCCATGATCTATACCCTCTATGTTATGATGCATGAATTCATGGAAGAATATTTAGATAAACTTATTTTTAGATCTATAAATAAAAAGGATCATTTCAAGACCTTAAATATTTTTTTGAGAGACTAAGAGAGTACAAAGTATGATTAAAGACTAAAAAATATGTATCTTTGGGGAAACATTAGGAAATATATTGGGATATATTGTATCTAAAAAAGGAATTGAAGTTGATTTGATAAAATATTTACTATTTTCAATATGATAACCCCTAAAACATTAACCCAACTTTATAGTCTCCAAGGTAAAATTCAAGCCATCAAGAGAATCATCTCCTAGTTTGCTGACAAGTGCATTCCTTCACAAAAATTCTAAGAAAGAATGTACTTTTCAAATGCAATAATGGATGTCAAGATGCATTCAATACCCTAAAATCCTATCTCATGTCACCTTCTATCCTTGTCCTACCCAATCCTCAATTACTGTTGTTGCTATACATAACATCCATAGATTATGTCTTAGAACATATGTTGGCACAATATGATGATAAACATAGAAAATGAGATATCTTATGCATTAGCTAAAATTTGGTTAACTATGAAGTCAAATGTACATCCTTGGAAATAAAATTCCTAGCTATAATATTTATACCCCAAAATATTAGAAATTATATGCTTAGTTATATATCTTTTGTCATAACAAGTGTTGATACCTTGTGATATCTTATATATGAACCTTACCTCTTAAGAAGAAAAACTAATTGGGTTACTATGCTTATTGAATTTGGTCTAGAGTTTATCAATAAAAAGTCTATAAATGGTCAAATTATTGTTGATCAATTAGCAACTAAACCCTTAGAAGCTAGCCAACCATTAGTTGTATACTTTCTTGGTGAGTTAGTCATGAAACCAATTGTAGAAGTAGATTAAGAAGACTCTTGGACCTTATAATTTGATGGCTTAATATGCATTTAAGAGCAGGGGTAAGAGTAATTTTGGTCACTCCTCAACAACAACTAATCCCTTTATCCTTTAAGATTAAGTTTTCTTGTATCAAAAACATCACAAAATACAAATCCCTTATCCTAAAGCTACATGTTGTTATATCTCTCAATGTTTAAAGTATTTCTATCTTTGGGGACTCCAAGTTTGTCATCAACCAAGTCCATGGTGTTTATCAAACTAAAGATGATAAACTAAAACCATATAAACAAATTATCAAAAAGCTAATAAATTGTTTTGAGAGTAAAATGTAAAAGGCTACAGTTTTTAAAATTCATGAGGTCATAGTCCATATGAGATAGATATAGGTTACCCAATATATAGTTATACCTAACCATACTCTAGTTACTAAAATATGGTGTACAACCCTATGACCATCAAGATTCAAATATTGGACCCCTATTCAGATTTCTAAAGTCTCCACCATTGATAAAGTAATCATTTATATTATCCTTAGGTCCATTATCCTCTATGCCAATGATATGGATTCGTCTACATCTCTAATCCATATAGAGTTGGATGATGAGAAAACCACCATTATCATTAGATAAGTTAGGCAACCCTCCACTTTAGATTCCAACCAAATTCCCTTAGAGGTATTTTTACTTACCTCATCCCTCTAGTCCTTGCTATAAGATACCTTTGCCTAAGGGTGACACTTGGCTTGATGGTTTAAACTACATTGAGTGTAAAAATATCGAGTAATGAGCTTATAGATATGCTATCATTGGTGATATTTTGTATCATCACACCCTTAATACCATCTTGTTTAGATATTTAAACCATGTTGAATCCCAAACAATATTCTAAGAGGCTCATAATGGATCATGTAGTGGTCACTTTAGTGGTGTTTACATCACTAAGAAACCCCTTAGTATGGGTTACTATTGGTCCTTCATAGAAGAGGACTCTTGAAACTATGTCAAGAGATGTAATACCTGTTAGAAGCATGACAACCTTATCCACAACCCTTATCAATACTTCAATCCATAACCACACCTTGGTCTTTCTCTATTTTGAGACTGGACATAATTGGGAATATAAGCCTCATGTTTTTTGATAGAAAAAAATATCATCATGTCTATTAAATACCTCACTAACTAGGTCAAATCTATGACCTTAGCCTCAACCACTAGAGTGCAAGTATTCAAGTTTATATTTAGACAAATATTTAGATATAATGACATCTCTTTTGTTCTTATCTTAGACAATGGAATATATTTTAAGAATAAATATATCTAGAATATTTATACCAAATATAAGATACAAAAAAAATGGTCCATCCCTTATTATCCTCAAGGCAACAACCAAGCCAAAGCCTCTAAAAAAACCCCTATCAATATTTTTCAAAAAGTTAGTAAAACTGGAAGATTAGCATCCCTAGTTATATCTTACACTTTAGGCATATTGCATGGGTGTCAGAATACCTACTAGTGCAATACATTATGCTTTAGTCTATGGAACTAAAGTATATATTTTTTAAAAGCTTAAGGTACCTTCCCTATAATTTCTATTACAAGATGTCACTTTAGGAGATGGATATTGTATTGACTTGCTCACCTTATCCAACTAAAATTACTTGATGAAAAATACTTCCATGCCTTAAAACACCTAAGGGTATACCAAAAATGTCTTAAGAAAGCCTACAACAAGAAGGTATGATCCAAATACTTTGAAGTTGGTGATCTAGTCCTCAAAGAAAACTAGAAAAACACTTATGTCAAAACTAAGCTCAAAGGTAAGTTTGATCCTAATTGGCTAGGTTTATACATCATAATCACCAACTATGGTTTAGGTGAATATTGCCTCACCATGCTTGATAAAATTTAACTTCAGGAACCAATGAATATAATTCATATTAAAAGATATATATCTAAAATAATAAACTTCTAACTACTGGCTTTATGACTATTTACCTTATGACTTCCTACTTATATGCATTTATTTATATTTTCTTGGGTTTCTTGTAGCATAAAGAGTCAAGGATCCATGATGATATGAAAATTATGATCCTAGTTAGGATGGATTATTTTCATTTTTATTAGGTGAATAATACAAGTGAATCCTCCCATGTTCTATATTGCAAACTATTTGCTATGACATGCATATCATAATATCTTACAATATGTGAGAAAAAATCTATGATAATTTAAAAAATTGTATATATATTTTACCATGATACATGCCTTCAAGGCATGAGTGGGTAACATCATCATTATTCTATCAAATGCTATCATCTGTATTCTTATCAGATGTCACTATCATTTTTTTCAACCTATGACTCTTACAATATTTGTATCTAAGAAAAGGGATATTCATCCTTTCATTTAAATACAAAGCATTTGGAGTCATAAGTGGGCATCATGTCTCAATAAAACCTCAAAATAAATTCTATCGCCTAAATGTGTTCCTCTAGAGGTAAAGTAGAAGTACCTTATGATATGTTATCTAAAGGTAAATTCATCAACCAATGTCCTCTATGACATTTGTCTAGAGGTAAGTCTATTGCCATTTGGTGCATCTACAAAGTCCTTAAAAAAAGTTTATTTTGAGGTAAATCTATTTAAGGATTTTGAACATAATCAATAAAATCTTTTTGACATTCGTCTAGGGGAATAAAAATATTATATATCTTGTATCATAGCAATTCCTTATGACATTATCTAAAGTCCTTTGGCCACATCCATTTTTGTATAATATCTTGTATCATAGTGATATCTCATGGCATTATCTGAGGTCCCCAAGAGAACATATTATTTTATATCATATCTTGTATCATGCTAATGTATTATGGTATTATTTAATGTCCCCTTGGGCATAAATATTTTGTACATACTTGTATTAAATTTGTATCATTCTTATATTATTACACACAATCAAACATCTATTCTAAATCATGTCATTTGTGCATTTTATATAAAAAATCTATTTCACACATATTTTGTAACATAAATATTATCATAACATCAATAGTCACAAAATCACAATAAAAATTAAATAACTTAAAATAAATATACATTCATCACAATTTTTAACACATCATCAAATATTAAATAACCAATGTATATATCATAAATATTTTATATATTATCATATAATACAATAATCATGAATTGATATGATACAAAAATTAACATTGGCCCTCCAAGGGAAATCCTAGAATTAGCTTTGGTCCCTAGTGTCCAAGGATATTACTCCCCTTCCTATGGTAGCAACATCCTAATAGAATATTATGACTATCTAGTCATGGACTGTGAGTTGCTCTATGATATCTATGTCTAGCTTGACAATGATTATTAATGATTAGCTAGAATGGCTGCATGGTAGGTGGTCCTATAGTAGGTCAATATATCAACCTCTATAGTAAGACCTACCTATACCTAATCTATCTCTATCAAGTTCCATTATTACATTACAACCAACTAATCTAGTAGGATCTAGACCAAATGATTGCCACTTTCACTAGCTATTATTGTGGCCTTCAACACAACTGCATCTCTCTTAGCAGTTAGACTCAACATTATTGAATACATCATTGAGGTCTATTGAAACAAGTGGTTTTGCTCTTGATTTTATATCAATATCTCTACTTTGGCCACGTTCCACTCCATCATGATCACTACCATCATAACCTATAGATTGACCACTTGTATAACAAGTGTATCCTTGTCTATCTTCATGTATGATGAGGTGACTTGCTAGATTTTTCCTCACCTATCATGATAATTTGTATGATTGCTACTCCTACTACTCTAGCTACCCCCTTCATTTTCAACTAGTATTTCTACCATTATCTAATAAATGGTAGGACCACCCATTGAGATCCCATAGGTTACCTCCCTAATCATATACTATCCTCATCCTCAACCCCACAATTATAATAATGATAGGGTGTATGGTTTGGTACCACCCCTAGTAGTATTTTATTACATTGGGATCATCAATTCTAGGATACAAAATGACTGAATAATATACATCTAGATTAGGGTGTGAATCAAGATATGATAAGTTGTTGAACCTTTGATCTTATGTCAAAAAAATATTCCAAAATAGATCTAAAATGATGTCCTACCACAGGTTGAACTATTGAACACATGCTCAAAATAAAAGATCTCTTGTTCTCCTCATGGTTCAACTAGCCATTATTCCTATTCATCCTAGTTAGTTGATAGACATCCTCCACTAGCCTCTATGGCCCCTCTAGGACTGCCATGTAATATGATCTTAGTAGATATCATCTACTAATCACTTCACTCTATTGACCATACCTTTGTTAGGACTACTATAGTTTATCCTTAAGGTGATATTTCCATCTATATTTCAAGGGTGCCTCTACATCATCAATATATTCTAGTATCCTTGGTGGCCACATAATGGCTATATACTCTTAGGCCCATACCTAAAATAATGTATAGCATGAGAGCCCTCTGATTTTACTATAAAACACCCATTGTAGTGAATGATGCAATAAAAAAGGATTACAAGTCCCAAAGAAAATATTGTCTATTACTCTACTATATCCACCACCACCTCTCCCCATCCTTATTGCATAATCTATTTTTTTGTGTCTCCAATAAGAACTCATAGCACAAATATGAACAAAAATGGTGCTTGCTTATCCAGCTAACCTCTGGCATATGGAAAATTGATGTTAATGCTAGAATTGAATAAAAGAAAATGAGGATCACTAATAAACTAATGTAAACTTTGCTATTGATATTGACTCATGTAGACAAGTGCCCCTTTGATCGATACTCAAAGGATCACCCAAACATCCTTGACAATAATGGTTAATTCCTTACATGATACCTGAATGATATTTATCTTTGAATATCATCAATTAGTGTAGTTAGGAGAGCATGATCATACTCAACCTTAAATATAAGGGCTATGTATTACAATATTACTACTACATGGAAAGCATGATCCTCAAAATATAGTAGTTCTAAGATCATATCCAAAGTGTATGGACATTGATTTTGACAGTATATAGTCTATAGTCTGTTCTGTATACGCAAACAAAGACATTAGTTTTTATATCCAAAATAAATTCCAATATCATATTTTTATCTTAACCTTTTCTAAAACTCAATATCAAAACTAAAATTAGCATAAACACCAACAATAGGAAAAAGCATAACCAGACAATAAAAACATTATCAAATGATGAAAGCACTAGAAAATGGAGAAAGTGTGATCGATCAGTGAAAGCATTATGATTTGGTAAAAGTGCTAGCATAGTAGCATTATCACTATGTAAAAGTGTTTCCCTTTTCTAACAATGCATTTTTTGAGATAAACATTTAATTTTTGTAAAGTTTTTAAAGACATGCATTAGGTTGTGTTGGACAATATTGCATTATTTGGTACATGCTAATGTAACACCATGGTATATTTATGTTACAAATGTAGATATGTAATAGAATAGGGTTTTAATCTATAGTTTGTATAAGTGATTTATATTTCCCCTTTATGTAAGTGTCTATGATAAGGATATGCACAAGTGTCATGTAAGTAAGAGTGCAAGTGTGTATTGAGAGAATGTGCACAAGTGTCATGCATGTAAGTGTGTAAATATGTAATATAATAATGTGCACAAGTTTATTGTATTAAGAGTGCATGTAGGAGAGTAAAATTCATTTAGAAGTGTGCAAGTGTCATAGAATCAAGTTTGCATATGAGAAGAGAGTGAAGAGTCTAGTATAAAAGTGGAAACATGAGAAGCCAAAGGATAAGAATAGAAAATGTTGCAACTCCCAAATATATGAGGAGTGCGATAGTCGAGTATTGAAGAGTCACATTCCTATGTCTATATTATGGAGATAAATATCTATACAATATAATGGAAAATTGTCTATAGCAATCACCACAACAAGCATTCATAATAAAGCTTGTATATAGATTCTGAGCAATATTATTATAAGTTTTCTTCATGTATGTACATGAATGATTTTGGCCATGTACATTAATATTTGATATTATAGTGAATGTTATTCTATTTATATTTTCCTGATATATATTTTATTGTTCATATATTTAATTCCACTCTTGATTATTGATATTGAGACCTAAGATATTGTGGCTTAATTATATTGGGACCTGTGATAATTTAAGATAGTTTGGCTTAAAATCCAATAGTGGTATTAGAGCTACCACTTAACTTTATCCATTTTTTATAGAGTTATATTTTAGATCCACCATTATATTAGAGTTTGTCCACTTTAAAAGTAGTGAAGACTTGGAATCTATTTTAAAGGTATGATTGAGTAGATATTAAGGGGATAAGTAAAAGTCACCCTGATTTGGATGCTAGGGTCTTTCCACTAGGTTTAGAGAAAATAAATGAAGACAAGGACTCAACCAAAATTGATTGAGGGCCAACTAAAAAGAAAATTGGAAGTGAGGGGATAGAGAAAAGTCACCTTGATAATAATTGGATTCTCTAGAAAATAGGAGAATCATTTTTATCTTAGGTTTGACCTAAGACATTAGAGATTGAGAAGCAACATAGATTCTAGAATATTGAGAAGCAACATAGATTCTAGAAGATTGAGAAGCATCATAGCTTCCAAAAAAATAGAGAAGCATCAAATATTCTAGAAGACAGAAAAGTAATATAAGCTTCTTGAGAAATATAGAGAAGCAATATAAGCTTCCATAGATCAGAGAAAGAATAATAATAATAGAGAAGGAAGCATCATAAGCTTCCAGAGATAAGGAAATATTGGAGGAGCAAATTTTTTAGATAATTAGAAGACTAGAAGGATTAGGTTGACTAGAAATATCTTCATATCATTTTAGTCATGGCCTTGGATTAGTTTTTTGAAGTATTCTTTGAGGAACCATTTCAATGTAAAAGAAGGTAGAGGCTACCATACAAAATATACATAAGAAGGTAAATATTCATAAGTTCCATCAAGAGTGCTACCATACAATGGCTATCTAAGAGCCATAAGATCTACCATACATAGATTATCAAAGATCCATAAGCACTATCATACAACTATCTAAGAGATATAAGTATGTTTATCTATAAGCTATAAGTGTAGCTATCTAAGAGTTATAAGAGAGGAGCTATAAGTTCCATCCTACATAAACTACCTGAAGTGAGCATTGTAATAAAAAAATTGAGTGCTAAAAAAGTGCTAGCATTCAAATAAAGTCAAGAAACCATAGGCGCTAACAGATTGCTAGCATTCAAAGGAAATCAAGAAGCCATAAGTGCTAATAAAGTGCTAGTATTTGAAGGAAATTAGAAAGTGATAAGTGCTAACAAAGTGTAAGCATTCAAATAAAATAGGAAAGTCACAAGTGCTAGCACAACACTAACATCTAGAGAAAATCAAAGTGCATTCACCCAAGAAATTGAACACTATAGAACCACAAAAACTGAGTGCAACAAGTGTTAGAAGAAAGAGCATTTTCAATCCATGAGCAATCTGAGAAAACTAGAGTGTTTTCAATCCATGAGGAATCGAAGCACTACTTAGAAGGAATTTGAGAGATATAGCAATTTGAAAGGAATATTGAGCATCATTTTCTAAAGTAATCCAAGCACCATGAAAAATATAGACACTAGAGTAGTTGGAATAAGGAATTAATTAGTGAGTTTGAGTGTTGCAGTAGATAGAATATTGCAAGCTGATTCGAGTATTGAAGGTGTAAATTTAGCTAGCAATCTAGGTAACTTTCAAACATTACATTTTGCATTGATTAAGTGCATCCCAAATTTAGCACATCATCAGAAGGGAAGGTATGATAAATTACCTTTCATATTAGTATTATTGGAGGGAAAGTAAAGTAGAATTAAATTTGAATATTTTAAAAGGTTTTAGGTGGGAGTTATAAGGTTTTCTACATTATTGATTTTTGAAATTGATTTTTGCAATTTATTTTTCAAAAGTCAATTTTTGAAAAAAATTAAATTTTATTAAGTATTGGAGTAATAAGGATTTCAAATTCAAAGTAATTGAATCATTGAACTACAAATCATAAAAGAAATTATTAGAAATGCATTCAATAAAGATAGTAAAGAAATGGTGGATAAATTAAAGTTTTATTCTCAAAACTTGATAGATGATGGAAAGAAGAAAATACCAAAATGGTTTAGAAATACACTTGAGGACTCAAAGCTAGAAAAAATGGTAGATTTTACTACTATGAGACCACAAACTTGTAGTTTAACAAGAATAAATTCTATAACAGAACCTACAACTACTCAGATTGCCATGGATTTCAAAAACATGTGACTTATTTATAAATAAAATAAAGGAAGAATGGCCTTAATAGTGCATTTGATGGTTGAATTGTTTTCTTAAGAACACATATGATCATAAAGTATTAAAATGAAAACATAGATCAAAGAAATGATATTGTATTCAGTTGAAGTGTAATTATTGCAATAGAATTAGGGATGAAGAAGCTATTTGCTGGAATATTTATCCATATAAATTTTGTGGAAGAAATAATCATTCTTGAGCATTTTGTTGGTACAAAAGGAAATATTATGAGAGATTTAAAAGAATGCTATTATTTAGATGTAATGAGAGAAAGTGCACGTGTCATGTATTTCAGAGCAAAATATTCTATTTAAAAAATGGAGGACAAAATTGCAAAAGAACAAATCAAGGACAAAATATTTGATCTTGTTTTATCTAAGGATCAGATAAATGATGAAGTGTTTTATTTTTTAGAAAAACAAGAAATAGGAAAATAGATCAAGTATGGTCTAAATTTATATTTTAGAGTAAACATGATAGAAGCACATGAACAAAATTTCAAGGACAAAGAAGAAGCAAATATCAAAGAATAAAAGAATGAACATGAAGAAGAATTCAGAGCGAAACTCAATAATGAAGTTGAAGATAAATCTCAAATAGTGTTTCATGGATAATGCAAGGTCCCATGAAGATCCAAATGAATATTGAAGACTAAAGTCTTCAATAACCAAATAATGTAATACAGGGGGGTGTTGAAGAATATTACATTATTTGGTATATGCTAATGTACCCCATGGTACCATTATAGTATAAAATAAATATGTAATAGATTAGGATTTGAGTCTATAGTTTAGATGAGTGATTTATATTTCTCCTTTATTTAAGTGTCTATGTGCAAGATATGCACAAGTGTCATGTAAGTAAGAGTGCAAGTGTGTATTGAGATAATGTGCACAAGTGTCATGTATGTAAGTGTATAAATATGTAATGTGAGGATGTGCACAAGTGTCTTGTATTAGGAGTGCATGTAGGAGAGTAAGAGTCATGTAGAAGTGTGCAAGTGTCATAGAGTCAAGTATGCATGTAAGAAGAAAATGAAGAGTCTAGTATACAAGTGGCAATATGAGAATCCAAAGGACAAGAATAGGAAAGGTTGCAACTCTCGGATATGTGAGGAGTGCAATAGTCAAGTATTGAATAGTCACATTCCTATGTCTATATTATGGAGATAAAGCTCCATAAAATGTAAGGGAAAATGATCTATAGAGATCATCACAACAAGAATTCATAATAAAGCTTGAAAACAAATTTTGAGCAATATTATTGTAAGTTTTATTCATGCATGTACATGAATTATTTTGGCCATTTACATTCATATTTGATATTATAGTGAATGTTATTTTATTTAAACTGATATATATATATATTTGATTGCTCATATATTTAATTCTACTCTTGATTATTGATATTGAGACCTAAGATATTATGGCTTAATTATATCGGGACCTATGATAATTTAAGATATATTAGTTTAAAATCCAACATGTTGATCTTACTCTCTTGTAATTAATGACCTCACTTGATTTGTAGGGTGTGTTGATCTAACCCTCTAAGTCATGGAAATATCTACTATGATCATGGGTCCAAAGCTCTATTTTAAAATTGTTAGTGACAAAAATAATTTTTTTTACCCCTTATCCATTTAGCCTTTGTCTCGCTTCATCTAGTTTTTTTATTTCATCACAATCTCTCATCAAGTCATCTATGTATAACATAGACAAGTCAAGTTTCCTTGGTTGATCTTGATTTTTTCTCTAAAAATCAAGAGACAACATAGGGGCATGATAATATTTAATACCATTGAAAATAATAATTTTATATCCTAAGTGATCTACTCATCATAATCATCAATAATATTTAATTCTAAACCTTAATCAACATGAAATATGCATGTCTCAAAATTAGGACAAGCAAGCTAGTTTTTGACATATTCATCATTTTATAAATGCATCAAAAGGGGTAAATGTAGACACCCAATTTTGAACATATCCTAAAATACTAAAATATCACTAGCATTTACCTCATCAATAAAATCAGATATATTGATCAAATCAACAAGCTAAAGTTTAATACAAGGAGAATTTAATGCCTCTAAAAGCAAAAGTATCATACTTAAGGTGGTAACACTGGTGACACAACTGACTGGTTAGTGATGGTTTTGCAAAATTTTCAAAATTAATATTTTACCACCCATTCAACCTTGTAACATCCATTTTCATATTAGCATAAATATCATAAATATTTCCAACATTTATAATACCAATGCTATTGATTGTCAAAATTAAAAAAAGGAAAGGTAGGCATTTGATAGGTAACAACTGCCTGCCAAATTAGTAGCCTATCATCTCAATCACTCTTGAAATCCCTCAATGATCATAATCTTATGGAATTTGTAGTTAGTCTCCCCTTGATCCTCTCAACATTCCCTTTTGTTCCTCATCAAATATGCCACCATCCTTGCATGGAAACTTTCCATCCTTCTCCCTCCAATATTGTTGCTCCTGTCCATGCAACCCACCACCACTACAACCTACCAAATCAAGTAGATCCTCTAATGGATCCTCTAAGTTATATATGGATTATATAAAACCAACCCTTAGGGGGTACCAATATATACACTTTTTAAGTAGCAAAGCCCTATCAAATTTTGCAATCAATCTAATCTTTTGCATTGCAAAGTTTTACTGAATTTCATTGTGAGTCTTAAGCAACAAAACTTTGCAATGAGGTGATGCTTATTCAACTATTGACATATACATGTAAACCTCATAAAGATATTTTTAAGATGTAATTAGGAAGGTTTCATGTGAATTTTTCAAAGCTTGTACAAGTTAGAGATCTTGATTTTAAGGTCTCCTAAAATTGCATCTACATGGGCATTGGAATATGCTATCTATTTGGATCTAGAGGACTTGTCTCTTATCCATCATCTCTATATTAATATTTTAAGCATTTCATCTATCAATTTTGTGAATTGTTACCTTATTTGTATAATTTTAGCATTAGGAATTTAGTTTCATATCTAAATTATAATTTAGTATTATCATATTGCATTTAACCAGTCAAGTAGAAAATATCTATCTAAACCCTTGTACCTTAATGGTCAAGGTCTTTCATTACAATCATTTTCCATGAGCTTCCAATTTTGAAAATCAAATTTTCTACATATATAGGTGAAATCATTGCAAGATTTTAGTAACAAAAACACTATTGGTTTTTTTTTTTATATCATAGAGAATATAAATCTTGTAGTCTATCATTCTATAATAGTAAGCAAAACCACTATTCATAGTAAAAATTTCCAATGACTCTTTTGATCAACTATGGTACATTTTTTGTCTATGAACTAGACATAATTTCTAGATTTTTAGGTTTATAAATATTTTATGGATAGAGGTTTGATATTAGATGAGTGGATGATAACCATACTCTAACTTGGGCAGAGTCCTTAGAATCTAACTATTTTTTTTAGTTTTCCATTTATATGTATTTTGAGGAATAAGGGGTAGATATGTAAAATAATAGGTAAAATTCCACATAATGAATGCATCAAAAACACTTCTATATAAAGTGGCACTATAGCTAATTAGGGATCAAAAAATAGGTTTTATCCCTCTATTTATGTTCCTTAGATTAGTTTAGTTTCTAAAATGTTTGTTCTTATCTTTTTGCTATTTGTTTTATTGATTTTATGCATAAAGAAAAATAAACAAAAAATAGGTAGACATAATATTAAGGGAATATATTTTAACATTCTATCATTTTGAGACTAAAACTTAGATGACACTTTGTATTTATATCCAATAGTGAATCACATATAGACTAGGAATTTTCTTTCCCATAAATATCAAAAGAAACATATAGTCATAATATCTATTTTCTACATCTTGTTTCCTGCATTTTGTACTTAGATTATATTTTAAGTTTTATATTAAGGTAAAGTAGTCTAAAAAGAATCTTAGAAAAAACATAGGTTTTTATGAACCTAAACATGAAACATAGGCTTCTAGAAAATATTACACTATCCTCAAAGTGAGACACCATGGACACACCATAAAATAGGGATACAAGAAAAAACACCTTTCCCATCTATGAGTTAGAGGCCATCCATAATTTATTGTCTCACAAAATGGTTCAATAACAGAATCCTAATTGACAACTAAATTTTTGGATAAGATCTTATACCATTAAATTGCTTTATCCCTTAATGAATATATGATAAAGCATATCATAATATCTTCTTCATGGATACTGATTTTAGTGTGGGATAATATATTGATGTGGTCTAGAGTAGTGTTATTCCTATTTCTATTAAAATTAGGTATGGAATTTATGGTAGCAACTAGGATATGGGAATAGAGAATTAGGATCAAAGGCCTTTGGTTTGTCTATCTACATAACTAATGTTGAGGTCTTATCAGATTTGAAGCCTAATAATTATAATTTTGGGGAGTTTATCCATATTGCATTTGTGGGGATATTGCATTTGACCAAGATAGGACTATGTATCCTATCCTTGGAATTGTGGTGCATACTGAACCCTTTGCTATTGTGGAGCACATTGAGGATATAGTGAAGGTGTATGATATTGAGGTATGAATTATGGATTAATATTTTGCATATGTAGTATATTTTGATAAGCCTAGGTATTATGATTTGACATGGCTTGTGGATTATGTAAATTTGATAAATTTTGTAATCCATACTAATGATTTTGTTGGTTTGATGAAGATAAGACCTGCTATAGATTTTGTGGGGGCCAAATTGTTAGAAAATTACCCCTATTCTCAGAGGATAATTCCATAGGATCTCATAATATTTCTATACACAAATCCATATAATAAATCACTCAAACAATGCACAATAACTCATTGAATTTTATTAAAGATACATCTATTGTGAGAAATGCATAAATTCTTCTTTGAGACATATTATAGATATTTGTATTTAATATTTATGTACATGAGACTCTTCATATTCACATGAATCTTGACCTTTGCACTTACATAAACTCTTCATATCCTTATACTCATGGGAGATCCAACTCTTCACATTTCTCTCTTACATAATAATAAATATCACATATTTAAATATAGATAGTCTCTCATGATTGCTCATAACTCCTAACTTCTAAACATGGAACTTCACTCACTTAAATCACACTTAGTAATATGACATCTCACACACACAACTCCACACTTATTTACATGACACATACTTACACTTAATAATATGACACCTACTATAGACTCAAATATTAAACACACCATAGACTAAAATTTTTAGAAGGTACCAAATAATGTAATACTTCTAACACCCCCATATTACATTATTTGGTATGAAGACCCTTTTTCTTACAACTATTTTTCTTTGTCTTGGTACTTTTAATCTAACTTGAGTACTTCTTTAGTTTTTGAATTGGTCCCTTTGAACTATTACCTGTTCCTGTCACATATCTCAGCAAATCATCACAATAATATAGTTCATGGCTTACATAGTTTTTTTCTCTATTTTTTTCATACTTGCTATCAGGTGTAGGATGTAACAGTTCATTATTTATATATCCTATTTCATGTTTATCCCCAACTAATTTTATCCTTTTTCATGTTTATCATGATCCTTGTTACTATTTGAATACTTCAAATCTTTGCTAACATGCTCTATGTCAATACAAATGCTTTTTGTATATATTTTCAATGCTCAAGTTCTTTTTGTCATATGTTCTATATATTCCATGAACATGGTTGTAACATTTATTTATTGTCATATCAGTTGTGTCACAACTGATATTTTTCAACAATTATTTTTACCTTTTATTTTTATCTTTAAGAACTTTGAGAGAGAGTAATGCCATATACATTATTTTTCCTATATCAATAGGTACTATAATAGTAACTTTAGAGTCTTCACTTGCTTCAGTAGATTTTGAGCTTAGATAATTACCAAATGTTGCAAAATTTTCATCTTTGGTTTCTTTGAAAATTGATTGTAAGACCCTCTTTAATTTTATTGATATATATTTTGTTCTTAAACATTATTTATCATGGGTTGTGTACAAAGCTTTAGATTTTTCAACATTTCTTCACTATCCTCTAGTGATGCATTCTGAATATCTGTTTCTCTTTTTGTTTGTTTTATTTCCATGGTAATTTTACCTTTGATTAATATTCAAATTCTTTAATCTTCTCTTCTTAAATTTTAATTACTTTCCTTTGTTGTAGATTTACTTATTACTCCTAGAATTTAAAAATTCTTCTTTATTCTTTCCTCAATAATTTTCTTCATCAGTTCTTCACTCATCAATTTTTCTTCAATTTAATCTTCCAATCTTCAATTTCTTCTCTTTCTTCAATTTCAAAATTTTCTTTTCCTTCAATATTTCATTCTTTTAATCTTCTTCAAATTTTATTCTTTTATTCTTCCTCAATTTTTAATTCTTCAATCTACAAAGGGGACTTAAGTAAATAACCAAATATAGCACTTGGGTTAAGAGTTAAGTTCGTAATTTTTCTTACATCTCCACCGCCGGGAGCCCAAGTATCAAATCCCTTGTCAGTATAGAGAAAATGTGGGCCGTCCACACATACTCCTCTTATCATTAATCGTGTCTATTCTTCCCCTGCATTCAAATGATATACTTCTTTTCAATTTATCTTTCTTCTTCTCTTCTTCAATTTCATTTTTAAATTTATTTCTTCAATATTTCATTCTTCATTTTTTTTTTACTCTTCTTCAATCTTCAGTATTTGATTTTTTATTTCCTCAAATTTCTAAAATTTCATTCCATTTCTTATTTCAAAATTTCCTTTTTCAATTAATTCCTTTTCCAACAATCTTCTTCTTCAATTTATTATTCAAATTTAATTTCTTCTTATAACTCCCTTCATTTGTTTCTTCTTTAATTAATTTTATTCTTTTTTTTTATAACTAGAATTTTATATACAAATTGGGTTTTTTAAGAGGATCCCAAAACCTTGTAACAAAAAGGGCCGTAGCATCGAGATTTAAAGCAACTCCTTAGTACATGAAAATAAATACAAACTGAAAGGGAAAGGGCCAGAAACAACCCTTGATCTAACAAAAAGACTAGATTCTAGAACTAATGAGTGAGACCCACTTCGCCAAAGTATCATCCTCCCATTGTTGGCAGACTAGGATCCTCCCAGGGGTGGATATAGTGCATCTACCCAAACCTGTGCAGGGAGAGTAGGAAGGCCAAGAATAGCCTGCAACCAAAAATCCTGCCTGAAAACCCAAAGCAAGGAAATTTAGAAAACTAGAGAGGATCCTTGCCCAGGGATGCCTTGGGATGCAATCTAGGGTGTAGCCGGGCATCAAGAAACCACGCGAGAAAAGCAGCAAGTAGCACTGGGATACAGGCCAGGGATCAACAATGGGACAACCTGAGAAATGACATCAGGGCCCTCAAAGAAAAAAAATAGGAAGCCTCCACTTGAGCCTGAAAAGAGGAATAACACTACTAGGGATATCTACAGGCCAAGATATCCCTATTCACAACAAGGAGAAAAATAAGGAAGCTAAAAGGATACAGGGAAAACAACAACAGGTGCAAAGATAGGATCCCAAAAGCAAAAATTGAAGGAGGGAGGGGCCACAACTGCAAACATACCAATATCACCTCTAGACTAGTGAATACAGAAGGAAGCCCCCACCACTCTAATAGAAAGGCCCAAGAACCACCATACTTGCTCATGAACAAATCTAGGAAACTAGGACCAGAAGCCCCTGAATAGGAACTGAAATGAACAACCTAAGGATCCCAGGAGGGAAGCAGGAACAAATAAAAATATGGGATCCTTGGAAGCCTAACCTAGGGGAAATGGGGTCTCCATGCACTGATCATGGGTTCCCCCTCCAATATTTAGACATGCAACATAAAACCTAGGAACCCCAGAAGAAGGGACCAAGATCCCCCCATCCTTGATCATGGAAGCTTTAGGGAACTGGAACTGGGGCTGGGAAAAATCTAGGAAGAGGAAGAGGCCCATATCGAAGGGCAACTAAGGCCCTGGGTGTCCAAAAAATTGTAGATCCAATAAGAAGAAGCCTCCTAATAGGAAACAAAAAAGGGCCCTACCCAACGGGACGAGACCAACAACAACCACGGGCATCCCAGAGAGAAGTCACTAGCAGAAGAGGGAAATACCCCCCAAACCAACCTCAAAGTAGAGAGGACCTCACGGTATGCACCAAGAAGTAGTCGAAAACCCAAATTGTCTCCACCCATTTGGTGAAATACTCAGTGGCTGTTATGATAAATGTATATCAATCCAAAGACAAGGGAGAGATCTTACCAATTATATCCAAGCCCCACTGAGCAAATGACCAAGCCACTTGGATAGGTTGTAAGTCCTACGATGGCAGGTGCGTAGGATTAGCTTGGTGCTAACATTTTATGCACTTCCTAACATATGCTATGCAATAATTATCCATGATGGACCAATAGTAACCCATTCAAAGGATGCGCTTGACAATGGCCATGCTGCTAAAATGACCATCGCATGTACCATCATGAGCATGTGAAATCACCCAAGCTGATTCTTGGGGCTCAAGGAAACAAAGGATAATTCCATCATAGCTATGATGATACATGATGTCTCCTAAAAAGACATATCTAGTTGATTTTTTCTTAAATATTCTTTTTGTAGCATGTGACACCTATGGGATTACTCCAAGATTAAGGAAATCATGTAATTGTGATAACCAATCTTTATAAGTAATGAATTCGATTGATTGGGTGATGTGCTCCTACTACAATTCGACTTGCATGAATCTAGATTGGAAAATAACCTTATGGAGAATAGTGGTACCATTCTTTGTAGGACCCTACGAGAGAAAATATCGCCAAGGAGCCTTATTTAAAAAGTCTTTAGATCTATATAACCACTCATGGTTTGGTTCTATTTGAATCATGTGGACTAATTCATGATTTTCTTGAGCCTCATATCATATCGTGAATTGTGATAATGTTTTTACCTGGATGGTAGTGAAGTCAGTAGACAGATTCTACGAGATTAAAGATCCCAAAGATGCCATGGTGTTTGCAAATCTATTGTATTTTTGAGGGATTGCCTTGATGTCATACCACTCCAGTTGGACTAGGTAAGTGTCCACAAGTTCCTTGTATGCTTTCAATATAGGAAATATGAACTTATAAATCCCATTAACTTGATTTAATATGGGAAGGGAGTCACCAAAGATATTTAGCTTCTTTATCTTCATGGTGAGCACTGTTTGGAGACCCAATATTAGGGTCTTGTATTCAGTGTTGTTGATGGTACAAGGGAAATTGAATTTAAATGACAAGGATATTGGATCACCTTTTGGCATGAAAAACATAATCCCTATGCCACCCCCTTGCTCGTATTTTGAGCCATCAAAGAACAAAGACATATATTCTTTATTATCTAGTTCTTTAGGTTTAGGTGACTTTGATAATACAAAGACTGCATCATCAGGAATCTCTATGATGAGAGGCTTATGATATTGAAGAGTAGCCTTTACCAGTTGATCAGCTATTGCTTGAAATTTGATTGAATTTTGAATGATGAATTCTAGGTTGAATTTTGTTAATAGCATGATCCACTTTACAATACGTGTGTTATGATACGTCTTGCTCATCATGTACTGCAAAGAACTTTATTTTGAAATTACATATGTCATATGACTCAACATGTAGTGGCGTAACTTATTTGTCATAAATACCACTGCTAAGCAAAACTTTTCTATATATGCATATCATAGCTCGTAACTAACTAGAGTTTAACTAATGTAATATATTGCATGCTCTTCATTTTGCACATTCTTCTGGGATAGCATGGTTCCCAGTGCAAAGTCTATGGTAGATATATACAACAAAAATGATAGATCTAGTCTAGGTGGAGCTAATACTAGAGGTGATGCCAGGTATTGTTTGATCTTAGTGAAGGCTTTTTGACAGTCTTCATCCCAATTAAATGGGATCCCCTTATTGTTGGCAATTTTGGGTATGTTGCCTAGCTTCATGTTTGTGAGTTGTCATTGATGTCAAAAGGAGTTTGTGTTGATGTCAAAAGGAATTTGTGTTGATGTCAAAAAGAGTTTGGTGACAAAAAGATCTTGAAAGTTCCATGATGTTTGTTTATGGGTTTTTAATTAAAACCATGGTGACAAGGTTAAAGGTTTTTCTTAAAACCATCTGGACTCATTAAGGGTTTTTATTAAAACCATCTTGGCTTAATGAAAAGGTTTTTGCTCCTTGAAAAAACCTTAAAAGTCCATTTTGATTATTAATAAATAAATTAACTCAAACCTTTGAAAAGGTTTTAAGTTAAGTTTATTATTAATAAAATAATAATTATTAATTTAATAATTATTATTGAAAGGGTTTCTAAACCCTTAGCGGCGCTCATGTAAAAGACTTACCTCACCGACGTCAACTTGCATGGGATGAAAAATGCAATGTTTGAAAGGAGCGCCGACGTCAATTTGCATGGGATGAAAGACTATTAAAGGGCATTATTTCCTAAGGTTTTAAGCACCTTCGATTTGCGTGATTACCTTCAAATTCGTATTGCTCTGTGACCTTCGATTTTGGATTGCACTATGATTTTCGACATTTTGTGATTTTCGAGTTTCATATTGCTCTGTGTTTAAGTTTTGATTTCGTACGCTTGTGAGGAAGAAAAATATGTTTGTCTTTAATTTCTATGAGCAAAGGGAAGGTAAAACGATGAGTGGCGCTTGAGAGTTTCATTGGGCACTTGTGCTCCAATGGCGGAGGCAGTGGAGCGAAGGCGCTCGCTAGGCAGAGGTGTCAAGTTCGATTCATGATAGGCGTGTTTCAGTTTTTCTTGGTCATCGATTATTGTGCACGTGGTACAACAGTTGCCTTGGGCCACGATTTTGGAGGAGGAAGCACTTTGGCGCTTATGTTGGTGTCTCCACACTTCTCCTAAGGTTGGAGAATTGATTTTTGGCCAAGGTAGATCTTTTGTTGATAATGTGGAATATTTGATTTGACTTGGAAATTATTGTTGGTAATTGGATGGAGGTATAAGGTTAAATAGAAATATTGCTTTGACATTGTTATTATTGATGCTTAATGTTTATATGGTAAATGCATTTAGAAGTAAATGTATTTTAGGAGTTATAAGGGTTTAAGGAATAATTGTGCTTAATGTCATATTGGGGTTAGAAAGCCTTTGGAGTTATTGAGTGGATATTCTCTTGTAATTATTTTTGAGGTTGAAGTTATTTTGTGATATATTAAGTAGGAGTTATAAGGTGTAAAGGAATATTGTTGATATGTATATTTGTGAGTTTTGATTATTGATGAGTTGGAGTGATAAGGTGTTATTAGGACTCTTATCATTGTGCATTATTCCATTGTTGCTAACTCTAATTTGTGGTAAATTGAGAGTTAGTGTTGTGATAGATTTTGAGTTCTCCTTCTTCATCAAAGTAAAGGTATGGGCACATTATTCCATGGTTATTATTGATTGATGGTTTTCTGAAAATAAGTTTGGAGTGAAAAGGATTAAATTAAGTTTCCTTATTTGGAGTGGATCTTATTTTCTGAAAGTGGAAGTATTGATTATGCATTATGACATCATGATGAGTTTATGAGTTATTGCATAATTCTGGTTTATGAGAGTGGAAGCATTTGAAGTTTGCTTTAGGGTTTTTGAGTGAGAAGCTTATGCCATTGCTATAAGTTGTTGAAACCCTAATTGAGTTGAGATTGAAAGTTGAAGGATAGAACATATTGAGTCTCTAACAATTCTCTTTATGCTTCTATGAGATTGATTTGAGTTGAGATTGAGAGTTGAAGGATAGAACATATTGAGTCTCTAACAATTCTCTTTATGCTTCTATGAGATTGATTTGATATGATTGGATGAAACACATTGGGTCTCTAACAATTCTCTTTGTGTGTTCACATTGGGCAAGTTTCTTGGTAAACTTGCTTGAGCTGATTTGGGCAAGTTCTTGGTGAGCTTGCTAGGATAGATTTGGAAAGGTTCTTGTGGAGAACTTGTGGACTGATTTGGATAGGTTCTTATGGAGAACTTGTGGACTGATTTGGATAGGTTCTTGGAGAACTTGTGGACTGATTTGGATAGGTTCTTGTTGAAGAACTTGTGGAAAGATTTTATGAAGTCTTGGTGAAGACTTGTGAGCAGTTGTGATTGATTTGTTCAAGATTTTGGCTTAAGCTTGGGATAGATCTGATAGAGATTTGAGAGCAGATTTGTGCTAGACCAGAGGACTGAGTTTGGTGTAGATTTGTGATAGAGTTTGAGAGGACTTGTGTTGGATCAATTGACTGTGTTTAGTACAGGTTTTGATGAGCAGCTATGGAGGTGATCAGTGAGGATAAAAGTCTCTAGAGCCAGAGCAAGGAGGACAAGATGTCTTCTATGGAAAGGAGTTCCACTTGCTAGCGGTAGAAGAGGCAGTGATCTTCTGAAGTATAATTTCTAGATCTTTGGGGGATAGGACATCTCCTTTGGGTAGGAGGCTCATAAATACTTCTTTGGGGGATAGGACATCTCCTTTGGGTAGGAGGCTCATAAATATTTTATTAGGGGAAGGATTCTCCTTTGGACAGGAAGTCCATAAACATTGTAATTGGGAAGGATTCCCAAAGGATTTGATTGAGAAAATTTAGTGAAATATTTTCTCTGTGGAGTAGCCCACCTTGGGTGAACCATGTTATATTGGTGTCTCAATTGTGTGATGACTTGTACACTGGTTTGATTACTACTTTGATTTTGCTATTGGTTCATTGCATTGCTTTCTGAAGTAAAAGGAAAAAATTAAAAAGTGGTCTTATACTGTTCACCCCCTCTCATATAAGCTTGTGTTCTTCAATTGGTATCAAAGCAGGTTCCTTCGAAAGAGTTTCACAGCTTGAAGGAAAATCTTGAAAAGAACACAATGGATTTTACAAGTGGTAATTCAGCACCTATTCTTGATGGGACAGATTTTGGTCTATGGAGCATAAAGATGAAGGTTCATATAATGGCTCTTGGAAATGAAGTTTGGGAAGCAGTTGAGTTTGGGTACACTATTCCAAATCTCCCTCCTACTACTAAAGATGAGAAACTTCTACATCACAACAATTCAAGGGCAATGAATGCAATTCTGAAAGGTCTACAAAAGGCAGATCTTATAAAGGTGATTCATTGTAATATAATAAAGGAAATGTGGGATCAATTGCAAGTGGTTCATACAGGTGATGCAAATGTCAAAAAAGCAAAATTGAGATATTACAAAGGTATGTTTGAACAACTCAAGATGAATTATGAAGAAAATATTAGTGACTATATGCTTCGTATGGATGAGATTGTTAATTCCATGAAGGAACTAGGTCTTGAGCTTGCTGAAAATGATGTTTGTGATAAAATTTTGAGGTCTCTTCCAAATAGATTTAGTGAAAATATTTCAGCTATTGAGGAAGCCAAGGATTTGGATAAATTGAAAAAGGATGAGCTTCATAGTATACTTGCAGCTTTTGAGTTAAGAACTAAAGTGGTACCTGATCCTAAGAAGGAGGTAACTTTCAAAGCTACCAAGAAGTCCAAGGGTAAACAGCAAGAAGACAGTGATGAGTCTTCTAGTGATGAAGAAGAAAACTACAATAGGAAAGGCAAGTTATCAAGAAAGCACAAAGGTATGAAATTTGTTAAATATTTCAATTGTGGAAAGTTTGGTCACTATGCTACTAACTGTTCGAAACCCAAGGATGATTGTGATGAAGAAAAACAGGATTATAAGCACAGGGAATATGAGAAGCACATGTATCAAAGGAAGAACAAAAATGAGCAAAATAGTCAAGGGAAGAGGTACTTCCAAAAACACAAGAAAAGTTTCTACATAGAGAAAGCAAGTAAGTGTTCTAGTAGTGATGATGGAAGTTCTTCAAGTGATGATAGAAATGAGATGTTGTTTCTAATAGAAAAGGAAGGAAAATAAAAGAGGAATATATTTGTTGTGCTTAAGTGCTTTAGATGTGGAAATTTTGGTCACCTTGAGGATGATTGTACAAATGATGGTTTGAATTTTGGTAATACTATGTATGAGGATGCTTCAAAAAATTATGAGGAAGATCTTCTTATGGCTTTAGATGAAGGTAGCACCTCTAGTGGTAAGAAATCAGAAAAGGATATTGATGTTTCAAAAGGTAAACAAATAGAGGATGTTTCAGAAAAGGGAGAAGTAGATATTGAGGCTGAATTTGTTAATGCTCTTGATGTGTTAAAGAAAGAAAGAAAGAAATATGCTAGACTCATTGATAGGTTTGATGAATACCATTATGAAAGAGATGAGCTTATAGGGAATCTTGATATCTCTATAGCAAAGACACAAGAACTCAAAGAAGATTTGGCAGCTAGGTCTCTTGAGTGTAAAGAGTTAAAACATGAAGTAGCTTCCTTGAAAAAGGAAACTAAAGAGTACAAGGAGAAGCTTTATAGGTTTGAAGAAAGTTCCAAGAAGGTAAAATCAATCATCAAGGATCAAAGAAGGACAACAGATAAAAAAGGTCTTGGTTTTGGAAAGAAACAAAAGGAATAGGTTGAGAAATCTAGTATGAGCTCCCAAGAAGAAGATGGTTCAGATGAAGAGAGTACTTTAGAGAGTAAGTTTTTAGATGGTGATTCAGATAGCACAAAATTAGAAAACAGGAATCAACATAAGGGGAGAAAGACTAAAGGACCTATGAGGTCAAGGCAAGGAAAGTTCAATGGAAGATGTTTTGCATGTCACAGGTTTGGACACATGGCTTCACAATGCAGGGCTCAAGCAAGACAGGTTAATGGAAATTTCAGAAATGGTAATTTATTTCAAGGGTATTGCTACTCTTGTAATCAGTTTGGGCACAAGGCAGTTAATTGTAGGGTTAACAACAAGAACATGTTTGGTCCAACAGAGAGGATTTAGAAAATAGGTACATCTCAAAGGAATAACATTGTCAAATGTTATAAGTGCAATAATGAAGGACATACAACCAGATGGTGTAGAGAAGAAGTTCCAAGGTACAGGTTCAGGGCTATGAATAGGAACAAGAATAATGGCAGGAACAAGAATAATGACAGGAATAAGAATAATGGCTTGGACAGAAATAGGGATGAGAACATGAACATGAACAAGGTTTTGAATAGGAACAAGAACAAGGATATGAACAAGAACAAGAATAGGAACATGGAAAAGGATATCAGGAAAAATCATGGAAAGGCAACTATGGACAATGATGATGATCAGTGCCTAATGGGAGTTTTACTCCCACCCCAGAATTAATCACCTCAATAGGAGGTGGGGGAGGGGCTAAGCTAAGAGGCTCATTCTTAGCCTTGAGCCCCAAAGGTGACCCTTTTCCATTGATGACAAAGGGGGAGAGATTTGAGTAAGGGGGAGAGCCTTGAGTCAGGGGGAGCAAAGCTTTAGAGGATGGTTTTCAGTTGGTTTTAGTTTTGATAGTTGGCAGTGGTTTTAGTAGTGGTTTGCCATCAATGACAAAGGGGGAGATTGTTGGCAATTTTGGGTATGTTGCCTAGCTTCATGTTTGTGAGTTGTCATTGATGTCAAAAGGAGTTTGTGTTGATGTCAAAAGGAATTTGTGTCTGATGTCAAAAAGAGTTTGGTGCCAAAAAGATCTTGAAAGTTCCATGATGTTTGTTTAAGGGTTTTTATTAAAACCATGGTGAAAGGTTAAAGGTTTTTCTTAAAACCATCTGGACTCATTAAGGGTTTTTATTAAAACCATCTTGGCTTAATGAAAAGGTTTTGCTCCTTGAAAAAACCTTAAAAGTCCATTTTGATTATTAATAAATAAATTAACTCAAACCTTTGAAAAGGTTTTAAGTTTATTATTAATAAAATAATAATTATTAATTTAATAATTATTATTGAAAGGGTTTCTAAACCCTTAGCGGTGCTCATGTAAAAGACTTACCTCGTCGACGTCAACTTTTTGGAAGGAGTGCCGACGTCAAATTGCATGGGATGCAAAATACTATTAAAGGGCATTAATTCCTAAGGTTCAATGCACCTCCGATTTGTGTGATTACCTTCAAATTTGTATTGCTTTGTGACCTTCAATTTCATATTGCTTTGTGACCTTCGATTTTGGATTGCTCTATGATTTTCAAGTTTCGTATTGCTTTGTGTTTAAGTTCTGATTTTGTACGCCTGTGAGGAAGACAAATCTATTTGTATTTAATTTATACGAGCAAAGGGAAGGTAAAATGACAAGTGGTGCTTGAGAGTTTTGTTAGGCACTTGTGCTTCAATGATGGAGGCAATGGAGTGAAGGCGCTCGCTAGACAGAGGTGTTGAGATCGATTCGCATCGGGTGTGTTTCATTTTTGGTCATGGATTATTGTGCACGTGGTACAACAATTGCTTTGGACCACGATTTTGGAGGAGGAAGTGCTTTGGCACTTATGTTGGTGTCTCCACACTTCTCCTAAGGTTGGAGAATTGATTTTTGGCCAAGTAAATGTATTTTAGGAGTTATAAGGGTTTAAGGAATAATTGTGCTTAATGTCATAGTGGGGTTAGAAAGCCTTTGGAGTTATTTTTTTTTTTTGAAAAAATTGAAAATCTTGTATTAAAACAAAGAGCAAGTACAAGAGGGAGCAAAAACATCCCTACCAAGAACCCAGAGACAAAAGACCTCAGCAAAGAGCGAGAGGGCAGCACAAACCAACACTAAGCACTAGAGAAAAACAAGGCGCGATATCGCGACAAGTCGCGAAATCGCGACAGACAAGCCGGCCGAGGTCACAACCGCACAACCGGTCGCGAAATCGCGACGGCCAAAGCCAGCAGCCCCCGACCACAAAAGATGTCGCGATATCGTGACGGAACCATCACAAAGCAGTCAGTCCACAGAATTGTCGCGATATCGCGACGCATCTTCCAATTGCCACCTTTGCGCCAGAAGTGTCGCGATTTGGCGACATGTCGCGATTTCGCGACATGTCGCAAAATCACGACGGCCAAAGCCAGCAGCCCCCGACCACGAAAGATGTCGCGATATCGCGACGGAAACATCACAAAGCAGTCATTCCTCAGAATTGTCGCGATATCGCGACGCATTTTCCAGTTGCCACCTTTGCACCAAAAGTGTCGCGATTTCGCGACATGTCGCAAAATCGCGACGGCCAAGTCCAGCTGCTCCCGACCACAAAAGATGTCGCGATATCGCGACGGAAACATCACAAAGCAGTCAGTCCTCAGAATTGTCGCGATATCGCGACGCATTTTCCAATTGCCACCATTGCGCCAGAAGTGTCGCGAAATCGCGACAAGAAGACCCTTCTGCATCCAAACCTCCCAAGTGTCGCGAAAACGCGACAGGTTGACCACTCGGCGACCAATCATCATAAAAGTCACGAAATCGTGACTGTTGTCTTCCGTGTTGCCCCTGCAGCCAAAGCGTCGCGAAAACGTAGCAACTTCGAGCCAATGGTCCCAGCGACATAACATGGCACGAAAAAGAGACATCTTCCACCCGTTAGTCGCGACCACACAACCGGTCGCGAAATCGCGACAGCAACTAGCCAAAGAACGCGACGGCTCGAAATGTCGTGATATCGCGACAGGAAGTCTCCAAAGGCCGTGGCGACGAAACCTGTCGCGATATCGCGACAGGTTGCCACCGAGGGTCGCGACAACACAGCAGGTCGCGAAAACGCGACGAAAAACTCCCTTGACACAGAATTTTCTCATTTGCTCAAAAATTTTGCAAGACCTTGTCTAATCACAGCATCTTCCACAGGCATGTTACTGTGCAGCTGAACTCCAACCTCCTTTTCCGCACCCAACTTGGCAAGGAAATCGGCCGTCGAATTTGAATCCCGATTCACATGGATAGGGATCACATCCTCTAATTCCCTCCAAAGGACCTTGATTTGAGAGACTAAGATCTGAATCTTCCACGCTTTCAAAGCAAAATTTCTCATACAATCAAGAGCGCCAACCAAAATTTGAGAATCAGTCTCAAGGATTATCTTTCTGTATCCCTGAGTGACAGCCCAGAAAGAAGCAACTTTGATGGCAAAAGCTTCGGCTTCATTATTGGTGGCTCTTCCCAGGCCCTGCAGTTCCCAATAAAGAACAGTTCCAGTATGATCACGGCACACAACACCGATTCCAGCATTGCCCGGATTGCCCTTTGCAGCTCCGTCCGTGTTAATTTTAATCCAGCCAACCGGGGGGGGTTTCCAACTAACCATGTTTTCTCTAACTTGAGCAACAACTCTCTCTTCCTGTGGACCCAGCTCAACCAGAATATCTTCTTCAGCATGTAAGGCAACCGTCTCAGTGACTTTGCTCCAGATAACCTGCCAAATTCCATCAAGGGAGGAGAAGGTCTCTCTGAAGATTCGAGCGTTTCTTTCCAGCCACACTTGCCACCAGATGAAGAAGAGACCAAGCTCCCACCCCAATCGAAGGGCTTTTGATTTAAATCTAGCTTTCTTCCATCTTTGCCAGATATTATTTCGAGTCAGAGCACCATTACCCTGGAGTTTAAAATGAGAGAACCATCGATTCCAGATCTGACCTGTGAAAGAACACTCGAACATCAAATGGTCAGCAGTCTCTTCATGCTTACGACACAAAATACACTGAGAAGGACCAATAATTCCTCTGCTTCTGAGGTTATCATAGGTGAGGATGCCATTATGCATAAACTGCCAGACAAAGAAGTTCACTTTCGGCCAGCACTTGGAATGCCAGATTTTCTTCCAGTCATGAACCGAAAATAAATGCAGGGGAGGCTCTGGGAGAAGCTGATCATAACCGGCCTTCACAGTGTAAATTCCAAGATTCCCATGGCCCCAAGCTAACTCGTCTTCTTCATCTCTGCCCGTGAGAAATCTTGCTGTCAAGATGTTGGTCAGAGTGGTTGCCAGCTCCGGAGGGATAGTGACAGGCCACTCCTCAAGTCGCTTAAATTTCTTGAATTTATACTCACCCAATTGACTAGTGATGAAATAGTTCTCAATAGTGACCCAGCCCTTGGATTCTATGGCAGTTTTAATTGGAAGCAATTCAGGATACTCCGCAATGATGGGTGGAAAGCTGGTCCCATGAGTCGGTCCGAAACGTGCTTTCTCCCCTCTTCCCACTTTCCGAGAACAATTGATCTTTAATTACTTGAGAGCCCAACTTGAGAGCTTGCCAAACTAGGGAACCATTACCATCCAGAGGGAAACGACAAACTTCAAAGGGGTGGACGTTACCCAAATATTTGCTGGTCAAGATTCTACTGAATAAAGATGATGGCTGGGAGATCCATCTCCAATACAATTTACCTGCTAGGGCTTTGTTGTTGAGTTTAGAGCTTCTCAAACCCAACCCTCCTTTTTCTTTGGGCTGAGTAACTTTATCCCAGCCAACCAAGGCCCATTTCCTCCCACCTTTTGCTCCTTCCCATAAGAATCGCCTAGCCAGTTTGTCCAACTCTTTCCAAATAGAAAGAGGAGCAGCCAAGATTGAAAATTTATAGATAGGCATGGCCTGAATTACTGACTGTAAGAAAGTTAAACGGCCACCGTAGCTTAACCATTTGTGAGACCAATGGTTCATTCTATCTTTGATGCCATCCAGAAGATCTTTCCAAATATCATTTTTCAATTTCTTGAAGTGCAAAGGAACCCCCAAGTAGACTATAGGAAGAGATGATCTAGTGAAGCCCAAAATCTCTATAATTCTGTCCTGCATCCGTTGGTCAAGGTTGAAAAAGACAACTTTAGATTTGTTGTCATTGATAACTTGATTGGAGGCCCTAAGGTAAACAGAAAGAGAGTCTCTGATTCCCCTAGCTTCCCTGAGACTAGCCACTCCAACCAAGCCAGTGTCATCCACAAATTGTAAATGAGTCAAGACTTCATCACCGACCTTAATACCTGTTATCAGGCCTTGAAGTCTTCTTCTCAAGAAGAGTCGACCTAATCCTTCAGCTAAGATAAGGAATAGATAGGGCGAGCAAGGGTCCCCTTGTCGGAGACCACGAGAGGCTCCAAAGGGAGGCGAGGGAATCCCCTTGATGAGAACCGAATAAGAAGGCGTGGAAACACAGCTCATAACCCAGTCTATCCATTCCTGGGAAAAGCCAAAGGCAGCCAACATCCTTGACAGGAAACCCCACTCCACTCGATCGTAAGCCTTAGACATATCCAGTTTGATGAACATTCCTTTGTTACCAGAGTTTTGCATTGAATGAATAGCCTCCTGAGCAAGAACCACTCCATCCAAGATCTGTCTACCCTCTACAAATCCCCCCTGTTCTGAGGAAATGATGTTATGAAGGAGAGGTTTAAGACGTTCAGCTATAATTTTTGTGATAATTTTATAAATCACATTACATAAAGCAATAGGTCTGAAGTCAGAGATATGAACTCCTTCCTCCCCCTTTGGAATTAACGTGATAAAGGTATGATTTAGAGCCTTGAGCATTCTCTTATTAGATCTGGACTCCTCAATAACAGCCGAAACATCTTCCTCCAAGGTATCCCAAAAGGCCTGAAAAAACTCAATAGGAAAACCATCTGGACCGGGAGATTTGCCTGTGCTCATTCCAAAGACCACAGTTTTCAATTCATCTCGGTCAATAGGTCTGAGGAGAGCTTGATTTTCTGCTGGAGTGATAATAGGGGGAATAACATCAAGAACTTCATTTTGAGCCCCCACATCTTGGTCCCTATTTTCTGCAAAAAGCTTGGAGAAGTAATCCACTGAGTGGGAGTGCATGCCTGGAAGAGTATCAAAGGAGTGACCATTCTCATCTTTTAAAACTGCCATATTATTCATCTGTCTTCTAGCACATGCTGAACGATGAAAAATTTTTGTATTTCTATCTCCTTCCAATAGCCAAGAATTTCTAGCCCCATTGCTTCCAGTAAATTTCCTCTTGGTTATCAATGTCCTCAACAGCTTTGCGCAAGGCATCATCTTCAGTTTTAAGCTGTTCAGAAATTAAACCTTCCCTGAATTGTTTCTGCACCTCCTCCCAGCGGGCCAACAAGGGGGCTCTTTGCAGCTGGAAATCCGATTTATTGGCGTGCCTCCACTGTTTCAATTTAAATTTGACAAAAAGAAGTTGTTTGTGAAATTTAAACATTGCTTTCCCAAAAGGTGGACGACCTTCTTCCCACCATTGCGGAATTACCTCATGAAGGTCCTCCTTCTGAAGCCAGAAATTCTCAAATCTAAACGGTTTGTGGAACTGCCCTGTCAGAGTCCCACCCTTCAGCATGATGGGAGAGTGATCGGAAACAGGACCGTCCAAAATCTGTAATTGCACATTCCACTTAACAAAAGCCTCCTCTGAGACCGAAAAGCGATCCAACTTTACCTTACAACTGTGTGGTTCCCTCTATTTGTTAGTCCAAGTGAAGAAAGTTCCAAGACCTTGGAAATCTACTAAGTGAAAATCCTGACCCTGGGCAATTAGAAGTCGGTCCCATGGGTCCAAAATAGGGGAACCACCTTCCTGATCCCGAGCAGATAATTTGGCATTAAAATCTCCAGCAATGATCCGAGTCAAAAGCTTGTCTTGAGGACCTCATGTTGTGAACTGCTTTCCATTGAAGCCTCTGGCCATCATGGCTTTGAGCCCCATAAAAATTTGTAATTAAAACTTGCTCAGCTGTGACATTATTCCTAAAAAGAGATGTGAGAACACCCCTCCAAGCTATATGTTCTAAAGCAGACCATTCCAGGGGGTTCCAAAAAGTAACAATTCCTCCTGAGGCACCTTGAGCTGCCACATCCATATATCCAGCTCCCCTCCATATTTTACTAACTGTTCTACACATAAGATCTAAAGACATTTTTGTCTCCTGGATGAGCAAAAAGTCTGTTTTACCCTTCCCTATGAGTCTTTGAACAGCAGATTGATGGGTTCTGCTGTTTAAACCCCTAACATTCCAAGATTGAATAATCATTGGAAACCTTGAGAGCAATAAGAGTCAATTGTTCTCACTGATCCATCAGTGACCAACTTGTCTCCTTGCGATGCTATTAGGTCCTTATTAGACTTCCTGCCTGCACCTTGAGAATTGTTATTCTTGGACCGTTTTTCCACCTGGGTAATCCCCAGGGCTGGCCTTTCTCTATTCTTTTCTGCACTTCCCATGATGACATCCTTAATAACTGGCTGTGCTGAGGAGTGGATTACCAATGCCCCTGGGTTCTCTGGCTGTAAAATCTCAGAGGGTTCAAACACCTGCTCTCGGGCAGGAGTTGAAGAGGGAGAAGCATGAGAGTGGATGTTAATATCCTCAGTGTTCCCATCCACTCCTTCCATGACTTGGTCTTCCTGATCCACCAGGGATTTAAAGATTTCATACCGGTTGGTTGGCTTGAGTGGAGCTTGGTCCTTGCCATTTCTCTTTTTGTTTCTCCTTCGTTTCTGCTGTTCAAAGCCATCTTTCTGGGCTTCAGAACCTTGGGGGGTGTTTTGTGATTCTTTGACCGGGGTGAACTTACCCTCTCTGGGTCGATTTGAGATTCCTAGCGGGGCCTCCGCTTTTGTGCTCAAGGTATTCGGACAGAACCTAGCCAAATGGCCATGCTTATGGCAGACCCTGCATCTAAAAGGTAGGGCTTCGTAGTCTAACTGCTTGTATCCAGGATTGTCCTGCTAACTCCAGTTCCACCTCAGCTGGTAGTGGCTGGTTGATATCCATTTCAACACAGATTCTAGCAAAGACAGCAGTGTTTCCCTCTATGGTATCTTTGGAAACTCCCAGAAATCTACCTAGAGAGTTACCAATCATCTCAAGAATCTGCTCGCCCCAAAACTCCATCGGGAGAGCGTACAGCCGGATCCACACTGTGGAGCAGCCGTGGGCTCAATGCGAGGATCGAAACCCACTCTCCATGGTTGGACAAATAACCCTGTCGGGCCATGGGTCCTCTTCTTTGATTCAAATGCTCTGTTTCTATCTACTAAAGAAGAGAAACTAATAATGAAATACCCGTTGCTTATAGGCCATAAGGAGTACTCACCGATAGGTTCCCGATTCTGTCTAACCCAGGTGTGCAGAAAGTGCAGAGTGGGTTGGATACCCATGAATTTGCAGATCAAGTCATGGTTAGCACGGTAGGTGATCGTATCCTCAACCATCTTTGGTTCTATGACTATCTTAGGTGCGGAAGCGGTTGCGGGAGGCATCCATTAACTCTGTTTGCAGAAGAACCCTTGCCAGCATTCTTGAGAAGCGCTTGGTAAGCACCCCGCTGGGCTTCATCGGAAGAAGACGCAAAATTTTCTTTTAGAATCTCGGCATAAGAGCTCTTCTTCCCGTCTAGAGAACCTGGAGGAGACCCCATAGGGCCCTCCCGGGGTAACGGACGAGCCTTCAGAGGGGAACGATGTCAAACCGACAGAGACCCAGGTAGAAGCCGCTTGCCAGAACCCTAGAGCTTCGGCCTCCGACAGTTCAGAAGATTTCCCGCCAAATCGCCAGAGCTCGCCGAAAGCCTTTGGAGTTATTGAGTGGATATTATTTTGTAATTATTTTTGAGGTTGAAGTTATTTTGTGATATATTAAGTAGGAGTTAAGGAATATTGTTGATATGTATATTTGTGAGTTTTGATTTTTGATGAGTTGGAGTGATAAGGTGTTATTAGGACTCTTATCATTGTGCATTATTCCATTGTTGCTAACTCCAATTTATGGCAAATTGATAGTTAGTGTTGTGATAGATTTTGAGTTCTCCTTCTTCATCAAAGTAAAGGTATGGGCATATTCTTCCATGGTTATTATTGATTGATGGTTTTTTGAAAATAAGTTTGGAGTGAAAAGGATTGAATTAAGTTTCCTTATTTGGAGTGGATCTTATTTTCTGAAAGTGGAAGTCTTGATTATGCATTATGATATCATGATGAGTTTATGAGTTATTGCATAATTTTGGTTTATGAGAGTGGAAGCATTTTAAGTTTTCTTTAGGGTTTTTGAGTGAGAAGCTTATGCCATTGCTATAAGTTGTTGAAACCCTAATTGAGTTGTTTGGTTATTGAGAGTTTAGTTTTGAGATTGCTTCCATTGATATTGAGTTGATCAAGTTATGCTTTACTTGATACATGAGTTGGGCTTGCTCCTTTGAGATTTGATTTTATCAAGTTGTACTTTGCTTGATAAACTTGGTTGTGTGGTTAAGTTGAGCATTCCCATTTGAGAGAAGTTGGAAATATCTTGAACCCCTTTTTGATGCTTAGAGAGAGATTGCTTTGAGTTCTTGAAAACTAACTTGGCTAGGGTTTGATAGCAAGTTATGGTTCTATGTTGGAGGAGTTGATTCCTTGATATTGCATTACAATTTTTGGGTTGTGGTTCAAGATCTTGTGAAATTATACTACTTCTACCTTTATTCTGATTTGAGAAAGAGTTTGTTTTTGAGTTGAAGGATAGAACATATTGAGTCTCTAAAAATTCTCTTTATGCTCATATGAGATTGAAAGCTGAAGGATAGAACATATTGAGTCTCTAAAAATTATCTTTATGCTTCTATGAGATTGATTTGAGTTGAGATTGAGATTTGAAGGATAGAACATATTGAGTCTCTAACAATTCTCTTTATGCTTCTATGAAATTGATTTGAGTTGAGATTGAAAGTTGAAGGATAGAAAATATTGAGTCTCTAACAATTATATTTATGCTTCTATGAGATTTATTTGATATGAATGGATGAAACACATTGGGTCTCTAACAATTCTCTTTGTGTGTTCACATTGGGCAAGATTCTTAGTAAAATTACTTGAGCTGATTTGGGCAAGTTATTGGTGAGCTTGCTAGGATTGATTTGGACAGGTTCTTATAGAGAATTTGTGGACTGATTTGGACATGTTCTTGTGGAGAACTTGTGGACTGATTTGGATAGGTTCTCATTGAAGAACTTGTGGATAGATTTGATGAAAATTGGTGGAGACTTGTGAGCAGTTGTGATTGATTTTTTCAAGATTTTGGCTTAAGCTTGGGACAAATCTGATAGAGATTTAAGAGTAGATTTGTCCTGGACCAGAGTACTGAGTTTGGTGCAAATTTGTGACAGAGTTTAAGAGGACTTGTTTTGGACAAAATGACTATGTTTAGTATAGGTTTTGATGAGCAGCTATGGAGGTGATCAGTGAGGACATAATTCTCTAGAGCTAAAGCAAGGAGCACAGGACATCTTATGTGGAAAGGAGTTCCACCTGCTAGCGGTAGAAGAGGCAGTGATCTTCTGAAGTATCATTTCTAGAGCTTTTGGGGATAGGACATCTCCTTTGGGCAGGAGGCTCATAAATACTTCTTTGGGGGATAGGACATATCCTTTGGGCAGGAGGCTCATAAATATTTTATTAGGGGAAGGATTCTCCTTTGGAAAGGAAGTCCATAAACATTGTAATTGGGAAGGATTCTCAAAGGATTTGATTGAGAAAATTTAGTGAAATATTTTCTTTGTGGAGTAGCCCACCTTGGGTGAACCACGTTATAGTGGTGTCTCAATTGTGTGATGACTTGTACACTGGTTTGATTACTACTTTTATTTTGCTATTGGTTCATTGCATTGCTTTCTGAAATAAAAGGAAAAAGTTAAAAAGTGGTCTTATACTGTAAGCTTGTGTTCTTCAACAAATATCTTCTCTTCACTATAGCACAATATTTGTTCCATCGTAGCTAATTCTTCTCTCCATTGTAGCTTTTATACCACTGTTAGAAAATTACCCCTATTATCATAGGATAATTCCATAAGATATCACAATATTTTCAAACACAAATTCATACAATAAATCACTCAAACAATGCACAATAAGATTATTGATTTTTTTTGAAAATACATCTACTATAAGCAATGCATAAATACAATGGTTCTTCAATACATATTACAAAGCTTTATCTTCAATATATACATACATGAGACTCTTCATATTCACATGAATCTTGACCTTTGCACTTACATAAAATCTTCATCTCCTCATTCTCATGGAAGATCCAACTCTTCAGGATCCAATTTTTTAAATTATGGATTAATGGATCCATTAGGGATAGGGATCCTTATGTCGAAGGGATTAATCTTTCAATCCAATCCTTAATTCTTTTCTTAATTGGAAAAAAAAAAATTTGAATAAAATAAGATTTTGACATGAAATTTTTCTATATTGCTACCTCATATATCTAATATTCCATCTCCCATAAATTTTTTTGGATCCCCCAATAGCAACTAGGGTTCTTATTCTATTTAACATTTCCCTCTTACATAATAATAAATCTCACATATTTACATAAAGATAAATTTGCTCATGATTGCTCATAACTCCTCACTTCTAAACATGATACTTCATTCACATAACTCACATTTAATAATATGACACCTTATACACATAACTCCACACTTATTTACATGATATTACACTTAATAACATGTCACCTACTATAGAATCAAATATTAAACACACCCTAGAATAAACTTTTTAGAATGCACAAAATAATCTAATACCTCCTACATGACTAGCTAAAGGCAACAATTGAATAAGGTTAGTGCCCTAAATTATTTTTCCCTAGATATATAGGTAAAGTTTACCAATATTATATAGTGTCCTCGCATGATATTAGCAAGGTTATTTGTCCTTGGGTGGTGGTAACATTTGGATTGAATATATTTAATTAACTCTAATATTAGGTTGAACTAGAGGAGCTTGTATATTTGAAAGGCCCACTTGTTGGATAGACCTAGGTTGTTATTAACTAGTTCCTTGTATATTTCTTTGGAAACTTGACACTATTTGTTATTGACTCATTTCTACTTATGGATTGGACCCTAGTTACAAGGTGTGACTATTTTGGGAGATAGTCATACTAGTAGATTGGTTGTTAGAACCCCTAATTGGCTAGTATTTTATGATGGAAGAGGCAATGTTCCTAATATTTGAGGTATATTATATAGCGGTTATGTAATTATGGTATGAATGATAGGACCAGAAGAGGCCCAAATATAAGTGTACTAGTTAGGTTAAGACCATGTGTGATGAGGTAACTACTATATCCTACTTCAATTAACCAAAAATGTGGTGAGAATATGGAAAAAAGGATCCTAACCTTGATTAATTAGAGTTGTCATTGGTCTTTTTTTCTTCAATGGAGTCAAAGCTAGTTTGTCAAATTTACATATCCCATGGCAATTGTTAGTTTCTTCCCCTTTGTATTTTTCCTTTGATAAGGAGTGAGTTCAACTGGATGAAATTATTTGTCAAACTATTGAGCCTTTGATATCTTATTGATTAACCTAGATCATGTTTCATTCATTCTTGCATCCACACAAATTTTAACTTAGAAAATATATTGTTTCTAAAACTCTAGGGAATCACTATTTTAAAAAATGGCTATTTTCTCATAATTTAATTAGAAAGGTTTTTAAAAGAGAAAAAAAGTGAACCAATATTTTTGACATTTGGCTTAATCACTATTTTAAAAGTGGTGATTTACTACTTTTTACTTAAGAAGATATATATATATATATATTGTGAATTGCTCTTTGTAAGAAGTGAATCACTCTTTGGGTTAAAAGATGGAAATTTTCTTCTAGAAGATGGTGAATCACTTTCACTAGTAGAAAATCATGATTTTTGACCAAGGAGGAGAAACAAATCACTGTTTTCTTCCTTTAGAAAAATTCTTGATGACTGGATTGATTTGCTAAGTCCTTATTTTATAAGTTTGATTCATGAAATATTGATATGTTTATTTTAATATTTAAATATTGATATCTTAAAAATTTACTGAGTTTCATAATGGAATCACCATTCCATGTACTATTTATAATTTTATAAGACAAGCAAATTAAATAGATTCGTTTAGATTTGAAATTTTGAAAAAAGGTACTAGGATAGATTTCAATATAGAAATTGAGCCCTTTATCCATTTAGGTGTGTCCAAAACCTATTAAATTGCAGAAATATTTAACTTCTAATTACACCCATAATTTTGTTTTAATAGTTGGAATAAGAAGAATTGTGCCTCCTTTAACATTTGGATTTAGCCCAATTCCCCACTAATCTTGGTAAATTAATCTAATTTTTGAGACGTACGGGTGAAAAATATTAAAATAAAATTCATGGAATTGAAATATGAATATGATCATAGTAGGATTAGTGCGTGATAAATTGATACATTGAAAGAAATTGAATAACATAAATGTGCTCAAATACACATGCAATTAGAAATAATAGAAGCAAAATGCTAATAAAAGGTGAAAGGATAATGCCACTATAACTATGCATTCCACAAATTGAAAGGGTAGTGTTAGAGATATAATGCATAATATTTCTATTATTCTAAAAATGAGCTTAAAAGTACAATGCAAAGTTAACAAAGTGTAGCTATGATTCCTTGAAATGTCCAAAATATGACTACAATAGAGCCCCTAGCTCTTATTTATATGATATTATTCACTTAAGGAGTTATTGAAAATAAATAATTTCTACTCCTAGTCAAATCACTAATTTATGTATATCTTCAACAAAATGATGTACCACTAAATGTTACATTCCTCCAAAAATATATCTAAACTACTTAGAATCCTTATAAATATCATTTGGTTTTATAGAGTGATAAAATATTGCTTTCTTAAAAGTTTCATTGGATCTTGTGTTGCCTTTGTCCTGCTTGACTCAAAAATTAATGATTCATCAATTTGAAAGTAGCGATTCACAATTTCACAAAATATTCATTACTAGTTTGGAGCAAATTAAACTTTTCTATATGGATTACACCTTTTATCAAATCACACCATTTGGATGCATTACTTATTTCACACTTACATGCTTTCAATCAATTTTTAAAATGAAGAAGCCTAAAAATATGTCCTTAGGAATGCAAAATGTGACTTCCTTGTAATTCATGGCCCTTAATTATTGAGAATCCAAAGGTAGTAGTTGAACTACTATAATGCCATATCTCTATTTATTGTTAGATATCTAGGAGTTATTTTTTCTTCATATTTGATATACTATGTATAACATACATACATACATGCTTGTGCGAACACACACACACATGTATGTATATATCATTTGAATAAATTTGGTGCAATAAACATATAATTTGAATCTTAAAATAATTACATATTTTATAGTAGGTGGTAAGGATCATTCTTTATAACCAATGAGTCACTCTTCATCCCTTTTAATCCTAAATTATGACTTTTGTGATATATGTTCTCTTTGTGAATTTTTTTTTTTTGCTTTTCATTGATTGTATAATCAATTCATTGTTTCATTAATAATTTGGTATATTTTTTTGGAATTCATATACATTTTAAAAAAATAATAGAAGCAATGCATCCATTCAAATCTTATATAGAAATCATAAAAAAGGATAAAATATAGAAAGATAAAGTGGGAACCTATAGGCACCATAAATAATCAATATAATATCTATAGATAAGAACCATAACATTCCAATTCAATGAATGGATTTGTGAGGGTACTTATACCAATACCCAAACTCCAAATACATAAATGCGTTTAACCTTAAGCCAAGATAACAAGAGGGATCAAGGTTAATTAAAATTTATAAGGTGGGTTTAACCATAACAAGGTTAACCATGACCCATAGGGAATATATAATAACTTATTACAATAAAATAAATACAATGTACAATGATTGCATTTAGGCCTATAAAATATTACATTATACAATGTCGGCCTTATCCATAAGTCAGATTACACTTTCAATACTCTCTCATAATTTGAACTAAGGGGAAAAGAAGATAAGAAATGAGTAAAAATAATATCTTCCTCTATAATGGATGCTCTAGTGGGCCTTCATACTTGAGGTAGACTCATCTGAATCCCCCTCATCATCTAATATCTATTATTGTAAAAAATTCCTCTACACAAGAATATCTTTAGGATGGACCATAGTCATAACTACCATTATTAGATACTCCTATACATATCCAAATAAAACCTTTTATAAGAATTTAAATGAGGAACAAAATTCTATATTACCACATCTAAAGAAAAAATACTTCAATATTCTATAGTCACATAAGGTAGGACTTGAGAGCATAACCTTACCTTTTTTTGCATATATTATTTTATTTGGAAACTTCAACTTGTCCTTAGGTCACCTAATTTCGATCACCAAAATAGAATTTGCATTAATCTACTTAGGAAAATAACTATTACATACTTCTAATAGTACCTAAATAAGAAAAAGATCATGAATGCTTAGATCTTCATGAATAAGCTAAATCAATAGCCCAAGGCAGGAAGAGGGATTGACTAAAGCACATTTTAAATCATTTTATTGTATGTCTCCAAAGACTCAAAATCTACTGCAATTGTCACAAATCTACTTACATATCCCAAAAGAGTAGATCAAATATTTTGATTGCATAAAATATGATAAATTTTCCCTTTCAAAATAGGGCAATAGGACTTGAGGAATATTCTACACAATTTGGTCCCTAACACTAGAACAAATTTGTAAATTGATGTCACCACTATGTAGAGCTCAAGAACATGCAATTTGAAAAAGAAATGGGCTCAAAATTATTTCATATGCAAAAATTATGGCCAATAGAACATTTGCCCAAATAGCCCTTAAAAATACAAAAATTAAATTTCCAAACCTTAGAGGTATAAGAATAAATCTTCACCTACCACTTGGTAATTTTTGATTTGTTGGTGCACTCCACTCCTTTTTCATTAATTCAACTTATCTAATCTTATTAGTTGTTGATATTTTGTGCTCTTTGATTGACATGTAGGATATATACAAAATATTTGATTATGTGGAACACAAGGGTGCCACATAAGTTGCCATATCAATCGTACATCATTTGGCTTTTATAAAATACTTGAGTGGCACTAGGGCATTCAAGTATTAATATCATGGGTACTAGATGCATTGGACCAACCAACTTAGTGGCTGTGCTATTAGTAGGTAAAAGGGTCTCCCTTTTACTCATACTCCTGCTAACACGTAATAGCCAGGGACATTAAGTGTAATATGACCATAAAGGAGGTGTATGAGATTTGAACATGCATCCTCTAATACCTTCCTAATAGTCAATTCATCATTAATCATGATGGTATTATGGAAGACTACTTTTCTATATAAAACATAGAGCCTCCCTTCTACTATGAAAAAAAAATGTGTTATGAATTGAAAACATGACCTTACATCTTAAATACACAATATCAACCACCATTCCATGTTTTTATTTGGAGTGGAAGAAGATAAATTATGTATTTTTTATACAACTCTCAAAACCCTCAATAAAGTTGTTGACCTCATAGTCTAAAAGTAGCACCCACAATGATTCAAAATTGGGTGTATTCCTCATGAATGTTTTACATGGTGTTCTACTAGCCGTAATATATTCCATTTAGCATGGGTTTGGGTGCATCCATTATTTGTGAAGAAAGGGTTTGCATGCTTCAAATCATTCAAGCACCAAGCCAATGCTATATGCAAGAATAGTGGTGGATTTGAATTTAAAATTATGCACAATTTTTTCTCCTTTGATCCAACCAAAGCTAGTGTTACTTATTTTCCAACCAAGTATCCAGAACCTCTAAATTTAATTTCTAAAACCTTATTTTGGGAGAGAAAATTTGATTTTCTATAATGCTCTCAGCACAAAAAATGATAAAAAACGAATGAGAACTCCTTTTTGCATCTTTTTCAAAAATGGTTTATGAGATATTTTAGGATGAAATCATCTTATAATTTGGAATAAATATTGAAGGATCCAAAAAATATTTCTATGTGACCAAGTGAAGTAGCTCCATACCCACTCTAATTCCATGTTTTAATTTAAATTTATTTCAAAAAATGAATAGAAGCAATCCATCAATTCAAATATTATATAAAAAACATAAAAATGTATGAAAGACATAAATATATAGTGGGAACTTGTAGGCACCATAAACAATCACTATATTATCAATAAATAGGAATTACAACACTTTGATTCAATGGATGGAATGGTGGGGGGTATTTATACCAATATCAAAATCCCAAATAAATAAATGAGTTTAATCTAAATTGATTTAAGAAGAGGGCTTAAATTAATTATAAGTTATAAGGTGGGTTTAACCATAATAAGGTGAACCACGACCATAGGGTTTACATAACAAAATATTACAATAAATTAAATACATTATACAATGATTACCCTTAGTCCTATACAAGATTACATCATACAATGTTAGCCTTGGTCATAAGTTAGATTATACTTTCAACATATTTTTCACCATTGGTTGCTTGAGATTTTAATATATTTAATCTATAATTGTATATTAACAGTTTAAAATATAAATAGATAAGTAATATAATTAAAATTAAAGAGGATGTAATAATTAAAAAGTAATAAATATAATCCACTACTTACATAGATCTTGTAATTGGTCCAACGTATGGTCTCTATAGTTTAGATATGAATCGGTATTTAATTTATATATTTTCTCAAATATTTTTAATATCTATTTCCAACTAAGATCATTTATCTAAATGAATCTAATAGTATATCACAATAATCTTAGCATAATCCTCAAGACTTGAGAGTAATTCTATATCTCCAATGACTGTGTAAGTGGAAAAAACTATTAGTAGTAAATATTTTTAAAAGTCTAAAATAACAAGAATATAAAAATATTAATTTAAAGAATTTCACATTAAAATTTCACAATACTTGCCTTTTTGTCTATTAGAACATATTCCTTTATGCACTCAAGTGTTAGAAACCAAGAAACCTTAAGAGATATGCTTATATTTTTTAAAGGTCAAATTAGGAGGTAATTCCACATATTCATAATATAAAGAGGTAGAAAGAGGAATAGGTCTTGTGAAACCATCAACTAGCTTCACATAATGATGTAGAGCACCTTGTTTGTATCCTTTTTCCTTGTATTGGATATCCATTTTTTCATGGAAAATCTTTGGAATTATTGAGGGGAGGAATGTATGGTTCTATACCCCATGTCATTAGATGTAGATATATGACATGATCAGGTGGAGGAGTGTATGGGCCTATACTATGGTTTATTGGAGGTGGATCAATGTGGATAGGGATAAGAGTGATGGGTAGATTTTAAGAAGAGCTTTACAAATTCTTTTGACATATTTTTATCATTTTTTGATATATATTATTTACTACTATCATAAAATAATTCAAGCATATGATGACCAAAAGTGAGACTTGCTTCAAATGCATTTTATCTTTTGTTTTGATATTGTATTTGAATGATGAATCTATTAATATTTTGAAAAATTAATATAATTTTTAATGAAATTAAGTCTCATTTTAAAAATTTCAAGTAATCTTAAAATATATATTACTATTATTATTTTTTGATTGATAATGGGGTTTTGAAAGGGTCCCCAAAACTTTTACAAAGGGATCAGGGAACCTTTTACAAATAGATCAGGGAGAGGATATCCATAGGGAGAATATATCCACAAAGAGAACACATAACAAGAGATGATCCTAGTAGGACAATCTCTAAACCATTAGAATTTGAAAAGCAGGATCATATCGCACCGCACAAAATATAAAATCCAACTTGTGGGATATTAGGACAAATGATCAACCAAAAAATCCTGCCAAGAATGGGAAAGCTAAACCATATAAAAAATAAAATCTTAATTGAAAAACCTGGCTTGTGGGAGCCCGAGATAAAAACTTCAAAAGGAGAAACCTATCCAGCACAGGTACGGGATATTGACACAAACAATAAAATTTTAAAAGTTATTTCCCACTAAAAAAAATAGGAACTAGGAAAAGAAAAAATCCCAATAGGAAATTAGAACCCTAAATCCCACCTAGAAAAAACCAGAAAACTGATCAAAATGAAAAACCCGTCTAATGGAAGCTTAGGAAGTGTAGTTGAGAACATAAAATAATTTTCAAGAAAATCTGAGAGCCCACCTGCAGAAAATAAAAAACTCATCTAAAAATGCCCATGAAGAACTCAAACCTACCCAAAATGGCTAGGGAATCTGGATATTGAGTGGAATACCCATCCCAATCAAAGTTGAAACTGTATTTCCCACTAGAAAGAACTCCAAAACCACTCACACATTTGGGAAAATTTAAAATTGAAAACAAAGCCTAAAAAGTGGATCAACAGTAACCAAAGATCTCGATAGGCCATGAGATATCCCTACAAAGGAGACTGAACATGCAGACTATAAGAAAATATGTTCAAAGAAATAAGCCAATAGGAAACTCATGATTGAAGCAAAAATTAGACCCAAGGACTATCTAAAGGGGTTTGGTGATTGTAGCACATGAGAAAGCATGAGGTCCCTTCCCCAAGACCTGAAAGAAACTGTAGATCCAAGCTTATGGACAATCACCCAGATCAGATTTACATTCAATCCCACCATAGGAAATCCATGGAAACTCACACTACAGCTGCACGATGAAGCATAAGGTCCCCTTACCAAGACCAAAATATAGATTGAAGCGAAGGTTCCTCTAGAGAACCAAGAGCAAAAAAGCACTAGATTTGCTAAGATATCCAAGAGGCCCCAAAGAAACTTGTTCAAAAGCCAACAAGGATGTCCATCTGCAAGCGATAAGCACGTGGTCGCTTGAAGGCCAAGAAAAATGTAGATAAGGATTTAAAATATAAATTAATTTAACAAAGTCAAACAAAACTAATTTAAACCATAGGCTTTTGAGTTAGTTTTATAGTCAATATGATTTTGAAGTTGAGCTGATTTTATTGGGATATGATAAAAAATATCTAATACTATTTTTGAAGAGGTTGAAAAGCTAGGGGCACATCAGGGGCCACTTTTCTCGTGAATTATACTTGGGTTTCCACTAGGAGATCCCAATGCATTTTCCATTGTGGTGTCCTTGTTGGGACAAAATTTATTTAATAATTGAACCCTATGTTTGAGTTATTTTTATAGAAATCCCATAAGAATTATGCAAAGTTTGAAATTAGTTTTAGTTTTAGTTTTTTTTTTTTTTTGTGGTAAAATTAACTCATAATCTTAGGGTTTTGAGTTAATTTTATAAATGATAATATTTTGAAGTTAAATTTAATATTATAGAAATAAATAGAAAATTAGGTAATATTTGAACCTTACGGTTGAGTTTATTTTAGAGAAATCCTACAAGAATTATGTAAAATTCAAAATTAGTTTTTTTTGGTCTATAAAATTGACTTGTAATCTTAGGATTTTGAGTTGATTTATAGAAATATTATAATCTATAGGTTAAAAAATTGAGACAAGCTAATGATAAATCATGCTAGATTAAAAATATGAAAAATGCTTTCTTTTTTAAGGATGCCAATCTCCTCCTCATTTGTTCTATTTATCTTCTTCTTGATCTTCTCTTCATATTGGATTTTTTTATTTCTTTTAATTAATTTATTTTTATGTTTAATAGTAATTAACACTCTATCTATTTTATGTCAATGGAAACACTTCTACCTCCTCATTTTTTTTGTATTTAATGACATCCTTATCTGCTCGATATTTATAGAGAACCTCTTCTCTCTATTATCTAGAAAGACAGTAAAATTAAAAATGAAAAGTAGTTGGTTTATTTTAATTTATTGAGGTTCATGATTAATTGTGGTATTAGGTTTACACAATGTAGAGTTTTGTTGATCACCCTAATGGTTATAATGCACCCTAGACAACAATAAGATTACATGGTCAAGAGTGTGCTTGATCAACCTCCTCATAGGGCTAGCTCCCTATTCTAGTTATAGTTTCTTAATAATACTACAAAGGAAAAGGGGTATAAAATGCATAAAAGTAAATATATCTATGACCAATTGGATTTCACATACACTTTAGAGCCACGATCAACTTAATATTAAGTAAGATATAATATACATTATTATTATTATTATTTATTCATCCATAACTAGCAAGGTAATAAAATCATACACATAAATTGATAATGAAAGACCCTACACAATTTATGAACAATATTTATAGTAGTTATCCAAAATTATATTAAGTGAAAATGAAAAAGATAATTTTTTGGATCTTCAAATGAATCCTTACAAATGTATTCAAGCATTTATTTATAATAATTTTTTTTGAGAGCTTGCTAAAATTAATCTCATAGTCTAACTATACATGAAGATAAAAAAAAACTAATGATCACCATATTTGAATTTGAAATATATTTTAGAAACCTTCCAAAACATACATTCACCATAGTTGTATGTCAAGAAAAAGAAAAGGTGATTTAAAAGATAACAATAATAAAAGATGTAAAGAAATGAAGGGAGATGACAAGAAGTATAAGGTGGGTGCTCGTGGGAACCCCAATATATCATATTTTATTCACACTTATGATACAAATGGATCCTCATTAAGGGGTATTTATTATGATACAAAATACTCAATGAGGTTAACCTCAGCCCAACATAAAATTAACCTTGAGGTTAACATTACAATAATATAATAATAAATTACTCTTTTAAGTAAGGTTATCTATAAAAGTGGATTAACCAATACCACCAAGGATGAAATATGAAAGGGATCCATAGGGTTAAATGAACATGCCTGTAGGATTACATAAATTATGAATGACCATAATATTACACAATCACATGCCTATAGGCTACATAAATAGTGCTCATAAGTACCCCTTCACATTTTGGCCTTGGCCTAAACAAGATCAAATTACACAAATTTCAAGACCCCCAATAATATGAGTTGAGAGGGCCAAGGAGAGAAAACATTAGAGGTAATAAATCCCCCCATAATTAATGCTTTAGTGGGCCTCCACTGTTCCTCTTTCATCCTCATTTTCATCATAGGATCTAACCCTCAAGAATTTCATTTCAATCTTCTTGAGCTTGGTAATGTAATTATTGATGGAGTGTCCTTTCCTTTTGTAATACTCATAAATTTTTGACTTATTTCATACCTTAGACTTACTATTAGACACCTTAGCCTTAGATTCCATTAACTTGAAGTCTTTTGGATGAGGTTGTGTATGAGAAAGCACTCTACAATTATTCATTGCCATTTCATAATGGATTAGAATATTGAATAGTCCTTCATGTTAGATGGGTTGTGGAAAATGAGAAGAAATATAGGAAGTAATAGATTTGAAATAATCTTCCACTCTTTACCTTACCTTTTCCATAACTAGATAAACTTTGAAAGATTTGAAGTGAGATAAATATTCTTCAACATTATTAAAATATTAAATTTTATGATTGGAGACTCTATCTCTATCCTATTAACTTCAATAGCACTTAATTTTCCATAGAGATCTTTCAAAGTAGTCCATACCTCAATAGGATCAATTTTATCTCTAATATGGAAAAGTACATATGGTTCTACTAACACGAAGAAGAGTCCAAGAGCTTCCTCTCTCATACTAAGTTCATGATCACTGAGACCTTATTGTAATTCATTATTGATTATGAACTAGAGATTTTTTCTCCTAAGTAATCCTACCATTTGAACTAATCAAGTGTTATAATTTCTCCCAAAAATGTAACATACACTAACAAATCCATTTTGTATAAAAATCCTAAATAGATCTATAATAAGTTTATAAATTGATTTTGCCACTATGTAGAGCTCAAAAATTCATGTAGTTTGAAAAAATAGGCTCCAAATTCTTATGTACGCAAAACTTATGGCTTCCAAAAGATTTGGTTATATTAGCATTCAAATAAATAAAAAAATACCAAACCTTAGAAAACTTTTCACCAAATTAATAATTGCCACTTGCCATTGAATTGGGTGCTACACAAACGAGTTGGTTTTCCACTTGACTTGATGTGATTGGATGGATTTATCTTTATATATATATATATATATATATATATATATATATATATATATATATATATTGATTTAGTGGGTTTAGAGACAATAGGGCTTGAACCTAAGACCTCCTACAAAAAAACAAGAGCACTAACCAATAGGCCATGTATGTGTGCACACTCAGAGAATAGAAGAGCTTGTGCTATATTACATTACATAGGTGATACTTTAGTTGGAGCAAAAAAAAGGATGCCAATATTGTAGTTTGAACTTGAAAACTTGCTTCCACAAGTTGAGTGCCCAACCACTATGCCACGTAGTCAATTGAGGCATAGGAAGACTACCTTCAACATAGCATGTATGCCATCTTGTTGTCAAAGGAAGTTCTTCAAAAAAAGGAGCTACTTATAGGAATCGATCTTCCAACCCCCTTGCTACAACCAAATGATCTTACCACTACACTAATCTATTGCATGTGATATAAGGAAGAAAGACAACCACTATTAAGCTAAGATCTACAAAAATGGCTATAAGAATTTGACCCTGTGATGACCTCCTGATTAACTAATGCTTCTAATAAGATAATTGCTATGATTACTAGAAAAGAGATTTTTTTTGTTAAGATATGAACAATCCACCTCCTAGAACCAAAGGTGCACAACATAGCCACAATACCATCTATACTAATGTACCACTTCTATGCTACATCACATAGATGTGTGATATTAGATCACATAAAAATAGGAGCATGTGAATCGTGCCAAAAATAGAATGACATTGAATTTACAATTCAAATTCAAAATTAAACAATAGTAACCTAAAATTGTTAAAGACTAAAATTATTTCTTCTTGATGAGTGAAGCTACCTCAAATCTCACTCTAATAACATGTTTTAATATTTTTTAGAAACCTTTCAAAACATGTGTTCACCACAATGTATACCAAAATGAAGAAAATGCAATTTACAAGATAGCAATAATAAATAATGTAAATAAATGAAGGGAGTTGACAAAAGTATAAGGTGGGTTACTATGGCCATCCCAATATATAATATTTTATTCATACTTATGATACAAATGTATCCTCATTGAGGCATATTTATAGTGATACCAAATCCTCAATGAGAGGTTAACGTTAGGCTAACATAAACTTAACCTTGAGATCTTACAATAAAATAATAATAAATTATCATTTTAAGTAAGGTTATCCATAAAGGTGGAGTAACCATTACCACTAAGGGTGAAATATGAAAGGAACCTATAGGCTTATATGAACATGCACACATGATTACATAATCACATGCTTGTAGGCTATGTAAATGGTGATTTTAAGCATCTTTTTACACTTGTGGAATTGGCTTAAACAATATTATATTACACAAATTTCAACAAATCATATGGCATTCACTAAACTAGTTAAATTTCTCAACTTTCAAGGATGAGACCTAGTTTCAAATATTTTCAAGAGATACATGCATAATTACAATGCTGTAGTAATACAACTATATGATCATGATGTAATATGGGTGGCCATTTCAATCCCACATAACCAATTTAAAAAATATCGCTAATGGACATTGTTGCTTTTCAGGTGGATCTCATTTTCAATACACAAAATAATGCAACTTTTAATTGAATGATATTGTTCTCCAATTGGATACTCATTTTATCCTTAAATAACTACTTTCTTGGGTTTCATGTAATTTTTCTTAAGTATTTGATTTTGTAGGCATTCATCCTTGTATTTTGATCTTTAAGTCGATAGTTTGACTCTTGCATCCCTAATTTTGATGGTATTTAATTTTCTACTGAAACTTATATTTACAATTCAACTTGTTCAATTGATCAATTGATATTATCATAATCTATTGATGTATTAATTCCATTTATACCTTGGTGAACTTAAGGTTATGGATTCTTTATCTTTTGTAGATTGATAAATTGATGTTATGGTCAATACTTGTTGGCTTATCTCTAATTGGTTGTGTTCAAATATTTGTTGGGACACGTAGGTTGTGGACAATTGTATTATCATAAAAAAATATTATATAATATATTGTAAGTTATGGTCAATTATTACAACAACCATTAACCAAATTATGTGTATGGGTAAAACCCATTAACACTTCAACAAAAACCCTTAGTAATGATTAATAATTCTAACATTATACCCTTATTATAACAATGCTCAATAAGGATATAAAAGTGGAAATTGGATTGAATTGGGATAGAAAATTATATATCATTTCATAGTGGGAATAACCCCACTATATTATAAATAATCATGGAGTATATACACAAGTAAATCAATCAAGTCAAATTATTTAACAACAACATTAGACTAGATAGCAAGTGAATAGTACACATATACTTATTCATAAACTAAAGTATGGAATTAAACCTATACTTCACTCCTTGTGGTCATCAATCCTAGTGACTATGAACACACTGATCAAACTAACAAGGTAACATCCATTATCTCATTACACATCTTGAACATAAAAAAAGAGATAGAAGTGTCACATTGAACATCAATTTAAAGAAGCATGTATTGGTGTACCCTCCTCAATTATATAGCCATCATCCAAGATCACTTTAATATCTGGTATCCTCTTTGAAATACATGTCAAGACCATAAAGATATTTCCAACTACTTTGTATAAGCCTATATTTCATAACAATATTTATGAAAAATAACTAAATTTTATTTCTCTTCAAGGAGTCTAAATATGCAAAGCAAGAGTGGGAGCATCGATCGAGTAGCTAGAGTAGGGGAGATCACAAGAGGTAATATTTTCATTGCATGGAGGTAAGGATCCCCCATTGGGTCTTCACGGGCTTCACATCCCTTTTGATCTAGGAGCTCCATTGTTTGCGCAAGTGGCTACCTCTCACTCTTGCAATAATTTTCTATTCTCTTCCTTGGATCTTCATCTTGAATATTATTTGTTGTTCATACTGTTGGAGATTTTGAAAATTATTATGGAAGAATGAACCTTTAATATCATTGGTAAATTTGTGGATTCCTGACAAAATTTGGACTCACTTAAAATGTGGCCATTTTTGAAATGGTCTTCTCATGGATAGTTGGAAATTGTGGCCTTTCCTAATGACTTATTTCTTATTAAGCTATCTGAGGAAGAAGATATGCTAAGGATCTTGGGGGATCCTTGGTTTTTTGGTAACTAAATTTTATTCCTACATAGGTTGGAAGCCGATTTCGACCTAAATTCTCAAAATATCAACTCTATTCCAATTTGGATGAAGCTTCCTAGCTTACCTCTTCACTTTTGGCACAAATATATTCTTATAGGAATAGCTAAAATTTTGGTGATTTGATCATGATAAACAACCTAAATCATTTTAAATATACGTTGGTTGTTGCATGGATGTGTGTGAATGTTAATTTGGATATGGATCTACCCAAATCTATTGACCGAATTTTGGATTTGGGTGTTCGAAAGCAACACAGAATTTGAGAATTTTCCTCCTAGAGGCTCTAAGACTAAAATATTTGGACCAAGATTTGGTTAATAATAAAAAAGAGTAGAGGAATAAGAAGTAGGTTCACAAATATCTTGGTCTTAAGAATTCTCTTAAATCTAGTGTTCCCGTCGTTTCTGGTCTCAACTTAGGTTTCTAAGATAGGAAAGTTTTAAAACTAAATCCTAAAAATAAAGAACCTAATATGAAGGTTATTCCATCCTCTAAGGTGGTCGACGGTTTTGTTTTGGGTTTTGATAATTCAATGAAAAAGGTTTTGGAAAAGACTAGTTTTTGTAATAATTTGGGGTGTTATGGAATGGAGATGGTGAGGACATATGGTAGCTGCCAGTTGGAGCTTGTAGTTTAGGTATGTTCAAATTATCTACTTCATAGCCTTTCTCTTTCGAGTTCTAAGGGTGTTTACTTAGTTTCTGAGGTAGGGTAATATAGAATAGATAAGAATAAAAAAAAGTCTAAATTTCTTCATTCAAGAAGGTTAGATGGTAAGATCTCTACTTCTTATGAGGGCATCAATTCTATTGGGGTGGAGTATATGACCAATTCAATTATATTTAGGGAGTCTATTATTGGAAAATAATTCATTATAGAGTCCAATTCTAGATCTCTAAGTAAAGGTTCAACGAATGTGGGGGTAGATAGAAAAATTAGAAATCCTTGTAAGAAAACCTTAAGAACTCATGAAACTAATATGGGTATTTCTAGTGGGCTGTAGTCTACATTGAAATTCAAGAGAGACAAGCTAGAGGAATTTTATTTAAGCTCTGCTACTCGTGGATCCCTTCCTTTGGGGAGGACGGATGATAGTAACTTTTAATATTTTAAATAAAAATTATTTCTTGGAATGTTAGAGGCCTTAATGGCCACACCAAGCAAAGAATTCTCAAATCCATGAGAAAATATGTATACCCTATTATTCTATTTCTTCAAGAAACAAAAGTGGACTCCTCTAAATTCCTTAAAATAAAGAATTATATTTGGAAGGAGGTAAAATTTTGGGCTAGTCACACTTTGGGGCCTTTGGTGGGCTCCTCTATTTATGGGACTCTACTAGGTTGGAAGGATCCTTGATCTCCACCTTGGATAGAATCATTAATATTTTATTCCATTGTAAGATATCAAATCGGAGATGGGTGCTATCCAATATTTATGATCCAAAATTAATTATTGAGTGAGATTGTTTATGGAAGCCGCTGAGCCAAATGAGAGAAAAATTCAAGGATGAATGTTGAGTGTTGGTTGGAGATTTTAATTCTCCCATATATTATTTTGATAATAAATGTGGCAACAATTTTTGTCCCAAAGGAATGGAGGACTTTGCTAATTTTGTTAACAATAATGAATTACTGGATCTAGACTTAAGAGGCAACAAGTTCACTTGGAGCAACTAGAGATTGAGGGATCAACCGATTCAAATTAGGCTTAATGGGTTTTTGATTTCTAACGAAGGTATGGATGTTTAAGGTGAATCCTCCCTGAGTACCCTTTCTAAGATTGGTTAAAACCATAAATCATTTCTCCTAGAAATCCTTCCTAAGGATAAAATATTAAAAAACCTTTCATATTTGAAACTATGTGGCTTAAGAATTCCGAGCTTGAGGTAAAAATTATGGAGTGGTGGAGTCAGAAATTTTTAGGATCTCTCATATCCAAAATTGCTAAAAATATAAGATATATAAAGATAAACTTAAAAGTGTGGAATCAGAAATTTTTTGGGCATATTTTTCTTAAAAACAATAACTTCAAAATCAATTGAAATAAATAGAATCAACTTTGGAAGCAAGGTCTCAGTCAATGGATGTAAGAGATAGAGAAAAGGTCCTTTTGGCTATTTATCACAATATTATGGCTAAAGAAGAGATATTATGGAGGCAAAAATATAGGGCTCTATAGTTGAATGAAGATGATAGAAACACTAATTTTTTTTCATGTGACTACTTTGAGGTATAGATGCTGTAACAAGATTAAGGAACTAATCAAGAAATATGGAAATAAAACTAGGGCTATTGTGATGATTTAGATGGAGGTTGTCCAATTATTTTAGGATATTCTCGGTTCTAGGCATCAAGGAAATGAGGCAACTGAAGGTAAGCTCTTGAGTTTTATTCCAAATTTATTATCCCAAGAGATGAATGATTCTCTTAGCTACTCTTTTGAAGAAGTAGTAAAATATTTATTCTCTTTGGCTAGTGAAAAGGTTCTCGGTCTAGATGGATTATCTGTAATCTATTTTTAATTTTTTTGGCACATTGTTGGCAGGGAAATGGAAGAAGCTATGTGTGAGATCTAGATGAACTGCCACATTCCTAAAGATGTAAACTCCACTTTTATAGCTCTTCTTCCTAAAGGTTATGGGAGCTAACGATATTAATGATTTTATACCTATAAGCCTTTATAATACCATTTGTAAGATCTTCTCAAAAGTCTTGGCAAATAGATTTAAAATATTCCTTCCATGCATTATTGGACCCAACCAAGGTGGCTTTGTCCTAGGGAGGAAGACACTAGATGGAATCATAATTGTTCATAAACTCATCCATTCTATGAAGAATAGTGACAGAGCAAGCATTTTTATCAAATTGGATATGAATAAGACCTATGATAGAGTTTCTTGGGTATTTTTAGAATTTTTTTTGATCAAATTCGGCTTTCACAAGAGTTGGATCTATATTTTTAAGGAATGCTTCTCTACTATGATTTTTAAATTATTTTGAATGGTGCTACTATATGATATTTCAAGAGCTCAAAAGGGTTGAGGCAATGGAATCCTCTTTCTCCATATATTTTTATTATTTTGGTTGAAGCTCTTGGAAGAGCTCTCAAGGCTGCTTCAGATGTGAATCTTGTGGAAGGTATCAAGCTTAATTTATCTTTAAACCCCATATCTCATCAACAATTTGTATATGAAACTATCTTAATGATTACTTCTTATATTCCTCAAGCTAGAGAAAATTTTGGTATTATATGAGTTGGCTGCAGGGCAGAAAATCAACTTAAGAAAAGTAAGTTTTTTTTTAATACACCTTTGAGAAGGCAAAGAGTCATAGCCCATATTATTTCTTTTGATCTCCTTTACTCTTTTTTGGGTCTACCTTTATTTAGGGGAAGTATTAAATATGAGCTATGGATTCCTGTTCTTGACAGACTTCATAAGAAACTTGTTGGTTGGAAGGAAGCCCTGTTGAGTCAAGTAGACAAGGCACTTTTACTAATGTCCACTCTTCAAAGCCTGCCAATATATTTCATATCACTACTCAAGATCCCTTAAAAAATTGCACATAGGATCAAACAAATCCAAAAAAAAATTTATGTTCGGGATCGGAGAATAAGAGAAGATTCCACTTGATCTCTTGGGACCAATTTTGTACTAGGAAAAAAAGGGGGGCTTGTATTGAGGAAGCTGAGTCAGATGAATAATGCTTTGTTGGATAAGCAATATTGGAGGCTTATTAATCTAAAGGAGATAGGATGGACCCACATAATTTAGGCCAAATATATATCCAGAGGTTCTTCCTTTTTGGAGAATTAGATATTCCCTTCAAGATTTGCATTTTGGAGCAACATTTTTAAATCAAAAGATACAATTTAAAAAGGGTATAGGTGGAAGCTTGGGAATGGATAGAAAATTGATTTTTGGAAGGATTATTGGCTCATGGAGATACCCATTATGAATTGCTCTAATTTTGCTATGTTAAAACCAATTCTACATCTGATTATGGGATCAAAAGTTGTTGACTTCATAAAAGTTGTAGATGACAGAAAAGTCTAGAAGTATCTTTTAGTTCCAGGCTTAGGTAGAGAAGAAAGCGAAGCACTCCAGAATATGAATAGTACACTAAGACTTCAAATTATCAAAATATTTGCCTATGAAGATTCATTGGTGTGCACTAAAGAAAGTAATGGTAACTTTTTTGTAAAATCTGCATATTTGATGGAATCTAGATTTGGTGATTTTTGAACTCCAAATAAGAAATTCTGGATTAAATATTTAACTCCTAAAATAAATTTTTTTCTATGGCTGACTCTCCAAAAATAAAATTCTTACTATTGAGAATATTGAAAAAAGAGGTTTAATCCTCACAAATATATGTTATTTATATGGCAAAAATGAGGAAAATATCAACATCTCTTTGTAGAGTGTGTTTTCTCTTATGAATTCTTTCAAGTTTTACTGAAGAAAATTGGGATTTCTTAGGTGTTCCTAAGAACCATAGTGGAGCTCTTTGAGCAATGGGATTTTTCTTTTTCTAGAAAAATATGTCAAAGTTTATGGTCCCTGAGTCTTCCTCACATCTTATGGGGGGTTGGAAAGAAAGGAATAATTGGGATGTTAAGGACTATGGTAATTATTCTATTATAGTTGGTAACAAAGTATTCATCATTTTGATAGAAAATGTTTTAAATATATCTTTTTTTAAAGAGAAGGAAAATTTGTAGGACTCAAAACTCGCTGATATTTTGGGTATTCCTATGGTATTGAGAAAATTGTTTCAGATTCTCAAAGGAGAAAACATCAAACCAAATGAATCCCCCCCATATTGGATGGTTAAAAATAAAATTTAATGGGGCTTCTAAGGGAAATACTAGGCTAGTAGGAGTAGGTGGTGTGGTAAGAAATGAAAAATGAGACATAATTTTGGCTTTCATAAAAAATATTGGAATTCAAAACAACCATTATGCAGAAGCAAGAGCAGTTTTTAAAGGTTTGATTCTTCTTAGTTCTATTTAAGTAAGGAATATTATCATTGAGGGTGATTAAATGAATATTATTAATACCCTCTTAGACCATCAAAATGTAAACTATATTATTGACAACATGATGGTTGAAACAAATAGAAATATGAATGCCCTGGATTCCTTCCATTGTGAGCATGTTTTTAGGGAAGGTAGTAAGGTGGACAATGCTTTAGGTAACCTTGAAATTATTCAAAGTAGGCTAACTTTTTGGAGGAACAATTTTTTTGTAGGACCTAGTGCAAATCATTCAGGATGAAAACCCTCAAAATAGTTACGAGTTTCTCACTCTCTAACTCTTTGTGGTTTGGTTGTAACAGAGAACTAGAGGCGATGGCCATTTGTTGGATCCTAGTTCTTTATCTCAAATTTTATCTATTCTTGGAGGACCTGTTGATGCCTAGCTCTCATATGAGCCAAAGTAGATCATTCCTGTTGTGGGGATGGGGAAACCATTTAAGTTTAAATTATTTAGGTAGGAATCTTAAAAAAAAGTATTCTGTTTAATGCTGGTTATTGTTGCTTTTGGAATTGGGTGCTTTTTTCTAGATGGACGAGGAGATGGTATCCCTTGTACTTGTCAATTTCAATGTGGTGTATTTGTACTAGGTGCTTATGGAAAAAATTAGTCCTCCTTGTGTGGTTGCTTCATTGCAAGTGGTGTTGCTTTAATGGGTTTTTTCTAGTTATAATGGAGATATTTTATGAGGTGGATTTAAGACATGTGGTGTATTAATTTAATTCTAAATTGGTCATGAAAATTTGTCTTTAGATTGGATACCTCATGGATTGAGAAATATAGTGAAAAGAGCCCTTTATTCTATTGGTTTTTTCCATGATAAGTGATGATTAATATTTGGCTATCCGCCTTGTTTTTATTTTAGCTTAAGGTGGTGGAAACTCATGTGACACTAATGTGGCTCTTGGTGAGACTCACAAGTGTCCCTTGGACATGTATTTTACATTTGTCATATTTGAGCACCATCATGTTTTGGTTATCCCCTAATTTTTGTCCTTGCAATCCATTCCATGATAGTCCTCTCAAAGCTTTCTTTTGGCATCAATTATTGCATGGAATATTTACCTCTTTAATGTGTTATCAACATGGATTTTGTGTTGGTCTCCTTTGGTACCGAGGTTGGAAATTAGAAGGAGCTATAAGGCATATGGGTAGTATTAGTAGATGTGCATTTAAGGACCTTTTAATTAAGAAAATTCTGCTCTTACTAGAAAGTATTTCAAAGCTTTTTAAATTTTTCCTTTTGCTAGTGAGAAGTCTCTCTAGTTGCTTTTAGGATGAGTGTGAAATTTGGATGGCACTGATTTTCTAAGAGTGTGTGAAGGAAGGTAATTATGGAGGAAGAGTGTAAGGGTGTTGATCCTTCTTCTCTTTCCTTGGATAGATATGTATTAGAAATTCTTGAAAGAGGGGTAATTTTGAAATTTCTAAAACAATTCAATGGTCATGATCCTGAGTTGATCAAAGAGATGGAATTTTTATGTAATAAAGGTGTGGTCTCAACTGGAGATTTATATTTTGCAATTACCATTTCACTTCTTTATGATATTATCAACTTTCTAGTGGATGGACATTATGTTAACAAGGAAAAGTATTCTCTAGCTAAGGAGTTGGAATTTTTTAGATGCAAAGGTGGGTGTCCTATTAAGTACCATAATATCTTTTGGAACTCATTTAGATCCCCTTGGGACATGGTGATTCTTATATTATGGATTACTTCACTTTGGAATACAATCAGGAGGTTGTGAGGAGCTTCCATGTTGCACTGGTAAACCACATTCGAGGGAAAAATATTATGAATATATCCTCTATAAAGAGCTAGAAAAAATGACTTTAAATGTGTAGCGAGGTAATTATTATTCCCCAAATTATCAGGGTATGTTTAATTATGTATCTCTATAGAGAAAAGTGATTGCCTTAGGAAAGAGTGGTGTTGGGTCAAGTATAGCCTGGGATGCCTCTTCCCCTGGTAAGGTGATGGTAAATTACCTTCCAAAAAAGCCTACTTTAGAGACCAGACCAGATAATGTTTGTTTGGAAAAAATAATTTGTGGGTAAAGTGCAAGAGACCCCTTTAGAGTCTAAAGTTGGCAAGATTAAGTTGGATAAGGTTAATGGAAAAATTAAGGCTGGTGAAATTATGGTTTTGAAGGTGGGATGTGGTGATTCAAAGAGTTTGAAATATGGTGAGAGCCCTCTAATTACAAAATGTAATGTTATAAACTCCCCCTCTACTATTGTAGATGGGCCTATGGAGATTGGTGGTTCCTCTTCTTTGAAGGAAGAAAAACATGAGTTAAAGAAAAATAAATTTGTTTTGAAGAATCCTAAGTTAGAGCTAAAAGGAATGAGGAGATCAAACCATTTTATGACCAAGCAGAAGAAAAAAAATACCTTTTATGTGATTCAGGACTCGAAATATTATTAGGAATCACTCCTAACTCCTAACTCCTAATTTAAATAGGATTTAAAAAATTTCTGGAATGCCAATGGTTAATAACAATTTCCATGTGGATACCAAAGGCACTCCTAGTAAGACCTAAGACTCAATTAAAGATATGGTGATATATATCAAGAGGTCAGTGAAGATGTTAGCATTCTATGCAAATGAAATCTCTTGGAGATTGAAATATGACTAGGACCCAAATAATCTAGACATGGGAATAGATCTCTTTGAGGAAAATTTCCAAGACTAGTTTGTCTCTGTGGCTTGGTATGTTAGTTTTTGTTGGGTTGGTTGATTTCTTGGGATATCTTTGATAGTGAATTTGGTAAGTGGGTTTTTGTTGGTATTTGGTGTTTTATTTTTATTGGGTGCTAGTCTCTTGTAGAGACTTTCCTTTTTTTTTGCTTGTGTTGTATTTGGCTTCGTTTATTGTTTTGGTTATGTTTGGTGCCTATCTCTTTTAGAGACTTTCCTCTCTTTAGTTCTTAATTTAAAATATGTGGGGCTCCTTTGAAAACCCATATATTTTTCCACCTAATTATTTTTTATAGTGTCTTTATTCATTATCCATTTTTATATTTGAAAGCACAAAGAATAAAAGATATTATTTTTTTTAAATTTGGTTTTGGTAATTGAGTAGGTTAAGTTGAACTCCAAGGAAAATACTTATATTTAGGTATAACGTACTTCATGTATCAACCTTATCCCTCAATGATCGACTGGTGAGGTAATAAGTGATGTGACTTCACCACATCTCATGTCATGTGGGATGCTAATACATCAATCATAAGAAATATATAAGTTCGAAAATAAACCATTTTGTAATGCATGTGACAATAAATTAGGTGTTTTTTAGCTAAAATCTAATATATCTACAATCATATGGTGTCCAACTATTTGAAATCACCACCATTTATTTAGTGATTGATGGCTTACATCATTATTCAATCAAGTGATGTCATGATAGGTCAGAAAATAACAAATATGTGGTCTTTTAGGATGAAACTATTAGTTAATGATGTCACAACATTAATAAATCATGATTATTGATCTCCAATTTTATGATACATGAGAAAGATGTAAGTTAGGATAGATGAATTATATGATGCCCTCATTCAATAGAGCCTTCCTTTACCCTATATTTTACTCATAGATTTTGTATCATATATGCAATACCTCAATGAAACCACCAATCTATACCATTTTTTAATTTACTTGCGTAAAATCTCATCCCTGCAATATTGCAATCCATGTTAACATTTTGGGCCGTAGTGGATGCCTCAAATGCATTACATCCAACAAATAGTGCATCCCTTTCTCATCACCACTTGGGCCTCTTGTGTGCACTCTTAGTAGAAATAAGGTTACAAACATCTTACTAGTATTGAATAAGCATTAGTAATTTTTAACAAGTGTCACTTCTATACTAGATGGACCTTCTTTTAGGTGGCTCACTTAAAAGCTAGCTATATGGACTTTGAATGTTTTTCAAATTTTCATTCTTTTAACTTGAAAATGGATTGTATCAAGAAATTATATGGCCTATATGATGGGATGATCCACTTGAATATAGTATTATTGATATTTCAAATATCTCAGTTTTACCAAGAAACACAACATTTATTTTCCATAGGACTTTAGACAACCCTTGCATTCAAGATGAAAAATATTACTTGGGACGATGTTACATGGTTGGTGATATCCTATGCCTAATGAGATGACCATTTCACCTTTTAGATGATGCTTCTAGACTTTAGATAAATTATCACAAGAAGAAGTGTTAATTGGAAATAAGTTCAGTTATGCATGTCTAATAACCTCTAATGTTGACTTTTAGATAACATTATGACCCTTTCCTATTATTCAAATGACCCACATTCACTTTACATGATTTTCCAACATATGGGTCATGATAAACTTGAATAATATGATTTCCAACACATTAATTATGACCTCTGTTTATTTTTTAAAATGACATTTAAGATGGTTACTTGGTTTTACCTTAAGGAGGGTAGTGAAAGTAGACAACTATTATAATCAACTCAAACAAATTGATCAATGACAAATTTTTATAACTTCATGATGGAAAGTTTGGATGACACTTGAATGACTTGTTCATGATGATATCATGTCGACATATCATGTTATTTTGATGACATGCAATTGGTGGGACTATGCTATTTATGGATGGAACCTCAAAAAAATGTATAGGATAAATAACAAAAATTTACACTATATTTCCTCTTTAAAATGACAAGATACAAATAGTAATGCACAATATTCTTTTACACAACATTCTAATTGTCACTTAGTGATGAGGAATATTTGAGGACTTAGTATATAACTTAAGTATTTATTATTATTTTATGTATTATCCTAAGTTGTCTATGATTTCTATTGTCTAATGTGAAGCTTCTAGCTCATGTCATATTAGGTTGAGTTGTAGTTAGTTTCTAGATATGATTGTTAGCTGGTTAGTTTGTTATATTGTTAGCTGGTTGGTATATCTATCTTATCTAGTTGCTATGTCATATAAATTTAGCTTAGTTGTTAGCTTCAACTTATCTTGTTGTTTTGGGCTATCTCGTCTCCAAATGAGATACACATATTGCTTGTATATATATTTCATGAATTATAATAAAATAATAGGTTGGATTGCATCTATTGCATTGGTATTAGAGAAAGTATCAGGTATTGGGTTATATTTTTGATCTTTTATATGTTTATGTTCATGCTTGTGTTATAGGCATAACGTGAGAGAAGTTAAGGTTATGCTCTTAGAATTATAGTATGAATGCATAACTATTTATAAGGGATTATTCATAATTTAGAGAGATAAATTGTTTGCCAACTCTTTCTATTATAAAGCTCCTTGTAAGATTGCCTCATTTCCAAGTTTTTGTCTTATTCTTAGATGCTTTTAGTGTGGTAAAATTTTAAGTTGAATTTTACAGTTGAAGACGACCGTAGGAAGTCCATTTTGATTGGCAGAGCATAGATCTAGCTTGCATGGCCAAATTTTTTCTATGACGGCCAAAGTTTAGATACCCATGCACAAATAGATTTTCCTAACCATTGGCAAGCTAGGTATTCTCTAACCAACTACCATTTCCCTGGTCTCCCAACACCTTACCAACATCACAAACCACTTACTCATGATGCAACTAGCTAATATGGATCAATAGACTGCTTTTTGGTTCCTATATTGGATGATGTTAACTAGATTTATGAAGTATTGGTATTAGAAATTAGATGGGCAAGATAGTAGGTAACCACACTGTGGGACAACTATCAATGTGGACACAACTAAAAATATTTTGCACCTCCTTTTGGTGGATACATTCTTGTTCAATTTTTTTTTGGTGACATTATTCAATTAGCATCAGTGTCTAGCTATGTAAATTCTTGATAGCCATGGATGACTATCGACCAATGGAAAATGGAGAAAGTTGAAACCTAGTAGAAAAAGAAATTATCATGTTTGTATTTTATTTTCAATAGTTGATTCAAATATGACATATGACATCTAGATCCACCATTTTGATGAGCTCATGGAAAATAAAGACCCCTAGTGATGAAGCCCAATGGTTTCTAGACATTAAAAGAGTTTGTATGATTACTAGATAGCAAAAAACCATTCATCAAGCCATTCATGTTGTCCTTCAAACATTAGTTGAAGTCTTTTCTGATGGTTGCATTGGCACTCATTCAACGATAGTAGGGAGGATAGACCAATCATAGAAAAAAATCCTCATTTTGATTTAGAGGAGCAGAGCAAAAGGCTTCTTCAAGAAATATGAATCTTCCTTGGCATGTGAATCATACCTATAGATAATTTTGTTCCATGAGAAACAATGGCGTGGAGTAGGCTTCCTTGTGTTTTTTGGTTGAATGCAATTTGTCATTTGACACATGATTTTTACAAGTGAGTAGAACGATCCAACCTATTTAATCCATGTTTTATAAAAGAGTTCTTCGATACCAGTCAAACCTTTGCATTACCTACATGAAGAATCTAGACAACAAAAGACTCTTTTCCCAACGTCATGGCCTATTGGTGGTTTGAAATTCCTATATTTAGGGAAAATTTCTTGATCAAAATTTTTGATCGATGTTCAAGGATAGAAAATATTCAAGGTAGAAAAATAATCATTAGTAAAACCTATATAAATATATTTTCAAATAGTAATGCATGTTTTTAGCCACACTAGATGGTCATAGATTTTTTGGCTATAACACAAACCTCACGGTGTAGTAATGCCAATGGCACTCGTCTGTTTGCTTGAGGTTTTCATCCTTTTTGTGGTTTTATCCCATATTCTTGGTGTGGGAGATCATTTATAATTTTGAAAGGGATTGTGAAGGCTAAGGTTAATAGCCCAGTTTGACCAACTAAGGTGCAGTTATCAACAAGTGGCATGATTCTAACCAGTAGGTTGAATTGTTAATTGGTACACATTGTGATCATTGGAAAAATAGTCGTTGCACTTGGCATGATTGTAAGGTGAATATTACTTTCCTTTATAAGGGAGTAAGTTTTTTTTATAAATAATTAATTATTATATTAGTTAATTATTTATAATATTTGTACTTTACTGACCAATTTTACCTTTTTATCACACCATACAATATTTGCAAATTGGTAAATCTTTGTAAGGAGTTGGAAATAGCACAAGTTTTTACCCCTTATTTTGATAAGAAGAATTCACTTTTGTAATTTCTTGAACACAACAATTTTTGTAAGCATTATTGTAAAGATATTTTTGGTCCTTAAGTGTCCACTTGTTTCAGTCCACGTAGATTATACCTATTACTAAATGACATTATATTTAGTTGATCAAATGACTACTTTAGCCTAGATAGTTGGTCTATTAGCCAATAAGGTCCAAGACATCATAGTCCAAAGTGCCCCTGATGTAAAGATCTATAATAATGATCTAAGGGTAAAGACAAAATGTGACATGAAAAATTATGATGGGTCTAGAAATACTTATGTCCTAAATAGCTAGATAATGGACATGGAGACATGGTTCTCCTACATAAAGGTTCCTACTAAGGAAAGAGTGTCTTTTGTAAAAATCAAATTGTTCTGTTAGCCAAGCTTGTGATTATGGAAAGACAAGAGGGTCAAAATCCAATTACCACTTGGGATGGTTTAATTCAAGCTTTGAAGGATACTTTTACCCTTTAAATTATGAACAAGAGTTAAATGTTAAATTTTATTGATTAAGACATAATTATAATATGTCGGTTCAATATTATGTCCTCCAATTCAACATATTAAGAATTTTGCTTTATGTGAAGGCTCTAGTAGAAGCCCTTATCATCAAATTTACAAGTGGACTATTTGAACCTTGGTATTAGGAGTTGAAATATACTCCCCTGGATCCTTTAGATGCAAATTTCAATTATGCACAATTGGAAAAAGAGAAATTTGTAGCTCCATTAAAGGGATATTCCAAACCTTCGAATCAGTAGTAGATATCTAAGTAAAATATACCTTCTTCCTTATCTTCTTCTTCTTCTTATTCTTCTTCTTCTTCTTCTTCTTCTTCTTCTTCTTATTCTTCTCATTTTAATAACAAAAAAATTTGTAATCATTGTAAAAGAAGAGGACATGTGGAATCTGAGTGTTTTAGGAAGAGGAAGAACCTCATTGTAAAATCTCAAAAGGAGGAACCACAAGATGGTCCCATTGAGATAATAGGAGAAGAAAGAGAGTATGATGATTTGAAGGGTAAACTAAACAATGTTACCCTCATGAATCAAAATTTGTATGAAGGTGACCATAAAAATTTGTTTATCACCAAAGCCCACCTAACACATTTTTTTGTGGATTGTGTTATCAACAAAGAATCATAAAAGAACTTGATTGTGAAATCCATCATTGATAGGCTGTAGCTACCTGTGGAACCACATACTCATCCATACTCACTTGGATAGAAGGATAATGGTTCCACATATCATATAATATAAACTTACATAATATCCTCTACTTTTAGAAAGCATTTTATGGATTGAGTCACTTGTGATTTGATTGAGATGGATTGTTGTGGTCTAATTATTGGAAAGCCCTATCAGGATCATAAGAGGGATCAATATGATCCGTATAACAATGCATACACATTGCATCATATAACTATGAAATTTCTCATTTGTGGCCTTAAGAATACCATACTTTTGCTCTGATTTATTCAACCACCAAATATTGAATTAATCTCTAGTAGACCATAGGATACACCAGCTCAAGTTGCACCATATTCAACTTGGAAGGAAGTGATCCCTACTTATTCATCAAATTTTCCTCCTATTATTATATATGCCCTTATTTTTGCCCTTATTGGTATTAAGAGGCCCTCTTATGTATAACCTCATTTAGTTAGACAGGTTCATGTTTTACAACATACTCCAAAGCTTCCACAATAGGCCATTGGTCCTCATCGATTTTCTTCATAGATTAGTGATAGAGTTGTGACCAAACATTGTATTCTCACATCGACATTGATTTATATCCTTGAACTTGTTCAGGATTACGATGATGTGACATCTCTACTTCTGCTTCATCCTATCAATGGGCTATGTTTTCAATATTTGGTGACTTACCCTTCTACTTCTATTGTAAAAGTATTGGAGTTCAATGCTTATTTTATGGGGAGGTATGATGATGAAATATTTAGGAATTAGGACATAGCTTAGGTATTTATTATTATTTTATGTATTATCCTAAGTTTTCTATGCTTGCTATTGTATGACATGAAGCTTCTAGCTCATGTAGGATTAGGTTGAGTTGTAGTTAGTTTCTAGATATGCTTGTTATCTAGTCAATTTGTTAGATTGCTAGCTAGCTAGTAGATCTATACTATCTAGTTGTTTGACATGGAATATTAAATTCCTTATGCATATTTAAATAATAAATCAAATAACTCCTCAAAATGGTCAAGGAACAACCAATAAGACTACATGTTGACTCAATATCCATAAAATAAATAATCAATGAAAAACAAGAAAACTCCATTGCTTTGAAATCCTCTAAATTTGATATCCTTCCTAGGTATCTCACTCATAGCCCTTTCTAAAACCACATGTTAGGACCAACAGGGTGTTGGATAATTGTATTATCAAGAAAAGGTTACATTTATAGTACAACATGTTTCCAATTATGGTTAGTTGTCATAAAATCCATTAGCAAAATTATGTGCAAGGGTAAAACATATCAACACTTCTCCAAACACCCTTAAAGGCGATATAATATTTCTAATAATATTCAAACTAGTTGAAATTTCATTTATCTTCATGCCATTGCATTCATTAGTTTTTGAATAATTAGTGCTTTCATGTTGCTTTAACACCTACTTGGATCATAATGCAGATTTGCTTTGTGGAAGAGCTTGACCTTGGTTAGTTCTCTTCTGACCAATGGGTCGATCAACATTTATTAGCATTATTACAAGACCTGTGTTAGCTAATATGATTGACAAACCCTTTTTATTCAATTTTTTTTTTTCAGTTATCAACATTGATATTATAATATTATCATCGTTTAAATGGATCGACAAGATTCCCAACAAATTTTCTATATTTTCTTTCTTTTGGCTAATTTTCTATCTTAATAGTTGTGGTGACATTATACTGATGTATCTTCATTTTGTTTGATTATAAATTATAAATATCCTTTAGGTTAGTTTTTATTATTTTTCGTTGAACCCACTAGTTGGTTGGTATGTTACATCATATTATCATTATACCTTGATGGACCAATCACCTCCTTCAAGTCTCTTTGACCTTTTTCTACATTTGGACTAATTACTATTTTATTGGTCATCATCATGTCATGTGAGTATTGTATTATTGTAGCATATTATGGATCAATGGATTAATGGTGATAGATATATCATCCTCTTATTAGTAGATATTGTATTTGTTAGCCAATCAATACTCATCTTAGCATGTCAACACACTTTGGAATCTAGAAACTTTTATAACTTTTTGATCATTTTCTCTTTAAAAATTATTACCATGATATTAAATTACATATATTACCTAATTTAGTTAAATATCCTATGATTCTAAGTGCCTTATTTGTTGATCCATGATCCTCTTCAAATATATGACCTATCCATGATTGATTAGCGAAGAAGAATGGTAAAAACTACTACAGTTCTATTGACTTCAAGGGGCACCATGCTTGCTTGGTGATGAATCTTAGCATACCTTATTCATTGGGTATAAAATCTTCAAGTAATTTAATATCTAAAATAATGAAATAATAAAAGATCTAAAAAAATCAATCAATTTAAAAGAATCAATGAGATATGTACAAGATCAAGGTACCAACCTAATTTAGAGAGGTAACAAAGTTAACAATATACCCCGCCAACTTCTATTAGTAGGTATTTATACTTGGTTGAGAATTTGAAATGTAGTATTGTATTATTCTTGTTGTTTTCTACAAAACATATATTTTTGTTTGCCATTCCCATCACACTTATCACAAACTATCCAAATAAATGATTGTTTCAACTATGAATTGGTTTCTCATTTGGGTGGAATTTTGTTATGATTAGGCACATGAGATTTTCATTCTTCAATTAGTTTGCATACTCCTTACTAGATGTTGGGTCACCTTGTCTTGATAATAGGTTTGGCATGCCTCATTTAACTAGTTGAGCGATCTCATACCTCATTTCATCAACTTATTTTCTAATATTATTTTGGGCATCAATGCACTCATCTAATTTATTTTATTTCTCCTCAATGTATTTTAGTTATATTTTTATCTCTCTCTATCTTAATTGTGAGAAAAATTTTATGAATATAAATAGGATATTTTTCATATACTTGGCATATAATGATTGTATCATGGTGAGTTTTTCCTCCTAGTACAAATTTTAAACAATAAATTGCAACATCAATCTCTTTTATTGTTTATTCACATTTTTTGATGTACTATAGGAATTAGTTGAACTTCTTTGACTTAGTATGTATTTGGTTCTAGAGAATATACACCATTATGTTGATAAATTTTAAGCATAATAATTTCTCCTCATTCTTAGTTTCTATGACCCCCTTCTTAAGTCTTTATTATTAAGCCTTGGTGTCTATGATCTATTTGTATTTCTCCTGCTTTATCATTTCAATATTTTTTTATACTTATTCTATTTTCTACTTCATATATATTTTTTCTTTCTTTCTTTCTAAATACAACTATTCTATTAGTTCTTCTAATCCCTCTATTTTTCTTTGAATATCTACATTCTTTCCATCTAGGATCCATTGTAAATTTTCTATGCACTTTATATTTTTCATCTTTCCTTACGAAGCATTGGTAGTCAATGGGGACCACTTTAGAACTTTGCTTAATAAATTCTATACTATATTTTAGGTTGGATTATATTAGGTTCAATGAGGGAATCCTAGGTATATAATTTGAGGAGGTAGTTTTTGACTTGCTATATCAATGAAGATAATATCAATAGTGTAATTTTTACCTTTAGCATAAACATATGTGCGTAGTTGCATTGCCACTATGGAAGATGATACTAGTTCCTTAGTGGTATAGTACTTCATGATCTATTTTACCTTATATAGGTATGATTTGAATTTCTCCATGACTTGGTACTCTATTTGAGTTAGTATTTTGAAAGGAGACTAAAACATTGAGTGTACTACTAGTGAAGCAACTTTTATGAGAGTTGGTATTGTAGCTACTATATTAGTTGTACTGATAATTATTGAAGAAGTTTTTTTGAAGCTACATGATTATTGAAGATGTGACCTACAATGTATTAACCAATAAATTATTTCTTACTAATAATGGTAGTATGGATAAAATTGTGGAAGTAAAAAATGTTATCATTGATGTCATTATTGATAGTATAAGCTATGTTGATGTAGTCGAGATGAATTAGGATGGGATGGTGTGAATGACGATAAAATATATAAATATTAGTTAGATATATGATAGAGTGATGATAGTTGTAGTTGGTGGAATGAAAGCAATGAATAAAATGCATGAGTAGTAGAAATAAACTACAATCATTACAATAGAGGATATGATAGTGGAAGTTCAAAATAATTTAGAAAGTATAGTAGAAGAGATAGTTAATACCATGAAAGAAAAAAATATGAATCAGTATAAATGCATTAACATAGATGTTGTCATGCTTATGGGATATGATTTAGTAGAGAACACAATAATGAAAGAAAAATGAATAGTGGAAGATGAAATGAAAGAAGTATTGATAGGCTAAGAGAGTATGGAAAGGGAAGTGGTATTAATAGGATAAACACCAATGGATGAAGTGAACATGAAAATGGAGGTGGTAACCCCAAAGGTGGCATCCTCTATGGTTATATATAGGCATGGGAAATTTTCAATCTAACCACGTCAAGCACGCATTGGGGAGATTCACTAAAATATCTACTTCCCCACATGAGGATCTCTTTCCAAAGGAGAATTTGGAGTAATGAATATCCTCTACATGATTAGAACCCTCCTCAATGTAGTTTTTCAAGGTGTAAAAGTAGATGTAAATTCTTGTAGATCGATGTTTATATGGGTTTATTCAACAAAAACACCTAAAGTTTTGGATCACTATATCTTGACTCTTTTTCGAGCCTTAAATTATTATTTAATACTTAAGGCTAAGATCATCTAAAATGCATGCTAAGATTATATCACACAAATGCAATAAAACAAGAGCTAACCTATATGCTTTTTGTTTTGATGATAGGCTAACTAAGGAGAGTTTTTATTTTCAAGGCAAACAAGAGATGATGCAAAAGATAAATTAGCCTATGATGCAACTATGTGATTTTAATTCCTTGCCTAGGTATTTGTGAAAATGAAAAATAAACTAAGCTCTTGACCTAAGATTCCTTGATTTTTCCCAATGTAGATGTATTTTGTAAGGAAAGTTAAAAATAGATTAGGGTTATTTAACTTTCCAAATTAAAATGTGGTTTTTGATGCAAATTAGTGATAGACAGAGAGAACACACAAATTTGCTGAAAAATAAGTCCAAAATGATGCCAAGTGGTCATAATACCTCTGTCAATGTTTGACCAAAAATTCTACTACTACCAAAAACACCATTGGCGATTTTGGTCCTGATTAGAGAATTTGGTACCTACATAAAAAGACCAAAAAAATCAGCTTTTCTAGTTTGGGGGGTCTGTCTAAGAGCTAGAGAAGGCGAATTTCTTATCTAGGCAATAAATCAGACCCCCTATTTTTGGAAAATCTGAGTATGCTTTCATTCTTGGATGGAAATAATGCTATGCCAAAAATTCTAGTTGGCTTACCAAAAACATTAGTGGTGTTTTTGGTCTGTGTATTCCAGAGAGCCAAAATCACCGGTTACTATGGTGGTTGGTGATTTTGGTCTGAAATAGGGACGAGGTGATGGTGAGGATGATTTGAAGGATTTTTTGATTGGTTTTGTGATGCAACTATGGGATTGAAATGTTGAAGGGATTTTCTAGGGTTGTGATGCAAGAATTCAATGGAATATACCACAAATATTCACAAATTTATGATTAAAATGAATGCAAGTGTAAAAGACAAGGGGAGATATTTTTAATGGATTTTTTGAATAGCTTAGGGAATGTAAAAGGGGATAAAATGACTATGAAAGGGATAGGAATATAATACTATTACTTGATTAAATTCTACCTTAAATAAATTTTGTGAGAGCAATCAGAAGTGAGTGCAAGTGTAGTAAACAAATGAGTGTTGCTACAAAATGAAATCTATAGCAATAAGTAAAACAAATGCATGTAATGGTGATTAAAATGTTACTATTAGTGGTATAGCAAGGTAATTATAACCTTGTATCCACCACTATAACATTTTGGGAATGAAAGGAGTGCTTGTGTGCTTGAAACTTCAACAAAATCAAGTTAAATGTGCTTGAAAAGGAGAAATATTATTGCTAAGTGCTTGGTAAATGAAAATGGATTAAAAATGTATGAGCATATACATGTAAAGATAAGTTTTGAATGCTTATAATTAAGATAAAAAAGACTATGAATAAAAATAACAAGTAGTTAAATGCTATGAAAGGAAATGTATGAAAATGACCCTACAAAATGGAGAGATTAGTGAACAAAAATGAAGATGGCAAGTAGAATAGCTCCACTAAACCTACAAATAGATTTTAGATGCTTGAAATGAGAGTGTATATGCTCAACCAATAACTACAATCAAGATGTTAAGGCCTACAAACAAATATAATCCCTACACAAGAAGATTAAAAGCATGAAAATGAAAGAAATTTGCAAGTAAATGAAGTATTCAAGTTAGCAAGGCTAATGCTAAGAGAACTAATCTAAAAATGGTAGAAAAAAATGAATAGGAGAGATGCACTAGGAGTGATATCACATAGAAATAGTCTCCCTTACCACAATAAGGTCTCCTTGCCTCCAATCTCTCTTTTCCTTACTTGACTTACCTTCAAAGATGCTTGCAAATAGTTGATAATGTTTGAAAATGCTTGTAAATGAAGAATGATGAAGAAGAATAAGAGTTGCTAGAAGAATATTAATAGAGTATAATTAAATCTTAGAATCATCCCTGTGCCTTGTCCCAAGGACTATTTAAATAGAGTTTGAAGGAAGTATTAGGGGGAAAATTAGTTAGAACTAAATTGAATTTTGTAGGCCTGTCTATTGCTGGAGTATGTGAGGTCAGAGTAGGAAGTGGAAGGATGGAATACACATACCCATAGCTTGATATAAAATATTTTTACCATTAGCCAAATTCTCTAGTGGTAATTTTGGTTATGACTTGCGGTTTTGTTTAGAGATCAAATCTAGATAACAAGATTGATTTTGTGAAGCTTATCAAATTGACCAGTGGTATTTTTGGTCAAGGTGGTGAATTTGGCAGAGGCTGAAAAAGGTGCCCAAGTTATTGGGTTTGGATGAATTTATATTTTATAATGTGTGTGACTTATTTAGTATCCTTTGCTTTGTTAGTGTGTCAAAATTGAAGAACACAAGCTTATACTGAGAGGGGGGTGAACATTATAAGATCACTTTTTACTTTTCTTTCCAAGTCAATATTAACAATGTGTAGATAGTAATATCAATAGAAGTAATAAAAGAAATGCACAAATCACCACACATAATAGAGACACCACAATTTACGTGGTTCACCCAATGTAGGCTACTCCATGGAGAAAATATTTTGCTAAAATTTTCTCAATCAATATCTTGGGAATCCTTCCCAATTACAATGTTTATGGAAATTTGTCCAAAGGAGACACTAATATCCTAAATAAAGTTCATGGATATCTATCTACAAGAGAACTCCTTCTCCTCTACTCTAGTTGGTGATCCTCTAGAAGACTACTACCTCCACTGCACTGGCTTGTGGATCTCTCTCCACTGAAGACTCTTATCCCCACTTAGAAGACCTATCCTCACTGCCCTAGCTAATGGATCTCTATCCATTGGAGACCTCTATACTCTTTGCTCTGTCACCTCCAAATCTCTATCTCAAATCTATAATAAATATAGTCCACATAGAACTTGCTCAAATCTGCTCAATAATTCCACTCAGAACTTGCTCAAATCTACTCAACAAGTCCACTCAGAACTTGCTCAAATATGCTCAACAAGTCCACTCAAAACTTTCTCAAATTTGATCAACAAGTCCACTAAGAAATTGCTCAAATATTCTCAAAAATTCCACTCAAAACTTGATCAAATATGCTCAACAAGTCCACACAAAACTTGCTCAACTCTGCTCAACAAGTCCACACAGAACTTGTCCAAATCTGCTCAACAAGTCCACATAGAACTTGTCCAAATATTCTCAACAAGCTCACTCAGAACTTTTCCAATCTCATAGAAACATAAAGAGAATTTTTAGAGACTCAATATGTTCTACACTCAATGCTCAATCACTTTCTTAACTCAATTTAGAATATAGAATAGTTTTTTTTATGGAACTTGAACAATCACTTCACACATCCACTTGACTAGGCTCAATAAAATATACTTAACCAATCACTTAATAAAGAACCTTTGCTTACAAGTCCTAGTCCAAGCATGTAAACATTAAATCAAAATATTTCCAACAATGCTCAACAACAAATCTCACATAAAAATGATACTCATGTTCTTTTCAAACCCTAGTTCAAGTTCTTTGCACAACAACTCACTTCAAAAATAATGCATATAAATCAATATTCACATAACAATTATACTCATGTTATTTTGCACAACCCTAACTCAAGTTATTCATACAACCAATGGCTTCAACAACAATGCTTATAAAACAAGGTTTTAATCACAACACTTAATTCCAGAAAACCTTGAAGCATTAACTCAAACACTCTCGAAAAGGAAACCCTAATCAAGTCCTTTTCACTCCAAACTTATTTTCAGAAAACCAACCAATCAACTTAACCATGAAATAATTTGCCCATACCTTTTTCCTTGGAGATAGAAAAATAGATCTCAAAACCTGTTCCAATCACACTCAAATTTTCTTTGACAACTTCAATGGTTAGGTGGCAAAATCTTCACTTTAAAACCCTTTTAAATGCTTGCTCAAAGATTATTTTTCATACAAAGATACCAAGTCATATATACACCTTATAAACTCCGCAATATTAAAAATAAATCTAACACCCACAAATAGGTCTTTAGAAAACACCTTAAAGATCCTTAATGTAAACTAATTTTTTACCTTATTACTCCAATTAAAAATAATATCTTCCCTTTTTATAAATCACAATTCAACACATAGCAATTTACTATCACTCCTTATTTCTCCTAACCACTAATATCATTGCCTAATTAAAAACCTTTTAAAACCTCTTATAACTCCTAATAAAGGCTTTAATTTAAACTTTAGGCAATTAAAAATATTAACAAAAATTACCTTTGCCTCTCCACGGGTTTCGAACCCTTAACCTCTGCCTCCGTGAATGCCCTAGCCACGGGCTCCACAACCACATGCGCTCAATGCATGTTGAGAACCAAAAGGCTCTACGTGCACTTTATTCCTTCCCTGGTGTCTTAACCAAAGAACGCAAAGCATGAAACCTTTCACCTTTGCGCACGTACTCAACAAGATTCAAACGCAGGTCCGTCTCCCCACAACTGCCTTAGCAAAAATATGCACTGCCAATGGACCACCGTGTACACATTTGTATTGGGAACCAATATTACTCGCTATAATCCTTGCAAATAAGATGAAAAAATTGTTCGTCTTCTTCCTCACTCTTGCCTTAGAATTCACACATGCAAATTTTCCTTGGTCGCATTAATTAAAACAATGAGGGATGATTTGCAAAGGTCTTTTGGCCTCCCTTTTATACATGAAGCTACCATTGTCTTCAAACGTTGGCATTCCAATTTTTTTTTATGACGTCGGTGCATTTAACTTTTGTAATTTATAAATGATTTAAATTCCAAGGAATTTAAATTTTATAAATTATAATTATAAACTTTGGCTTTTAAGGTCTTCTCTTATTGCACAACTTTGTATTGATGATATTTATTTATAAAATTTAAATTCCTTTTGAATTTAAATATTTTATAAAATGAATATTAGACCTCCTTTGAACTTTGCAATAGGCCTCCTTGGGTATTTATGAAAACCCTTTTTAACTTATGCTCTCATATAATATTAAAATATTATGGAGCCCTTTTGCCTTTAACTTCTGCATTGTTGAAGCTTCTTCCTGGATATTAGTGATACCTTTGACGACTTTATTTCTTGTCGAATTCCTTGAAATTAATGATGACTTATTTTGGTGACATCAATGACAAAATTTGACTTAGGGACTCAAAATATCCAATAAAAATTGGGTGTCTATATTTTTCCCTAGCTTTGACATGATGCATGTGAGATTGCATCAAAAATTAAGTAGTAAAACTCAATTTTGACATTGTGATGTATTTTTGTTGTGTTATAATATTGATTTGAAGAAATTATTATAATTACATCTATTTTGATTGTTTTATGTCATTAACGAATGTATGCCTTGTTGATGTTGGAAGAAAAAAGTTGCCCCATGTGAAAAAAGAGTTTTTTCTCTATGGTGCCCCCTTGAGAACGATGTGCCAAATTTCTGATTTGGGGTGAATTCTTGAAATGGGAATTGCAGTTGAGATAGTTGGAAATGGGTGCGTGGGGTTAAAAGAATAAAGGAGGTGGAATTTCTTTCATTTTCACCTTACCCTTTTGAGAAATTTGGAGAGAGAAAAAAAGGTGTGCTTTTGAATATGGTGGATAACCAGAGGTGGCCACATCATGTGGACATCATTTGAGGGACATGACATGTATCAGAGAGAGAATGATAGCTGTTTCCTTGATCTTGACCCAAAATTTTTGATTTTTAGGTCATTTAATGATGTTTTTTTGACATTTGTGGTGAACTTGTCACTAGTTTTTTTGGCCTCAGTGATGAATTTGGCACTGGATTTTTAGTACTAGTGGTGAATTTGGCACTGGCCAAAAATTTTATTGGGAGATTGTATAATTATGCTTTGGATGTGGTATTTACAGGGGATGTATATTTTGATGAGTTGGGAGTGTCGCCCATGGAGAGCATATTGGAAGGTAAACTCAAGGTGGAAAAGGTGGGAGTGTTATCGATAATGAGGTTGTACTATATGGGGTACATGCCTAATCTAGAGTTTGATCAACCTCTATTGATAGCTTTAGTGAAGAGATGATATCCATCATCAAATACTTGTAGACTACCAATAGGGGAAATGATTGATGCTAGAGGATGTGTGGTGCATGTGCCTATTCAAGGCGAGCCCATCCATCTAGGGATAGATGTTGTACCTAGAAAGTTGATATTTTTAGAGGATGGTAACTTTTCTAGGATGAAATCAGGGTTGAGGACTGTAGACTCAAAATTTTCACACCCATTTCCTTTAGGTTAATAGATATGTGCCTAGAAAGGGATGGAAATTAGGGTATCTACACCCTGAATGAGAGATACTTGTGTTGTACCCTCTTTGGTGTTTGTCGATGAATTATGATGGGTTCACCAGGAAAATTTTAACGATGGTTTCCATGTCTATGCAATATGAAATGTTTAATGTGTTCTTTAATTGGCATACACCTAAATTTTGGGTAAAATACAACTAAGCCTATACTATATGCATTTTAATTTCCTTGCAATCAACACACAAAATTACTAAATGCAATAAAACTTTGCTTCTATATATATATTTGTTTATATCTTCAAATTGGTCCAAATATGTAAAAAAAATGTAGATGAACAAAAAACTGAGTAATTTAACTTAAAACTGATCAGATTAGATACTTAGCTAAAACAAAAGCTTGCATAGAGTGAATCTACATGACAAAAGCAAATCCACATGATCGAATCCGTGTGACTCACATACGTACTTGTGGTTGAGTAGATTTGCAAAAAACCTACAATCATTTAGATAAGGACACTAAAAATTACAATTAGTGTTGGGAGATTTGCTTGGGCCATTGTATGATGAATCTTAGCAATGTGGCAGTCAAATCCCCTTGGTCTTTTTAACAAACCATAAACAAAAGTATAAATTGTAAGCTTTATTCAGGATCTGATATAAATAAAAAGAAAACAACTAAAACATGCAAGATAAGAATGCTATAAAGTATTAAATAACTAGTACATGATATGCTAATATGTAGGGATTGATCTAGAGGTAAGAAATTGCACCCAAGCTAGTGATAGTGCAGATCTATGCCTGTAGACGAATCTGCATCATGATTTTATGCTTCTAATAATGTGGATTTATCAAATTATTGCTAGAAAGTTGCTCAAGGTGAATCCACACTTTAATTGTGCAGATTCATTGAATCCACATCTAGCAAGTGTGGATTCACGATAGCTAGACCCCCATGCATTTTTTTGGCATTTTAAAGCACCAAATGATTTTATAATGGGACATATTATATATCTTTGCAAATCTCTCTTCGAGTTTGATCTAATGGTATAGGTTTTGAAAATAATGGAAAAAATTTGATGGGGGATAAGTTAGCTCAAAGATGTCATTTCTTTTCTAAAAGGAACATATGCTAAATATGAAATATAGATGCGAGAAAAATAAAATAAAATATTAAGGTAGTTGCAAAACAACCTGCTCACAGTAGGGAGATTTTCGATTTGATTGCTTATGGTTGAACTAGTGGTAGTGGCAAGGTAAATCCAAATGATGGCGAGTTGAGATTCCCAAGATTGTTCTCCAATCTACTAAAAACTTGTTGTTAACACTTTACTTGCAATAAAATGATCAATCCTCTCACACTAACTCAAAAGTTGACTCAAATTATCTAATTCAACATAAATTTATTCACATAAGCATTAACCTCAATTGAGAGGTAAGTTACTGATTTTAAATCCTTGGAATGGATGTAGGAAAACCAAAAAAGCAAGATTTAGGGACAGTTTTGAAGTTGTTAGCCAAATTGGGCAAATTTCTAATTTGGGCGAATCCACATGAATAACTTTTTTTGGCATGGATTCACAAATGGTGCGGGATTCAATAAAATTTGGACCAAATCACAATGACATATGGCTGGTTGAATTACTTACCATTTTCATCAAATTTGTGCCACAAATCCGCATCTAAGAAGGCATAAATTCATGATAGCTAGACCCCTGTGCAGTTGTTTGATACTTTGGAGGGATAGATAGTATCAAAATGGGTCATATCATATACCGTTAGAAATATATTTTCAAGAACGATCAAATGGTATAGGTTTTGGAAAAAATAGAGGGGATTTTGTTAGGTAAAAGTAATAATAAACATAACCTTACTTTTTAAAGAATAAAACTAAGGAAAATGACTCAATTTAATGGGTAAATTTTCCATGGCTACGAGGATCAATAATGCCTTTATAGGAGGGCATATTGATTGGTTTACTATGTTGTTGGTATATTTTGTATCAAGGATACTCATGGGTGATACTAGTAGGTAGTTTATGCAATGGAGATGGGGAGATATCATTGTCAAATTAAGGGATGATCATATTGTTTATTTCTTAGGCTCTAGTGGTTTTGGTGAGGCTTTACCATACTTTATACAAAGTGGTATATAGGAAGGGTAAGAGTGGTGAGGACTATCTTGAGCCTAATACAGTGAGGATGTCATGACCCTCCCTTGGTAAACTATTTTTATTTGGTTAGATTCATACTAGCTAGATGTTTTGGACTAATAATGATGTTTGTCTATTTAAATGATTTGAATTGCAAATGCAAGTACCTTATGAAAAATGTGAAATATATTTTATGGAATGAATGATATTTCTTGATGTATTATTTCCAAGAAGCAATATTGACTAAAATAAAATATGATATTTTGGTTATTGAATGGTTATTCATGTTTACCTTTGTAAAATATATGTGAACCTATGAAAGGATATGATGCTGCTAATAGAATTGAATGATTGCAGGAATAGATGCTCATATAAGTGGAAGAAGGAAATAAACCATTGGGAAGGGGATGCTTAAGGGAAATAATTATAGCTCTTAAAGAAGATAGCTCCAAGGAAGACAAAATTTCCTCTCAAATAGTTTATTTTTTGTTTGCATGTGAAACTATTGGTAGTGAGGTTGAAGAAAATAAAAGAGTCGATGGAATATTAATTGATGTTTGAAATGTTGTTTTGGAATTCCATTGTATTTGATTGATGATGTGGATTAATTATGATTAGCACAAATAAGAAATTGATTTTTTATCTTTGCTTACTTCTTATTTTGACATCCTTTTAATAAATTTATTTTTGAAGAAGCTTAGGACTTTCTTGAATTATTAAAAGTATAATGGTTATAAATATTTATTGGATTCAAGTATGGCATTCACCCTACTATATTTTCATATCATCTTTAGTTAAACCTTAAGTCCTTTATTGAACACACTAACACACCTTAGATATGATGGATTCATGTGTAGGGTTATTACCTACCATTTCAAGGTCTAAGTGGAAGGAAGTGGAGTTACATTCGTGCTTCATTAAGGCTTTCAAAAAAGTTGGAAAGTGGTATGGAGGAAAAAAAAATATGGGGGAAGTAGAGAAAAAAGAAAGGAAAATTTGGACAAAGAGAGGATGGTAGATGGATGAAAGAACAAGAAAAAAGAGAGTTCTAAATTAGAATGATTGAGGACAGAGAACTAGGTAACATCATTTCTATTCATGTGATGGTTTGTAAAATAAGTGATTTTATTTATGTGAAATATCTAAAGTATTGATGGTGAGTTTTAGAATAGATTGATATTATTCTCTGGATGTTAATTACTCGTTGACGCCTGAAATAGATACTTCCCTAAATGATCTGAATGGATTTAGTTGAATGAATAAATCTAAATTTTTTGTGGGAGTTCTTTTGAATGAGCATTGGTGCAAAACATCCATAAATAAAACTTTGACACCATTAATTTTTGTTGAGAATCCATCTATATGAGTAATCTATGAGGAACCACATCTATTGTGACCCCTTTTAGAAGTGATATAAGCTGAATAGTTTCACTTGGGGTTGCTTGGTTGAAATGTCCATAGTGAAAATTTTTTAGATTATAAAAAGATGCTTGTGATGGGGGTTGAGAATGTTCTCATCATGGTATTAGGGCATATAGTGCACATAGAAATTGGGTTTACCTTATGTTATGACTAGAAACTCCATGGAAGATTGTGGAAGCTAATCTTAACTGGGAAACATGTAGAAATGATTAGTTCCTTTGATTGCTAGATGAGTTTGGCTATGCTAGTTTACCTTGATATGTAGTAGCATAGGAGTCATTGAGCATATCAAACTTGTAGATACCTGAGAGTTCATTCGACCTTCCTTAGTAGAAGTTTGTTTATGGGTGAAAGATTGCTAAAAATCTAACACCTAAAGAAGTATGAAATCAAACTGATAAGATAACATCATATAACCAATGCAAAGCTTACCCTTATTTATTCATATTTACAAATTGCTCTTTACATCAAGGTTACAAGATATCCCTCTAAGGGATTAACTAGTTTGATACATGTTACAATCAATAATTCAAATGATAGGTGTCTCAATAGATCTTTAGAATCCCCACAAACTGATTATGGAGGGATTATTTTGGTGACCTCTGCTTTATGATGCTAATGAATATGATCTTGAAGATGATATGCTCTCGATAAGGCCTATGACCTGCACACAAGGAAACCTACAAGACATCAATAGCAAGATTCAAGCCTCTCAAGATGAGGCCATTTCATGATTATTGTAAAACATGAAGCCAACATGTAAAGAAATGATAAGATGCATGAAAATACTGAAATGAAATGCATAAAACTAAAAATAAATGCTTCTAATCTAGGTTAGGAAATAAAATAAATGTGGCAATGGTTAATATAAAAAATAAAGCACAAGAAATGATACATCATCCCATAGCCGCTATCAATTTGGGTAGTGGACTTTGTTAGTCATTATCAATATCGGCGGTGGTACCTGTGGGTTATTATTGAAAACAATGACCACAGGACAGAGGCTCTATCCTCTATATCTTGGGCCTGATGATGATCAATTTTGATGCTGAATTAATGTGCAAGCATTACTTGTGTCTCTGAACACATTTTGGTTGCAGAATTTGCTTCTATCCATGGCAATTAGATGCTTGAACAAGGAGATAGTTTGATCCTCAAGCTTTGATGATCTCCATTGAAAATATAGATGTCATTGCACAATTGGGAAACACTTCATTGCACCTCAAAGGGATATAAATTCACTTCTCAGTTTGATAGAGCTCCACTATGGCAATTGCACATGAATTATTCTAGACTTCTCTTATAAATTTGGGGCCTTAAATAGACTCCCAAATTCTCCTCCTAGCTTCTCTAGGAAGCCAAGAACCAGATTTTGTTAGGCTATGGCCATTGAGAGGAAGCTTCTAGATGCTTTGATTTGACAACCATTCAAGAATTTATTGGATTCCAATGGATTTACTCAAGTTAGGTGGTCCGAGTTAGTTACAGACTTGACCACTATCGACATGTGTTACTATGACATAGTTGCTATCGACATTAGTGGCTAGCTTGTGGTTGCTCACAACATCAATAATAATAGTGGCCATTGTTGATGACTATAGTAGCTAAGGCTGAATAGGACTAGACTTCCCTAATTGAGTGGTTAAAACCATTGTTGGGTCTTGGAAAGGTCCAAGATCAATCACATGGCCTGAAAAGGTGTCCATATGAGTAGCCTCCTAAACATGATGTATTTTAGGTGTCTACAATGGGAGTATAAATACATATCTACAAATTATTTCTATGATTTTGCTGTAAGAAGAAAATACATTTGAAATTGATTTTCATTGTGCAAGCAAGATATATATTGATATGGATTTCAATGATATTGCTATAAGAAAATAAATATGTATTTGAAATTGTTTTTAGTTAACTCAAAGAAAAACAAAGGATATGAGAGATTTTATTCATAAAATATTTTGTATGAATATGATGGTTGTGTGTGCTTGATTTATGGAATGTATCAATTGAATGAGTAGGAATTATGACTTGAAGCGAGTGTACAAATAATGATCCACTCATAGAAATGTATAGCTTGTGATATGGTTGATTGAAAAACTTGTGGCTATATCTAGTGCTTTGCTGGTTGTTATGTTAATATGCATCCATATAGATTAATGCATGCTCTATTTTAGTGGAGTTGACCAGATCCTATGAAATCATCCCTCTCTTAGTGTGTTCGATACAAGTGCTGGAATCGATTGGATGCATAAAGAATAACTCAACTAACAGTTCATAGCTTGATAATACTTTAGTATCACTAGAAATTAGCTTGGGAACTTTATATAACATTCCTTGAGACCATTAAGGAGATGACTATATCTCCCATGGATCTATTATGGTGTTTATTGTTGTGTAAACTCATTGACAACACTTTGTAATATTGATGAAGACTGAATGGAGCTTCATCCCTATATTAAGATATTTTCTTGTGTGGATATCCTTGAATATGATAGTGTGTTTATGGTTTTAATGACTTGTTGGCATTTTTGCCACATTATTTTGATTGTTGATTATTCATGCTTAAACTGTTGAAGTTCTCACTCTTCTGTGTTTTCTCTATGAGTTTTGGTGCCAAAACAGCTAAGTCCGAAGAATGTCGCGATATCGCGACCAAAAAATAGCATGGAGAGCATGGGTTCAAAACCGTCGCGATATCACGACATGTCGCATTATCGCGGGTCTTTTGAGGAGAGAGAAGCCAAAGTCGGAGAATGTCACGATATCATGACGTGTTCCAAAATCATGGTCAAAATGGTCAACGGAGGCAGAGCAGTAAAATTGTCGCGATATCGCGACATGTCGCGTTTTCGCGACTTGCGATGGCCATGGAGCAGAGTGATAGAAAAGGTCGTGAAATCATGACATAATTGAGCAAAGGGCAATGTCAATGAACTTCGTCATGAAATCGCGACAGAAAAATGAGCAAGGGGCAAAATGTAAAAATGTCGCGATATCGCGACATGTCGCGTTATCGCGGTCAAGTTGAAGAAAAAGCATAAGGCATGAAAGGCATCATGATTTCGTGACATTTTTGAAGATAAGGTCAAGCAAGAGCAAAACATCATGATTTCACGACAGAAAGCGGCAATAGTAGAGAAAGCAAGGAAACGTCATGATTTCACGACATATTGTGGAGAAAAGGCTAAATAGAGAAGAAGTGTCACGATTTCGCGACATGTCTTGTTTTCGCGATGTGAAAGCGTGGAAAGAGCAAAATGGTACGGAATGTCGCGATTTCATGACATGTTCCATTTTCGCTGCTTGTAAGAAGACAAAAGAAACGGACGCGACATGCGGTGGGTATAAAGAAGAGAAGGACACAGAAAGTAGAAGACATCGTGATTTCATGACATATCAGGAAGACAAAGCCGAAGAGAGAAAGATGTAGCAAAATCGTGACTTGTCATGTTTTCATGGTTTGAAACAGTGCAAGGACAACATGGGGAAAGAACGTCGCAAAATCGTGACAGGTCATAGTTTCATGGGAACAAAGCAAAGAGGGAGCAGAATAGTACGAAACATCGTGATTTCGTGACGCGTCGCATTTTCACGACCTAAGGTGACGAAGGAGAACAAAGAAGCCGAATACGTCATGATTTCATGACATGTTTGGTTTTCGCGACCCAAAATAGCAAAAGCGTACGAAGGAGAAAAATGTCATGATTTCATGACATGTCACGTTTTTGCGACCCATCACATTTTCATGCCAGAAAGCAGTTCAACGACCCGATGAGGTATTACGATTTCCAAGGATTAAAAGCTCTCCAAAATTTAATGTTTTGTTGCTTTCCAATGTGAGCAAGATAGAAGAACGTGCTCAGGCCTGTAGCTTTCGAAGCCACCAGAATTGAAGATGCCTCCATTATTTAAAGCTTATATTCATGATTTTCTAACGGTCCAAGCATGCTCCAAGAATGACCATTTAATGAAGACGATCGGTTCCTTGTTTCATTCAATTTTTGGTTTCTCCAAGGCTGGTTTAAGGGGATCATTTCCTTATTTCTATTGCACATTTTGTAGATCTCGAGGAAGTTCATTTCATGTTTTAAATGCTACAAAGAGGCAAGACCTCCATAAATATCAATGTATATCTCAGAAAGAGGCATCGAGAGAGAGACTTTTGCTGAAAAACTTTTCAAGTTCTTTGCATGAATGAAAGATATTTGGCCTCTGGTTTTGCAAGCAACTTTTTGTGTGTTTTTCCTTCTATCTTATGCATTCCTCATTTACACTCGTATTTCTTATCTGCTACTTAATTTGAATTCTACATCTGAGTTTAAATATTGCTAGTGAGGAAGTGAGTTCTGGAATGTGATTTTGGAGGTTATCTATGCACGGTTGTAAGTAAATTACGTCGCTGTCTCTTGTTATATGTTGTTAGTGTGCTTGAGGTTATCTGCTGCTAATATTTCTCGATCTGATAAATTTGGCCTGTGGCTATATTTCTTGTTTCTTTCTGCATATTTCCTATTTCTTTCCTGCAACTCTAGTCTTCATCAAGCTTAGATTTAGTAAGGGAACCAGCCCTCTCTAGAGATTGGTTTGGGAGACATTTCTTTCTCCTAGCCTTTCAATGTTGGCCGGGTCTAGGGTACAATTATTTTAAAATCCTTTCCTATGGTAGATTCATGACCAATAGTTTTTGGCATGCCCGGTGGGATAGACTATTTCTGTCTCCCAAAGATCCATAATCGGTAAGACTGATTGTCTTATTGTTTAACACCCGGAGGAATCAAGACTTTGATGAACTGTCTTGACCTCATAGCGGAGATTTGTAAGTTCATCTGGCGACTCTGCTGAGTTGAAGATCCGAATTTCTTGATCGTGGATGCCTTTTAAAGCTAAAAGAAGATACCCCAGAGGAATCAAGGTTTGGTGAGCAGCCTTGACCTTACAAGCAGAGGAAAGAATGTTCACTTGGCGACTCTGACTTGGCGACAGCCGTGATCTCGCAGACCACTGCTATAATGGTGAGGGTATGCTATCCTAGATGGGATGATCCTGGCCCTCTGAATCTCCAAATTTGGCACGAGATTCCCAAAAGTGCCCTGAAAGCCCTAACAAAATACAATGGCACCCAGGGAATGGCCCGAGAGCATATTGAAGATGTTGCCACTTTGTCGACCCTACATGATATAGTTCATGAAGATGTCATGATCAGACTTCTGGTTCTATCTTTGGAAGGAAGGGCATTGCAGTGGTACAGATTTCTCGAGCGTAAAAGCATCAGCTCATGGGATGACTTAGCGGGAGCACTAATCAGAAGATTCGACGAGGATCCCTTTAACGGCTCTCAGGATCCCTTTCAAATTTTCATGTACATCACGAGAGCACCTCTAGAGAGCATCACGGACTTCAATGTTTGATTCAACAAAAGTTGGAAGAGAATTCTAGAGATGATCCGACCAACACCCGCCCAAGCCCACTTCTTCTATGTTCGAGCTTTCCATCCGGACATAAGCCTCCTCTTGCTACAATCAGGCAAACGTAGATTCCCTCAAATATTTGAGGAAGCATTACAAGCGGAGCACCTTCTACTCCTATCAAGAAAATTACCATGGGGAGAAACTCCATTACCTTATCCGATAGTCACCACTCCTGTCTACCCTACGCAGTATTCCTCATGGCAGATCCCTCATACTGTGCAGAGACATGAAATGCAGTTGTGTGGAATTCAAGAGGAAGGTTTTGTCCAAGGCCAACGATGGGCATATGCAAGCACTGTCCCAGCAAGAGATAGTATGGTTGCTTGAAATTTCTATCAAGAGATGGGCCAAAGAGAGAAACAAGCTCAAGTGGCAGAACCTGAGCACAAAGAGGGCACAATTTTTCATAGCACACAAGTATTCAGCTAGAACCCATTAACTACGCCTCATCAACAAGGTTGAGCTCGAGGAGATCCTGAGAAAGGACTATCGCCAAATAATTCTTGTTATCACATCAAGGGGTCGGAAGAACCCGTTCTCAGCCCACAACCAGGGGACTCTTCAAGATGGTGGTATTGGCTTTAGCCATTACTGCAACTGGTACCCACAGGAGCCCTCCATATGGTAAATCTCTTTGCTACATTATTTGTTGACTGTGTGGGTACTGGCATGCAGGATAACTTGCCCCTGTTTGCAACATGGAGAACTTTGGGAGGTCATCCCAATTTCAAGGACCGACTCAAGTATGATCAGATCTGGTCTGGACACTGTAGATTCATCGGATAAGCACCTGAAACTGAGTTTGTGGTGGCGGCATGCCAATCATGTCGCAAAATTTTGTATATAGAAAAAAAAAAAAAAAGAGAAAACAAAAAAGAAAAAAAAAAAGTATTGTGGAGTTCCTCTGTCAACTTTGGCTCTTTTTGCATGCGAGCCTGCAGGTACGTTTATTTATTTCTTTTTTCTTCTTCCTTCCCAATAGATAGTGGCTTTCATCAATTTCTTCCTTCCACTTCCTTATTTTTCATTCCCTTCCTCGCTCATTCTTTCTTCTATTGTCTGTAATTAAGCCACTACTGTTGTTTCTTTTCCCCCCTCTGATATTCCCATTTCTTTATTTCCCTTTTCTTCTAATTTCATTGTCATTTCAGTACTTATCCGTAGTTTATACCATTTTCACCATTCCACCTACTTTCATTTCATTATCCGCTTTTTCCATCCCCGTAGTCGGTGACATAGTAGCTCCCTCTTCAGTTGTTGTATCTACTGCTTCATTCCTTCCACTCCCACCATTCCATCATTTACTATTTCCATTCCATAGTCCTCACTCCGTTCATTCCATTCATTTCTGTTTTGCCATCCCTGTGCTTTCATAATTGTCATGAAAATCCTTTTACAACACCTGGTGAGCTAGGCCAAATACAGATTTATTTGAGTTTTCTGTAAGTCAGCAAGAGTTGTTGCAGCAGTCTGCAGAGATGTTCCCCATCAGTCAGCACTTACTTTCTTGCTTCTCAGTTTTCTTGACTCTGTTGCCCAATGGATTAAGGCCTGGGATTCGTGCATACAGCAGAACTGTATACCCCGCGAGCCACCAAGAATGTTGGCATTTTTGCCACATTGTTTTGATTGTTGATTATTCATGCTTAAACTATTGAAGTTCTCACTCCTCTATGTTTTCTCTATGAGTTTTGGTGCCAAAACAGCTAAGTCCGAAGAATGTCGCGATATCGCGACCAAAAAATAGCATGGAGAGCACGGGTTCAAAACCGTCGCGATATCGTGACATGTCGCGTTATCATGGGTCTTTTGAGGAGAGAGAAGCCAAAGTCGAAGAATGTCGTGATATCACGACGTGTTCCAAAATCACGGTCAAAATGGTCAACGGAGGCAGAGCAGTAAAATTGTCGCGATATCGCGACATGTCGCGTTTTCGCGACTTGCGATGGCCATGGAGCAGAGTGATAGAAAAGGTCACGAAATCATGACATAATTGAGCAAAGGGCAATGTCAATGAACTTCGTCATGATATCGCGACAGAAAAATGAGCAAGGGGCAAAATGTAAAAACGTCGCGATATCGCGACATGTCGCGTTATCGCGGTCAAGTTGAAGAAAAAGCATAAGGCATGAAAGGCGTCGTGATTTCGTGACATTTTTGAAGATAAGGTCAAGCAAGAGCAAAACGTCATGATTTCATGATAGAAAGCGGCAACAGTAGAGAAAGCAAGGAAACGTCGTGATTTCGTGACATATTGTGGAGAAAAGGCTAAATAGAGAAGAATGTTGCGATTTCGCGACATGTCTTGTTTTTGCGATGTGAAAGCATGGAAAGAGCAAAATGGTACGGAATGTCACGATTTCGTGACATGTTCCATTTTCGCTACTTGCAAGAGAGAAGGCCAAGGAAAAAACAGATCGGCAGGCATTTGCGGGTATAAAGAAGAGAAGGACACAGAAAGTAGAAAACGTCACGATTTCGCGACATATCAGGAAGACAAAGCCGAAGAGAGAAAGATGTAGCGAAATCGTGACTTGTCGCATTTTTGTGGTTTGAAACAACACAAGGACAACATGGGGAAAGAACATCGTGAAATCGTGACAGGTCATAGTTTCATGGGAACAAAGCAAAGAAGGAGCAGAATAGTACGGAATGTCACGATTTCACGACGCATCGCGTTTTCACGACCTAAGGTGACGAAGGAGAACAAAGAAGTCGAATACGTCATGATTTCGCGACATGTTTGGTTTTCGTGACCCAAAATAGCAAAAGCGTACGGAGGAGAAAAACGTCACGATTTCATGACATGTCGCGTTTTCGTGACCCGTCATATTTTCGCACTAGAAAGCAGTTCAACGGCCCGATGAGGTATTGCGATTTCCAAGGATTAAAAGCTCTCTAGAATTTAATGTTTTGCTGCTTTCCAATGTGAGCAAGATAGAAGAACGCGCTCAGGCCTGTAGCTTTTGAAGCCACCAGAATTGAAGATGCCTCCATTATTTAAAGCTTCTATTCATGATTTTTCTAACGGTCCAAGCATGCTCCAAGAATGACCATTTAATGAAGATGACCGGTTCCTTGTTTCATTCAATTTCTGACTTCTCCAAGGCTGGTTTAAGGGGATCATTTCCTTATTTCTATTGCACATTTTGTAGATCTCGAGGAAGTTCGTTTCATGTTTTAAATGCTACAAAGAGGAAAGACCTCCATAAATATCAATGTATATCTCAGAAAGAGGCATCGAGAGAGAGACTTTTTCTGAAAAACTTTTCAAGTTCTTTGCATGAATGAAAGATATTTGGCCTCTGGTTTTGCAAGCAAATTTCTATGTGTTTTTCCTTCTATCTTATGCATTCCTCATTTACGCTCGTATTTCTTATCTGCTGCTTAATTTGAATTCTGCGCCTGAGTTTAAATATTGCTACTGAGGAAGTGAGTTCTGGAATGTGATTTTGGAGGTTATCTATGCACGGTTGTAAGTAAATTACGTCGTTGTCTCTTGTTATATGCTGTTAGTGTGCTTGAGGTTATCTGCTGCTAATATTTCTCGATCTGATAAATTCGGCCTGTGGCTACATTTCCCATCTCTTTCGTAATTTCCCATTTCTTTTTGCATATTTCCTATTTATTTCCTGCAACTCTAGTCTTCATCAAGCTTAGATTTAGTAAGGGAACCAGCCCTCTCTAGAGATTGGTCTAGGAGACATTTCTTTCTCCCAGCCTTTCAATGTTGGCCGGGTCTAGGGTGCAATTATTTTAAAATCCTTTCCTGTGGCAGATTCGTGACCAACATAACTCTATTAAGTGATAGAGATCTCTTCATCTCATTTCATGGAATCAGATATTGATATTCTTTATGACAAGTTAATTGATAGTGTAGAGCTTTTAATGTTTGGCAATTGGCACACGTAGCTTTGAGATTAATGATAATATTTTCATAAGCAATAGATGTTTGAGTTAAGTAAGTCTTCACTGAAATGATTTATGGAAATTGGAAACCAACTTATGCCCTTTATTTCATGGGGAATTTTGTGTATCTTTTTATATACACTTCATTAAAGAAAAGAGCAGTGGCTAAGTGTGGGCATATGTAGATGTAGGTGTTAATATAGGAGTTTAAATAATCTAGTAAGGAGCTAGATATAACTCCGTTGTCCTACGTAAACTCATTTGTGGTAGAGAAACCTCTTCAAAGGGTTTTTATAATATATTAGTTGGTTAAAAGGGAACTTAACCTTAATAATGTTATAGTTGGATAAGAGTACTCAAAGGAGTAAATTGATGTAGACATTATCTAAGGAAAACTATAACATTTAAACTCCTACCTTTGGTCAAGAGAGCGACTGATTTTTAGAGACTATTCTAAAAAATGATGTGATAAATGGTCAAACTTCAATTACTTGGTGTGACTACTCTAATGGATTTGAGTGGTCATGGTATAATCTATCTTCTTTTATTAACTAAAAAGATAGTAAGACCAAGTTAGCAAACTAGCTCTTTGTAGAGAGAAGGATAGTTTGGATGACACCTAGCACACTTACAAGAAGGACTTATGTAAGTTGTGGAGATTGGTGAACCAAGGAGGGCCTAACACACTTACAAGAAGAACTTATGTAAGTTGTGGAGATAGGTAAACTAAGGAGGAATTGATATGTATATACTTATATCTAAAAGAAAAATGGGTTAGGAAAATTAGGTCTTGACAGTTCAAGGGGTCATTATTCTTCCCCTAGTATGGTTAAAAATTGGTTATGTTCTTGTTATCTTGATTTAGTGTGATGTAAGCTATGCAAACAAAATTAGATGATCTTTTTTAAGTTTAAAAAACTTTTATTTTTCTTAAGGCAAAAGGAGAATTCACGTTAGGTTCACAAAATATGTAGGAATGGAAAATTTTAAATCTAACCACATCAAGCGTGTGTGGGAGAGATTTGTTGGAATCTCTACTTACCCACTTGAGGGTCTCTTTCCAAAGGAGACCCTGAGGATATGAATATCATCTATGCAATTATACCCTTACTCAATATAGTTTTTCAAGGTGTAAAATTAGATGTAAATGCTTGTAGGTTTGTGTTTAAATGGGCTTATTCAACAAAATAACCTAAATTTTTGGATCACTATATATTGACTCTCTTTTGAGCCTTAAACGGTTATTTAAGAGTTAAGGCTAAGATCATCTAAAATACATGATAACCTTATATCACATAAATTCAAGAAAACAAGAGCTAACCTATATGCTTTTCATTTTGATGATAGTCTAACTTAAGGAGAATTTTGATTTTAAAGGTAAACAAGAGATGATGTAAAATACAAATTCGCCTATGATGCAACTATGTAATTTTTATTCCTTGCCTAAGTATTTGTGAAAATGAAAAAGAAACTAATATTTTGACCTAAGATTCTTTGATCTTGCCCAATGTAGATGTGTTTTGTAAAGGAAGTTAAAACTAGATTAGGGTTATTTAACTTTCCAAATTGAAATGTGGTTTCTAATGCAAAATAGTGACAGACAGAGAGCATAATACACAAAATTGCTGAAAAATAGAGTTTAGAGTGATGCCAGGTGGTTGTATTACCTTTTTTGATATTTGACCACAAATTCCACTGCTTCCAAAAACACCACTAGCGATTTTGGTCTTGATTGACGAAATTGTTACCTACACAAAAAGACCAAAAAAATTAGATTTTCTATTTTGGGGGTCTATCTGAGAGCCGGAGAAGGTGAATTTCTTGTCTAGGTAGCTAATTAGACCCCCTATTTTTAGAAAATTTGAGTATGCTTACCTCCTTGGATGGAAATAAGGTTGTGCCAAAAATGCCAATTGGCTTACCAAAAATGCCAATGGTGTTTTTGGTCTGAGTGGCATTTTTGGTCTATGTATTCCAGAGAGCCAAAATCACCAGTTACTATGGTGGTTGGTGATTTTGGTCTAAAATAGGGTTAAAGTGATTGTAGGGATGATTTTAAAGGGGTATTTTATTGGATTTGTGATGCAACTATGGTATTGAAATGTTGAAGGGATTTTCTAGGATTGTGATGCAATAATTCAATGGAATATGCCACAAATATTCATAAATTTATGATTAAAATGAATGCAAGTGTAAAATACGAGGGGAGATATTTTAATGGTTTTTTTGAATATCTTAGGGAATGCAAAATGGGATGACATTACTATGGAAGGTTTAGGAATATAATAATATTACTTGATTAAATCCTAACTTAAATAAAATTTGTGAGAGCAATGAGAAGTGAGTGCAAGTGTAGTAAATAAATGAGTGTTGCTACAAAATGAAATCTATAGCAATAAGAAAAATAAATGCATGTAATGGTGATTGAAAAGGGACTATTAGTGGGACAACAAGGTAATGATAACCTTGTATCCACCACTATAGTAGTTTAAAAATGAAAGGAGTGCTTGTGTGCTTGAAACTTCAACAAAATCAAGTCAAATATGCTTGAAAAGGAGAAATATTAATGCTAAGTGCTTGGTAAATGATAATGGATTAAGAATGTATGAGCATGGACATGAAAATAGAAGATTCAAATGCTTATAATGAAGGTAAATAAGACTATGAATGAAAATAACAATTAGTTAAGTGCTATGAAAGGAAATGTATGAAAATGACCCTACAAAATGGAGATATTAGTGAACAAAAATGAATATGGCAAGTAGAATAGATCCACTAAGCCTTAAAAGAGATGTTAGATGATTTAAGTGAGACTGTAGATGCTCAATAAAGACCTGCAATGAATATTTTAAGGCCTAAAAAAAAAATATAAGCCCTACACAAGAAGATTAAGAGCATGAAAATGAAAGAAAGTTGCAAGTAAATGAAGTATTCAAGTTAGCAAGGCTAATTCTAAGAGAACTAAATGCAAAATGGGTAGCAAAATAATGGAGATGATATATGCACTAGGAGTGATATCACCTAGAAACAGTCTCTCCCTTACCTCCAATATCTTTTTTCCTTGCTTGAATCACCTCCAAAAATACTTGCAAATGGTTGATAATGCTTGAAAATGCTTGCAAATGAAGAATGCTGAAGAAGAAGAGCTACTAGAAGAATATTAACAAAGTAAAAGTAACTCTTAGAATCATCCCTATGCCTTGGCCCAAGGGTTTTTTAAATAGAGTTTAAAGGAAGGATTAGGAGGAAAATTAGTTAGGACTAATTTGAATTCTGTAGGTTTGGTTTGTTGTTGGAGCGTGCGAGGTCAAAGCAGGAAGTGGAAGGATGGAATCTGCATGGCCATAGCTTGCTTTGATATATTTTGACCATTATCCAAATTCTCTACTTGCAACCAAATTTTCCAATGGTAATTTTGGTTATGACTAATGATTTATTCAGAGATCAAATCTGGTCAATAAGATTTGATTCTATGAAGCTTACCAAATTCATCGATGGTTTTTTTGGTTAGGGTGGCGAATTTGGCAGAGGCTAAATAAGGTGCCAAAATTATTGGGTTTGGGCTAGATTTATAGTTTATGATGTGTGTGAATTTTTTAGTTTCCTTTTCTTTGTTGGTGTATCAAAATTGGGTGTCTACATTATCATTGTTACTATAGATAAGGAATCAAGAGATACAATGTTTTGTGCTCTTATCATATCAAAAGTGCTTTTAATATTTAAAAGTTGGTTTTCCTCAATTGTATATTCTTCCTTGGATTCTTTTTATTTTCATTTTTTTTTATTTGCTTTCCTTCTAATTCTTCACCATGTTCTCATTTATTAGTAGGAAAAAATTCCCTTAAAATACCTTTTTATTCTATTTCATAAGGAATAAATGGGACAAACATGATCATCTACTTCTCATTTTGAATGGATTTACTAGATATTTTTCTTTTCTCTTCCACTAACACCTCTTAATTGTATTCATGAAATTCACTCGTACTAAAATTAAAGACTATCTCAGTTGTGATTATTTATATTTCTAAATTATATCCCCAAGATTAATGGATGAGGTTCCTATTATAGAGTCAAGGGTAGGTTTACATATGTTCAATTCACTTTCATAGTGAAGTGGTGCCATGCCCTATCCTCTAAATCCAAAATTACCTATTCTAGTATAATCCATATCTTAGTAGACACTCATTTTCTATACCATGGGAGGTATAAGGGTTCCTAGGAGGATTTTGGTGCCTCTTCTTGTTGATTTATAGGTATATAAAGAATTCCCTTTAGTTTTTTTGACCCTCTAATTGATATATTTAGAATTAAATTTCTTTTCAAGGAGATATCTATAGTTGGCGAGGCTCTTACTATCAATGATATAAATATTGCTTGGAAGAGTCACTAATTGGGTGGATGCTTTATGTTTTTCATCCTAGATCTTTGAGAAGTCATCATCCAATATGATTTTGATTAATTCTATCCCCTTGTTATTTGTAGTTCTTCTACAAGGTTGTGATTAATTGATAATTTATATTACAAGTATTCAAATTATGTGACTAATTTCTCCTCTAAAAGGAAATTTATGGTGGGATTTCCATTTAAAACCTTCTATATTTTTCCTCCTAAGTAGGTAATAAATTTAGCTTTCTTAAATTAGTCTCTTTGTTCAAGTTTTTCTCCTACTCAAAAGATAACCTATTCTCACAAGTGTAGTCTATCTTCGCATTACACATGGAAAACAATTAGACAAAGACAATATTTGGATTATATATCCAAAAATCCTCCATATTCTTTGAGTATCTTCTTCAACTATTATACACACTTATTTTTCTTTGGAATGATAATGACATATTTCTCTTCCATCATGTAGAAAGCCCCTTTCTTTTTACCTTTATAATATATTTGTTCCATGTGGTCAAGTTTACATACATATTCATTGACCAAGATATTGTAAACCATGCAATATGGTAGAAGGAATGGATGAGTAGGATATCCATAAAATAAGATGAATAATTTGGTGCTTCCCAAGTACTAGTATTTAGTGTCTTAGACTCCATTCTAAAGTAAATGAGAAATATATGACAATTCGATTATGGACCAACTTTGTTTCTCATGATTGATGCATAGTTGTAATTATAAAACTTGTGTCTAGGAGCTATATCTATCTTCTTGTATGCTTTAATATAGTATATCATTAGTATTTATTTTATATTTAGTCCTAACTATGTATTTTGAGCTTGTAACCAGTCAATATTTTAGTGGATGATCAACCATACTAGATGTGAAGTGTAATTGAATATACCTTCACTTTGATAGTTTTTCTACTAATGTTGTTTTCTAAGGGTGATAAACTACATGTAATCTATTTTTAGAGATTGTAGTGTTGATAGTTCTTCATTGAGCTTAGCATAAATAGTGGTAGTTGTGAACTTCCCAATTGTTTGACTCCTCAAGTATGAGCACATGAGCACAAGTGGACTGCTATACATAATATTTGAAAATTCTAATATGTAGGGATCACTTGTAAGTCTATATATTCTCTTAATCCTTCAATTGTTAGAGGAATGTTTGTAGAAAAAAGGTATATCTCATACAATTACATGAATTAGTTCAAAATATATATAAAAATACTCAACCAAGATAATATAGCAATAATTTAACAACCAAAGTTGAAACTATCCTAATTTAAGCAAAAATAAATATTGATGATTTCAAGAACATACTATATTAAGATAATCCACAAGAAGTCGAAGCTAGGATTAATACTAATATAGTAAAACAAATTACTTGATACCTAGGGCATTAAGGATCATTCCATTAATAAAATAATTAGAATAATATACTCACTTCTATTGTGTCTTGATTGCCATATCATCATAGTAGTAAAGGAGAGATCACACATGGACTATATGTAGAGGATATGACATGCCTTAAAAAATGGTCCTTGAGTGAAAATTCTTGATCTTTGGCTACAAATCCTACTAGAGCATCTCATCTCCTCTATGGAAGGTAACAAACTAGTAGTCGATGTAGGGGTTACATACTGTAGAAACAACAAAGGTAGAAATATTAAAAGCAATGTTAGAAATAATTAGGAGCAAATAAATGAATTATGGTTAAATGATAAATAAAATGGGTATTTATAGTAAATAAAAAAGAACATTCCCTTTTGAGATCGATGATTGAATTACACTATTTTTGGAGTCATATAATTGTAATTGTTAATCCAAATGATGCACCATAATAACTCTAGGTTTAGAAATATGCTAGAATCATAATTGTATATGGAAACCCTAAAATTCAATCAACAACTATGATCCCTATTTAAAAAAGTGATCTTGGCATTGCCAATTTTTAGGACATGTGCTTTGGGGGACACATGTAAACATGTACCTTAATCATGAATCTATCCGTATTTTTGGGTTTTAAAAAAGTTAAAAAACAAAAAATTCCAAGAAATATGATATACATACAATAATTGGGTGAATAAAAGGAACTAAAACCATTGATAAAAATGTCTTATTGTTGTCCTACCCAAGAACTAATAAAGTTAGTCCACCCCTATCTTGTAAATAGGAGGATGAGACTCTCCACAACTTGTAAAGTCAATTGTTAGTGATCCTTTTATAAAATTATATTTTCCCTCCCTAAGGACTATAGGTGACACTAAAAGAGATAGTCACTCATGTTTCCTTAAAAAAAAAAAGCAATATGCTATAGCCAATGTAAAAAAAATTTATGCTACAGAGCAAAAATATTATTTTTGTTAATTTTGATTAGATTCTTTATGCAAAATTTTGAGGCCCAAAAATGCCTCATTATTGCATAATATTTGACTACCATATGATAATTTAATTGCCAAATAGTTGACTAAAATATACTATTTTTTAAGTATTTGTATGATTTTATGTTAGGAATATTATATCTCTGTTTTTGACTATTTTTAGCATTTTGTGACTGATTTTGCTTGATTAAGTAGCAAGTAAAAACATGCATTTCAATTAACCAAATGTGGTATGCTGATATCCATTAAATTCTAAATGGTTTTTGAATGTTTTCCTGCCCTTCAACTTGTTTCAAATCCACATTGAAGCCAAAATTTTAGGACTGTCATAAATCTGAAAATCTAAAAAAAACAGCCATATAAAAATCAGCAAGCTGTCATTTTATAGGAACACCTTGAATTTGTCAAGAAAAGCATGAGGATATGGATGGAATGAGTTGAGAAGGACTACAAAAGAAATCTGACCTATTTAGAAGCATTCACACATGGTCTAAATAGGCAACAATAGGGTATAACAGAGCAGGGATAATTGTGTAGCATTGTTGCACTATTTCAGCATGGTTACTTGGTGAATGAAGTGTATAAATTCAGTAGCAACTTGATGTACTCATTCATGTTGATATTTGAATAATTTTTCCATGTTCTAATTTGTTTGATTTTTCAAAAAATGCCAATATTTTACAACTGTGCAACAGAGTTGGAAAATGCAGTAATTTACCATGTAAATTCCAGCAAGCTACCAATGAATGGCAAGGCATGGAATTCACACATGGAGAGGAATGAAGGCTATTGAAATATGATCCTGAGGGCTAATAAAACTGAGAAATATGGATAAAATCACTTGAAGAGCACACAGTTGGTCATTCCAAAGATCTTCAGATTGAACAGGTATCTTCGGATTGAGAACATAAAGTGCTTTTTAACTTTTTGACTATTTTTTAATGGTGGAAAAAGGTAAATAAGGTTGAGAAGGTTAAGGGAAAATATTCCCCAACTTTATTTTTTGTCCTTGCCATCCAAAGCCACCATTCATGGAAAAATATAATAGAAAGTTGTTTGCAAGATATAAATGGCATATTATGAAGTGGAGAAATATGTGTGAGGTATTTATAGACTCCCCCCATGTAATCCCACCACTGAAGATGCTTTCTAAGTGCCAATGACTACTACTACAACACAAACTGTCCAGATTTGCATTTATTTCAGATCCATAATTATTGGCAAATCACTGTAAAGTAGCACATAGGCTGATTTGAGCATGAGATATGTTGTAAATATTTATATAAATAACACAACTCCCTCCTTGGTTGATCCAGTTAGGAATTAGAATAGAGGAGAGTTTTCAATAGCAACAATTAGGACTGTACAATAATTTTCTGTAACAGTTTTTAGCATGTTTTGTCATCAATAAAAGTGTAGTTATTTTATCATTTTCTATTTTGAGTGTTAATTAGTTAAGGAGTGCTTTTCACCTCTTTCTATATCAGGAATTATGGGCCCACTTTCATATCTGTAAGGAGGATTTTTATGGCAGGTTTTAATCTATAATTTTGCTGCAGCAGAATTAACATATTACTTGTCAAATTTACTTTTCTTGTTTTAAGTTTGTATAATGTTATTTATGTTTTCTATTATGTTTGTGTAAAAAATTTGTGTGTGTGTCAGCTGACAAATTATATTAAGCATTTTTCCTTTGCTTTCCATGTTTTCCTTGCTTTTTTGTTTTAGCAACTTTCCATTTTCAGCATATTTCATTTTGTTGTCAATTCCTATAGCAAAAGCTTGATGACCTTTTGTGGCAGGACATTGATAGGTGTTTTTAGCATAAGTTTCATTTACAAGCATAATTTCAATTATGCAAGAGTAACTAGGTTTCAATTCTGCAAATGTAACTTAGGATTTCATTTCAACAACATTTAAATTCATCAATTTAAATTCTATTATTTTAATTTTGCAAAAGTAGATTAGACTATCAATTTAACAATTCCAATTCCTGCAATTGTAGTTAGATTTCAATTCCTACAAATTAGAATTAGTTTTTAGTTCTTGCAAGTTTCCATTCTGCAAATTAGGTTTAGTGTGACACCAAAAGGCTAAACCAAATCTGTCTCACCCAATAAATGCTTGAAATCTGAATGCCTGAATTGTACTCTGCCCTAGCCTTCTATCGTAGACAACCTTGGACACCACCCCGGATTGATAAGATCTTTGAGATTTAATGATGTGCTTAATGACAATGCATCACAAAAATGCTAATTTTTTGAAATAAACAATAAATTGGAAAAAAAAACATAGTCAAAAATAAAAAAGTAGAGGTAAACATACTTGATACTTACATATATGTGTCCCTAAAACTTTTGGCTAGAAGAAATTTATTGGGACTTGCCCTATGCAACTTGAAAGGAATTTACCTATAGAAATACCCAAAGCACTAAAAATACTAGTTGGGTGTAGAATGATAAACAAGGAAGTGCACTAGTGAGTTTGGATCAATCCAAAACCCCAATAAGCACTATCATTGTAATATTCCTACAAAAAATAAAATATTATGCAAAAAACCTTTTTGCACTAAAATCATTTCATGTGGACTCTACACATAGGGTAACTACTGATGATGGTACTAAGTGCCCCATATACCATAATTTACCACTATGTACCATACCTTTTCAAATATATATGATTCATTTTTATGCAACATTTGATTTATATAAAATTCAATGATTTGCTACTACATTCATGACAAGTACTTATTATTTGTGTAGAATTTGATGACATACTAATTTGAGTTTGATTTTCTAGATTATGAGTGATTTAAGTATAATTTAATGACATAGTAATCATGAAATACCTCCCTCTAGTACTAGTTATGTATGATGTCATATTCCAACCATACATAACACTATAATGAGTAGATTGCATGTAGTATTTGACAAGGGCCAAGTACCGAAAAACACATTCATCACTACAGTGGGATAGACCAAGAGAATCCAACTTATAAATCACAAAGAGGTAAGTTTATGTTCCTTAGTCCTAAAATAATCCACTAGGTAGACATACATGAACACTATGATCCAACAATCATATACACCCACTACTACAGGGTGATCCAAGATAAGCTAACCTATGCAACATATAGATGCAAATATATGCTCCCAAGGCTAACTCATGCTCTGTCATTTATGATGAGTGTGTTGTTCAACAAGACACACCCACCATGACATGGTAAGAATAAAAAAAGAAGCTAATAAACAGGTTGAATAAGTGTTGTAGCATGTCCTGGGTATATAGATCTTCTAAAAATGAGAATCTCCATGCCCCCACTACAATATATCAAGATCACAAACTATAGTATTTGACCATGTGCATTGTTCAAAAAGAGATGCTTTCCACTAAAATGGGATGCTAATTGATTGATTGGATTGATGGATTTAAATATTTTGAAGGTTTTTTGTTACATGAAAATTAAAAGAAATATTATTTTGGTGTTTTGACCACATACCATATGGATGGGTTGAACTAAGGTAGTTGCTTTATGGAACTTAAAGTAGGATAATAACATGATCAATAGGTAAGACCTTGAAGACATAATGGTACCTCTATTGGCAAGAGCAACATCATTATGAAAGAAAACAAACAAAGTATAAATAAAGTTAGCAACAATGAATGCCAGTAAGAATGAATTAGAAAAACAAGCATCAAGCAAAACAAAAATCAAAGCATGCAATAATAACAAGTAAAGGCAAAAACTAACACAAAAAAGAATAACATAGCTAAAATTCTAAGATGATCAAGATAACCACTTAAATTTGTAATCTTGGTTAGGAGAGAGATCACAATACAAAACACATCAAGATATTCTAAAACTAAAGGATATACAAAATTGATGATCACAAAGAGATAGTCAAGGCAATAAAAGTAGAAAACAAGCCATGAAAGTCAACATACAAAGAAAAAAAAATACAAAAACTATACAAATGGGTCAAGAAATGGCTACACATATAAGTGTTTGACATTGGAATTGGTGGGTTTGTCCAACTCAAATCCATATATTGTTTGCAATTGCATTGCCCTAGACCTAAACAACTCTTTAGGACTATATAGACTAACCCATTATTGTATAAATTTATCCTTTGCACTTTTTATGCATATTATTAAGCTTGAGGACAATGTACCCTACTTTGAAATTATGATGACATAATCTCTTATTGTATTTCCTATAAACATAACTCTTATAGGCTCTATTATGCTCAAGAGCATATAGACATCTCTCAACAAGCGTATCCAGTTCTATAATATGGGCTTTCAAATACTCCTAATAGTACTCATAATGACTCAATGAATGCTTCAAATAAACAAGCAAAGAAGATAATTCAATTTCAAGTGGCAAAATAACTTTATTACCATAGACCAAAAAAAGGGATTTGTTGTTTCTATTCCACAACTTACCCCAAATTTGGGGACCCACTCAAATTTTGATGTCATTTTGACTTTTTGTTTTCATTGAGTGATTTGATGATCAATCTATATCAACAAGTTAAAGATATCATAAAAAAGTCAATAACATCCAAAGGTTTACTATCATTAAATATGTTCATGCTCTTAGGAACATGCTCAAATTCAAATAAAATCCTCAAGATGTTCTAAATGAGTTTGTAATGGTTGGTTAAATCAAGCCATGAATAGTAATACATTGTTTTTAGTGGTTTTGGTTAACTTTGTATAAGATTTAATTCAATGGTTTTATACCATTTAATTTTGAACTCAATGCTCTGATTATTTACATATTCTTCTACGATAAAAAATATGATTAAAACAAATTAAAAAGAAAAAATAATAATAAAAGGATGTATTTACTTTGTACTTACCCCACTCTCATTATTATATTCACAGATTATCCAAAAACAAATAGCAGACCAGAGGACACAATGACCAATGTGGTCTATGGGAATGACACAATTTTTGAGGCAACACAATATTTGAGGTAGAATTTATAGGATAGGTGGTTACATGACATCAAATATGGTCCAGGCGGTATTCAACACCACCACATTAAAAAGATAAATGTTTTTATTGCACAAATATAACATTTCGAAGGGAAAGATTATCATTTCTTAAATCCACGAATGGGTGTAGATGGAGTGGTGTGAAAAGTAGATAGAGTTCATGCTGATCCATGGAAGGCCTAAAAAAGACCCAAGCTATAAAAGTAGGAAGTGCTCACCACATGGAGCTTGAGGCTGCGGTAGTGGTACGAGTGGAGCTTGATGTCTGATCGAGGGAAGATTCATGGGCTATGTGATTGGTGAATTTTATCATTGGTGCGAATCAATTATTATTTTATGGAATAAATCGTGAGCTTCTTGTGGTAGGGTTGGTTGAAGGTGTTTGACTGATTGGAATCATTAATGAGGTTCACATGTATGAGCAAAGTGGAATTAAATGACCTCTTTTGGTTGGCACCAAAAATTGATCTTGAGCTACATTACCATCTGAAGCTCAAAAAACAAAATAAAATTCAAGGCTTCAATTGATGTACTACAAGTTTCTTTGGGAAAATATTGTAACAAAGGATTTTCCTTCAATCTCCTTATTTCATTATTTTGGGTTGCATCCAAAATTACGTTTGTCCAAGGATATAAGGAAATATATTGGTGATTTCAGTATTGGGAAAAATGTTTGATCATTAGAGAATTTAATCAAATTATTCAAGAGGATATGCCAATCACTTAATTTAGTACGATATGGAGTTGAAATAACAAACTAGGTGAGTGTGGGCATTTCCACTGCAATTGCTTGAATAGTGCAGGAAAGCATTGCTCCGATAGAATTTCCAAACTCGAATTCAAAGTTATAAAGGGTATAGATGTCCTTACAATTTCCTGTAGGTGATTATAAGCATATTGACATAATGATCAATGAAAAACAACGTGGACATGGATTTTAGAATGGAGTTTGAGATTTCCAGGCCCACCAGCGAATACAATGCTTTACCGCATGTTATACCTCAATTATGTGGGGAAGGTCGAGAGATTGAAGCTAGTAATCAATATCATGTGAGATTCATCCAGGATATCACTGAAGAAGAAAGGAGTGCATCTCCCACCTTGGGGATAGTATTAATATAGGCATATGACCACTCCAATCGAAGTGTATAACAACAAAGCTTATGGTGCTTTAAAAATATCTAATTAACCTTATACATATTATTACTATACTAGTAATCCGAAAGTGAAAGAAGACAATGTTGCAAAATATGACAATAGGGGTCCTCGAGTAGATGTGATAATGTTTAGTCATTTTATGGTGAGGTTCTTACCTATGATCCGCTCATTCAACTCGTATAGCATTGGTGGAATTGGTGATGGTTAAGAGTAATCCATAAGACAACTGCTCATGACCAACGAACTCCAAATATAATGATTGAAGGATGGTCATTATTTCATTTGCCAATAGGAATGTTTTGTCCTTACTCTTGGAGGATGGCAACGGATGTTGGAAAAAGTTACATAAGAAAATGGATGCTCGTTGAAAGGAGTTACGAAATACAATGCTAAAAAAGATGTTATGAAGTTAAATGAATGGAAGATTAAACGAGGAGTTTTCTTTATTTTTGAAAATGTTAAACATCCAAAGAAGCCAACAAAGAAAGTGTCAAATATTTTTTTGTAGGTTTGCATGTTGGAAATGAAATTTGATTTTTGAAGAACTCTCCTCCCAAGTTGTTGTATTTGCACCAAATTTCATATTGGAAGACATTGGAGCATGGTATTCTGCATGTATTTCATTTAAAACATTTCTTTTGGCAATATATATTAGAAATGTTAGTGATTTTTATGCATGTTGATGGTAAATTTACCCCTTTTTTAATATAATATGCCCATTTTCACTTAGAATATTACACCATATTAGTGTTGGACTGCATGAAACGGGTCAAACTAATACTAGTTTAATGCAAGATATTGATGTTTTTAGGGTCAGTGTGAATTTTTTTTTTGGTAATTTTGGTGTTTCTATTAAATGGGTTTTGGCTGGGTCCCAATCCCAGAAGTACATAGAACCTTAAAATATCTAGAGAAAATATTGCTGCACAATCCCATTTTAGGGATGGAAGATATAAAACCACTTAAACAATCCCACGCAGGGGAGGAAAGATTCAAAATTCCCACGCAGGGGATAGTAGCACCGGTACTGAGAGCAAACCTGCCCACGTAGGGGCAACTGATCACAGACAAAAGGGGACCTAGCCAGACACTGAAATACTAAGGGAAACTAGCCAGTACCCACGTAGGGGTCACCTCCGAGGCAAAAATTAACAGACATAAATATGGGAAGATGAAGCAATTCTGTTAGAAACAAAACCAATTTAGACAAACTAGAAGAAACATAAACCTGGCCCCGGAAGCGAGCTCAGAGAGGTTCGGATTTCGGGGATTCCTCCTTGGTGTTTGCTGCATTTTGCTGGAGGTACTGTTTCATGGCTGAACTGGCACTCTCGAAGGCAGCGATGAAACTCTTGAGGAACATTCTGGAGATCCTGCTAGAAATCCCAACGTCGGGGATCGAGTTCCCATTGGTGTCCTCAGAGACTTTGATCGGAGAATTCTGGCTCAATTTCGCTTTGACCTTTTTTTCTCTAGACGATCTTCGAACTTGGGTGGGAGTTTCTTCGACTTTGGTCTTGCGCTTAGCCGACGTTGGTTTCTTGCCGCTAGTAGGAAGGGGTTTAGAGGGAGTGGCTGTAGACGGGGAGCCTTTTTTGGAAGTAGGAGTTTGGAATTCAGGGGCTTCTTCACTCTCCAAAGGTTCATTGGAGAGGGAATGGGTAGGACTGTGAGTGGGGGGGGATGGGGGGGTTGGATTGGAGGGGGTGGCCGAGATGGGTGGAGGATTGGAGGTGGCGACATGGAGGAAAAGGATGACAAACAGTCCCTGATGAGTGGGAGTCGAGTGCTTCTTGTGGGTGCCACACACAGAGAGGCGAATGGACCGGTGGAGAAACGCAGGGATGTTCATGGGCTTAAAACCACGAAGGTGGTTGACGAGCGCAAGATGAAAGCTCGACATGGGTTTAGAAGGGTCGTCACAAGCCAAGTATTGCATCAACGAAACAGAGACGATGGGCCACAGGGAAGGGAGGGATTCTCGCTCCAGAGAAACTCCTGACCATTTAAAATCCTGGTAATTTGAGAACCCCTCCAGCTCTGGGTCCCAATTGTGTTTGTCACGCCGGACTAGGCGTCCAGAGAGGGGCAGGCCAGACACCTCAGCAATGAGAGCAGGGGTAACTTTGAAACGGATGTGCCGCACAGTGACATGGCCGTTCAACCAAGTTCTAACGAAGTCAGTCGTAATGTCCGGCTCTGCGCCCTTGAATTTTGACAGAAAGGGGATGAGCTTACAGGCTTGTAGAAAAGAGGCCGAAAGGGGGTCAAGTTGCAGGTTGTTCGGCTCAAGATAAGCCATGGCGGTGGGAGCAGAGGGGTGATGGAAGGTGGCGGGGGACTCGGGCAGTGGTTGGGGTGGCGGGGATGGAGTACGTTGGTCTGCATGGTGCCTGGAATCCATCTTAAATAGGCAATAGGTAAACCAAAGGTCATGCCGAAATGCAAGGGATGATGACAAGTGGAAAGGCGGTGGGGAGGGGAGAGTGACTAGGGATTGGTGCAAGTTCTTGAAACAATATCCACATGGGTGGATTTGAAAAGCCGGAGAGCCTTGGCGACAACTAGGGTAGGCAGAAAATCATGTGGGAGAGCAGCGGAGCACTCATAGGTGGGACTGTGCAACAAGCTTTGGAAACCGGCGTTGTTTGAAACAAGGATCCACTCTCGAGCATCATGATTGAAAGGGCCAGCCGAGTGGCCAATCACGTGATGGTGAAGGGGCGCATGAAACGGAGAGGTCACCTAGGGATAATCACAAATTATGACCTGCAAGACCTTGGTTAGCAAAAACATGGATTAAGGTGGAGAAAATTAAAAGCACCTGGCCTGCCAATCCGTAGCCACTAGGTGGGAGACACTTGGCGGAGTTGAGTTGTGCCAAACCGAAATAGTCGATTGGGTGATGCCCAAGTTGGTGAGCCCATCAACAAGCCTGTTGGCTTCATGATACACGTGGGCAGCTTCCACCTATTTTTGTTGACCAATGATGTTTTTGCTTTCTTGGATCAGGGATCTGATATTCCATGGGGGGATTTTGTCGCTGTTGATGTAGTCGATGATGTTGAGGGAATCCCCTTCGATTTGGAGGTTGATCCTGGAATCCCTGATGAGATACATGCTTCGCTAAAGCGCCCATGCCTCAGTTACGTTGTTAGTTTGATGATCCAAATTCTCGGAGAAGGCGAGAACAACTTTGCCTTTTATGGTTCTTAAAAACCCCGCCTGCCCCTGCTAAACCTGGATTCCCTTTGGAAGCGCCATCGAAGTTGAGCTTCAGCCAGCCCTCCAAGGGAGGATTCCAATGAGCCTTCACTCTAGGATGGGGTATGGGAGGGGACAGAATGGGCAAAATGGGGATGTTCAGGGATTGGAGGATCTCAAGTTCTACACTGCAAGAGGGGGAATGAGAGCACGGGAAAAGTTGGGAATTCTCGACAGCATAGGAGATAGCTTTGGCAGCTGTGGATGTTGGGTCACTTGAAGTCATTGAAAAAATTCTACGATTTCGCTCAAGCCAAATTTTCCAGATGAAGTGGTGGAGGCAGACCTTCCATAGAAAGGAGACTCTGGGATTCTTGAACGGGGCAGGCCATTGAGTGAAGAGGTCCAGAAGGGATTTGGGGTGGGCCCATTGGATCTAAAAAGTAGTCAGCAAGTGACTCAACCCTTCTTTGGTGAAGTCACAATCCACTAAAAGGTGGTGGATAGATTCCCAACTGGATAGGCACAGGTGACACCTGTTCGGGATAGGGATGCCTCTTTTCATAAGATTGTCGGTAGTGAGGGCTTTGTTTTGAATAGTTGTCCAGGAGAAGAACCCTATCTTAGGGATGAGGCGCTTGACCCACACTAAGCTGAAGGGAATAGTGGGGATTTGAGAGTTGAGCAAGAGGGAGTAAGCTGACTTGATGGAGAAATCCCCACTGTCATTCCCTTTCCAAACAGGGTAGTCTGGGGTGGCTATGGTTGGAATGATAGTGGTTCGGAGAAAGCGGGATAAGAGGTTTCCTGCTCTGGTGATTTGGCCACCTTCATTGGTGGGAATAGTTTTCCATTTGCCCTGGTTGTCAATGTAGTCCATGACCTTGCTCCCCCACCTCCTTTCAAAAATGGGTCTGAGAATGGAGATTTCAGGGATTTCTGCAAGAGGTTTGTCTTTCAACCACGTGTCATCCCAAAAATTGATCTTAGATCTGCTGCCTAGCTGCCATCGGGTGCCTTTGATGATGAGGGATTTGGCCTGAATCACCGCCCGCCAAAAGGCAGATCCATTAGTAGGGACATTGTCCTCCATCAGGGATATGTGTTGGAGATATTTGCTCTGAATGATGGAGACCCATTCCGCTTTGTAGTTGGTGAATATTTTCCATGCCTGCTTGGCAAGGAGGGCGAGGTTCATGTGTGTTGATCTCCTAAGGCCGAGGCCTCCTTGGGATTTAGGTTGGCAAACTCTGTCCCAGCTGACAAGGTGAAATATCTTCTTTTCCTCTGGGCCTGACCATAGAAAATTCTTTTGGATCTGCTCAATCTTAGAGTGAATGGAAGCAGGGGCCTTGAACACCGACATGAAGTAGACCGGGATACTTTGGAGGAAAACCATGGTGAGGGTTGCTTTGGCTGCCTGGGATAGGAGGGAACCCTTCCATCCTGTGAGTTTGCATTTGATCCTCTCAATGACATTATCCCACATGGATTCTTTTGGGCTTTTGGTGAACAGGGGAAGGCCCAGGTAAGAAGTAGGGAGATCAACTATGCAACATTGAAGGATACGAGCAATCTTGCATTGTCTGCTGCCAGGGGTGTTGAGGAAAAAACATTTGCTCTTTAGGTAGTTGATTTCTTGCCCAACTGCTAAAGCATAGGTGTCAAGGATAACCTTTATGGATTTAGCTTGAAGAATAGAGGCTAGAGTGGCGATAATAGTATCGTCTACAAACTACTGGTGGGACAGGGGAGAGGAATTGGATGATGCCTTGAGCCCGGAGACACACCCTGTGGCATAGGAATATTTGAAGGCTCTTTCGAGGGATTCAACAAGAATGATGAAGAGGAAGGGGGATAGGGGATCTCCCTGTCTAATGCCTCTGTAGCTGGGAAAATAGCCTACAACAGATCCGTTAACTAATATAGAGAACCAAGGGGAGGTGATGCAGCCTTTGATGAGATCGATCCAATATTTGTGAAACCCGAACCTGGATAGGACTTTTAGGAGGAAATCCTTGTCTACCTTGTCAAAGGCTTTGTTGATATCCAACTTCAGGAACATGGCCGCCTTTTTGTTACACAGGGTTGAGTGGAGAGTTTCATGAAGAGAGATGATGTTATCGGTGATGGATCTGCCTTCCACTGAACTACCTTGATAGGGATCTATGATCACGGGAAGAATCTTCTTAAGTCTTAATGCTAAATATTTGGTTAGAATCTTGTAGATGATGTTGCATAAGCTTATTGGCCTGAAGTCCGTCATGGATCTGCATTGAGGGGTTTTGGGGACCAAGGCAATGAAAGTGGAGTTCATCCCTCTCAAAATGACCTTGGTTCGTTGGAGCTCAATGATGGCGTTGTAGATATCTTCCTCCAGAATATCCCAAAAGGTTTGAAAAAACCGGGGGGAAACCCATCTGGCCCAGGGGCCTTGTCAGCTTGCATGGAAAATAGAGCAAGCTTGATCTCTTTTTTGTTGAGGGGTTGGATCAGGGAGGAATTCATCTCAAGGGTGACCAAGGGGGGAATATTCTGTAGGAGGGCCTCTTGGGCTTCAAGGTGTTCAGGGGGTGAGGTTCCCATCATGTTGCTGAAGTAGGATGAAGCTTCATCTCTAATTTTGAAGATATCTTGTGAGACTGTGCCATCGGACAGAGTGAGCTCTTTGATCTTGTTTGTGCTTCTATTTTGCAAAGTAGAGGCATGAAAGAACTTGGTGTTTGCATCCCCATATTTTAGCCACAGGGCTCAAGATTTTTGGTGCCAGTAGGTCTCTTCTTTGGCCAGAACGTTATGGTACTCTGACAAGAGTTGCCTCTCCTCCTCCCATAGTTGGGGAGTCCACTGATCATGTTGAATTTGTTGCTCGAAGGTTTTGAGCTTGCTTAGGATCTGCTCTTTGTTCTCAAAAATATTCCCAAACACTTCCCTGTTCCAAATTTTGAGGTTTTCCTTGACTATTTTCAGCTTTTGGGACACTCGGGAGATGGCAGATCCCGGGCAAGGGAGCCCCCACCATTCAAAAATTCTTTGCCTTAGATATGTGTGTTGGATCCACATGTTCTCAAATCTGAAGGGAGTTTTGAAGGATGGGGCTCTATTGGATTCAAGGAGAAGGGGGGAATGATCAGAGCCGATCCTGGGGAGAGAGGTGAGAGAGGTATCTCCGAATATGGGAATGGTCTGCTGGGAAAGGAAGAATCGATCCAGTTTGACCTGTATGTGCTCGGGGCCTGCTCTTTTGTTGCTCCAAGTGAATTGGCAACCTTTAATCTGAATGTCCATTAGTTCATTTTCCATGACAAAATCTTGGAAATCTAGGATGCTTTTGGAGGGAATAGAAACACCACCTTTCTTATCAGAGGGAAAGAGGGGGGAATTGAAGTCACCTGCTAACATCCAGGGGAGGTTGGAGAAGGCATCCTTCATGAGAGATAGGGATCTCCAGAGAGCAGCTCTTTCAAGAGGATTGTTGGGGGCGTAGATGTTGGATAACACCCAAGTGAATTGGTTTTCCTTGCAATAAAAAACCATATTCAACGTTCTGTCAGAGGAGGATATCACCCTACCTTCAACTTTTTCTGGATCCCAAAAACATAGGAGGCCCCCAGATGATCCATCAGCAGGGGAGGAAGCCCATTGATAGTTCTTCCACACTGACTGGGCTATGTTGTGGGTTCTAGAGGCATCAACTTTCATTTCTTTCAACATGAGAATGGTAGGCTTGATGTCCTTCCTAATAGTCTGTGCAAATATTTGTTTGCTCATACTGTTGAGACCTCTGATGTTCCAAGAGAGGATCTTCATCTGGAAACTTTGGTGGGTTTCTTGCCTCCCTTGCTCGGTAGAGGGGGAGGTTTGGGATTTTTTGCTTCATCCTTGGTCTGGTTGAACAGATCTGGGAAAAGGGTTGTCTGCACCCCATTGGCAACTTGATTATCAGTGTCTTTTTTTATTTGCTCAGATATGGTGGGTCTGCCCCTTTTATTTTCACTTTCGGTGTCAATAGGGCCTCTTTTGCTTCTGGTGATGATGGAACTTTGATCCGTTCTGAGGTGGGTGGGACTTGAAGCATCCTCCATGGATTCAGCACAAGATTTGGTTGGGGATGGGGATTCATCCGAGGGGAGAAAAGGGGGAACATCACCTCGAAGGGGAGGGATTGCAACTTGAATCAGGGGTTCTGAGGTGGGAATGAAAGGGGGAGGGGGCGCAATGGGGGGGGGAAAGGATGGTCCCGATTTGGACGGGGAGTGGTGGGGATGAGGGAGAGGGGATGGGGGGCGGAGAGGGGCAGATTCAGGGAAAAGGACTTCATCATTGGTGATAGATAACGGTCCAAATCTATTAGGGAAAGCAAACATGGAACATACCTGGTCTGAGACTGATGAGGGATGGTTGAGGAGCGGCTCCTGGTGGGTGACTTGCTTCCCTTTGACCTCTTTCTCCCACCTGTTGCCATAGGGGGCTTTGGGTATTTCTTTGCGTATTCCCATTTGGGTGTTCTGATTCTGGGGAGGGGGGAAATTAGTGCTTGGTGCTTCTTTTTGGGGTCTGAGGGATGGGCATTGGGACTTGAGATGTCCTTGAGATTGGCATTCGATGCAAAATATTGGCTTGTTTTCATACTCGATTTCCTGGCACCATTGAAAATCCCCATAGCTAAGGTTAATGTGGGTTGGGAGCTGGGAAGCCAAGTTAGCATTGACACATATTCTGGCATGAGCCATGCATGATCGGGCCTTCATTGTAGGGTCGATGGCCACAACATCCCCGATGTATCCTCCAATCCCATGTAGGATATCTTTGTGACAGAACTGAATGGGAATATCCGGGAGGCGAACCCAGATAGGCGTGAAATTGATGTCTTGGGTTTGGGGGTTGAAATATTCCCCCCATTTTTTGAGGAACAAACTCTTTTTGCCATAAAACCATGGCCCTCCTGTGAGGATTCGAGCATAGTCATTCTGGTTGTTTAACTGGATCAAAAAAACCCTCTGGATAGGGCCACCAACTGGAGGCTTCCTACTGTTTTCCATTTGAACCCAACCCATTTTCTTATAGATTCCATGTCGGGTCTGCCCCCTACAAATTTCCCAACAAGGGAGAGGGATTCGATAGCCAGTTTCTCTGCCATAACTGAAACTGGGATAACGAGGTTTCCCCCAGAGGCGATCAGAGGGGGATGGGTCTTAGTCCTAGAAGAGATGGGATTTGAGTGCCTGTCACCTCGAGGTAAGTTTGCGGAGCTGCATCCTTCGAAGGAGGATTGTTGTTTGGGAGGGGGGGAACAAAACCCTTTTCCCACGGTCGATCATTGTTCAGGCTCTCCTTCCCGCCAGGGTCCGGGTCGGGGCCTTTTGGGTCATCCACCTTGGTAGCTGCGTTCGAAGGGGGGATCTCCCCTTGTTCCAGGTCAGAATCCCCTACCAGGGAAATCCCACCTGATACCGCCAGAGTTGTTGGGGTCATTGTTGTTGTCACCATATTCAATCTTAGCCCCTCTTCTTGTTAACCAAATCATGAAAGCCTTTCCCAGGATCAACTTTAGCATTCGGGTTGGTGTGATTATTTGATTTTTTCTAACCCTAGAACTTTTACATTTTTTAAATCCCATCAAATATATATAACCCCAAAAAGAAAGCATGGAAATTTTAAACTTTGCATATTTTTCACACAAATTCATCTTTTTAAAGAGAATTCTAAATTTCAAACTTTGCATATTTTTCAAGCAATCAAATTAATTTCATTTTATGTAAAAATGGAAATTTCAATAAATTCCAAATTTTCATTAAAATGAACAATTAATGTGATATTCCAAAGTTCCAAATTGCAAAGTTAGATTTTAGTCATTTTCTTTCATGCTCAAACAAAGCTTAACAAAGGAAGATAAAATTTGTTAAAATTTTCTTAACAAAAGAAGATAAAATTTGTTAACAATACAAGATAAAATTTGTTAACAATTGAAGATAAAATGGATTAAATCATCATTCAAGGATTGTCATTTCAAAGTAGATAGATGATCAATAATGTTACATTTTTCACAAATTTCATGAACAACAAAGAACATTGCAAATCAAATCAATACCAAACCACAAGCCCCTTGTTAACAGTTACTTGCACCTCTAAGGTATTCAACACATTTTCATATTTTCACAAGCAATCAAGCACATTTTAAGTAATTAAGCAAACAAGAACCTTGGAGAAGTTTTAAATTTCTTTGCAAGAGAGGGTTTTCTGATAATACCCTGACTATGATGGTGATTTTGCAATTGGGAAAAATTATCACTCAATAGAATTGGTGCTAGAAGGAGGGCCTAATTGAAGGTATCCTAACTTAATTATTGGCTTTGACTAACAAGTTTTGTTTGTTGAAAGTTCACATTTATTGATTAGAAATGCTCTAATTGATGATGCATTGATGCTAACATTTTACATATTGAGAATTCTACTTATTGTTATGGTTTGATTGATGCATATATTTTTTGATAAACATGATGATCTATATGTTAAAACATTTGAAAATTTTTAGTCATTTCATGCATCTCTACAAGATATATTTCTTTGACTAGCAAAATTGGTACTAAAAGTTATATTCTTTAAGATCCACTAATGGTAATGTTTGCTCCAAGGATGATAGGCAATAGCCCTTTAAACATACCTGGGCCTTCACATGATGTGCCTATAGATTTTACGTGTTATCTACCCTAGTTTAGGCATGATGGAATGAGGTCAACTGAAGCACACATTCATGCATTCAAAGATAGTATGATTCATTTGCAAATAATGCATGAAGATGTTGCTTGTAAAATGTTCCTTTGCACTTTGGATAGGTTTGCATATGACTGGTTTACCAACCTACCTTCAGGTTCTATCACCTCTTGGGTTCAACTGGAGGTAACATTTCTCAGTCATTTTAATAAAAGGTCAGTTAACCAAATGCTCATATACCATCAGTTTATCACTACCCATAGAGAACCAAATGAATCTTTGAAGTTATTCACTGAAAGGTTCCATAAGTTATATACTCAACTGGTGGTACCTTTTGTTCCTACTGAGGGAGAGGCTATCCAAATATATTTCAACACTCTTGACCCATCAATTTCCATGTATTTGCGAAGGATTCCTCAAATCACATCTTTGTCCAAGGCTTATAGTGAAGCAATAGCATTCGAACAACAATTGACTTTTCAAGGTTTTGGTGTGAGTCAAATATCATCACATGGACAACTTGGATCATGTTATCAACAACCATTTAATACCACCCTTACCCACCCAACCATTTCTTCATCTCAATATATCACTCAGAATCAACCATCATTCCCAAGTTCTACACAAGTTCAGAATACCCAAATGCCTTTACATGATGCTACTACAACTCAGGTTAATAACACCAATCTTCAAATAGACATTTTGCAAAGGTTAATTGTTCAAATTGGTAGGAACTTGGTTCAATCACAAAAACAAGATGCTCAAAATACACATCTAGATCATTCCACAGATCGTGTTCAGGATATGGATTTCAATGATACTCAATATGATATTCTCTCAAATGATGGAAGAGTCCTGGATCTAACTAGCATTGAAACATATGATAATTCAGGACCTTCTATAGACTCAGATGAACTTGGTAAAATTGATTGTAAAGAAATCCAACATGTTCCAAATAATGACCAAAAAGAAATGACAATCTTAGGGTCAGTAGTTACAAATGAGGATTGTGGTAATCAAGTTAACCTGAATGCAGGGATTGATTCACTTTTAGAAATATATGAACCATCAAAAGTGGTTGAAAGTGAATTTGAAAAGGAATCAATAGATGAATCTGAAGAAGGTTATAGCCTGAATGACATTGAATCTGAAGAAGAATTTGAAGATGGCATGAAAGAAGGGATGGGATATCACCAAGATAATGATTATATTATTCAAGACAAAGAAGGGGAATCACTCACTTTTTCCCCACTTGATGTGCAAGAAATTGAAAGCCTTGTCCCACCTAATAATCCTATAATGCCTATGCTACCTCAGATAGAGAAAACTCCAGAACATGAATGGTTTGGATTTGATATCATTGATGATCCAAAGGAAAATGTTGCTCTATTTGAGATGACTCAGGTAGTTGATCAGGAAGATTTGTTATTTAACACATCCCTTGACCAACAAGATTTATGGTTTGAAAATGATGGGCATATTTTTAATTTTGTGACTAATTTTGGTGTTTTTGAAAAATAGGTAATTGATGAAGATGAAGGGCTACAAGATGATGATGATGAAGATCATGAGGAAAAATAAGGAATTACAAAGGCTCCTCAAGTCCTGGTAAATAGAAATGTACAAAAGGTAGAATCTCAGCCTTTCTGTTCAACCATTCGAATTCCAGGTAAAAGTTTGCATAATTGTATGTTGGATTCAAATATTATTGATAATGAAATGCCATTTGTGGTTAACAAAGAATTAGAGTTGACTCCTACTCACACCAGTAATAAGGTTGCTATGTTGAACAAGATAGAAGTAGATGTTTTTGAGTTACTGAATCAAGTTCATCAACAATTGACAATTGAATCTAGGATACAAAGTTATAATGATCCTCATATGTTAGATATCCTAGATGCTTGTAAAATGTTGCGTCATTATGATTGGTCTGAAACTATGAATGATGGTTTGACAATCAAATTTTCAGAAATAGGGTCAAGCTTGGAAAGGATCATGTCTAATCATAACAATGAAGATAGTATTTTGAGCACTGAATCAAAAATGGGAATTCACACCATGCTAGTTGAAACTATGATTGAAGATAAAAATTCAATAATAAACATCTCACATAGTAAAAGGAAATTAATTGAAGATCAGTCGTGGACCTTTAAGTCCAATGAATCAAAAACTAACTATGAGGGTGCTAATGGAATTAAATCAAACTGGTGGGGTGAGAGAGGAAAAATAAAGGCCTTTGAGCTTTCATATTTAATGCTATTATGGGATGATACCCATCAAAATCAGCATGCCTATCATTATGGGCATCTCTCAAATTATGGTAATCATGTTTGGGATCCTGGAAAATTTCATATATGGAAAATCCCAAGTCTTGTTTGGTAATTAGTCTTGTATATAGTCTTCTATTTTCATGTGTTTTCTTTTACAGTGTTTAGATATAGTTTTCATTTATTTGCTTGTTTTGTGATCTTTGATTTCAAAATTTTGTTTTGATTTGTTTTTTTGTGTGCTTTGCATTTATGTCAGTTCACATTAGGTTAGGTTTTGGTTTATTTTCATGTTTTGATTTTCATTTTCACAAATGTGCTTTTGGGTTTGTTCCTTTGATTGAGGTAGTGTTTGGTGATAGCTACTAACTTTTGGTCTCTTTGTTGATAGTTGTTCCTTTGTCATGTAGGATGGATTGCCTAGTTTGGAATCAGGTGAAATTGAGGAAAAGGAAATGAAATTGTTTAGTAATCATTCTTAGATTTTGGACTAAGATAGTGGATTTTGGAACAATGAGACATTTCGCTGAAGCTCCACATGTAACTCACTATATTAAAGGGTATTCTTTGAAATCTTGAAGGATAAAGTCATTTTGGTTTGTAAATTAAGGCAAAAATCTAATACACTCCATATTTAGCCTTAAGTGGTCTCTAACCCAAGTTGGCATACAAATTTTGCAAAGCAATTAAATGCTTAATAAAAAAAGAAAAATGCAAATCAATCTTATGCCTGGATGATTCAGATAATCTCTATCGGGGCTATAGATGCCTGGTTGGAAGTAGAGCAAGGTCTAGAAGAGATCAAGGTCATCTCCACCGGGGCTATAGACGCATGGATGGTAGTGGAGCAATGCAGAGGCACATATTTATGAGTGACATTTTATAGCCTAAATGCAAAACAAATGATGGAATCTGAATTATTTCAAGAATGCAAAATGAATCACAGTTCACACACTAAGTAGAAGCAAATGGTTCATCTATTTTCATTTGAAGCTATTTACCCCACTTTCTTTGGATATTGCTAGATGATGTTTATTTCTATGATATTTGGTTTTCTTGGTTTCAGATCGGGTTCTTCATCCAAAATGCTCAGGAGCATTTCCCAATAGAGTCACCATTTGTTGTGGCTATTGCACAACATACCCCAAATTTGGGGACCCACTTGAAATTTTGATGTCATTTGGAATTTTTGTTTGCATTGAGTGATTTGGTGATCAATCTATATCAAGAAGTTTGAGATATCATAAAAAATTCAATAACATCCAAAGGTTTACTATCGTTAAATACGTTCATGCTATTAGGACCATGTTCAAATTTAAATAAAATCCTCAAGATGCTCTAAATGAATTTGTAATGGATGGTTAAATCAAGCCATCAATAGCCATACATTGTATTTAGTGGTTTTGGTTAACTTTATATAAGATATAATTCAATGGTTTTATACCATTTCATTTTGAACTCAATGCTCTAACTATTTACATATTCTTGTATAGTAAAAAAATATGATTAAAAAAAATAAAAAGTAAAAAATAATAATAATAAAAGGATGTCTTTACTTTGTACTTATCCCACTCTCATTATTCTATTTGTAGATTACCAAAAAAATAGTAGACCATAGAACACAATGGCCAACGCGATCTATGGTAATGGCACAAGTTTTGAGGTAGCACAATGTTCGAGGTAGAATTTGTTGGGCAGGTGGTCACATGGTATCAAACATGGTCCATGCGGTATTTGTAACAACCCAGGTCTCCTCACCTAGTTTTCAAAACACAAAATCAAAATTTTTCTAAACATAAATGTCACACATTTACGCAGATACACCCAACTTGATATTAGTACTTGGCATAGATAATCATACTTCAAGATTATTTACTACTACAGATGGTATCTTAAGTGCTCGGGACCAACCAACTTCCTGCGATAGGTTACCATTTATAAGATCTATACTCCTTTCTCGAGATTTTCTTTGATTTTGGAAAGGGGTTGCCTTTCTAGGTCCCATAATACCTAGAAAGGTGGACACACTTATTCCCCATCTCAAAGCGTGTTGTAATTGGATTCACAATCCTATTCTTGCCCTTATTGGACTACCAATATGCCATTTCTTATAGAATCATGCTTTGGGTTAGTGCAACTATGCCAGTGCCTGGTCATTGACCATCAGCTAAGGTTTAACTAGGGTCTGCCATTGCATGGCTTCCAGACTAGATAAATCAGACCCAGTTATGGTTGACGGTAATGCTACCCATACTATCTACCACTGGATCTTCCAACCTCATGGAAAAACTCTCTAGCCATGAGTATTATTGAAAATTCCACAATCGAAGTAGGTTCGAGAGTATCCTCATGTACTACTCGTATGTTATCCTGGAGAAATGTACCATTATGCCTCCCTTTACTCTCAATATCATAGAACCTCTATTATTTTCAATAGTTGGAGAACGGATAACATCGATTCACTATTATCATCACCGCGGCTATTGGAGTTGGGTGAGTGCTATCCTTACTCGATTTGCATGATATTTAGCAATATACCCACCTTTCTCGATGGATATATTTTCATAGATCTTTAAGTCACAATCTCATTATAAAACCTCTACAACATTTTTGATATTATAAAGAAATTTTTTTTCAATAGGTGCATTTGTTATTTCAAATTTTATATGATAAACTTCTCTCAATAGGATATAAACATAACTATAGCATTCACCTATGATAAATATCTCCAATTTTATGATAAATGATATGTGGCACTTTCACCTTTAGTCTATTTATTATTATATATAGAAGAGGTTATTTTTTAAAAATAAATATAATATCTTCGATTTCTGATGCATAAATGTGGATATTTAAGAGTTCATTCTAAAATTACATGCTCTCCTAATCTTTTCAAGATGCATTTTTACATATGATAACTTGACTATTTCATAATATCACTAGTAAACTACAAGAACATAATTAATAATATAAGAATCCCCAAAATTAACATATTCCAAATATTAATTTAGAAGTTAACATAAGTCTAAGTTTATCTATATTTACTATGAAGACTACCATACAACTCTTTTTTTTTTTAAATTTGTTTCACTCGATGACATAGCCAAATTTATGAATATTATAAAGGCTCCTTATGTGTATCTACATCTTATGACAAGGTGTCGGAGCGTGATTCCATAATTGTGGTTGCTAGTTACTTTTACTTCTAAACACACACTGGCCTATACCTTCGACATAAATTTAATGCTTCAATCATTTCTAATTTTACTTAAGGGACAACATGAACCTATAGCCCTACTATGATGTTCTCTAAAATTCTACTTTAGTGCAACTATAGGTGGCTTCTACTACATAATTGACTTTAAATTTAATTTATTTAAGGCCTTATGTAAAGATTTGCAAAGCATACTAATAAAAGAAAGTAAATTTATTCAGCTACCCTTGGACTACGTTTCCATATTTTTCATGTGCTGATAGACTATTGATAAACGCAAGAATATTTTAATATTATTTAAAAAAAGAAACTATAATGCACGATACCAACTATCAAATTCCAAATAAATAAATATTTTCTCTATCTACCCTAATCAAGCAAATATATTATAAAGTCATATATTTCAATATTTTATATTATTTCTCAAAGTATAGTCAGCATTTGGTTGCAAGGGAAAATATTGAAGTTTTAATAAAATATTGTCTTTAATTTAACCTACGAACAATTTAACTTAACTAACTTCCTAATTCATTGGCTTACAATAGACAATGACTAAGGATTTTAAAATTTAAGCTTGCGAAACAGAATATAGCTAGCCCACTTAAAGTTATCATTTTCGCCATTAAGATAATTATTCTAAATTTGTACATGCGAGAGACTGTTTGCAATCATGTTTTGATAGGAGAAAACTGTATTATATCACCAAGTTATAAGAACAGTTCTTAGGAAAGGTATTAAATATTTTACCAGGATATTATGGACACCTGTCAAACATTTTCAGAAGTTAATCGAAGGCAAGCAGCCGACATTGAACAACAACCAAACTATTTTCATTAACAAATTTGGAATTTTTCCCTTTTAACACGTTTTGCGAATAATGAAATTACTAAGCCTTTAGAATTTAGGCTTGGCGCTACTCGGATTTATACCATTGGCTATCTTGGAAATACAAATATTAATATTCCGAAACATGATTATATTTCCAACTTACTGTGTTGCATTAACCACTACATTCTGTATAGCATAGCCTAAGTTCTTTGGTATATTCTAATACATAATGCCTGGAGATATTATACGGAATTCTGGCTAAAATATTGATGAGTTAAAGTTAATCACAGGATATTAATCAAGTTTTTTTTTTTAAATAAGACGAGTGTGCATGAGATTAAAAGGGCCGGACTTCTCCACAATTTTGACAACCATGAAATATATAGAACCAAATTTAATCCAATAAAATGAGATTTTAGCCTTACTTCAATGGATTGTATAACTAGAATTAATATTTTAGAATCTAAAGGGGTTAATAGTTATTAAAATACATGAGTTCATATATATTTAAAAAAAGAGAATCGTTGTTAGTCTATATCTTTTGTTTTTTATAAAAAAAAAATCATCAATAGTTTTCTAAAGTAGATTGTTTGGATCTGAGCCTAAACTGCTATACAAAATAATTTTTGGATTCACTATAAGTGATACAACAAATGTTAAAATAATATTCTTGGCAAACATATATTATAACCCATTCTGCATAGTCTCAATTCCTCAATTTGTCGCCTGTGAAAGCATTTAGAATGACACCATCATCGTCTTGCCCCAGAGATGGTAGAGGCAAGGTAGAGGGAGCTTAACGGGTTAGCATGGCTCTATGCATTCTATTGTAAACAACACTTACACACACTATAATGCATTTCCTACTCACATACTCAAGCAACAGTTTCTATTTAAATAATCTGGTTTAGATTATACTCAAGCAACAATTTCTCTTTAATTTATCTGGTTTAGATTACATATGTTAATCTTTACCTTTCCATGTTATCAATATTAATCAACTATGTTAACTGTTCATGAGTATAAATGTTATAAGAAAACAACATTCAGTCCATATGTACAATATATCATGTTAATGATAAATTTTCACACAGTCATTTGCTAATTCAGATATAAGAAGAATATTATGACCTGTATAACTAGGAAAACAAGGTGAATAGCCACACTCAGGCTTTTCTATACTGGTAGCAACTTCACGCTAATACACGGCTACCGAATATGAGATGATGAAGTCTTTACCTGCTCATCTTCATATTTTAAAGCTTTACAATCATGCTCTTACAAGATACATAAGATGTGACTTGTAGCTTTGAAAACTTGCCGAATGTCTTAACCAAGACATGGCTGTTAGCATATCATAGTGATATCTTATTTATTTCATTATTTAGTTTTTATTTTAGGCGTATTGTTATTTTCTATAACAATCCCTATTTTTACCTCGGGTGGTTCCACAACCTCCGGGTTTATTTTAAGCTGCAAATGTATTATTTAAATGTTGCTTCCATAATGAAATATAGTTCGCATTTCAACATGGCATCAGAGCCAGAAGGGTGAGAGAGAGAGGACGCGAAAGCTTGCTGGAGAAAAGCGTTTTTTTTGGGACGAAGCGGAAGCTTGCTGGTCTGAATTTTTTTTTCCAGCGCTGGTCTGGGAAATTTTTTTTCCCAGCGCTGGTCTGTGCGTGTTTTTTTTGCTGAGCACGCATTTAAAAAAAAAAAAACACAGACCCCCCTGTGCGTGATTTTGTCTGAGAAATCACGCGATTATTTAAAAAAAAAAAAATCCTGCCCCCTCCGCACCTCCTGTGCGTGATTTTTCTCACGACCACCCTCCCACCCCCCCCTGCGCGTGATTTTTTTCACGCGCGGCCCCTACCCCCCCGCGACGTGATTAAACATCACGCGCGGCTGCGCCACGCGCCACCCCCCCCAAGCGTCGTCGCGTGAATTATTTTCTCACGCGACGCGTGTCGCACCCCCCCTCTCCCCTACGTCGCGTGCGTGGCGCGACACGCGATGCAGCGCAAGCAGCCGCGACCACCGCAGCGGCGGCGGCCACGCGCTATCCGACCGCCGACCGCTGCGTTGTAGCTGCGTGCTGTCCAGTCACCGGCCGCCTGCTGCAGCCACGCGTTGCGGACATCGCCGCGGGCCTCCCGCCGCCACCAGCCATGGAGGAAGCCGCGGGCAGCCGCGCATGGGAAAAAGGGCTGGGGACCCTCCTCAAATAGGAGGGGGTCCTTGATCCTTTCGGATCAACCCGCTAGTCCACCTGGTGGTGGACTGTGCGGTAAGGCTCAGGGAGCCTGCAAGGTCGGGGGTTCAAATCCCGCAGACTCCCCCTTGGAGAAAAAAAAAGGTAAAAAAAAAATTCTAAAGTTTTTTTTTAATTATTATTTTTTTAGTTAAATTAAAATTTTAATTTTAATTTATTTTTCTATAGTTTTAAAACTATATAAATTAAAATTTGATTTTAATTTATATTTTCATAGTTTTTTAAACTATATAAATTAAAATTATTTTTTTTTAACTTTAAAAATATATAATAATTATAAAAAAAATGCTTTGTTAAAGAATTTTTTTTTCGGGGGTATTTTTTTCCAAAAATCACAGGGGGGAAAGTGAGTAATTTTTTGAAAAGCAATTTTGGCATTATTGTAAAGGTGCATTTTCGAGCTGCACTCGACACCTAGTGGGTTATTTCTGTGGGCACTTTTATGTTGTATGTTGCATATTTCATTTTTTTGCACTATAACATTAAAAGTTAAAATGAAATTCACTCCTAAGTCCCCGGAATAATTAAAACCCATCCGTGCAATTTATTACACTACAACATTCGGTATTTGTGATACCTTTGGCCAGCACTTACAGGTAAAGTTGTCGTGATTGTTTTATTGTATCCATCGCCTAATATAGCTGCCAAAACGACGTCTGAGCTTGTTCTCTATAAATCGTCGGGGAGAGATAAGTTTGCCATTTTGCATTTTTTTACTCCATCCACTACCCTAATAGTTCTTGTGTTTAGGCGTAAATCCTGACGAAAGTTCTGAAATCCAAAGTGTTTAGGGGAAGTTACGCCCCACGCATGAGGATTGCGGACTTTCTATGGTAGGTGCCATCAACAAGACTATTCCCTTTCAGTATTGCTTAAGTTCCACGTATCGTATGATCTCTAAAAATTACCTATAGTTTCCCTCACGTAAGGGCGGGTGATTTTTTTTTATCTTTCTAAATACCTATAGTTTCCCTCACGTAAGGGCGGGTATTTTGTATGGTATATCGGCCTAGCAAAAGGTATATCGAAAGGGGGACCAATTGGTGTTATAAGGAACCTTCACCATGTCTGCAAAATTAATGAGTGATTCTCATCTGTTGTTGAAAGGTCCTAATTACACACCATGGAAAAACAAGATGAAGGCTATCCTAGTCATGGATGACTTATGGGATGTTGTATCTGGAGCAACAACAAGACCTTCATCTGCTGCTGGTGCTACAGCTCCATCTATTGCTCAAAGAGACTTTGACAAGCTAGACAACAAAGCAAAGGTGCTCATTTTGCTTGTTGTGGCTGATGAAGTTCAACCCCATATTGCTGACTGTGCAAATAGTAAAGAGGCATGGGATGCCCTTAATACTATCTATGAGGGAAAGAATGATTCCACTATTCTATTTCTTCAATCTCAATTACACAGTCTAAGCATGAAGCAGGGGGAGACAGTTGAATTTTTTCTTTGCAGTGTCAGAATTGAAAGCAAAGTTGAATTCTTTAGGAGAACCAGATTGAAGATAAGCTCCTTACCTCAATTGTATTGAGAGCTTTACCCGATTCTTATCGGGTGTTGATTACTTCCCTTCAGGTGTCACAACGAAAAGTTACTTTTGTAGAATTGGTTAATATGCTTCAAGAGGAGGAGGCACGCCAACTACAGCGAGATGATTCTTCTAACACTGCCCTCTACATCAACAGGAAAGGGCAGAACCAGAAGAAGGGTAATTTTTAGAAGGGAGGGAATTCACAAAAGGATTCAAAAGGGAAACAAACTCAACAACCTCAACGAGAAAAAGTGCTATTGCAAGATCTGTGACAAAGAAGGTCATGATACAAACAGATGTTGGCATAAGAATAAACAATCAAAATAGAAAAGGCCGGAACAAACCACAAAAGAACAAACAACAAGTGAATGTTGTTGTTGAAGAATCTGACATGGATTCTGAGAGAGCCCACAAAGTTCTCATGACTACCACAGTGTCCAAGCGAGAGGGATCCTATCATGGTATGTTGATTCTGGAGCCAGTAAGCACATGACTGGTGACAAATCATGGTTTGAGTCTTTTGAGGCCAAAGAGGGCAAACCTGTCACTATTGCTGATGATAAAACCTACAAGGTTTAGGGAGAAGGTATTATTTCAGTCACTCTTCTTGATGGCAAGTGTCAGATTGACAAAGTTCTCTATGTTCCAGGATTGGCAAACAATTTGTTGTCAGTCACACAGATTCTGGACAAAGATATGGTTGTGCACTTTAGTGTTGAGGGAGGCAAGAAGTGTTGTTCTATTACCGGGAGGGGTAAGAACATTGCCACTTCTTCATATAAGCATGGCTTATTTGCCTTAGATGCTATCTCTACTCCACATGTTGCCATGACAGTCTCTACAAAGGAGGCAACTTCCCTATGGCACAAGAGATATGGACATTTGAGTTATGGTTACTTACTTGAGTTAAGTAAGTATGAAATGGTAAAAGGTCTTCCTTCCCTTTCTACCACTTTACCAGTTTGCTCTGACTGCTTGGTAGGAAAGCAGCATAGAGTGCCTTTTGAAAGGAGCTCTACAAGAGCAAAGAAACCTCTGGAGTTGATTCACACCGATATGTGCGGTCCCTTCACTCCCAACAGTTATGGGGGTAAGAGGTATTTTTAGTTATTCGTAGATGATTACTCACGAAAGATGTGGGTATTCTTTCTTCAACTGAAATCTGAAGCATTTGGCTTCTTTCAGCAATTCAAGAAATCTGTTGAAAAGGAGTCAGGGACTTCTATAAAGACCCTCCGCTCGGATCGAGGGGGGAGTTCACCTCTAAATAATTCTCCGAGTTCTTGAAAGAAAATGGGATCACACGACGAGTTAACTCTCGCATATACTCCTCGGCAAAATGGAGTTGCTGAAAGGAGGAATCGTTCCATCATGGAAATGGTTCGTTGCATGCTCACAGGAGCTAGTATTGAGCAACTATATTGGGTAGAAGTTGTCACCATAGCAGTATATCTATTGAATAGGGCACCCACAAAGGCTCTACAAGGAATGACTCCACAGGAAGCATGGAGTGGTAGGAAACCCTCCATTTCTCATCTACGCATTTTTGGATGTAAAGCTTTCATGCACATACCAAAAGAGAAAAGGAAGAAGCTAGATGAGAAGACATTGAAGTGTATTCTTCTTGGGTATGATGAGCACTCTAAGGGTTATCATTTGATTGATCCCTTAACCAAGAAGATACACATCGGTAGAGATGTAGTTTTTGATGAGGCTTTCACATCAGAACCCACATCAGATGTATACCTAGACCTTGTGGAACCTAAGGTTGATAAATCTCCTTCCTCAAAAGTTGGAGGTCCGTCTTCATCTTCTTCAACACCTCAGAAGAAGAATCCAAAGTGGTATACAAATACAATCAAAGACTCTAAGCTATCCACTCCACCAGATTTGACATTGGATAGGCCTCGTACTCGTAGCATGGCTCGACGGGAGAAAGCTGCAATAGAGAATATTGGGGTTGATGAGGTTGTGTCAATATTTTGAGGAACTTTCTGTAGATCCAGAGAGAGATACAGAAGATATGGATATTGATAGTGACAGGGTATTTATGTCTTCCATAGACGATCTTGAACCCGCATCAGTGCAAGTTGCTCTTGGTGAGCCTCGGTGGAAGGCTGCTATGGATGCGGAGTATAAGTCTTTGATGAAAAACAAAACTTGGAAGCTTGTCGATCTGCCATACGAAAAGAAGCCCATAGGCTGCAAATGGGTGTATAAAGTGAAGTATAAGGCAGATGGTACAATAGATAAGCATAAGGCCCGACTTGTTGCAAAGGGCTATGCTCAAAGAGAAGGCATTGACTATGAGGAAACTTTTGCACCTACTGCTCGGATGACAACCATTCGAGTTCTTTGTGCTATGGCAGCGCAATATGGGTGGAAAGTACACCAAATGGATGTCAAGAGTGCTTTTCTAAATGGTGATCTCCAAGAAGAAGTCTACATGACTCAACCGGAAGGATTTGAAGTGGAAGGCCAACAACGAGAAAGTTTGCAGATTGGTAAAATCCTTATATGGTTTGAAACAAGCCCCTCGGGCTTGGTATATAAAAATGGATCATCACCTTTTGCAGCATGGTTTTAAGAGATGTCCGTCAGATGCAAACCTCTATTTTAAGAAACGGGGTTCTGAAATAGTGTTGCTTGTACTCTATGTTGATGATCTGCTCATTACAGGGAGTTCAGAAACAATGATTTCTACTGTCAAAAGAGACTTGTGTCAATATTTTGAGATGTCAGATCTCGGACTTCTCCATTATTGTCTTGGTTTGGAAGTCAGCCAGAAGGAGCACTCCATCAAAGTGTCTCAGAAAAAATATGCCAAGACCCTATTGGAAAAATATCGCATGACTGATTGCAAGCCAATGTCTACTTCGATGGAAACGAGAATTCGGTTATCGCGATATGATGATTCACCTCGGGTAGATGGTACTCTCTATCGCCGGTTGATTGGGAGTCTCATATATCTGACAAACACTAGGCCGGATATCGTATTTGCTGTCAACTATCTTTTGAGGTTCATGCGGGAGCCTAAGACTACACACTGGAAAGCGAGCAAAGCGCGTTCTTCACTATGTCCGTGGCACAATGGAATATGGCCTAGAATATAAGAGGAACAACAAATTCTTCTTACGGGGATACACGGACTCCGACTATGCCGGATCATATGATGACCGTAAATCAACTTCGGGATATTTGTTTCATCTTGGATCTGGTCCTGTCTCTTGGCACAACAAGAAGCAACAGGTGGTTGCTATTTCATCAACAGAGGCAGAATATCATGCCGCACGTGAAGCTGTGTGTGAAGTGATATGGTTGCGTCGCATCCTCACAAGTATGGGTCTTCCATCAAAATCTCCGATACACTTGTTCTGCGACAACATGGGTGTTTTGAATCTTGTCAAGAATCCAGTACATCATGAAAGAACCAAGCACATTGACACACAATGTCACTTCATTCGAGACGAAGTTCCAAGGCACCGAATTCAGCTTCAGCACATTCCCACCAATGCTCAAGTTGCAGACATTTTCACTAAGGCACTTGCACGTGTCAAATTTGAATTGTTTCGCAGCTCTCTTTGTATTACCAAATGATGTAATCAGGGGGGATATTAGTAGTTCTTCAATTACATAAATAATGTAATAAGGGGGGATGTTAGCATATCATATTGATATCTTATTTATTTCATTATTTAGTTTTTATTTTAGGCGTATTGTTATTTTCTATAACAATCCCTATTTTTACCTCGGGTGGTTCCACAACCTCCGGGTTTATTTTAAGCTGCAAATGTATTATTTAAATGTTGCTTCCATAATGAAATATTGTTCGCATTTCAACAATGGCAAGGTATTATTTACCCTCAATGAATTATAAATATTTTTATCATATTCTTATTATTATGATTATTATTATATTTTTTATTATAATTTTATTATATTTTTTTAAAAGTAAAATTTCATTCTTAAAATTTCATATTCTTATTTCATATTCTGAGTTTTAATTACATATTTTAAATATATTTATATTATGTTTCATTTTTTAATAAATATTTAATGCACATAATTGTTTTTAAACTTATTCAAATAAATGAACAAAACCATATTTTATGTAACCAGTCAAACAACCATGAATTCACAGACAAGATGCTCCTATATACTTGTATTTTTTTTAGTGGGCTTCAATGTATCCACGAGCTATGGTGCCATAGGCACGACATTGTATCCCACCTTACCTGATGCCTCCAACCATTGTCTCCACCAAGGGGTGGGTTTTCTCCTCTTCTGGCATGTCTGCTACAGTTGAAAACTTGCACCTGTGATCACAAACACTTGCAGCAGTATCACATTCTTTCAAGATAAAGATAATCAATAATGAGGGATGTTACAGTCTCCCCCACCAGGAATCAACACAGTCCCTATGTTAGTCAATTAAATATTGTAGGTTTCAAAATAACTATGCATATACTTATAAGCAAACAACCATAGATTATACAATGTTGCAATAGTCACAATCAAGAGTACAAAATCCATTTTCAAATAAGTACCAAAGTATCAAACATACAAATATATCATAATATTCAATTTTTTTTTATCAACAGTTTTCGAATAAAAAGGAAAATTGCTTTTTTATCTTTGTTATATTTTCCAGGTAGCATTTCTTTCTGAGTAGTGATCCCACTGGACCCTACACTAATCAACTACTATTTTTCTTAATTGCTTGGACCTGTACCCCAAAATTTTGATCGATCGAATCTTAATGAGTTGCGGGTCCGACATCTATAAAATATGATATGGGTCAGCTATATGTTTGCAGAGGAGAGATGCATGGAAAATACTATGTATTTTAGACGAGTTTGGTGGTAAAGCAAGCTTGTAGGTAATAAGACTTATTTTGGCAATGATGTCAAATGGATTGATAAATTTGGATCTTAGTTTGGTAGGCTTAATGGAGCTCTTGGTCAGTTTGACTTTGAGGATGATGTTATTTGCAATAGTAAACTCTTGAAAAACTCTCTTTAAATCTGCATAACTCTTTTGACGGTCAATGACTTCATGAAGCCACTGGTGGATTTTATTTCAATTGGACCTTTTTTTTAATATCTGATCTAATCATGCGCGATCATCCAGATTTTATCTAATCAAAAAGTGTTTAACACTTACGCCCATATTGGCTTTTAATTAAGGTTATGCCTAGCATGGCAAAATTTCAAAGCATAAAAATTTGTACTTGATTGACCTTCTTGGTTCTAAAAAAGAGCAAATATCGGTTAAATGTACAGGTTGGTTCAGATCCTTACTTGATCTGTCCACCAATTTATAACATATCAATTGACCCTCTTGGTCTATGCATCTAAGTCAGACTATACTCAAAGCATTTATCAAACATGTAAAGGAGCAATTTGGAATCCAATAGATGTTGGTTGGCTTAGTAGGTTAGAACATAACCTAACTCGATCAACCACCTATTTTTTCATAATCCCAGGCTTCCAATGTCCCTCAAATACTAGTTGAAATAAAACTATCAGTTGCACCACTATCTATCAAAATGTGAACATATTTCTAGCCCATTTTTTTCATTTTAATAAGAAATGGAGTGGCTTGACCTAAAATATTAGATTTACCTATAGTAGCATAAATTTTAAGTGGGGCTTCTTCAGTAGGATTCTTTTTATCAGATTTGTGTGGGTATTGTATTGCAAAATTATCTAAGGCTTCGCATGCATAACATGCATCTGGTCCCACATTCTTTAGTTTATCTCCTTATTTACCTTGGTTACCATTTCTACCCTGGTCCTGGTTGTCATGCCTCTTTCCCTGATAGTTTCTCTGATCTACTTGCCCCTTATTTTCTTAAAATTTGCTCCTATTTTTGTTATCATTACTATTTCGACCACCATCCCTAAAATTCTTATGCTGATATCTACCCTATTCTGTTTAGGGTATCTCCTTTTCTTGTAGTCATATTTTTAAATTTACTTATAATAAGCCTTTGCATTCTTTTAGCTTATTTCTTCATAACGCCCATCATCATATGCAACTATCTTAGGTATCTTCCTTCCAACTTGTAATAAATATCTAGGATGTAGCCCCATTTTTGGGCCTTAAACTCCTCATGTTTATCGTATTCTAGGGTATATTTTAGAAGTTGTACAAATATTTGATAGTACTCAATTACAATCATGTTTCCTTGATGTAAGTTAGTGAATTCACCATATTTCTTAATATAAAACTAATGCATAAGAAATCAATCCTTGAACTCCCTTTCAAACTCTTATCAAGGAAACTTTGCAACCTCTTTCTAGGTGACCTTCTTATAGGTGGTCCACCAATATCTGGCTGGACCTTCTAAGTGTGCCATAGCCCAAGTTGTTTTGGACTCCGAACAAAGGGGTTGGATTGAGAAATATCCCTCTACTTCACTCAGCCAATTGACGGTTGTCTCACCATCTCCTCTTCCATAAAATTTGGATATATCCAATTTCTTAATTTCCTTATGCAACTCAGCTCTAACTTTTCTCCTTGAGGACCCTTCTGAAAATTTTCTTACTCTTTCAGTTTCTTTACCTTTAGCTAGACTTTTAATGACTTTCTACTGTTGAGTAATTATTTCCTATTGTTGGGCCATATGTGTCGTCTACTGATCCATATGCTCATACATTTAAGCCTTTTGGATTTCCATCTTCTCATGTTGTTGATTCAGTTGCTCCTACATTAACTGAATCATCTTTACCATGTTTTCATCATTTTGTGTAGCCTTTGTAGCTACTGGCTCTTTTTATTTTATGACAACATATCATGGTACATCAGCATATTACACCCTATATGACTCTCTTATGAGCCTATTAATCCCTTCCTTAGGACTTTTACAATTTCCTCTTGTAGATTAACATTTGCTCTTTTCGAGGTCCCCACCATACCTGATGATAAAAGAGTTATGTCAAACAATAATTCATGCTTAATAGCCTAAGGTTTTACAACCTAGGCTTTGATACCAACTATAACAACCTAGGTCTACTCACCTGGTTTTCAAAACACAAAGTCAAGATTTTTCTAAACATAAACATAAATGTCACACATTTATGCATATACACCCAACTTGATATTAGTACTTGGCATAGAGAATCATACTTTAAGATTATTTACCACTGTAGATGGTATCTTAAGTTCTCGAGACCAACCAAATTCCTGTGATAGATTACCATTTATAAGATCCATACTCTTTTCTCGATATTTTCTTTGATCTTGGCAAGGGGTTGCCTTTACAAGGCCCATAATACCTGGAAAGTTGGACACATTAATTTCCCATCTCAAAGCATGTTGGACTTGGATTCATAATCCTATTATTACCATTATTGGACTACTGACCTGCCATTTCTTATAGAATCATAATTTGGGTTAGCGTAGCTATGCCAGTGGCTGGTCATTGACCATCAACCAAGGTTTAACCAGGGTCCATCATCGCATGGCTTCTGGACCAGATAACTCAAACCTAGTTCTAGTTGATGGTAATGTTACCCATACCATCTACCACTGGACCTTCCAATATCATTGACCAGCTCTCTGGCCATAAGTCTTGTTGATAATCTCATAACTAAAGTAGGTTTGTGAGCATCCTCATCTCGTATGTTATACCAGAGCAACATCCCATTTTGTTGCCCTTTACTCTCAACAACATAGAACCTTTGTTATTTTCAATAGCTGGAGAATGGATAACACCGATTCACAATAGTCACCACCATAGCTATTGTAGTTGGGTGAGTGTTATCCTTACTCGATTTACATAATATTTAGCAATATACCCACCTTTATTGATGGATATATTTTCAGAGATCTTTAAGTCACAATATCGTTATAAAACCTCTACAACATTTTTGATAATATAAAGAAAAGGTTTTTCAATAGGTGCGTTTGTTATTTCAAAGTTTATATGATAAAATTCTCTCAATATGATATAAACATAACTATAGCATTCATCTATGATAAAGATATCCAATTTTATGATAAATGACATGCGGTGCTTTTACCTTTAGTCTATTTATTATTATATATAGAAGAGGACATTTTTTTAAAATAAAGATAATATCTTCGATTTCTAATGCATAAATGTGGGTATTTAAGAGTTCATTCTAAAATTATATGCTCTGCTAATCTTTTCAAGATGCATTCTTACATATGATAACTTAGCGATTTCATAATCTCACTAGTAAACTGCAAGAACATAATTAATAATATAAGAATCTCTAAAATTAACATATTTCAAATATTAATTTAAAAGTTAACATAAGTCTAAGTTTATCTATATATATATATATTGGTAATATTAAGAGAAAAAAAGGGTTTTAAAAGGCTCCCACAACCTTTTACAACTGCTTTGAGGAGCACAACACACAATAACCAAGGAGGGTTTTGAAAGGTATCCCACAACCTTGAACAACACTAATGGAGCAAAATAATAACAATAAACCACAGCTCCATACGAAGAACAACCCACTGCTGCCAAACATAAATAGAAAAAACCACACATAGGATGTCGAGTGAAAACCTCAACCAAAACACCAATCGGGGTTAGGTCAACATCAAAATATGCTACCACAAGGGGAAATGAATAGAAAAATAAACCACCCATCGGAGGAGTCAAAAAGCAAAGACAAAAGGTGGTACTAAATTCAAAAATTGAAATTAGAAACTAATCTTGCACATGAAGGAAACCAAAAACCACCTCCTGCAGAGGAAACTGCCAATGATACAACGATCCCCTGCAACCTACAAAGAGATCCAACAAAACAAGCCCGCCCCAACAAAAGCAAGCTCTACCACCAAAGGAATATTGGGAATCCCACGAAGCCAAATGGACCACCCCAGGAAGAAAAAATCGAAGCTGATGCAGACCAGAAAAACAATGACCCCTGCATCACTTTCTTTAGACACCAAATGCTCACAACAGAAAACGCAGGAGAAAAACAACCACCAAAGAAAAAAATAGGTGAACCCCAAAGCATTAGAGACCAGCAAAAATAGGAGACCACCATATAAAATGAAGCCCAAGGTGAAGAAGAACCCCAATTACTAGGACCCTTGCAGGAAAGCAACTCCTCCCTGTAATAAAAACACCTAGACTATTTGGGGACCACGAGGGCAATACTTCCATAAATACTTGAGAAATGAGCTCTTCTACCAGAACCACCAACCAACCACCTGAGTGATAGAACCCTAAATTGGCACCCACCATGAAAAATAGCCAAAATAAATTGCAATAGAAACACTCCACATTCACCCCCGTAGGGTTCAGCCTTTGATCCGATCCTCTTCCCATAGGGACCCCGACTAGATATTTAGTGGTATACCAAAACCAAGAAGAAAAGCAGAGCCGAATGACCAAAAACCCCCAAAAAGAAACTACCCCAAAAGAAATCGACACTCACCAAACCAGGCATGTCAAGAACCAAACAAGGGACCACCAACCAGAACCATCTACACAACAACTAGAGCCCCAAATCACCCCCACAGGTTGGGCTGGCATGTAGCTCTTTCCACCTGGTGGCCGCTAGGGAGCCATATTTTCAATGTCTTACCACACCCATAAGAGATTCAGAGAGAACTGGTAAGGTCCCCCGGCTAGCAAAAGATACAACCAACCACCACAAAGTAGAGAAAAAAACCATGAGGAGCAACCAGATGGAAGACTAGGAAGTATAGGGTCTATCACTTAGAGGAAGGATCACAAAGGAGCATGATTGAGAGGCCCAATCCCTCACTTGTGTTCTATAAGTTTATCTATATTTACTATGAAGACTACCATATAATTTTTTTTTATTTGTTTCACTCGATGACGTAGAAAAATTTATGAAGATGATAAAGGCTCCTTATGTGTACCTACGTCTTATGACAAGGTGCTGGAGCATGATTCCATAATTCTGGTTGCTAGTTACTTTTACTTCTAAACACACAGACCCATACCTTCAACATAAATTTAATGCTTCAGTCCTTTTTAATTTTACTTAAGAAACAACGTGAACCCATAGCCCTACTATGTTGTTCTCTAAAATTCTACATTAGTGCAACTACAGGTGGCTTCTACTACATCATGGAATTTAAATTTAATTTCTTTAAGGCCTTATGTAAAGATTTGCAAAGCATGGTAATAAAAGAAAGTAAATTTATTCATCTACCCTTGGACTACATTTCCATATTTTTCATGTGCTGATAGACTATTGATAAATGCATGAATATTTTAATATTATTTAAAAAAAGAAACTATAATGCACGATGCCAGCTATCAAACTTTGAATAAATACATATCTTCTCTATCTACCCTAATCAAGCAAATATATTATAAAGTCATATATTTAAACATATTATATTATTTCTCAAAGTATAATCATCATTGGTTGCAAGGGAAATTATTGAAGTTTTAATAAAATATTGTCTTTAATTTAATCTATGAACAATTTAACTTCACTAATTTTCTAATTCATTGGATTACAATAGACAATGACTAAGGAGTTTCAAAACCTAAGCTTACGGAGCAGAAGTACATCTAGTCCACTTAAAATTATCATTTTGGCCATTAAGACAATTCCTCTAAATTTATACATGTGGGAAGATTGTTTGCAATCATGTTTTGATAGGAGAAAACTATATTATAGCACAAAGTTATAAGAATAGTTCTTAGGAAAGGTATTAAATATTTTACCAGGATATTATGGACACCTGTCAAACATTTTTAGAAGTTAATCAAAGGCAAGCAACCGACATTGAACAACAACCTAACTATTTTCATTAACAAAGTTGGAATTTTTCCCTTTTAACATGTTTCACGAATAGTGAAATTATTAAACCTTTAGAATTTAGGCTTGGCGCTACTCGGATTTCTACCATTGGTTATCCTAGAAATAAAAATATTTATATTCCAAAACATGATTATGTTTCCAACTTACCGTGTTGCATTAACCACTAAATTATGTATAGCATAGCCTAAGTCCTTTGGTATATTCTAATACATAATGCCTGGAGATATTATACGAAATTCTAGCTAAACTATTGATGAGTTAAAGTTCATCATAGGCTTTTAATCAAGTTTTTTTTTTTTTAAATAAGACGAGTGCACAAGAGATTGAAAGGGTCGGACTTCTCCATAATTTTTGGCGACCATGAAATATCTAGCACCAAATTTTAATCCAATAAAATGATATTTTAGCCTTACTTCAATGGATTGTATAACAACAATTAATATTTTAGAATATACAAGGGTTAATAGCTATTAAAGTACATGAGTTCATAAATATTAGAAAAAAAAAGAGAATCGTTGTTCAGTCTATATCTTTTATTTTTTATATAAAAATAACATTCATCAATAGTTTTCTAAAATGGATTGTTTGGATATATGAGCCTAACCTACTATACAAAACAGATTTCGGATTCACTATAAGTGATACAAAAAATGTTAAAATAATACTCTTGGAAATCATATATTCAAACCCATTCTGCATAGTTGCAATTCCTCAATTTGTCATAATCGCCATATTTTGTTGTTTTATTCATGACTAACAAATTGGTTTTGAAGTTATATTTTGAGTTTTACTAATGACGACATACGATATAAGAGCTGAAGTAGCATCTCTAAGAGAAAGAATGGTATCTACGATGGAGGATCATTATAAGGGTTTGTCTATACATGGGATACCCTATCAAATTCCTAAAATGTTATTGGAGTTTCTACAACATTTTAATCAAGAGGTGCCACTAGGATACTTGCAAAAATTGTATGTCTACAAGAATACATTATGTCAATTCCAAAAATTCTATGAGGAGGTGGCTTGTAAGTTATTTGCATACATTTTGGATGATAGACCATTCTTTTGGTATGGCCAACTACCTATGGAGGTTAGGACTTCTTGGATACAACTAGAAGCAACCTATTTTTATCATTTTGGTAATCAGGTTGACTTAGAGATGTTAAAAAATCAGTTTACCTCCATACGTAATGAGCCTAATGAATCCTTGAGTCAATTCAATGGAAGATTTCGTGAGTTGCACTCCCAAATGTGGGAAAATTTTAACACATAAGAAGAGGAAGCTATTCAAGTATACATGGGAGACATACACCCCAAAATTGTTACATCTTTAAAGAAAAACTTGGATGACCTGTCTATAGATACAATCTATGAGATATTGGAAAAGGTAGAACAAGTTTTGGAAGAAGAAAAGGCACAACATGTTCACATGAGAGATTGTTCTTTTGGAGTTAGTGATGCCAACCGACACCAACCATTAAATATAGCACCCTCCACTCCAATGATACCTAAGGTAAATGATCAAGGGGATGAATTTGAAAGTCCAAATGTTACAACCACCTTAGATGTAGTCCAAGAGGAGGTGCAAATTGCTAAGCCAACATCCACTAGTGAGGATTATGCAAAAATGATCTCGTTCATAGAGATACACGATTATTCGGATAAAGGGGTCCTAAATTCAACAAGGTTTGAGATAGGTGATAGGACAAAAACTGCCATAGAATTGAATGAAGTGGTTGAAAGTGAAATTGGAAGAAAATCAATAAATGAATTTGAAGATATGATAGAATTTCACCACTTGTTCTTGGAAGACACTCTCGATGTGATGTTTGAAATTAACGACCAAGAAATTCTTCACCCTCCAAATTGTGATGAAACAAAATCATGGGTTACCAAGTTGGACTATGATAGCCTTACAAATTTGAATTCAAAAAATGACCCACTTTTGAAAATAATTGAACCATCTAAGGAAGGTGAAGGTGAATTTGATGAGAAACACATTGATGAATTGGAATATGTTGAAGAAGTAGTTGAACGTCACCACTTGAGTTTAGAAGATGATTATTATGATGCTTGGAAGAAGTGGGAAGACTACACTCACTCCAAAACTGCTAATGAAACTTGTGTGCCAATTGATATACAGGACAACATAATCGCCTACTCAAAGGAAGATATTACAACTCCTGTACAATTTGAGGATGTTTTGGAAGAGGGTTTCAAATATCATCAAATTTTGGAATATTATAATGATCCTACTACCAAGGACAAAGAAGAAAGTGAATTGATGAATGAATCAAAAGATCATGTCACAAATACCATGGAGTTTCATCCCACAAATTTGGAAGATAATTTTTACAATGGTTGGGGAAGATATGAAGATGTGTTATTTCCTCACACCCCTATTGATGAAGCCTCTATTCCAATTTATATACAGGATGTTGAAACTTCTACTTCATACGAATATCTCATATTCACAAGATTTGAGAAGGTTACAAAATTCGATCATGTTGAATATAAATTCATTGAAGATTCGGATACAAGTTTGCATGATTATTTTGAGGATTCAAATGAAGAGATACCATGGATAGTGAACAAAGAATTGGAATTAAATGACAAAGTGGTTGATCTATTAGAAGCAATGCAAGTGATTGATCATGAAGATGAGTTACTTGACATACACTTTGACCAAGAATATTTGAGGGTTGAAAAGGAGGGGCATGTTTTCAATTGGGTGCCCAATTTTGGTATGTTTGATGAACAATTAATCAATGAAGAATATGAAGACCATGAGGTAAAAGAGGGAATTGCAAATCCTCACCAAATTTTGGTAAATGAAAATGTGAAAAAGGTAAAATCTAAACCTTTGTGTCCAAACATCCAATATTTAGGTGAAGATTTGTATAATTCAAATGATATTTATGATGAAATGCCATTGAAGGTGAATGAAGAACAAGGATTAATTTCTAACCACACCTTTGATAACATTACTTTAATGAATGAAAAGGAGCTTGATGCACTTAAATTGCTAAATCAAATTCATCAACAATTAATTCTTGAACCTAGGATAAAAACTTCTAATGATCCCCATTTAGTAAATATCCTAGATGCTTGTAAATTGTTGCACAATTTTGATTGGCCTAAGAACATGGAAAATGAATTAGCTTTGAAATTTTTAGAAATAGGCTCTTGCTTACAAAATTTCATTGTAGATAAAGAAAGCCTACTTCTAAATCATGAATGGAATTATGAAATTTACACCTTAAAGAATAGACAAGAAAGAATTGAAAATCAACCATTGTCTAATCAATTTGGTAATTTGAATCTCACCTATGAGAATACTAATGGAACTAAATCTAATTGGTATGGTGAGAGGGGCAAGTGGAAGTTTGTTTCTTTGTTTGGTTTGATCTTGTTTTTGTTGGATTCCTATAAAACTTGGTATGCGTATCAGGTCATATGTCTTTTAAATAATTCTAATCAGGTTTGGGATCCGGGAAAATGATAATCCAAACTTTGCACCATCTTGTATTATATTGTACATTTGTATGTACTTTTGGTTTTCGTTTATGTTTAGTTTCGTTTTTTGGATTGAATCTCATTTTTGTTTTAAGTTTTGTGTGTTGGTACTTTGGACACTTTTGGTTTGTCTTGAAAAAAAAAAAAAAAAAAGCGAGATGTCAACTTATGTCCTTATGAATGTTGACTAAGACTAAGAGAATATGAAACATCGAAATTGTATTGTAGAAAGCTCCATGAGTATCGCAAACACATTAAAGAATATCGTTTGGAACTTGTGATGCATGAAGTTGTCAGTTTACAAATTATGGCAAAGTAGGTGGTATACTCCATCCGCATTTCAAAAAGAGCAATGCATTCATCCATATCTCATGTTACATTCCACATTGCATATAAATTTCATCTCAATTGCATCTTCATTTCAAATACAATCATTGAAAAGGTGTCAAATCCTCTTAGGGTTATTATATAATATATATTAAAAGGATCCTAAGGTTGGGAACTGATGCCCGAACTATCTTGAACCAAACACGTTCTACACATATTAAAGAGGATCTTGAGCAAAATGGTCAAAACCATACTTGGAAGAAAAGGTGAGGCGAAAGGAGTATTTCGTGTCTGTCCTATCATGCAACATAATCCTTAAAACAGTGGTTTTTACCACTCCCATAGAACTTAAAGCCTAAAATCAGAGTAGTAAGGATAGGGTTAAATCCCCATCGAACTTAGGTTGAGGATCCAACTCCCCAAAGCTCTGATTTGACCTTCATGGAGTAGTAAGGATAGGGTCTAATTCTCATCTCGCTTAGGTTGAGAATCCTATTCCCCAAAGCTTCTATTTTGCCGTAAAAGGTCCACTCAAGAACTTGAAATTCCAAAGAAAATATTTTTCATTCTACTTTCATTTCATTAATATTGGATTGGAAGGATCGTACTACATGTCCCTTGCAAGGATGGGTAGTCATCCCCAAGGTTCAAGAAATCAAAAGTAAAGCCAAATCCTGGATTATGGGGTTGATCTCCACCGGGGCTATAGACGCCTGACTGGTAGTGGAGTATGCTCATGCGTGGCAACATGTCTTGTCTAAAAGCAAGACCACTGACTACTCAAATGGACAGGCTAGCCTGACAGTTTCATCCATAACAGGTTAAATTATTTTGTTCAAGATGAGGTAATGAACTTCAGATCAGAGTAGTAAGGATAGGGTTAAATTCCCATCTCACTTAGGTTGGGAATCCTATTCCCCAAAGCTCTGATCCCACCTACACATGTACTGGTTCAAGATGATAGTGACACATAACCAACTTTGGGATCTAATAAATTAATTCAGTATACACATATTTGGTCCTAAGAGGGTTTGACAGTTTTAATATGTTTGCTCATGGTACTAGAAAGTTTGAGATTTTTTGCAAAGCAGGTTGTTATATCTCTAGCATCTTCACCATACATTAAATCCTACAGGAATCATCCATAACTTCTCATATGCATGAATCATAAGTGAAACAGATGATGGAATGTTGATCAATTTCAAACGATAAGGAATGAATCACACCGCACACATTGAGCTGACGTTGAATAATTCTAATGCTTCATGTATTTCTCGTCTAGTTTCATTCGTTGGATATTTTTTGATGCTTGTGTTTGAGTTTTGAAGCTTTAGGTTGGGTTCTCACCGAAATGCTCAGGAGCATTTCCCAGCAAAGTCGCCATTTGTTGTGGCTGCTCCACAACGTACCCCAAAATTGGGGACCCACCTTTTTATTTTTGGTATTTGAAATTTTTGTTGACGATATTTTATCGTCATTTTTGTTGTTTGTTGTTTCATGGTTAAATGTTGTATTTCTTCATTTTTGTTGGTTTCAAGTAGCTTATAAAAACAAAAAACAAAAAATAATAATAATGTGGAACTCTTAATTTTTTATTGAATATAATTGTTGGTTCCAATAAATAAAATGAAACTTTTATACCAATACATAAAAGTTTAATAATGATAATCACATTTTAAATCAAGCTAAATAAATAAATCATTATTATTATAATAAGAATTATTATAATATAATAATGATAATAATAAATAAATAAAAAAACTAAATTAAAATGAGCATAATAAAACATATCATTTTACATTATATTATATTATATTAGATATAATACAATGTAATATAATGGAAAGGAAGAACACGATCCTATCAATGAAATAAAGTTTAAATGATTATTTAATAAGCTAAAATATTTTAGCTTCATTTTCCAATGTTATATATGGCTTAAGATTGACTAATTTTTATTATTGCTTTTGTTCGCAGGTTATAAAAAGTAGAATGCCACCGTGGACACGACTTGATCACAAAGGAGGACTATGTTATTTTAAGAGCAGGACAATGAGACAAACATCGAGGTGGACCAATAAAACAGAGGTTGGCATGGATTATGAGGACAAACGGTGGAGTTGGTATCGAAGTACAACAATGAATGGGGAGAGCCCTTCCATTGGCTCGTCTCTATTTAAAATGACAATGAACGGTGGTTGACGAAGCAACGAGGTGTCCTTAGATTTCTCCACAGTGTGGGGTGTTTCAATTAACATGACATTCGAGGAAGGACTTGGAGGCCACAGCGATGAAACGGACCCCACTGCGGATGCAGTGCCAGATGTGGAAAGAAATCATCACGCAAAGAGGATTACCACATCACCGTGGTTTTCAAATGGGACGACGTCGAGATTGATGCGACGAAGCCTACGATAAGGGTGTGGAAATCGGATAGTCAGGAGGAAATAACGCCGAAGAGGTAGTCGCAAACAGAGTCCAACGTAGCAGACGAGGATAAAATTGGAATAGCGCAGTGGTTATGGAGAAGCCGAGCCGAGCTTGACGCGGTGGATGGCTAAAGGGGTATCCTTGACACCTTGACTACATTTACATGGAGAGGAGTTCCGAAAGGAGCGGGAGTTTTCACGAATGCCAGCATGGCAAGTGCTCGCCAATTAAAACATTGTCAACGGCAGGCGGCTACTTGGGTTTGTGGTTGCGTGGTGCGGGAACAGTGAAAGACAATCAAAAAGCGATGAACAGAATATTACACAGTGGTGAAGTGGACTCCGACGTGGCCAGTTTGGATAATATGGATACCATTTCATGGATTGCTCAGCTAGTAAGGAGGCCACCATAGGTTTTCGAGACACATAATCGAAGCCATATTCAGCGTGTTATCTTTCAATGCATACAGGAGGCTGTTAGAATGGTTGATCTACTCGACGGATAGACATCGGCTATGGTGACTCACAATATGTCAAAGGGTTCTTCTTCGACAAATTTGACAGTGCAAATTAGAGCTAGGCACTGGGGATTTGACAGTGCAAAATATCATCATGGGTGAAATATAGGGAATGTTTCAATGACACAGCCAACGTATGTATACATAGAGGTATGAATTTGAAAATATTTTTTGTGGACAAAGGGACCCCTGGCGAACCAGTACAACGGATTGGATGTCGATGAAGACTAGTGATACCAGGCGTATGGGCGATGACAGGCGAGACCCAGGGGGCAGTGGATTCTATCCAATCACAGATGGGCAGCAAACGTTAGGGAGCACATGACAAAAGAAATGTGTTTTTGTTCATTGCATTCGAATTATATTTCCACAAGGCAACACTCGGGCAATACGTCGAGCGTGTTACTATTTTGATAGCCAATACACATGAGTACCGGGTCATTGATGCATACATTCAAAGGAGTGTGGTGTAAGATATCATTGAACGCAGAAATAGCAATCACAGGATGTAACGCAGTCAATACAACGATGAAAGAGAAAGACAAGTGCCTCCACGTAGACATGGCATCGCCAATTAAGGAGGATAACAACAGATTTGGCGGCAACCTTCAGTCAAAATGTGGCAAAGATTTTGTATAGCATTGAATGGGTAGATGATTTGGACCAATGGACGCAGGGCACCATAGTGTAGACGTAGCCAAGGATTATGGCACAGTGATAGTAGTGGCTACGGCATTGCAGGGTGTCGAAGGTAACTGGAAAGATGACGCCGATCACTAGAAAGCGGTAGCGCAACATGGATCGACAGCGGGGCGGCCATGAAAATAATGAATGATGAGGAAACATAGATCGCGGTATATACTAGGCGTAAATAAAGTTTAAAGTTCCTTCAAATAATATTACCATTAGGGCTATGATTTATGAGCCAATGATGATAATTAAAGGTGGAGGATATAACGCCAAGCATTAATATTGAAAAGCGGAATGTAATAAGCGATAAAACGTGTGTCACGCCAGCGAAATAGGGTTTTGGAAGCCCAAAATAGAGAACAAGCCAAAACAAGAGGGAAAGTGAAACAGAAGGGTTTCAAAGCCAAATTGGAAGAAAACGAAAAGCCATGGAAGCCAAAGGACAAATGGAAAATGAAGAGACCTTTCCAAAAATTTTAAAAACTTGGAAAATGGGCATGCACAGGGGGTTGGAAACTTTTTCAGAGAAGATTGCAGGAATGAAGGCAAGGCCTTGGCACTAGGTTTTTCTGGATATTTTCCTTCCACATTGGACTGGTTCTTTGAGAAAACCAGATTTCTGCCATGTACAATGACATATTTTTTTAATACAGAAAATTTCAGAAAGTTGCATTTTATGGGCAAGAAAGGAGGAGTCATTTTCTGCATGCAAGATTAAATGTCTATTTTTCTCCTTTTCAGATTTTAGGCTTGTAAATGGAGTTTATGCAAGTTTCTTGGTTGCTTCATGTGAATGCTTAAATCTGAAAACCTCTTTTAAACCCTAGAAGCCAACACTTAGCTTATCCAGATTGTGCTTGTTTTGCAAGTCCAATAGGTTAGGTTGCATGCATGAAAACCTCACATCTTCGGTTTTGTCGGAATAGGATAGCATCAAACTGAATGTATCTTGTATTTCATTTTCTGCATTTCATTTTCATTTTTCTGCATTTTATTTTTTTCAGAAATTTTAATTTTTTTTTAATTTTCAGGCATTAAAATAAACATTTAAAAATTTTCAAAATCCAAAAATAATTTCACCATTGCGTAGGTTATACTTCAGAATTCCAATACGCACTTTGAAATTTTATTTTTGGATTTGTTTAGTATTTTTAAAAATTCATCGAAGTTGTTGTTTTACTGCAGATTTTAAAAAATCCGAAAATAGAAAATTTCCATTTTAAGGTCAAATTTCATTTTTTTCAGTTTTGTTTTGCACTCATGAGCCTATGATGGCATTCCCTTCATGAAAATTCCAATTTCATTGAAGGAGTTATGTTTTATGGCACTTCACAAATTTCCATATTTTGAGCCTAAAATTGCCCTCTCTTCATAAAAATTCTAATTTTACGAAAGAGGGGTAATTTGAGTATTACATTGAAGGTCATTTCTTCAAAGCACTTAATTGTTCATCTTGATGAAAATTTGATTTCATTTAAGAGGGATAAGTTAAGGTGACATTTAAAGCCCTTAATTTAAGGCCATAAATTATTGCCTCTTTGTGAAAACCTATTTCACCAAAGAGGGATAGTTTATCGATTACATTGAAAGCTATCTTCATCTTCATGATAAGAAGCCATATTTGGACTTAATAAAGAAGATAAAATCTATTTTAAAATCCTCAAGATAAAAGGAATTAAGGCACTACATCGTGGTCATATGAGGGCCAACTCACATTTGCTTTATTTTGGTTTAATGAAAAATCACTAAAGTTTCATGGTAAAATAAACCAACATTGCCCCTTGTTTACAGTTACTTGCAATCACTAAGGTGTTCCAAGCATTTAAATTGAATATCTTTATTTTAGATTACTAATACACATATGCAAATGCTAAATATAGCGGAGACCTTGGAGAAGTTGTTTGTTTAACTTCTTTGCAAGAGGGGATTTGGAATCCAAATCCTAAGGGAGAGTGTACTTTCACAATTGGGTGAAAATACCACTCAACAAGTGTATAATTCAGAAGACATGAGTGCTATTTTATCGACTAACCACCTATGGCAAGCTCTTTGAATTTTATGATACAAAGTCACCTGATCAGGATCCAGGATTCTATCTAGGAAAAACCTCTTAATTTGCCTAAGTTCTGCAGATCTAGATTCAATAATACCCAATCTCCTATCAAGTTCGTCCCACAAAGGTTGGGCTCTATATGTTTGAGGTACTCTAAGCACATAAGTAATCTCTATGGCCGTTAATTGATTTTCAACATTTATGGAGACAACTCGTCTTCTATTATAATATACCATCTAAGTATGATATGCAAATTTAACAGTTTTCTAATGATTCTAGATGTTCTTAATAATGTGTTTTTTTTTTTTTGGATTGTTTTCAAAAGGTGTTTTTAGTTTCACGTCGGGTTCACCAAAACGTATCACCCAAATTTTTTGCACCCTTACCTTTAGGCTAAAGGATCCGTATCCGGAAGGGGGGTGAGAAAAGGATGGAACAACACCTCGAACAAAGAGGCCCTTTGAAGGTCGTGCCTCTCAGGGGAGGGGTATAAAGGTGAATTTTTGACGGATGGTGGGGTTCACCAAGAAACTTTGAGTGGTAGTTTCCACGCCTAGGTTTGAAAGGGGGTTTGATTTGTTCATTTTATGTTCAATCATTCAGATTCCTAGGTTGGCCAAAATGAAGCTAAACTATTCTATTTGAAGATTCGGATTTACATGAAAATAGAAGACATAAGTGAATCCTAATGTGATTGAATATAGAGAATATATAAAATGGAGAAGAGTACACCTAATTTTTGATGTCTGATGAATATTCTGAAGCTTGTAGGAATCCAGATCATCTCGGATATGACATGATCGTCTGTAATTGTATAGAATCATCCCAAATCACAGGATATCATCCGAGATCACCCAATATCATCAGCGACTTGACGAATTCGTCAGGAAAATTCGTTAGAAACTTGCAATTAAGAAAACAGACACCAAAAACCAAAAATACAATTGCAAGAATGATGCAAAATGATAGAAATAAGAGTATAGATGTTTGAATGATAAATCCAGATATCAAATTAAATGAGATGCATTATTTTAGAAACTTATTTTGAATTTTATCATGCAATTACGCTAAATGAGATGAACTGCAAGATGTAAATAGAAGTAAATTAATCCAATGCATCAATAAATAAGGAAAATGAGATAGAGAATGCAAACTCAGGGCTCTTATTGCCCCCAAGCTAAATTGTAGACTAGATCGTCTATAATCATACAAGATCATCGTCGATCTTGACAGGATCGTCTCAAATTGTAGTTGAATCACTTGCGATGATCCGAGCTACCTTCGGTTGAAACACAGTGAAATCCTACAACAAAACTTGAAAACACAAATGCGAATGATGGGATATCAGGGAGGGAGTCAGGGGGATAAACTGGGAAAATCCTAGTTTATATAGGATTAGGGGGAGGTTAGGAGGTTGGGGATCATCCCAATCTAGGATATCCTCAATGTGGGAATCTCCAACCATGCAGACACGCTTCTGCCCAAGTTGGAGAGGTCATTGGAACAAAAGCTAATTGTGAAAATTCATTTTTGGGATGAAATCGTCTGGATGTTCTATTCCAGAAAAATTCATCCAATTTGGGACGATATCATCATATTGATGACGATATCGTCAGATCGACAACGATATTGTCCAACGGTCACAACAACATCTAAAAATGGCACGAAAAATGAGGTGAGCGGTTAACGGGCGGTTTCGGGGTTAAAATTCAAATTTCTACTTTTTACTAATGGTTTAACTACGTCAATTTTAGGGTGCTAAAAATAGACCCAATAGAAGACCACAATATTATGGAGATGACCAAAATATTAGAATACTAAGAATAACCAAAACTAAGAGACCAGAACCAAAACAAGATAAAACTCCTAACAAGGAGTGAGAGTAGCAAACATCCATCAAAATATCCCAACTGAGCCACAAAGAAGAGAGGACTCAGTCCTTAGGAGAACCATCCCTAGCTTCCCATAATCTTGACTTTGAAGCCCTTGACACATCCTGATTCCATTGTATCATAGTTTAAATCTCTTTCACATAAGCAATGGCCTCATTCAAAGTACCAATTAGAGAAATTTGGTAATCCACCATCAAATTAACAAATAACTTTGGTGTTTTAGATGCAACCAATGGACTAGAGAATTTCTTACCCCAATGACTATCAAACCTTGTAGTGAATTTAACTTTCTTCTTTAAGGGGCATGGACCTCTAAGTCAGAGTTCACCAAAACTAGGTTCTTCTTTGACTTGATTATTTTAGCAAAGACACTTAGACTACCAAGATTTCTCTGCTCCACCCTTGGTTTCCATAGGCAAATCCAAGGCTCCTTTCATCCCCTTCAAAAAATCCTTCAGTTTATTTTTAAAAATAAGGGGGCTAAATAAGTTCTCCTTTGTCACCTTAGAGTTTCTAGACTTTGAGTGAGACAACATTGGGGAATCATCAGCTACAAAGGTCTCATTCTTAAGGATCATCGGATTAGGAACCATCTTCCCCAAGATCCCCTTAATTTTTCCATGTATTCAAAAATTATCAAAGCTAGACCCTAATGGATTGGATCAATAAACTTCTCTTTCTTGACATCTTGCATGGACTTCTCCATAGAAGTGAATAGAAAGGATAGAATATGCATTCATCTCTTGTGATGAAGTTGGTTCATATACATAACATGATAAATATTTAGGATATATTTGTTTTCATCCAACATAAAAAAATCCATAACAACCAATGCAACCCCATCTCACAAAACCTTAAGAGCTTTCCTTTGATAGCCACTCAAAATTTTAGGTAGTTTTTCATCCTCTCCAAGAAAATACCTCAATTCTATTACCAAGGAATGGTTAATCCATTAATATAGATTAACCAATATCACTAACAATAAAAAATGAAAGATGCCCTTAGAGTTACATCAATATGCCCCTACACTTACATAGAAGAATAAGCATAGGATTACCTAGAAATATGATCATAGGCTTATATATACAATGATTTTATATTTATATTAAGATTACCAAAATATTACATAGCACTTGCCTATAGGATTACATCAAGAGCACTCATAGGTACCATAGTGAATTTTTACTACACTTAAAAACTCTTTTTCTTAAGCAGATCTTTGAAAGAATAACGAAATAAAGTAAAATCTAGAAATAAACATGAAAAGAGACATTAGACCAATGTGAGCAAAAGGTTCCAATAAAAAGGATAGTGCCATGCTATAAAATTCTTGACCAAGAAATAAATATAAAAATTTTGACAACCCACATTGCCTAAAGGCTCTAAAAATTAGAAGTTTTTGAAGGGCACAAGAAAAGCAAGACTTCCAAAGATTGAAAGTTTTGAAAGTTCCAAAGGAGAGAAGATAAGAAAATATTTGAGACTTGGACTTCAAACCATAAGAAAATTTGAAAGGACAAACACTCAAAAGGTCTTATAGGAAGGTAAAAGATAAGACTTTCATGAAATACTTTTGACAAGAATCTAGCCCAACCTTGTAAGTTGATAAAGTTTCAATGTAAGAGGACTAGAAAAGTTATAACAAATAGATGATAGTTTGCATCATCTTGGAAGACAAAAATAAGATAAAGAGAGAGAAAAATGCTCAAGGAAGTAAAGCATAATGTAAAAAGTGACCATCAAGGAAGGAGGGTCAAATTATGATGTAAGACATCAGTAATGATGCACAAGCTCCCAGAAAGGAATATGAACTGAACTAATAAACCATTTACTAAGAAGAGTTAAGTATCACCTATTGGCATCAATTGGGCTCAATAATCCAAGGAAAGTGGGTGGCCTATAAAAGGCAAGAGCATGCTAGTCACAATAGAAGTGATCCCAAACTTTATAGCATTGATTATAGAAGGTGCTTCTAATAAGTTTTTAGGATCCCTAGGGTGGTAGTTGAATATCCAACAACTCAAAATTGACCTAAAAACCTCAAAGGTCTAAAAGTGATGTAGGGAGGATCAAATCAAGGGGGCAATAGAAAAATTTTATTAGATCCATGTATAAGTTTTGAAGGGAAAATTTCTCCTTTTTGTAATCTATAAATAGTAGTTGTTTAGGCATTGCAAAGGATTGGTTAGTTGCTTATTCAATCTTCAATATTTATATGTAACTTGCCCTTCATTTTATTAGGTATAACAATTTGGATTAAAAACTTGAGTGGTATTGAGGGTAAGCTTTTGAGCCCTCATTTATGGCATTATCTTCAATTTTCATATATATATATATATATATACTAGAAGCCATGACTATTGGGCTTTTTCTATCTCATTTCTTGTGTGTATGTATGTTGTATGTTTATACACATATACAAGAGGCCATGACTATATTATTTTTGTCTTATTTATTGTATGTGCAATTTATGCTTCAATGTGGTGTTGAAAAGAGAAAGTGTTCACTTTGATCCATCAATGCATTAGACTCATACATATATAAATCCCATTGCTATATAGGATAATCTTAAAATTATCTTAACGCATTTCCCTCATTAGCTTAGGTTAGCTTAGGATATTTTTCCTTTTTGCTATCATTTTTTTATGGTTTTTCTTTCCCCTTTCCTCTATGCACCTAGTAGCTAGGTTATATTAAGAAATAAAGCATTGAATATCACATCTTAAAAGGAGTTGTTCTTGTAAAAACTTTAGAGGTAGTCCAATCGAGTCAATTCTCATGCTCTTAGAGTTGCCCTACAGTATCACTCCATGCAATTCATGATAGTTTGGTTATATGGTTCTCTATATATGGTGACCATAACAATTGAAGAGGATAATAGTTTAATGGCATGCCCGATGGGACATAATTGATTCATTTCTATTGGTCCCACAATCAAGAGAACAATTGTAGACTAAGAACCTAGTGAAGGTCCCTACTTATATACTTTCTTGAAGCATCTAAAAATATCACCTAGAAACTCCTCTCAAAGAGGAATATCCAAAAGTAGTCACTTTATTTGATACCAGATTGAAATTTTGGTGAAGATCTCAGTCTACTTGCTTAAAGAGTAATTGGTGTATTCACCTAGAAACTTCACTCAAAATAAAGAATCCAAAATTTTACGAACAAAATACCTACCACTAGATCCTTTTTTTTTGCTAATATTCAAGTGTTTCTTCCACCACTTTACACCATTCTTAGAAGAAGAGGCAAAGGCCACATCATGGTTGCTTAATGACCTAGAATATTTTTGGCTTGGAATGACAGAGGTCCATTGCAACCTTTTGATCCACCTATAATATGAGATAATATCCCAATATTTATACTAAAATATCTCCTATACTACATTGAGGAAGACATGGCCACCTATGTGGAGTAGTTTTTTTCTTGGTATTGATCTCCTATAAATTACTACTTTGCCTAGCTCTATCTTGGAGAAAGCTCCCATCCACTAGTAGTAGCATTCAATAAAATGATGCTTACTTAAGCTTCCACCTATTATTTAATATTTTAGGCACAAGTAACAAGTCATCCTTCCCTTATCTCATCTCTCCCTAAACTAGGTGGTGCACCTTCAAAGTAGATCCTAGTAACCTAGGATAAGGAAGAAGTCTATGTGGTGTCTGATGGTGCAAGTATCCCAACAACCACTACACTATAAGTCCAGTCAAACCACATGAAAATGGCTGTAATATGAATGATGGAGGATTAGGAGAAGAGTGACCAAGTCACTTCAAGCATTCAAAGAAGTCTAGCTAACCCTAGAATGGAACCCTCTACCATAATGCTACCAAAGCAAAATGCATCAAAACCTTCAGTGGTTAGCAATCCAAGAGCTTTTAAGGAACCAAAAAAACACACTCCCTAATAAATATAGTTATATATTCCTAAATCATCTATAGACAATACCAAAGCTTAGCATATATTGGGTTCTCCTCAAAAGACCAACTCCCTTGGACCATTCAACATGGTTGAACATTTGAATAAATCCACTGTGGTTGTGTTTATCTATAATATCTTGTCCATTGTAGAGTAGAAATAAAATTTGAAGGAACTAGAGATTATAAAGGATATCTAGGGACCAAAAATGGTCCTTATGCTTTGGGTATCATGACCTCCCACAATTAGGTTTTTGTCAGGTGTGTTTGGTGCTCGTGCCTCTCTTGGAGCACTAATATAAGAAGTTTGGGGAACATGGGATGCAGCTCCTTCGAATGACCTTCAAGATTTTTACCAAGGTTAGCTCCTTATTTGGGTGTAATATTTGATTCTCTCCTCCTAGACTAGCCTAATCTACCAAGTTCTTGCCAAGGAAAAGGGAAAATATAGAAAGCTATAAAATTTAACTAGCCCAACTAGCCTATGCTAAGGATGGTAATGCACCAAAGATTATAGGATCCTTTCTAAACATCAGTGGGATGAATGAACATAGGATTCATAGCAATACAACTAGATATGAACATGGTCACCATTCAACATGATTGCAAACCAAAATATCTCCCATGAAAACTATGACAAATACTAGTCATAGCCCTCCATAGAGAGATATATGCACATAAATACTAGAACAAATATTTAGAAGAGTCCTAGCTCATTATATTCATATTAATAAGAAAATTACAATCATATAGAATAGATATACTTGATGACCTATACATGCTATGACCCAAGGCTCGATTCTAGATTGACATATAGAAATGAGGGATTGAGAAAAGGAAGACTAATTAGGCTAGATATTAGGCACATGGAACTAGTATTATATTCTTTTTCAACTATGTAGAAAAGATACATATTTATAGACAAAATGTGAAACTTTCTCTCTTCAAAATTCAAAATTCCTACTTTAAAAATATTTCCCAGGGTCCTTTTGAATTGATGGTGCACAATCCCAAGGTCATTGGATCTGGAACTATTGAGGTGAGATATCATTACCTATGTCATATATCTATAGTGGTTAGACATTGAGATCTTTTTTCATTAATTATTTGTTAGGTTTGTGTCCACTCCTCAATAGGTTTCATGATGATTCCTTTAATGGTGTACTTCCTTATAGAGGAAGGATCATATATCTTGGAAGACTAAACAACTGGGCATAATGTGTGGGGTCCAAGGCTACGACCCTGGTTGGTGGGTATGGGGGCCAGTGGCCCTCCATGTTGGGATTTTTAGGGTGGGAGACCCTAAAGTAAAACTTGTCCTCCTAAATTTTTAGAGCATGGTTGTAGGTGTCCTGACTAAAATCTAGTTACCTCTCATTTATGTTAATCCCTCAGTCTAGTTGACATATTTTACCTTTGCTCTCACCCATTGTTCTATTTGCTACCACTAGCTCATGATCACTAAATATTTTAGGTAGGTAGATATACCTAAGTCATTTTTCTCTCCCTTTTTTTATTTTTGTATGCACTTTATCACCTTGGGCTACTGAAACTCCAATTTGATTACTTTTCTTCCAACCTTGATGGTCTAGTTACCAATATTTTTTGCTTGTCTCTACCTAATATTCCCCTTGATAATATGATTCATTCACATTCAGTCATACCTTGGATTTCTTCTAGATATTTGAATATCCTCTCACCATAACCATCTTCTACACACTAGCCAAAGTGCTACTCCTACTGAGTATAGTGAGAATTCACTACAAGGAGCATATATAGTAGAAGGTGCTTGCAGTATTACAAGTATCTACCCTTGGAATAAATAGACCTAAACCTACCTCATTTTATATATCGATGGTATATAAATACAAACTAATCCATAATTACATGATAAAATCTAGGAATAGAACTTCAATCATGCTAAAAGGAGTGACAAACACATTAGATCTAGGTTATCGATCAGTAAGTAAGAGAGTAGTGCAACTGCATGGTAGTATAGTCTAGATATTGGAATTTGTGAAAAGTCTAGATATTGGGATTTTTTTAAAGTCTATATTAGTAAGTAATATAGTATTACAAATGGCTACATATCCAAATTTTAGAGTGTCTCAATATGTAGCAATAATTGACCTCCCTATATTATTTAGAATTTATCCATCAAAGGACTTGACTGCTAAAATTGGAGGCTATCTTGAGATGGACTAGTCACTGATATTTTCAAGATCTTGAGATGGGACCAAGATAATAATTCTATCAAATCCACTTCACATGCATTATATTGAACATATTCCTATAGTAGGTATAAGCTCTAAGTAAGCCTTCATAGTAGAGGAAGAATGGTTCACGTCGATAAGGTCCAAAGAAAGTGTAAATCTCTTTGAGCTCAATAATAAAAAGGAACAATTGACTTTCAAATACTAGAATCCTGATCTTAATGAGATATTTGAGCCAACGAGTATGGGTTGAGCTAGAATATTTTATATATAATAAAAATTGAATTTGAGTACAAGGGAAGCAAGAAAAATAATATTGCAAGCTTCATTCTCTCATTCTTTGCTAAAAAATCCAAAGATTTTTTAACACTTTATGCCTAGCTCATTGCGCCAAAAGAGATAAAGTCTAAGTTGTTATATTAGGTTACTATTCATGATGTTGAATTTAAAATTAGCATTGAGTTGCTTGCGGACTTGACAGGGTAACCTTTGGATGGCAAGGTGATCAGAAGGAACAAACATAACTGGGAAGCAAAGTTGATGCATTTTGAGAAATCCTCGACAATCCACAAAATGGTCAAGAAAGGTTTGTACCGTAACCATATTTCCACTCCCTATAAAGAAATATTGAAACCTATCATGCGGTACCTTACTTGTGATAATCCCAAAGCCCAACTCTATTGTTTTCATTTAGCATTCGTAAACCACTTTTGTGAAGCCAAACTGATGAACATTCCCACAACCCTATTTTGGTCCATTGACTACACCATTACCTCCTCCCAAAAAAAGGAGTAGGGTTTGCCTTGTCACCAAGGGATTTTCAAAGTTCTATATAGATTTCTCCTCTTGAAATTTCCCAAAGGTAACATCCCAGTCCTAGATTTTGATGAAGATAATTCATCCTCAACTCCCAGTCCTAGAAATTCTAGACCCAAGAGGAAGGAGAAAAGTGGTAAAACTCTTCCCAAATTCAATGTAAAAAAAAAGGCCAAGGTTGAGGGTACGTCTGTTAGATGTTCCCAGAGGCTCAAGCTTAAAAAAAATTTGAAACATCTCCATCCACATTTGTTAAACCCTCAAAGGATCCATCTAATTCACCTGACATTGTGGAGATATACGTTCACAAACTTGCAGTCCAAGAAACCTCTGCCACTATTTATCACCTGGAAACTACCCATGAGGCCATAGGTAAAGCAATTTCTAGGATAAAGGAATAGCGCCAAGCTCTCAGTATCTTGTTCTTTTGTGATTCATTCGAAGATATCCCTACCTTTTCCATTGATGAGGGTCCCTCTGATGCCAAGGGCGATGGCAAAGATGAGGACATGGTGGAGATTGCTAAGGAGGTGTGTCTTGATGTTCTTAAAAATGTTCCTAAGAATGCACCGAAGGACACACCGAAGGATGAAGCAAAGGCTACCATGCTAGAAACCGTTGTTGCTTCTGATATTTACACAATGACACTGAGAGGGGGGGGTGAATCAGTGTAGCTATTAATATTCAAATCTACAGCATTTAAAACTAAAGCAAAGAGAACTTGAAAACCAGAAAAGCAAATTGAACAAGAGAGCACACCACAACACACAATATAACGAGGTTCACCAATTTGGCTACTCCTCAAAAATGATTGCTTGGACTCCAATCCAAATCCAGTCTTTGCAAAATACCAATTTTACAAACACTTTACCAGCATCTATTGGAAGGAGCACCAACCCCTTAATTTTCTGCTGCAATGAGATAGGAGCACCAACCCCTAGTACCAAGCACCAACTTGGACTGCAATTACGAGCAATTATAATGACATAAAAATGTCTTCACTGTTTACACGACCCTGACTGTGAGTCTGCAATTAAACAAACTCTGCACACTCTCACGGCTCTGCTTATTTCTCTCTTGGCCCTCTTCTAACCCTCTTTTCACAGTAATTTCACTCTAACAGTAGCAACCTGAATCTCTGCACGACTGTACTTTTATAACCCCTTTTCCTCATCGAGACTCCTCGTCTTCTATGACTTTTCTAATTCTGCATGCAGTCGAATGACATACTCTGACTATTAAATTCCTTTCTCTTTTCATGCAATTTTATTCTCAAATACTATTGTTCGAATTCTTTTCTATTCTCCATATCATTGTTAACAAAAATATTTGTTCGAATTCATTTTCGATTCTCCATATGTTGTTAATTTGCAAATACTATTCGAATGCTTTACGATTCTGCATATACTTTGAATGCTTTTGATTCTCCATATTTCATTTGTTCAATGCTTTTTCAACACTATCAATGTGTACTGAGATCGACTCCGATTAACTCTTACGTAAATGTTGCATGATTTTCTTTACACTTTTGACACATCCTTGTGCATGCTCCTTGACTTTTACCCACAAAGCATTACTATCGCGATATCGCGACATTTACGCCCATTTGACTTTTTAGGATTGTTGACGGAAAACGACTATCGTGATATCATGACATTTTCATCCTCCTCAACCTTATCATGGCATACACCTGCAAAAATAGAACATGTCACAAAATCGCGACGTTCTTGCCTCAACTCTCCTTCCGCCCACAAAAATGAAACATGTCACGAAATCGTGACACTTCATCCTCACTCTCTTCGCTTGTCCCGAAAATGGAACATGTCACGAAATCGTGACACTTTCGCTTCCTCACTCTACTTCACTTGCACCGAAAATGGAACATGTCACGAAATCGTGACACTTTTTCCGTACACTTTTCTCCACAAGCCTCAGAAATCGGAACATGTCACGAAATCGTGACACTTTTTCTAACTCCACAAAAACATGTCAAATCCACACTTTTTTTCCGTACACTTTTCTCCCAAGCCTAGCGAAATCAAACATGTCAAAATCGTGACACTTTTCCTTACTTTTCTTTGCTATTCACCCACAAAAATGCAACATGTCACGAAATCGTGACATCTTTCACATCCGTACATTTCTCGCTTCATGCACTAGCAAAATCAAGACATGTAGCGAAATCGCTACAACTTTTTGCCTTGCATTTACACACAAAAATCGCTACACCTTTGTTGCCTTACATTTTGACATACAAATCGCTACACCTTTGTTGCCTCTACAAACCACCTTTTCCTTGCTTACAAATCGCTACACCTTTGTTGCCTCTACTCCGATCCTATCATGAAATCATGACACTTTTCATTACTGCGCCTTTACCTGAAACACGTCGCGAAATCGTGACAGTTTTCAACTTTGCTTCTTTCCTTCCAATATGTCGCGAAATCATGACAGTTTCTCCTTTCTCTCTCCTCCGATATGTCACGAAATCACGACATTTTCTATTGATGCCTTCTCTCTCCTCATTTTGTCACGAAATCATGACATTTTCAGCTGTGCCTTCTCTCTCCTCATTTTTGTCATGAAATCACGACATTTTCGGCTATGCCTTCTCTCTCCTCATTTTTGTCATGAAATCGCGATAGAAAACATGTCGCGATATCGTGACAGTTTTCTTACTTGTCTTTTTCTGCAAATTTCTGAATCTGGGTCACTTCTATTTTCCTAGAATTTCATTGTACTTGATCTGACTGACCTCTGAATTCTTGTCCATTGCTTCAACTGCATCAATTTCTGTCTGTGTTGACAACAATGACAATACTTTTGCTGCACCTTGCTCAACAATCTCCCCCTTTGGAATTGTTGGCAACACTTATGCACTCTCTGTAATTCTTCTCCCCCTTTGACAATAATACCAAAGGGCTGCTACAGACTCCCCCTGAGTCTATGCACACCACTCTCAGACAAATATTGTTATAGTTAGCAAAAATCATAAATATAAGCAAAACTATAAGTATAGGCATAAATGCACCCCTTGAGAATGTGATCCCAAATGATAGTCAGTTCTTGGGAATTGTGACCACTCCCAACTTATTTCGAAGGTACTCAAAAACTTCCTTGGGCAATGGTTTTGTGAATATATCAACTACCTGCTCTGTAGTTGGAACAAAATCCAATTTGACCTCTCCTTCGACAACTTTATCCTTCAAGAAATGATACTCGGATCGCAATATGTTTGGTTCTAGAATGCATAACCGGATTCTTGGATATGTTGATAGCACTAGTGTTATCACATTTTATTGATATTGGTTCTTTGAAGTGAATACCAAGATCTTTCAACGTTTGTCTCATCCATAATATCTGTATACAGCATGTTGTTGCTACAATGTATTACTGCCTCTGCTTGTGGATAGAGACTGATTCTTGTTTCTTGTTGTGCCATGCTACCAGCCTGTCTCCAAGATAAAATGCTCCTCCATTGGTACTCTTTATGTCATCAATACATCCTGCCCAATCTGCATCAGAATATGCAATCAAAGTGAAGTCTTTACCTTTTGGGTACCACAACCCATAATCCATAGTACCCTTGAGGTACCTGAAGATCCTCTTTACAGCTGTCACATGAGTTTCTTTGGGACTAGCCTGAAATCTTGCAACCATGCATACTGCTTGTAATATATCTGGTCTAGTGGCTGTTAAATACATCAGGCTTCCAATCATAGACCTGTACATTGTTTGATCTACATCTGGAGATTTGTCATCCTTGCTCAACTTGCAGCCTGTTGTCATGGGAGTGCTAACAGGTTTACTATCTTCCATTGTGAACTTTTTCAGCATTTCTTTTACATATTTAACTTGAGAAATAAAAATGCCCTTTTCATTTTGATTGACCTGTAGTCCTAGGAAATAAGAAAGTTCACCAATCATAGACATCTCAAATTCTTTCTTCATTTTAGTTGATATGTCTTTGCAATATTCATCCATGTTTCTTGCCAAATATTATATCATCTACATAAACAACAAGAACAATAAGATGGCCCTTCTCTATTTTGACACATAAATTGTTGTCCACCAAACCTTTCTTGAACCCTTGTTTAATAAGATAGTTATCCGGCCTTGCATACCATGCTCTGGGTGCATGTTTCAAACCATATAATGCTTTCTTTAACACTGCAAACAAAATCTGGATTGTCACCAAGTTGGAAGCCATCTAGCTGTTCAATGTAAACCTCTTCTTCCAGTTTTCCATTCAGAAATGCTGATTTTACATCCATTTGATATACTTTGAAATTTTTATGGACTGCTAAAGCCAGAAACATTCTGATTGCCTCTAGTCTGGCTACCGGTGCAAAGGTTTCCTCAAAATCAATGCCTTCAACCTGAGCATAGCCTTTACAGACCAATCTTGCCTTATTTATGACAACCTGTCCATCTTCATTTAATTTATTTCGAAAAATCCATTTAGTGCCAATTATGTTTTTATTTGTTGGCCGTGGTACTAATTCCCAGGTTTTGTTTTTCTCAATCTGATCTAGTTCTTCATTAATTGCCTTCATCCAACTTTCATCTGTGCTTGCTTTACCAACATTTTTAGGTTCAATGCTAGATAACAAGAGAATAGTTCCGTACTCTTTGCTCTTCTTGTCTGAATACCATCTATGGGGTCCCCAATAATCTGTTCACTGGGATGATTTTTTTGCAGTTGCTTGTTTTAAATTTCTTGTTTTCTTCTTCTTTTGAGTCAGTTTTTAAAACATCTGGATCAATTTTCTGATTCTCTTCTATTTCCTTTTCATCATCTCCTTCAATGACTTCTTCATAAATAGGGTAGTTTTCTTGATAAGTAATTTCTTGCTCTCTACCTTCATCAACTTTAACATCAGCACTCTCAACAATTTTCTTTAGCCTCTTGTTGTAACATGTGTAGGCTTTGCTTTTTGTTGAGTAACCAAGAAAAATACCTTCATCGGCTCTATCTTCAAATTTACCGAGATTATCTTTAGTTCGTTTTATGTAGCACTTGCTGCCAAATACTTTGAAATATATTGTTGTTGCCTTTTTGTTGAACCATAGCTCATAAGGTGTTTTGCTTTCATGCGGTCTTAGCATGCACCTGTTTTGAATGTAAACTGCGGTATGTCTTGCCTCTTTCCAAAATCTATCGGCTATTTTGTTCTCAGCTGACATTGTCCAGTGCCATTTCCTGCCTTGTCTGTTCTTCCTTTCTACAACACCATTCTGCTGAGGTGTCCTAGCTGCTGAAAACTGTCTTCTTATCCCATATTTTTGATAGTATTCTGCAAATTCTTCTGAAATAAACTCTCCTCCTCTGTCTGATCTTAGGCATTTAATCCTTTTTCCAGTTTGATTTTCAACCTATTTTTTAAAAATCTTAAACATCTCAAAGGCATCTGATTTAAGCTTTAAAAATAATACCCATGTCATCCTGGAGTAATCATCTATGAACAACATAAAGTATTTGTCACCATTTATGCTTTGTGTTCTCATGGGTCCACACAAATCGAGTATGAATTATCTCCAACGGTTTCTTTGGTGAAGTATTCCTTTGATTTAAAAGTGGATCTGGTTTGCTTTCATTTTTGACATGAAGCACAGATGCTATTTACTGGTTTGCCAATGGTTGGTATATCTCTTATTGCCTTTTTTGAACTTATTTTTGCCAGATTGTCAAAACTAATATGACCGAGCCTCTTGTGCCATAGCCAATTTTCATCTTCCTGTCCAATCAAGCATGTTCCTTCTGCAGTTTCGAGAGAGTATATAGATTACCAGAAGTCCTTGATCCAGTAGCTATCAGCTTCCCATTGTGTGCTTTTCTCACTTCACAGCCCTCCTTCTTAAAAATGACTTCATGACCTCGGTCACAGATTTGACTTACACTCGGCAAGTTATGCTTCAGACCAATCACAAACAAGACTTCTTTTGATTTTATCTTTCCATCACTGATCTTGGCTGATCCTTTTCCAACTATCTTTGCTCCATCATTATTTCCAAATTTCACAGAACCACCTTCATAATTCTGTAACTTCTCAAATTTTTGCTTGTCACTTGTCATGTGATTGGAGCATCCACTATCAAGTATCCATGGTGCAGATTTGTTCTGTGCTTTAAAAGCAGTACTGAACAATCAAAGATTCCTTTTCTTTCCATTCTGGTTTGATGATAGATTTGGCTACTTGTTTTGCCTTTGCCCTTTCATTAGCATGTGCCTGTTTTTCAGGAAATTTCTTGTTTTGTTTCAACCCATTTGGTTGAGATTTTCTACCTGATAATTATTTGATGCAAAAGTGCTTCTATAGTTTCTAGCAATATGTCCAAAATTATGACAATTATAACATTCAAGTGCATTATTCATTAAAGGAGAAAAAACATTTCTACTTGGTGAAATTCCTTTGAGATACATTATGACTGCAATCTGAAATCTTATGGCCATAAGCATTGCATTTAAAACAATAACCAGAAAAGGAATGATTAAACTTGGGTGCAGGTCTTTGCCGAGTTTGAAGTAGGAGCCATGAATCTTCTCCTTCTTGGATGTGTGACTTTTGTGAATCCATATTTGTCGGTACTCTTCTTGAGTCTGGCATTATTGCTTTCTTTGGCATGATTTGTTTTTTCTTGATCAACCCTGATCTTTTCTTCTTTCTTTATGGGTTCTACATTTAAGGCCTTTGAACCCTTTGATGATTCTCCTTCATCGAAGCCTAAACCAAATTTGATGTCGGAAGGCCTTTGGTTATTTAACATTTTATCCAACTTTACAGTACTTTCTTCAAACTTATGAAAATAGCTCAATTTCCTATTCATCTCCTCTAGTTGCATCCTTAACTTAACAATGTCTTCTTCTAGCTTGTTGCATTCAAATGTCTTTATAGTTAATTGTTCATCAAGAACTTCGAGACATTTTCTTGAATTCCTCTATCCGTATTTTCAAACTGTTTATTATGTCAGTGGCATCCTCTAGTTTTCTTGAAAACTTTTTATTCTTTTTCCTTTCTACACTCAACTCTTCAAGTGCAGCAACCAATTCTCCTTCCAGATATACTTCAGCCTCATCCTTAAAGTTTTCATCACCTTCCTGATTTTCTTCTGTTCTTTCTTCTTCAAGTGCCATGAACAGAGCTTCACCTGTTTCTTCTTGAGAATCCTCACACGAGCTTTCTTCGGAAGAGTTGACATTCTTGGATATGAAGCTTTTCTTCTTGAAGTTGTTCTTTCTAAAATTTTGTTTCTTCTTCCAGTCACCTTTTTCTTGGTGTGACCCTTCACCATTTTTGGTTTTCTCATGCATTGGACATTTGGCTGCAAAATGACCGACTCCTCCACAATTGAAGCACTTAAATGGTAGCTTTCCTCTATATTTTCCTTTTCCCTTTGTGAGTTTTCGAACAAAATTAGCTTCCATTTCATCCAGTGTCTCTTCATCCTCAGATTCATGTTCAGCTTTTATATTCTTGTGTGCTTTAAAAGCAGCTTCTCTATCTATAGGCTTAGTTTGTCCTATTCTCATTTCGTATGCAGTCAAGGAACCATGCAGCTCATCCATGCTAAAATTGTTTAGATCTTTCGCCTCTTCTATTGCAGAAACTTTGGAGTTAAATCGTTTGTGAAGAGTTCTGAGAACCTTTTTCATGACAACTGCATCATCAATTTCTTCATCGAGTCCTCTGATTGCATTAATGATTCCATTGACTCTCAGCATATAAGCCTCTATGTTCTCATCTTCATTCATTTGTAATGCTTTGAACTGAGCTCGATGAGTTTGCAGCTTAGCTTCCTTGATCTTGTTGTCTCCTTCATGGATGCTCTTTAGTTTATCCCACATGTCTTTTGCCGATTTACAGCTCATGACTCTTATCAGTTCATTGTCTACAAGCCCACACATTATGGCATTCTTTGCTTTGGAGTTGTTCTCAAATTTTTTCTTCTCAGCAGTATCTGTTGGAGGAGTAGTGGGTGTTGTGTATCCACTATCTACAGAATCCCAAATGTCGTATCCCAATGCACTCAGATATGTCTACATCCTGAGTTTCCAGAAAGTGTAATTAGTTCCATCGAACAAGGGAGCTTTGTTGGATGAGAATCCTTCACCACCTGCCATTGTGTTTCTTCCAAGATCACCTTAGGTGATTAAGCTTGTTCAAGAAACCTTGCTCTGATACCAATTGATATTCACACAATGACACTTGAGAGGGGGGTGAATCAGTGTAGCTATTAAAATTCAAATCTACAACATTTAAAACTGAAGCAAAGAGAACTTGAAAACCAGAAAAGCAAATTGAACAAGAGAGCACACCACAACACACAATATAACGAGGTTCACCAATTTGGATACTCCTCAAAAATGACTGCTTGGACTCCAATCCAAATCCAGTCTTTGCAAAATACCAATTTTACAAACACTTTACCAGCATCTACTGGAAGGAGCACCAACCCCTTAATTTTTTGCTACAATAGATAGGAGCACCAACCCCTAGTACCAAGCACCAACTTGGACTGCAATTCTGAGCAATTATAATGACATAAAAATGTCTTCACTATTTACATGACCCTGACTGGTCTGCAATTAAACAAACTCTACACACTCTCACGGCTCTGCTTATTTCTCTCTTGGCCCTCTTCTAACCCTCTTTTCACAATAATTTCACTCTAACAGCAGCAACATAAATCTCTACATGACTGTACTTTTATAACCCCTTTTTCTCATCGAGACTCCTCGTCTTCTATGACTTTTCTAATTTTGCATGCAGTCGAATGACATACTCTAACTATTCGAATTCTTTTCTCTTTTCATAATTTGTTCGAATTCTCAAATATCTGTTTGAATGCTTTTACGATTCCATATCATTGTTCGAATGCATTTATTCTTCATATCTGTTCAATCATTTTATTCTCCATATTTTAATTCTACAAATACGTTGTTCGAATGCTTTTACGATTCTACATATACTTTCGAATGCTTTTGATTCTCCATATCGGCTATTCAATTCTCAAATACTTGTTCAATGCTTTTTCAACACCATCTGTGTACTTAGATCTGACTCCAGTTAACTCTTACGTAACTAGCTGCATGATTTTCCTTTATGCTTTTTCGACACCTCCTTATGCATGCTCCTTTAGCTTTTACCTGCCAAACTGTTACCTATCGCGATATCACGACATTTCTACCCATTTGACTTTTTTTGGACTGTTGACCGTGAAAACCTGACCTGTCATGATATCGTGACGTTTTCATCCTCCTCAACCTTATCATGGCATACACCCACAAAAATAGAACATGTCACAAAATCATGACGTTCTCACTTTCATACAACTCTCCTTTGCCAGCATCTGCGAAAATGAAACATGTCACGAAATCGTGACACATTCGCCTCTCACTCTGCTCTCTTGTACCACAAAATGGAACATGTCACGAAATCGTGACACTTTCTCTTCCTGCACTCTCTTCACTTGCACCCACAAAAATGGAACATGTCACGAAATCGTGACACTTTTTGCTGCCATACACTTTTCTCTGCAAGCCTCAGCGAAATCGAAACATGTCACGAAATCATGACACTTTTTACCTTAGCGCTATTCTTTGCTATTTGCCCACGAAAATGCAACATGTCACGAAATCGTGACATCTTTCGCATCCATACATTTCTCGCTTCATGCACTAGCGAAATCAAGACATGTAGCAAAATCCTACAACTTTTTGCCTTCATTTTACATCTACAAAATCGCTACACCTTTGTTGCCTTGCATTTTGACTTGTAGCGAAATCGCTACACCTTTGTTGCCTTGCATTTTGACTTGTAGCAAAATCGCTACACCTTTGTTGCCTTGCATTTTGACTTGTAGCAAAATCGCTACACCTTTGTTGCCTTGCATTTTGACTTGCAGCGAAATCGCTACACCTTTGTTGCCTCTACTCTGATCCTGTCGCGAAATCGTGACACTTTTCATTGCCTGCGCCTTTACCTGAAACACGTCGCGAAATCGTGACAGTTTTTCAACTTTGCTTCTTTCCTTCCAGTATGTCGCGAAATCGTGACAGTTTCTCCAGCTTTTTCTCTCTCCTCCGATATGTCGCGAAATCGCGACATTTTTGGCTGCGCCTTCTCTCTCCTCATTTTTGTCGTGAAATCGCGACATTTTTGGCTGTGCCTTCTCTCTCCTCATTTTTGTCGTGAAATCGTGACATTTTCGGCTGCGCCTTCTCTCTCCTCATTTTTGTCGCGAAATCGCGACAGAAAACATGTCGCGATATCGCGACAGTTTTCTTACTTGTCTTTTTCTACAAATTTCTGAATCTGGGTCACTTCTGTTTTCCTGGAATTTCACTGTACTTGATCTGACTGACCTCTGAATTCTTGTCCATTGCTTCAACTGCATCAATTTTTGTCTGTGTTGACAACAATGACAATACTTTTGCTGCACCTTGCTCAACAGCTTCTCCTATGCTTACTTATGTTCCTCTCTAAGCGAGGATGGGATTTCACTTGTTTCTGGTTCTATTTTGTTCCTTCGATCTAAACAATTTGGTTTAGTTGTGTCCTATGGGATTCAGGATTGTTTCTTTTTGTTCCTTTCTATTCAAGGTTGATTCCTTTTTGTTGTAGCAGGCTTAATGCCTCTCTTTTGTGTTTCTTTCTATTCTCTTCTTGGGTTCCTCTTCTTATCTTGCTATTGTTTAAGGCGTTAGGGTGTCTTTCAAATGACCTCTTTTGATAAATAATTTTTTTTAACTTACCAAAAAAAATATTAGGCAAATGGACAAAAGGAGAATCCTTAGATATATGTCAATAGATAGGCAACACTTGAGTAGTAAAATTTAAAACCAACCAATTCCAAGAAACGATGCACAAACCAATTGGTCTCATTATCCAAAAAAATATCATGACCATCTCTTGTAGCCAAATAGAGACTAAGCTTCAACGGGTACATTAATGACAAAAAATATGGTTTCATTCCCTATTAATATACCTTCATCTTAAAATTATTTTTACCTACATCTAAGAAACCCTATAAAGTTCTTAAGATTAAAGGCAAGCAAAGCTCTAAAATAAAAAATGTTGTGTCAACCATAGAAGCTAAGAGAAAGAACAAAGTTATCACAATGCCATTAAAACCTACTACAAAAAGGGTAACTCATGCTCATGCCTCAAGAACTAAATCCCTAAGATGCATTGATGATGTAGTTGAAGGTATGACAAACCCTAAGCTATCAAAATATGTAAAAATATTGAGGGAAGAAGCTCACCAAAGTTACCTAAAAAATGAAGAAGAATATTTCTTAGCAAGAGTCTAGACCTGTTATTTGGCCCAAAATCTTGTTTCTCAGGTTCATTCCTATTATGAACTATTAAAAGCATGTGCATTGTGTATGAATCCTATGTAAAGATGGTTACTGCAGTCTGCAACAATACCTTCTAGGTAATCATAACTATAGAAGCTATACAAAAAATGTTATTACTACCAAGGGGGTTCAATATAAATCTAGAGATTGCAAACTAGTATTACACCAAGATTAAAGACAAGATAAAATTATTGAATTTAGAGCTCAACAAGTATAAAGAAGCTATGCCAAAGTTTCCCTTCGGATTAGAAATATTCAATGAAGAATCCAAATATACTTTAAGCATGGTACTATTCATATTTGGCATTGATGATGACAAAGAAGTAGATAGGAGGAATTAGTTGGAATTAATATGCTAAGGAGTAAGTCAAACAACAAGCCTCTAATCCTTGACTTTAGTGACTTCATATCCCAAAAAGTTCATAAAGGACTTACCAAATTTAGGAAGAATTGATCCTTTAGGTATTGTTCATTCTTTGCTCAATTAGTATTATATCAGAACATCTGGTTGTTTTAGCACCTGAATATAAAAAATGGCAGATGAAGAAGGCCAAGCAAGGTTTATCTCTCTCTAGCTATAATTCCTATGCTAAATCTCCTCCTACTATAATTTTTTTAATTAGTTATTAATACTAGCAATAAGTGCAATCAAATGAGAAAAAGTTCGATGTATATCAGAAGATACTATCAAAATCTTGCAATTGCAGATAAAAGAGGACTAGTATTTTTTAGAGGATGACACCATTTTATGCATTTTTAGGTTTAGTAATCCTGTATATTTATTGCCAAAATATGTTACAAAGAGAGTGGTATGTATTGAAATATTGAGGTAGGTAGACCTAATTGATGCTACATATGCTAGTGGATAAAGTAAAATGGTATTTTATAAGGCTTTGATCTAGCTAGGGAGTATAAACTAGGATAAAAGAATCCAAGTTAGAATCCAGATAATATTTTAGAATCCAATTTGAAGGATTTAAGGTTAAATATTTTGGATTATGATTGGAATTATGACCTAAATGGAAAGTTTTTTGCATCGTTGAAAAGTGTCAAGATCTCCAAAATATTTTCCCCTCATCCTAGGCCTGATCTTGAAATATTTTGGAGTACACAAGAGGAAGCTTTCTTGCCTCTCCAAAAAGATCTATTTGTGTTCCATGAGACCAAAAATAAACTATATTAAAGTTTATATATAAAAGTAAATGAGGTTGACCCTACCCTTCCAATCAACATAACCATTTAGTAGAAATAAAATTAGAGCATGGTGGAAATTCTATCAAGAAATAAATAACATTGAAGCACCTTTAGTAAGCTTGGACCTAAATGAGGATGAAACCTTCATCCAATGTTATGATGTGGAGCACCTAGAAGTGTCCCTCAAGGCATAGAAAAGGGCAAATATACTATAAAGAAATAACTTGAAAAATATGATGTAGATGCTCGCAAATGAAGCCATGACATGTCAGTTGGAGTTTCCAAGCAAGAAAGTGACACAAAAAAGGTAAAAAAGAGATGGGACTCCTCCAAGGAAGCAAAGGTTGATACTTCAATCTAAATCACCAGAGAAAAGAGAAAGGAGTGATGTTCCACTTAAAAATACTCCTTAGTATTTGAAGGAAGTGGCCAAATTTATTATCTAGATATAGAAGGAAGTGATACCAATTGATAAATATGTGGTTGCAATATTAGTTACCATTTTTTACTAGGAAAACACTCTAGAAAGTATGAGAGAAGGAAAATATGATGACCCTAAAGTTGAACCACTCATTGGAAAAACCTCTTTATTGGTCTCTACTTCCTCTCCTACTAAAGAGCCTCATATTTCTCAAAATATCCCAACCTCACTAGCCTATATGTCCAATGTTATAGCCATAATGGTCGATGCCCCCTCTAATTCACTAGTAACCTCTATCATTCAAGAATTAATAGTCCAACCATCCTTAATTCCCCTTATCCCATCAACCTTGGGTACCCAAATTCCTCTACCTTTAGAAGTCCCACTTTTTAATCCTTTATCTACAATTCTACCACCTCTAAAAAAATAGGAAGGCTCACAAGAAGTCAAACCAGTTTCAAACCCACCATAGAAGTTTTAGAGGGTTCAATAATAGATAGAATAATACAATCAGAAGAAGTGGGGCCTCAATGGTACAGATACCAGTTGTAACTCAACTAATAAGCCACTTTGTCCCACAAAATAGGGTATTATTGTTTACATGAAAAGAGGTGTTGGTATCAAATCCCAAAAGGGAGATGATAGAGTAGGATTTGCAAGTGGTGAGAGAAGGAATTGATGTCAAAAACTTTTGGGTCATAGATAAGGTCCAAATCATGTAGGAGGTCAAAAAAATAGTTTCATATGATTGTGAATCATTAAATCAAATATTGATGAAGAGGGAGAAAATATTGGAATATATGAAGAACACCTTGAGTGACTCTTAGGAGGAATCCAGAGCTCTATAAAACTAGGTAAATATGCTCACCAAGAATCTAAAGTAGAAGCCTTTTGAATCTCTCCTCGAAGCAAAAGAAGAGCAAGTTTAAAAGCCTTGCAAATAGACTTACTGGAAAAGAAGTTAAACTTAACCAAGATATAGAAGATATCTAGAAAAATTTGGAATAACTAAGGCAGAAAATAAAATTGAGCAGTGCCAAATAATCAAAAGCCTAGTGAAACAACTTATTGATTCCTATTGGAGTGAGATTTCTAGCATAGTAGTAGCTCTCTTCTAGATATTCAGATTTTTTATACATCCACAACTCAAAGTGCTCAAGTGAACCAATAAATTGAGTTAATCCTAGATAAAACCTTTGTAAAACTAGCTAAAGCTAGAATTTATCAAGCAAAAACTAGCCACTCTATTATATTTTAAGCTAATTTCTATTAGGATTCATGATAGAGAAGTAACAATGCAAAAAGTTATGACTTTCCTCCAAAAGGAATGGGTTTTGCAACAATTCAAATCCCAAGTATTTGACTTAGTTACCACTACCAAGAAGCTCAAAAGTCAAATTGGCTCATTGTTGCAAAAGATACTTCCCTCTCCCTAGGATGAATATGGTATGCTTACCTCAAAATAAGAATACATGCAATTGATAAGGATATATACAAAATATGCATCTCATTTTGAAGCTTGATCAAATTCTCTTGAGGCAAAGGATTATTCTTGGGCAATCAAACCTTTAGCTACATTTAGGATCCAAGTGCACAAGATCACCAACATAAGGAATTTCTCCCAAAATGGCCAGTTTGAGTTTGAAGTAGTCTATGAGCACTTCATACTAATCCAATGCCCTTCAAATAAAGAGTGAGAAGAAATCAAGCAATCATTGGATGAGCTACCAACTTTGTAATATTTTGTATTCTTTTATTTATATTACTTTATATTTCCTTTTTTAGATTCTTTCAATCTTAACACCATGCCCAAGGATGAAGGCAACAATTATAAATTCTCCTTCAACAAGCAAGAAGACCCTTACGAGTCATAAAATATATAGTGAATTTTAACTACACTAAAAAACTCTTTTCCTTAAGTAGATCTTTAAAAGAAGAATGAAATGAAGGGAAGATTGAAAAAAAGGATGGAAAGAGACATTGAACCAATGTAGGTAAAAGGTTCCAATCAAAAGGCTAACACCATGCTACAAAAATCCTGATCAAGAAAGAAATACAAAGTTTCAACAACACACATTGCCCAAAGGCTCCAAAAATTAGAAGTTTTCAAAGGGCACAAAATGTAAAAAGATAATTTTTTTTGAGAGTTAGACTATAAGCCACAAGAAATTTTTGAAAGGTAAAATATTAAAAAGTTTTGATAGGAGGGTAAAGGAGAAGACTTCTATGAATTACATTTGACAAGAATCCAACCCAACCTCATAAGTTTATAAAATTCCAATGCAAGAGGACTAGAAAAGTTTAAACAAATAGTTGATAGTTTGCATCACCTTAGAAGATAAAAAAATCTAAAGAGAGAACATAAGAACTCTATGAAGTAAAGCATAACATAAAAATTAGCTAGTAATGAAGAAGAGTTAAATTAGGATGCAAGACACCAGTACTAGTACACAAGCTCCTAGAAGGGTAAATAAGCTAAAATGATAAGCCATTTACTAAGGAGAATTAAGGACCACTTACCAACATCAATTGGGTTCAACATTCTAAGGAAAGTGGGTGGCCTATTAAAGGTAATATCATGGAAACTACAATAGTAGTGATATTGAACCTAATAGCATTGATTATAGAAGGTGCTTCTAAATGGTTTGGATCCCTAGGGTGGTAGTTAAATATCTAATAGCTCATAATTGACCCAGAGACCTCAGAGGGAAAAAAGTGATGTAGGGAGTATCAGATCAATAGGGCAATAGAATATTATTTTTTAGAGGATCCTAACAAGTTTTGGAGGGAAAATTTTCCTTTTTTTGTAATCTATAAATAGTAGTTATTTAGGCATTGTAAAGGATTGGTTAGTTGCTTATTAAAGCTTTAATATTTGTATGTAACTTGCTCTTCATTTTCTTCTATATAATAGTTTGGACCTAAAACTTGAGTGGTCTTATAGGAAAGCTTTCAAGCCCTCACTTCAAGTATTATCTATAATTTTCATATTCATATTCATATAAATATATATACTATAGGTCATGATTACTAGATTTATTTTGTCTCATTTCTTGTGTGTATGTATGTTTATGTGCATATAAGAGGTCGTGATCGTCTAATTTTTCCTTGTATGTGCAATATATGCTTAAATGTGGTGTTGAGAAGAATTTTTTTTTCACTTTGAGCAATTAGTACATTAGACTCACATGTTCATATATCCCATTGCTATGCAAGATAATCTTATAATGATCTTGGTGCATCACCCCCATTAGCTTAGGTTAGCTTAGGATATTTTTTCTTTTTGCTATCTTTTTTTTTTGTGGTTTTTCTTTCCATTTTTCTTTGTGCACCTGATATCTAGGTTAGATTAGAAAAGAGAGTAATACATATCACATCTTAAGAGGAATCAGCCTTGCAAAAACTCCAAATGTAGTTTGACCAAGTTGCTTTTTGTGATCTTGGAGCTAACATATTGTGTGATGTTCGATAGTCTGGTCATCGAGTTCTCTACATATAATAACTATAACAATTAGATTGTATAATAGGTAATTCATCGATCTTTACCTAATAAGGTTAAATTACAAATATTTCAACACCCCACCCATAATTTTAACTAAGGGTCCAAGGAGAGAAGACATCAGATATGATACATCTTCCCACATCATGAATTCTCATGTAAGATAATGAATCCTACTATCTTCTCTTTGCCAAAGGTAAATAAAATAGATCAACCTCTTTTGAACATGAATTTGCAATTCCACATATTAGATCAATATGTTGAGCTTCCCATGAGAATATCTTAAATGTGCACTATAGAAACCACAATCTATCCTCCAATATAAAGAAAAGGTAACTAAATCATGAAGCAATAGGTAGGTCCCTGAATAATCAAACCCAATGGCTAGAAAGGGCCCATAGAAACAAGTTATACCTTATGTTGATCATCCAAAACCTAGTCCTATTAGAGCCCAAAATATTACCAATCACCACACTAAAGGGTTTTTGGAGTTAGAGCAAACATCCACTATGAGAAAAGAGAAGGATAAACACAAGAATTTTGAAATATCTCAAATATAGTACAACCAACTACTACACCATCAAGCTTAGTTGGAGTTATATGTTTGCTACTTTTCTAAGACATCAAACCTATTGGGATAAAATAGGTGAGATAAAATAAAGGTTGAACCTGTGACCTTCTTGTAGATTAAGGATTTTAAATCATACATTATTTTTATGCAAAGAACATTGCCAATTGGGTCCATTTATCAAAGAAAAATCCCATAGAAACTAGTAATAGGTCCTTGAATTGATGTCACCAATCTGTAGAGCTCAAAAAACTATGCAATTTGAAAAAAAAGGCCCAAAATGCTTTAGTGCGAAAAATTAATGGCCTTTGGAATTTTGAGAAAATTAGAACTGAAAGGAGAATGAAAATTTAAATGATACCTTAGGAGAAAACTCGACTAATCAAATGATATCATTTATCACCTCTAGGTGCCACCTCTATTGACATCACTCAAAGATAGGACTACCAACTAGGACAGTAATAGTGAATCAAGTGTTAAAATTTGGAAAAATATCATTTTGTATATTTAAAAAATCAAATTGTATGCACAAAAGTACCTCTATGTTAGTAGTCAAGTTTAAATCTAGGTTAGTTGAGCATGAACATCTTAAGACCCCTCCAAAAAACATTATGTTAGTCGAGTTTGAACATGTGAGATTCCACCTTCAAATAAAGCCTACAAACACTATGCCATCAACATGAATGTACTCTAATGTAGAAGGGCACTCTCCCTCAAGGGAATACCAGGGCACACATCCAAAAAATACACCAATAGCATTGCAACACTTATTGTTGTGATTCAAACCTAGAAACTATAGGTTAAAGGATAAATACTTAACACTACACCAATAATGTGGATGGGATGAAAAAAAACTATTTATCATATGTATGCATTATAACACAACCATAAAAATTAACTAGAATTCATTTGCACAAACTCAAACACACGACCTCTTGTCTTTAAATTTGACATGCTAACATTGCATTATTGCTTGTTGATGATTCCACAAAGTGGAAGAAGGAAATAAAAAAACACCACTAGAATATTAGCACTGAAATATACTTATCCTTGCTCTCTCTTTCCATAGAACAAAATATTCTAATTTATATAATTGATTTTCAAATTTTGGAGGGAAAATGGGTAATTTTTTAATGAAAAATATAGTCATTAAAATGACAAAATATTCAAAGTGTTGGATTGGGGCCCTCCCGTAAAGTTTTTCAAGGAATACAAGCAAACTAATTGTTTTCCCATATCTACCATAGTTTTTACTATATATCCTTTTAATATGATTGAACAAAGTTAATTTGTTTTGGAAATGATACGATGTTGGAATTCACAATATTTTCCAAAAGCAACCCAAAACATCCATTTATCACAATCATACGTCGAAAAGAAAAAAAAAAGCAAAATAATAGATCATATAGATGAAAAATAAGGGAAGAGATAAATGACATTATTTGAGAGAAGGAATAGGGGATGGATGGTCGTGGGCACCTCCACAATGTTTTCATATACCAAAATATGTTACAAATGATTGCTCATTCAAGGGTATTTATAGTGATACCAAAACTCCAATGAATGGTTAACCTCAACCTAACATTAACTTGACCTTGATATTAACTTACAATAAAATAATAATAAATTATACCCTTTAAGCAAGGTTATCCATAAAGGTGGATTAACCAATATCACTAAGGGTGAAATGTGAAAGGTGCCCTTAGGCTTACATTAATATTTCCATAGTCTTACATAAAGAACACTTGTAGATACTTCATCACTATTTACCTTGGCCTAATAAGGTCAGAGTTAGAAATATTTCAATATGGAGAAAGACTTCTTGGCTATCTACTTTGCATGTGAAAAACTAAGGTATTATATGTTGTATTAGACACTTTCTATAGAAACCTTACATCCCTAGTAACACCTGATATTGTAAATAAATTACTATGATGTAAGAATTTGATCTTTGTATTGTTACACAAAATTCCATAAAATCTTAGGTGATTAACGATCATTTGGAAAAAACTATTGACCTTACACAACAACCCCTAAAAGAGGCATTGCATGATGAGGATATAATGGTTTTTCTTGTGTTTCTCATCACTTTGTCATATTGCCTTCCTCCATTGCATCTACCTTTATTCAAGAGTTTGTTTCTTATGATCTTATTCAGCAAGAAAATGCTCTCTTGAAGTCTCATGAGGCTATTGAGAGGTATTATAAACCCAAAGCTAAATCCAAATCTAATACAACTTCTACTTCCTATGAATCTAAAACTAAACTTCATCCTCGCACTTGGATCCTTCAATTTTATGGAGAAAATAATGAAATTGGATCAAGGGCTAGTATCTTTCTCAAGTATCCAACTAATCTAGTTATTCCTATGGTCTTCTACATAACTTTATTTGGCATTACTAATAATATTGTAAAATATAGGACTCTAATTTTAAGGCTCTTGAGTGCCCAATAAATGAATGTTAAACACATCAGATTGTCAAGAGACTCCCAAATGTGGTATTTTAGATCTATGGTAAGCATGTTATCAAATCTCTATATTTTATCCTTTACCATCAAGTGTCTACAAATTTAATTAATTCTTTTGAATTCATTTCCATTAAGAATTCCCTAAGAGGGTAAAATTTTGAGGCTGACTCCCTAGCCACTTTAGCTAATAACTTCATATGACATGAATATATTACTAAAACTATTTTATTGGTAAAATTTCATGATTAACATGTGAATTTTATCACTAATACCCGAATGGATATGCATACAATCAAATTCAAGGATATTGATTTCCAAATCCCTAATTATGACCCTTGGTATGACAAAACTTGATGCTTTCTCAATAGAAAAAACCATCCACCTACAACTAATTAAGTAGCAGGCTCACATCTATAAGAGAGCATTTCAATATCTTACCCATGTTTGGGTTCTATACTACCATAATATTGATGGTATTATCTTATGATACATTTTATACATTAACGTACCCAAGGCCCTCTTCAATGTCCATATTAGTTACTATGGGGGACACTTTAGTGGTCATCCATGGTTCGTAAATTATAAGAATGATTTATTTGTATCCCACAATGGAATATAACACTTATAATTATATAAAATCAGGTCACAAAAATTCATGTCCTTGCCCAAATTCTTTATCCTATCAAGTCTCCTTGGTCCTTCCGCTTGGGGTCTTCACCTTGTAAGACCTATTTCACCCATGTCCTTAGATGGGCATAATTTTATAATCGTATCTATATAATATTTTTCTAAGTGGGTGGAAGCTATGCCACTTAAAAGTTAGACAACTCTTATTACCCCCAAATTTATCTTTAATTAAATAATGGGTCACTTTGATATCCCATCTACCCTCATTTAAAATAACAATACTTATTTCAAAAATAAATAAATGTAAGAGTTAACTTCTCATTTAATAGGTTTGAAGTGTAGACCAATTGGTTTGACCAAACCTCGTAGGGGGGTGAAGATCCAAGGTTCAAATCTCAAGCCTCATTGGACTAAATGCTTGTCCCTTTCCTAGTGCTTTCAATGGCATAAAAGGTTTAAATGATTGTGGCATGGTGGTTATAAGTGTAGAATGCATGAAGAACTATGTGGTAGATTTTGGGATGAACAATGCAAAATACTATGGCAGCCATAAAAGCCGGATAGTCTTCCCAAATTTGTGGCGGCTACCGATTCCACCATGTAAATTAAAAAAAAACTTCTCATTTAGTGATTCCACACCATTTTTCATGTCTTATTATCTATAAGGTAATGGTTAGGTTGAATCTAATAATAATATTTTTGTAAACATTTTGAAAAATATAGTTAAGGAATCAAAGAAATATTGGCACTTAAATTTATATCCTACATTATGGACATACTGGTCTAGTATTTGAACAACCAAAGGAGCAATCTTGTTGAGTGATATTTTTACCCAATTATAAAATCACCATCATAGTCATGGTATTATTAGAAAACCCTCTCTTGCAAAGAGATTTAAAACTTTTCCAAGGTTCTTGTTTATTTAATTGCTTAAGATGTGCTTGAATGTTTGTGAAAATATGAAAATGTATCGAATATCTTAGAGGTGCAAATAACTATTAACAAGGGGCTTGTGGTTTGCTATTGATTTGTTTTGCAATATTCTTTGTTATTCATGAAATTTGTGAAAAATATAACATTATTGATCATCTATCTACTTTGAAATGACAATCCTAAAATGGTGATTTAATCCATTTTATCTTGAATTGTTAACAAATTTTATCTTTATATTTTAAGTAAATTTTATCTTCCTTTGTTAAGCTTTGTTTGAGCATGAAAGAAAATGACTAAAATCTAACTTTGCAATGTAGGAGATTTGGAATATCACCTTAATTATTCATTTTAATGAAAATTTAGAATTTATTAAAATTTCCATTTTTACATCAAATGAAATTAATTTTGATTGTTTGAAAAATATGCAAAGTTTGAAATTAGGTGAATTTATGTGAAACATGAAAATGCAAATTTCCTTTAAAAATGTGAACTTGTATAAAATGAGAATTTGGATTGTAAATTTTAAAATTGCCATGCTTCCTTTTTGGGGTTTTAAATTTCATTATATATAATTTTTGATGGGATTAAAAAAAATGTAAAAGGGCTAGGGTTAGAAAAAATAAAATAAAAGCAAGTTGTAATTTTCAAAATTTCACAACATCAATATCCTGCATTAAACCAACATTAGTTTGACCCATTTCACGTAGTCCAACATTAATGTGGTGCAATATTCTAAGGGAAAATGGGCATAATATATTAAAAAATAGGTAAGTTTACCATCAACATGTGTAAAACTCACTAACATTTCCAATATATTGCCAAAAGAAAGATTTTAAATGAAATACATTGCAGAATACCATGCTCCAATGGCTTCCAATGTGAAATTTGGTGCAAATCCAACAACTTGGGAGGAGAGTTCTTCAAAAAGAAAATTTTGTTTCCAACATGCAAACCTACAAAAACAACTTCAACCTATTCTTCGTTGGCTTCATTAGATATTTAACATTTCCAAAAATAAAGAAAACTCCTTGTTTAATATTCCATTCATGTAACTTCATAACATCTTTTCCAATGTTGCATTTTGTAAGTCCTTTCAACAAGCGTCCATTTTCTTATGTAAAAATTTTCCAACATCCACTGCCACCCTCCAAGAGTAAGGAGAAAATATTCTCGTTGGTAAATGAAATAATGGCTATACGTCAATCATTATTTTTGGAGTTCGTTGGTCATGAGCAGTTTTCTTACAACACACTCTCAACCATCACCGATTCCACCAATGCTAAGAACCTCACCCCAAAGTGACTAAACATTCTCACATCTACTCGAATACCCCTTTTATCATCATTTATAACATCATCTTCTTTTATCTTCGGAATACCAGTATAGTGACAATATGTATAAGGTTAATTAAATCTTTTTAAAGTACCATAAGCTTTATTGTTATACACTTCGAGCGGAGCAGTCATATACCTATATTGATACTTTCCCCAAGGTAGGAGATGCATTCCTTTCTTATTTAGAGATCTCTTAGCCAAATCACACATGATATTGATGATTGGCTTAAATATCTTGGTCTTCCCCACATAATTGAGGTAAAAATTATGGCAAAGCATTGTATTTGCTAGTGGGCCTAGTGATCTCAAACTCCATTCTAAAATCCATGTCCACACTATTTTTCATTGATCATGATGTCAATATGCTCATAATCACCTACAGGAGATTTTTAGGACATATATACCCTTTATAACTTTGAACTCAGGTTTGGAAATGCTATCGGAGCAATGCTTTTTTGCACCATTCAAGAAATTACATTGGAAATTCCCACACTCACTTAGTTTATTATTTGACCCCTATCTTATACTAAAGTAAGTGATTGGCGTGTCATCGTGAAGAATTTGATTAAATGTTCTAATGATCGAACATTTTTCCCAATATCGAAATCACCAATATGTTTCCTTATATCCTTGGACAAAGGTCATTTTGGATGCAACCCGAAATAATGAAAGGAGCTTGATGGAAAATACTTTGTTATAATGTTATCCCAAAGAAACTTGTAGCACATCAACTGAAGCCTTGCATTTCATTTTTTTTAGGTTCAAACGGTAATGCAACTCGAGATCAAGTTTTGGTGTCAACCAAAAGAGGTCGTTTAATTCCACTTTTCTCACATATGTGAACCTCATTAATGATTCCAATAAACCAAACACCTTAAACCAACCCTACAAAATGAAGCTTGAGTGTTATTCCATCAAATAATGATTGATTCACACCAATGATGAAATTCACCAATCGCACAGCCCATGAATCTTCCCTCGATCAGACATCAAGCTCCACTCGTACCACTACCTCAGCCTCAAGCTCCATGTGGTGAGCACTTCCTACTTTCATAGCTTGGGTCTTTTCAAGCCTTCCATGGATCAACATGAACTCTATCTACTTTTTACACCACTCCATATGCACCCATTCATGAATTTAAGAAACAACAATCCTTCCCTTCAAAATGTTGTATTCATGCAATTGAAACATAGAGTTCCGATGCGGTGATATTGAATACTGTAACATCCCTCATTGTTGATTATATTTATCTTGAAAGAATGTGATATTGTTGCAAGTATTTGTGATCGCAAGTGCAGGTTTTCAACTGTAGCAGACATTCTAGAAGAGGAGAAAACCCACCACCTAGTGGAGATAGTGGTTGGAGGCATCAGGTAAGGTGGGATATGATATCGTGCCTATGGCACCATGGCTTGTGGGTACATGGAAGCCCCTTAAAAAAATACAAGCATATAGGAGCATCTTATCTGTGAATGCATGGTTGTTTGACTGGTTGTATAAAATACACGTTTGTTGAATGCTCGATTATTGGTTTTGTTCATTTATTTGAATAAGTTTAAAAACAAATATGTGCATTAAATATTTATTAAAATATTAATCATAATATAAATATATTTAAATTATATAATTAAAACTCAAAATATGAAATAAGAATATGAAATTTAAAGAACATAATTTTACTTTTCAAAAAATAATAAAATAATAATAAAAAATATAATAATAATAATCATAATAAATAAGAATATGATAAAAATATTTATAGTTCATTGATGGTAAATCATACCTTGCCATGTCTTGGGTAAGACATTCGGTAAGTTTTCAAAGCTACAAGTCGCATCTTACGTGTCTTGTAAGAGCACAATTTTAAAGCTTTTAAATATGAAGCCGAGCAAGTAAGCACTTCATCGTCTCGTCTCTGGTAGTCGTGTATTAGTGTGAAGTAGCTACCAATGTAGAAAATCTTGAGTGTGGTTGTTCCTCTTGTTTTCCTAGTTATACAGGTCATAATATTCTTCTTATATCTGAATTAGAAAATGACTGTGTGAAAATTTATCATTAACACGATATACTGTGCATATGGAATGAATGTTGTTTTCTTATGACATTTATACTCATGAATAGTTAACATAGTTGATTAATGTTGATAACATGGAAAGGTAAAGATTAACATATGTAATCTGCTTGTGGGAGTTTTTTTCGATACTCTGCTATGTGTGTCTGCAGATTTTTGTTTCTCCATTGTCTCAAGGAAGGGATCCGTGTCTATTTATTTTTTATAATTATGATGCATGTGTGTTTTCTTGGGGTATACCCAAAATGTTGTATGGGAAGTTTCTTTTTGATAACAGGCTATGTGCCTTACCGGATGTAATGGCTTTGGTAGTATGTAGATTTTACATATATAGGATCCTTAGTAAGGATATGTTCATCAACAACCCTAGGTTGAATTTTGTAAAAGGTTTTGGGTCAACCTGTAAAACCCGGTATTAATGCTATAGTATCTTATTTACCAAAAAAAAAGATTAACATATGTAATCTAAACTAGATAAATTAAAGAGAAATTGTTGCTTGAGTATAATCTAAACCAAATTATTTAAAGAGAAACTATTGCTTGAGTATGTGAATAGGAAATGCATTATAGTGTGTGTAAGAGTTATTTACATTCATATACATAGAGCTATGCTGACCCATTAAACTCCCTCTACCTTGTTTCTGCCATCTTTGGAGAAATACGATTATGGCATCATTCCGAATGCTTTTATGGGTAGTTTTCTAAAAATGTAAACTAGTTTCTGATTCACCAGATCGCATATGCGCAAATGAAGAGCATACTCCTAGTGTTGTAGGCTTTATGATTCACAAGACCGCATTACACGTAAGTGAAGAGCATAATACCGATAACAAGTACATTTTAGAAAAAATAATTCCTTACAAATAAGCATGAAATGACTAGAAAATATCAAACATGTAACGTATGAATAATCATGTTAGCATCAACCAAGAGATGTATCCATTAAAATCAAATGAAAGTAATTTTTATGGAGACAACCTCGTTAGTCAAGACCAAATTTTTTCAAAATCAAATCAAACACGTTATTCCTATATGAACAATCAAAAAGCGTTAGAACAATGCATAGCAATTCATGTCCTCCTTTTAACACTACAAGGTTGTATTGTTAAAAGAGGGCTAAAGATAATAATCCATTAGGGCATGAAATATTCAAAATTTAAATCTTATAGCATTTAAATCACACTGAAATAAACCAATTCAGGCCCTCCTTCTAGCGCCAATCTATTGAGTGGTGTTTTCACCTGATTGTGAAAGTACACTCTCCCTTAGGATTTGGATTCCAAATCCCCTCTTGCAAAGAAGTTAAACAAACAACTTCTCCAAGGTCTCCGCTATATTTAGCATTTGCATGTGTATTAATAATCTCAAATAAAGATATTCAATTTAAATGCTTGGAACACCTTAGTGGTTGCAAGTAACTATAAACAAGGGGCAATGTTGGTTTATTTTACCATGAAACTTTAGTGATTATTCATTGAACCAAAATAAAGCAAATGTGAGTTGGCCCTCATATGACCACAATGTAGTGCCTTAATTCCTTTTATCTTGAGGATTTTAAAATAGATTTTATCTTCTTTATTAAGTCCAAATATGGCTTCTTATCATGAAGATGAAGATAGCTTTCAATGTAATCGATAAACTATCCCTCTTTGATGAAATAGGTTTTCACAAAGAGGCAATAATTTATGACCTTAAATTAAGGGCTTTAAATGTCACTTTAACTTATCCCTCTTAAATGAAATCAAATTTTCATCAATATGAACAATTAAGTGCTTTGAAGAAATGACCTTCAATGTAATACTCAAATTACCCCTCTTTCGTAAAATTAGAATTTTTATGGGGAGGGTAATTTTAGGCTCAAAATACGGAAATTTGTGAAATGCCATAAAACATAACTCCTTCAATGAAATTGGAATTTTCATGAAGGGAATGTCATCATAGGCTCATGAGTGCAAAACAAAACTGAAAAAATGAAATTTGACCTTAAAATGGAAATTTTCTATTTTCGGATTTTTTAAAATCTACAGTAAAACAACAACTTCGATGAATATTTAAAAATACTAAACAACTCCGAAAATGAAATTTCAAAGTGCGTATTGGAAGTATGAAGTATAACCTACGCAATGGTGAAATTATTTTTGGATTTTGAAAATTTTTAAATGTTTATTTTAATGCCTGAAAATTAAAAAAAAATTAAAATTTCTAAAAAAATAAAATGCAGAAAAATGAAAATGAAATGCAGAAAATAAAATACAAGATACATTCAGTTTGATGCTATCCTATTCTGACAAAACCGAAGATGTGAGGTTTTCATGCATGCAACCTAACCTATTGGACTTGCAAAACAAGCACAATCCGGATAAGCTAAGTGCTAGCTTCTAGGGTTTAAAAGAGGTTTTCATATTTAAGCATTCACATGAAGCAACCAAGAAACTTGCATAAACTCCATTTACAAGCCTAAAATCTGAAAAGGGAAAAATAGACATTTAATCTTGCATGCAGAAAATGACTCCTCCTTTCTTGCCCATAAAATGCAACTTTCTGAAATTTTCTGTATTAAAAAAATATGTCATTGTACATGGCAGAAATCTGGTTTTCTCAAAGAACCAGTCCAATGTGGAAGGAAAATATCTAGAAAAACCCAGTGCCAAGGCCTTGCCTTCATTCCTGCAATCTTCTCTGAAAAAGTTTCCAACCCCTTGTGCATGCCTCTTTTCCAGTTTTTAAAATTTTTGGAAAGGTCTCTTCATTTTCCATTTGTCCTTTGGCTTCCATGGCTTTTCGTTTTCTTCCAATTTGGATTTGAAACCCTTCTGTTTCACTTTCCCTCTTGTTTTGGCTTGTTCTCTATTTTGGGCTTCCAAAACCCTATTCCACTGCGTGACACGCGTTTTATCGCTTATTACATTCCGCTTTTCAATATTAACGCTTGGCGTTATATCCTCCACCTTTAATTATCATCATTGGATCATAAATCATAGCCCTAATGGTAATATTATTTGAAGGAACTTTAAACTTTATTTATGCCTAGTATATACCGTGATCTATGTTTCCTCATCATTCATTATTTTCATGGTCGCCCCGCTGTCGATCCATGCTGTGCTACCGCTTTCTAGTGATCGGCGTCGTCTTCCCAGTTACCTTCGACACCCTACAACGCCGTAGCCACTACTATCACTGTGTCACAATCCTCTGCTACGTCTACACTATGGTGCCCTACATCCATTGGTCCAAATCATTTACCCATTCAATGCTATACAAAATATTTGCCATGTTTTGACTGAAGGTTGCCGCAAAATCTGTTGTTATCCTCCTTAATTGGCAATGCCATGTCTACGTGGAGGCACTTGTCTTTCTCTTTCATCGTCGTATTGACTGTGTTACATCATGTGATTGCTATTTATGCGTTCAATGATATCTTACACCACACTCCTTTGAATGTATGCATCAAGGACCTGGTACTCATGTGTATTGGCTATCAAAATAGTAACGCGCTCAACGTATTACCCAAGTGTTGCCTTGTGGAAATATAATTTGAATGCAATGAACAAAAACACATTTCTTTTGTCATGCGCTCCCTAACGCTTGTTGCCCATCTATGATTGGACAGAATCCACTACCCCCTGGGTCTTGCCTGTCATCGCCCATATGCCCGGTATCGCTGGTCTTCATCGGCATCCAATCCACTATACTGGTTCTCCAGGGGTCCCTTTGTCCACAAAAAATCTTGTCAAAGTCGTACCTATATGTATACATACGTCGGCTGTGTCGTTGAAACATTCCCTATCTTTCACCCATGATGATATTTTGCACTGTCAAATCCCCAGTGCCTAGCTCTAATTTGCACCGTCAAATTTGTCGAAGAAGAACCCTTTGACATCTTGTGAGTCGCCATAGCCGATGTCTATCTATCGAGTAGATCAACCATTCTAACATCCTCTTGTATGCATTGAAATATAACACGTTGAATATGGCTTCTATTATGTGTCTCGAAAACCTATGGTGGCCTCCTTTCTAGCTGAGCAATCCATGAAACGGTATCCATATTATCCAAACTGGCCATGTCAGAGTCCACTTCACCGTTGTGTAATCTTCTATTCGCAACTTTTTGATTGTCTTTCACTGTTCCCATGCCACGCGACCACAAACCCAAGTAGCCGCCTGCCGTTGACAATGTTTTAATTGGCGAGCACTTGCCATGCTGGCATTCATGAAAACTCCCACTCCTTTTGGAACTCCTCTCCACGTAAATGTAGTCAAGGCATCAAGGATACCCCTTTAGCCATCCATCGTGTCAAGCTCGGCTCGGCTTCTCCATAACCACTGTGCTATTCCAATTTTATCCTTGTCTGCTATGTTGGACTCTATTTGTGACTACCTCTTCGGTGTTATTTCCTCCTGAACATCTGGTTTCCACACCCTTATCGTAGGCTTCATCGCATCAATCTTGACGTCGCCCCATTTGAAAACCACGATGATTTGGTAATCCTCTTTGCGTGATGATTTCTTTCCACATCTGGCACTGCATCCGCAGTGGGGTCTATTTTGTCACTATGGCCTCCAGGTCCTTCCTCAAATGTTGTGTTAATTGAAACACCCCACACCGTGGAGAAATCTAAGGACACCTCGCTGCTTCTTCAACCACCGTTAATTGTCGTTTTAAACAGAGACGAGCCAATGGAAGGGCTCTCCCCATTCATTGGTGTACTTCGATACCAACTCCACCGTTTTTCCTCATAATCCATGCCAACCTCTGTTTTATTGGTCCACCTCGATGTTTGTCTCATTGTCCTGCTCTTAAAATAACATAGTCCTCCTTTGTGATCAAGTCGTGTCCACGGTGGCATTCTACTTTTTATAACCTGCGAACAAAAGCAATAATAAAAATTAGTCAATCTTAAGCCATATATAACATTGGAAAATGAAGCTAAAATATTTTAGCTTATTAAATAATCATTTAAACTTTATTTCATTGATAGGATCGTGTTCTTCCTTTCCATTATATTACATTGTATTATATCTAATATAATATAATATAATGTAAAATGATATGTTTTATTATGCTCATTTTAATTTAGTTTTTTTTTATTATTATCATTATTATATTATAATAATTCTTATTATAATAATAATGATTTATTTATTTAGCTTGATTTAAAATGTGATTATCATTATTAAACTTTTATGTATTGGTATAAAAGTTTCATTTTATTTATTGGAACCAACAATTATATTCAATAATAAATTAAGAGTTCCACATTATTATTATTTTTTGTTTTTTTTTTTTTACAAGCTACTTGAAACCAACAAAAATGAAGAAATACAACATTTAACCATGAAATAGCAAACAACAAAAATGATGATAAAATATCGTCAACGAAAATTTCAAATACCAAAAATAAAAAGGTGGGTCCCCAATTTTGGGGTACGTTGTGGAGCAGCCACAACAACACCTTTGAGGAATACCTTGAGAACACAGTTGTAGTACATAAATTTCTATCTCGTGTAGAGGATCAAGAAGTCGTTCTTATAGATAGAAAGAGATGGAATAGAGTTCCTAGAGCTGTGTTGGATCAAGAGTATTGCCATGAACTTTATTTTTAAATGTCTGAGTCTAAAATATATCATATTACCATAGCACACTTTGTCAAGTTCTTGAAAAACAACTTCCAATTTGAAGAGGAGCATTTCATGACTCCGATGAACTTGACCCTATCAATGATATCCATAAACTATTCATAGAAAGCTAAGTGATTCTTTCTACTATTGTTTCTTACAACTAGCATGTTTTTTGTTATTTTTATTCTTGCAAAATAATAATATAATAAAATCACACAAAAAAACAAAAAAAACAAAATATTTTATTTTAAAATATTATAGTAGGTATATAGTTAAAATATATACCTCTCAGATCACCCTGAGCAAAAAAATGTCTCCCGCCCCCTCTGCGTGCTCTTTGCCCTCTGCCCCCGGTCCTGTTAGCCATGCTGCTGGTAGACCACCGTCAGGAGCTCCCTCCCCCGTGGACGCTCTGGAGCTTGGGGAGATCCCCCCGGACGGTCTTCCATTGGGGCCCGACCCTGGGGGGACCTCAGCTATTTCGTATCTACAGAAGGTGGTTGGGCGCCCCCAACCCTCTCCCGTCTCCATCCCTGGTCGCCCTGACGTCATTTTGGATGGTGACAAATTGATCCTCCCGGAGTCTCTAATGAAGGAAAAGCTTTCCTTTGAATCCCTTTCCCTCGTAGGCAAGTTTGTTGGAGGGAGACCCGATATGGAGTCCATTCAGAAATGGGCTAGCTTTAAATGGCGCTTGCGGGGAGATCTCCAGCTGGTGGCCCTCACCAAAGGGTTTTTCCTAATCTGCCTGAATAACCAAGAAGACCACGCCCGCATCATGACAGGAGGCCCATGGTTCTTCGACAGAAAAAGCTTGTTTTTAAGGAAATGGGGGGAATATTTCTGCCCCAGCACACAGGACATCAATATCGTGCCTATATGGGTTCGTCTCCCAGAGCTTCCCATTCATTTCTACCATGAAGACATCCTTCGCTGGATTGGAGACTACATTGGAGAAACGGTGGCCCTAGACCCTACAACAAAAGCTCGATCCCGCATGGCCTGCGCCCGCATCTGCGTTAACGCCAACTTAGCCTCCAAGCTCCCCACCCGCATCAATCTCATTTATGGCGATTTCCACTGGTGCCAGGCCATTGAATACGAAAATAAGCCCCCCTTTTGTATCGAGTGCAACTCGCAGGGGCATCTTCGTTCCCAGTGCCCCTCCCTTAAACCCCAGCGGCCTGTCCCTGGCAAGGAGCCTCTTCCCCGATGCGGTGATCGGCTTTCCAGACCGGTGAGCATTGGTGGGAAAGCTATTCAAAGGGATCCTCAGAGGTCTCCCACCTTCAATCCTTCTTCGAATCTTGACCAGGTATGTTCCATGTTTGCTTTCCCGAATAGGTTTGGTCCTCTTCAATCTTCGGAGGATGAGATTCTCTTTCCCGAATCTATCCCTGCATCCAATCCCCTGACCCAAGGAATGTCCTCCCCCTCCCTCTCAGCACCTGGACCTTCCAGGCCTTCCTCTGTCACCCCTTCAGATCCCCCCGTGGAACCCTTGCTTTTTCCCAACCCCTCCCCCTCTCTAGATGCCCATGCTGAGGATCCCCTCTCTCCCTCTGAGTCAGACTCAGATTCCCTGGATCAAATCCCCACCATCATCACTAGAAGCAAGAAAGCCCCAGTCGACTCTGGTTTGGAAAGGAAAAGAGGGAGACCCCCTAACAACGAGTTAAACAGGAAAGAGACCGAAGACCAGGTGGCAGATGGAAGCCAGCTAACCTTGTCAGAAACCCTTTTCAGTCACCAGAAAGATGATAGCAGAAGTTCCAAACCTCCTTCTACCCTCAGCAAAGGAGGCAAAAAACCCCCCAAATCGTCGAGATGAAGATCCTTTCATGGAACATTAGGGGTCTTAACAACAGGAGCAAACAGAGGTTAGCTCGATCCATAAGGAAAGAAAATAATCCGTCCATTCTTCTCCTTCAAGAAACCAAGATTGATATTAACAGAACTACAAGCATTGCCCCCAAGATTTGGAAAAAGGGGCAATGGGCAGCATCTCCAGTAGAAGGGTCAGCAGGAGGCCTCCTATGCATGTGGAACCCTGAAGTGGTAGAGGGAAGAATCATATCTTATTCGAACAGATCCCTAAATATGGTGTTTTACTGCAAAGAAAAGAGATTTGCATGGGTGCTTTCCAACATATACGCTCCCAACAACCCCATGGAAAGGAATAACATGTGGGCTTCTCTGACTCTCATGAAGAACGCAGTGTCCAACCTTCCATGGATGGTGGCGGGGGATTTCAACTCCCCCCTTTATGCGTCTGAGAAAAAAGGGGGAACCAATCTGCCATATAAAAGCATGAGCAATTTTTAGCACTTTGTCTGTGACAACGAACTCATGGATATTCAGCTCCGGGGACACCAATTCACATGGAGCAATAGAAGGGTCGGGGCTGACCATATTCAAGTTAAGTTGGACCGATTTTTCCTATCCCAGCAGGCTATTCCCCTGTTTGGTGACACCTCCCTCCTTCCCCTTCCCCGCATAGGCTCAGACCACTCCCCCCTCCTTCTGGAATCCAACATAGCCCCTTCCTTCAAGACCCCCTTCCGGTTTGAAAGCATGTGGATCCTCCACCCGGAGCTCAAACAGAGGATCATGGAGTGGTGGGCCACTCCTGTCCAAGGATCAGCCATCTCCCGTGTGTCTCAAAAGTTGAAGATCATCAAAGAGGGACTCAAAATCTGGAACAAGGAAGTCTTTGGGGATATTTTCAAAGCCAAAAGGGACATCTTCGACCGCCTCAAACTACTTGATCACCAAGGCCAGCTCAGCCCCTGGACTCCTTCAATGAGGGAAGAGGAAAAACTTTTACTTGCAGAGCACCACAACATTCTGGCCAGAGAAGAATCCTTCTGGAGACAGAAGTCCAGGGCCCTGTGGCTCAAGGAAGGGGATGCCAACACCAATTTTTTCCATGCATCCACTCTCCGTAATAGAAGCTCTAACAAGATCAGGGAGCTCCGCCTCACCGATGGGTCTTCTACCCAGGACATTGTCAAGATCCGCCAAGAAGCTTCTTCCTTCTTTGATAGCCTGCTGAATTCAGAGATTCCCCTTGATCGGCCTGCCCAGGTTTCCCTCCTTGACAACATCCCTCCTCTCATTACTCCGAAGATGAATCAGCTTCTGACTCAACCCTTGGAGGCCAAAGAAATCAGAGATGCCCTTTTCTCCATGAAGGGTGACAAGGCCCCTGGGCCTGATGGGTTCCCCCCCATTTTTTCCAAACCTACTGGGAGGTGGTTGGAGAAGAGGTTCTCAACGCAGTTCGGGAAATGCAGCTCACAAAGACCATCCCTCGTGGGATCAATTCCACTTTCATTGCCCTTATTCCCAAGAGCCCCCAGAGCAAATCCTTGAATGACTTTCGACCCATTAGTCTGTGCAACATTCTCTACAAAATTCTAACCAAATCCCTGGCTCAAAGGCTCAAGAAAATCCTCCCCTCCATCATTGACCCCTGCCAAGGTAGCTCCATTGAAGGGCGATCCATAACTGACATTATCATCTCCCTCCATGAATCCCTTCACTCCTCCCTGTGCAACAAGCGAGCTGCCATGTTTATCAAACTGGATATTAGCAAAGCCTTTGACAGAGTCGACAGAGACTTCCTGCTTCAGGTTCTGGACAAATTCAGATTTCACAAAGATTGGACTGCTCTCATCAAAGGTTGCATCTCAACCCCCTGGTTCTCGGTTTTGGTCAACGGGTCGACGGCTGGTTACTTTCCAAGTTCAAGAGGAATTCGTCAGGGAGACCCCCTGTCCCCTTTCCTCTTCATCATTCTAGCTGAATCCCTTGGTAGGGCAATCAAAAGGGCTATGGACGACGGTGGCATCTCTGGGCTACGGACATCTTCTCTCTCCCCTCCCTTATCCCACCAGCAGTTTGTGGACGATACCATCATTGCTACACGGGCCTCTGTCCCTCAGGCCAGATGCGTCAAAAGGATCCTTGACACCTACGCTGCTGTTGTTGCTGCTGGTCAAGAAATAAACTACACAAAAAGCAACTGCTATTTTCTTCACACCCCGGGCATCAGACAAAGAAGGATTGCCCGCATCCTCCAATGCTCCATTGGCGAACTCCCCGTGACCTATTTAGGCCTCCCCTTGTTCACCCACAGCCCCAAGAATGCCATGTGGGATGGGGTTATTGATAGATTTAAGCGTAAGTTAGCTGCTTGGAAAGGCTCCCTTTTGTCCCAAGCAGCTAAGTCTATGCTCACCATGGCGGTTCTTCAAAGCATTCCAGTCTACTTCATGTCGATATTCAAAGCTCCTGCCTCCGTCCATGCCAAGATCGAGCAAATTCAGAGGACCTTCCTTTGGAGAGGTCCAAAAAACTCTAGTAAATTTCACCTGGTCAGTTGGGAAAAGGTCTGCCAACCCAGGGATGCTGGAGGCCTAGGTTTGAGAAGGTCGACAGATATGAATCTTGCCTTGTTAGCCAAACAAACGTGGAAGCTTCTTACCAACTTCAACGTGGAGTGGGTCTCTATGATTCAGGACAAATATTTGAAACATAATTCTTTGCTAGACAACAACATCCTCTCCAATGGGTCGGCTTTCTGGAAAGCGGTCCTCCACGCCAGATCCCTCGTATCCAAAGGAACCAGATGGATGTTGGGGGATGGGTCATCCATCAGTTTCTGGGATGACATCTGGATCAAAGATAAACCTCTCAAAGAGTATCCCTATTTTTTTGTTTTACGTCAGGAGTCAGAAAGAGAGTGGGGACGAAGGGTAAAAGACTATATTGACCATCACAATCAATGGAGGTGCTTCCCAGGTAGAGCAGGATCTCGTTTGTCTGAATTGTTAAAAACTCATATCATTCCCTCGACGGCTACTCCTGACCGCCTGATCTGGGCCAGGACTGACAGTGGTGATTTCTCAGTTAAGTCAGCTTACTCCCTCCTCGAGAATCCCCCAAGAATATCCTTCCCTCCTACTGCGGTCTGGGTCAAAAAACTCATTCCCAAGATTGGGTTCTTCGCTTGGATTGCTATCCAAAACAAGGCGCTTACCACCAACAACTTGATGAAAAGAGGGATCCCTGTCCCCAATAGATGCCATCTGTGTTTATCCGACTGGGAATCGGTAAACCATCTGTTCGTTGATTGCAAATTCACCAAAGAAGGTCTTGACTTCTTGAATTCATCCTTCCAGATTCAGTGGGCCCGTCCCAATTCCTTGGTGGAGATCTTTGCCCAATGGCCCTCCCCTTTTCGTCATCCCAAAATTGCCTTCCTTTGGAAGATCTGCCTCCATCATTTTGTCTGGAAAATCTGGCTAGAACGAAACCACAGGGTCTTCTCTGGGACATCCTCCAATCCCATTACTACAGCCAGTAAATCCCTCATTTACGCCATTGAAAACTTCCAGCTCATCCCTTGGGCCTATGCCCCCCTCAGCCAGGTGGAAGTCTCCATCCTCACCTCCCTCAGCATCCCCATTCCCATTTTGGACCCTCCCGCCCCCCATCCCCGATCCTCAGCAGTTTGGCATCCTCCCAAGGCTGGGTGGATCAAACTAAATTTTGATGGCGCATCTAAAGGTAATCCAGGGTTGGCTGGAGCTGGGGGTGTCATGAGGGATCATCGTGGAACCATTATTCTCGCCTTCATGGAGAACCTACATCATCAGACCAATAATGTCGCTGAGGCCTGGGCTTTGTGGAGAGGCCTCCAGCTCATCAAGGACCAACGCTCCGGTATCCATATTGAAGGTGACTCGGCCATAGTCACTGGTTACCTAAAGTCAAACAAGCAACCCCCATGGAACATCCGGATGGTGATTCTCGAATGCAAAGCCCTCCTGCACCAGCACAACCAAGTGGATTCTAACCACGTGTATAGGGAAGCGAACAGAGTCGCTGATGGGCTGGCCAATTTTGGGCTGAGCAGACATTCCCTGACAGTTTGGCACCATTCTCTCCCGCCAGAGATCCTCCAGCTGGCACGTTCTGAAGCCATCTCAGGCATGTGATGTCCCAGCCATTTTGCACCATGATTGTCTTCAGAGGATCGCCTTTTCCTCGTGTGTTTTCTCGCCACCTCTATTGTCTGTGAAACACGATTTACTGCAGCCACGGGAGTGGCTATGCTCTAGCCTCGAGTGATAGTCATTATTTTTGCTGGTATTCCATGTCATCTTTTACCGTGCCCCTTTGGGTGGTGTATCTTCCCAATGTCCTCCCCGTGGCTTCCTTATTTTGTGGCCCTTCGCACCTCCTTGCGCTCGCCTCCCTTTCCTTCTCTACCACCTTTGTGGTTATCCCCCCAATGTCCCTTCCCCCGCCTCCCCATCCCCATGCTGATTCCCAACCGTCCACTTGTCATCTCCTCGCTTCCTGCGGCATGCCTCTCCAGCCTATCCCTCCCTTTTTCAACCCTGCAACGGAGTTGTTCCTCCCCGTCCCTGTCATCGTGCTTAGCTGGCCTCCGAGCGCCTCCCCTCCGCCTCCCCTCCTCTCTGCCCCGTGCCCTTCTCCCATGGCATTTATCGAGCTGACCTCTCTCCAGCTCGATCCCACAGCTTCAGGCTACCTCCAAGGTTGCCGCCTGATGACCTTGATTTCCAAGTTTTGGGGCCCAGAGAAGGACATTACGTTCGATTTTGTTCACTCTTGGTCCAACGGGTATGTCTGCGTTCGTAATTTTTGCTTCAAGGTGACTCCCCAGCTCCTTGGGGACATTGCTGCTCTTTCGGTTGCCGATCGTCTGGTGCACCGTGATAAGCATTGCTGGGAGCCAGAGTTGGCCGGTTTCCCCAATTATCAAAACTTTTAGTGGGAAGGCCATGCCCTCCTCCGTGAGTCCCTCCCCGATGCTTTTCCTATGGTGGCTATCCCCCTCATGCAATACTTAGCCTGTGACGATCCTGCCAAGCCCATGGCCAGCTTCCACCTTGCCCTCGTCAACCACGTTCGAGGTTTTAGGCCCATGAACATCCTCGGTTTCCTTCACCGCTCCCTGCGTCTCTCCATCCAAGCCGCCCATAGTAAGTCTACTCCTCCCACCCACCAGGGTTTGTTCACCGTCATTTTCTACCACATGATGGCTAACCCCCTATTGACGCCTCCCCGTTGAACTCGATGGCTCCAGACTCTGTTGATCCCCCTAGCCCAGCTCCGTCTCTTTCCAGTGACCAGTTGGGCAGCGAGGAAGCTGTTGCCTCCCCTGCTAAGACTCCTGCTCCCAAAGCTGGTGCTGCTTCCCCTGCCAAATCCCTAGCTTCTGTCAAACTTTCTGGTCCCCCTCCCTCCTCTTCGTCTCCAGCTAAACCACCCCCTCCGCCCAAATCCGTTGCTTCCCCGTCTGACCCAATTCCCCCTGGCCGTAAGATCCTGGGCAAGCGCAAGGTCAATTCTGAGGTAGCTACTCCTCCGGTTCATCGATCGTCCCGCTCCAGGAACCCGAAAGTAGCTTCTAGCCATTCTTCTCCATCTCGAGAAGCAGAAGGTCCCACCGGCGACTCGGCCCCGACCCCTGGTTTTTCCAACCGCATGAAGAGGATGTTCCTTCAGAGTTTTATCACCGCCTTCACTTGTGCCATCGAAGGGTTGCAGCAGGCCCTCCAGCAGGTCATGGACGAGGATGTCATCGACATTGATCCTTAGATGGGAGCTGGTTCGTGTTTCGCTGGTTTTTTGTTCGTTTTCTAGTTCACTGAATGTTTTTTGGGTTTTTCTGTAAGGCCCCCTGTTCAACCCCTGCGCGGGTTGCAGTCTCTCCTTTGCGGTGTATATTCCCCTGCGCGGGAAGTTGCGAGCCTGGTCCCTTCCCTTAAGGGATTTTTTGCTGATTTTTATGTCTGCTTTCTTGTTGTAATTCTGGGGTAGGGACCCAGTTAAAACCCTTTCAATATTATCTTTCAACTTACCAAAAAAAATATATATACCTCTCAACCCTATCGCATATATATATAAGTATATATATTTTCTAAAACCTAAGTTTAGCACAATGCCTAGACTTAGGAATGGAAAACAAACCGAAGAAGATGAATATTGGTTAGGAAGACCATTAACTGACCAAAATGTCCCTCCTGAGGACCAAGTTCGGGAAGAAGAAACCCTAGACCAGCAAGAAGAAGATCTTGTTGTAGGAAATGAACAAGAAGAAACTATTAGAGAGGAAGGATCCTCATCCCCTAAAATGTCTCCGGGAGGAGCTATCACTTTTGAGAACATGGAAAAATTCTAGAAGTTCATTAATACTAATATTGGTTTTTTTAATAGAGCAGCCCATATGGACAAGGATTGAATTAGTGACACTCAAGCAACTCTAGAAGAAGTATTTCAAACACACACTAATCCCTTGTCCTTTATTGACCAAGAGAGTGATCAAGTTGGACCATCCAATTTGGATATAGTAGCTACGATCTAGAGCATGCAACAACAGCAGGTTACCCAACGATCTAAAGTGCCTGTTAACAAGCCTAGGGTCATTCTTGCACAAAAGAAACCATCATTTACTGCTCTATTTCGCCAAGCTCTTGATCAACATACCTCAAATCAACAAAAACCCAAAACAAAACCGAACACCAATTACCAAAAATCTAAGGTACAACATAATACTATTACAAATCCCCTTCATAATACTCTTCCTACCAACACTTTGCATAATAGCAATATAACATCTAATCCTTGTGTCACACCATCATACACTCATAGATCCCATACCTATGTGCCATCGAACCAATATGGTGGACAAACTAGCAATCTGGAAGCCATGGTGAAACAGTTAGTTTCTCGCATGGACCAGATAGATCCCTATCATCCCTCGTACAATTATCGAGAGATGTGTAGTCAACCTTTAGATCCTATAGTCGTAGCACAACCGTATCCTAAACATTTTCCTATGCCTGTTCTTCCCATATATAAAGGAACCGAAGATCCCATAGAGCATATTCGTATGTTTAGGATAGCATGTCATTATATATCACATGATGACTTGTTATTACTAAAAATGTTCTCGAAAAGCTTGGGAGGAATGGCATTAGAGTGGTATTATCAATTACCCACCAATTCTTTGAGGAATTTCGAAGAAACAACCGAGTCTTTTGTTCATCAATTTAGTGCCTACATCGAAAGAGATGTGACCATTAAAGATTTGTATAACTTAAAACGGGGCAAAGAGGAATGCTTTGCTGATTTCCTAGCTAGGTGGAGACAGTTGATAGGAAAATTGCACTTTGTGTTACCTTATAGGGAGATGTTGGACATCTTTATTAATAATTTGCAAGAGCAACTATCTTACGAATTATCAACTACTACCTTGACCACCTTCGATCAGGCTATAGACTTAGCCCGAAGAGTGGAAGATGCTCTCATTAGGAGAGGCCAGCTTAAAAAGAGAGACGATGAGAAAACATCCAAAAATCAATATAAGAATAAACAAGTTGTGGGTGATGGAGTCATCGATAGCATAAATACTGCTAATGTTAATGCTGCGAAGGCAACAAAGAAGTTTGTACTGAAACCTCCTGATAGACCTCCTCGAGAATTTACTAGGTTAAATCAACCTTTATCAACTATTCTACCACAATTATTAGAACGAGGTTTGATTCAATTACCAAATATTCGGGAACCTGATCCAACTATACCCGGATACAGAGCAGATTTACACTGTGACTTCCATAGAGGACCTGGACACACTACCAACTCTTGTAAAATATTAAAACATAAAATACAGGACTTGATTGATAACAATGATATGGAGGTGCAAGCCTTTCAACCTAAGAAAAATCCTCCTAATAATGTTCAAAAGAACACCCCACAAAACCAGAATCAGAATGCCAATCAGTCATTGGACATATTTCAACATCCCTTACCAAAACATGGTAAGGAGGTGGCTAATCAAATTGAACATCATAATGTCCCTCCTCCTGCCCGATATGTAGGAACTATTAGTGGGCATTTATCTATTCATGATCTAGAAATATTTGACACAACTTTATCCGTGGTTACAACCAGGCCTCTATATAATATTCAGATACCTGATCTTAGTGATACAGAATACGAGACTAAGAGTGATATGGAAATCACATCAAATCAATCGAATAGTTCTAAAGATGAATCAGATCCTATTCACCCTATCACAAGTTATATGGTTCCAGAAGAGCCATTTCCAAGAAGAGTCACTACTAGACCATCGTCTCACCGATTACTTTCAATAGAGCATAAATGCTAGACCAAGACCCATCCATCATCCACAGAATAATATTGTGGGTACCATCGAAGCTATTACTAGACAACAGGCTCAAAATTCTCAACAAGATCAAATTCAGAATGGTGGATCAGCTCCATTTGTTTTGAAGGTTCCTAATAAAGGGAATCATTCACCTAATGTTCAACCTAAACCTCCTTATAATATTAATGAACAATTATCAAATATTACAACTAGAATTTCTCTCTTGGATCTTTTAAGATCTTCTCCTACACATAGAGATGAATTAATGCTCACATTAAGTCAGATGATGGTACCACAAGACATTCAACCTGAAGCCATGGTCGATACTATAATAACTCATGAAGTTGATTGTATTGACTTTCGGGATAGAGACATACCACAACATAGTTTACATAAAGATAACCCCTTGTATATTACCGCCTTAATTGGAGATGTAGCAGTCAAACGAGTTTTGATTGATAATGGTTCATCTTTAAATATCTGCACTTTTGACTTCTACCAAATATTTGGGTTTAGAAGTGATGAAATGAAAAGAACTGATATGATCATAAAAGATTTCAATGACGAAACACAAGAAACGTGTGGAGTTATTACCATTCCATTGCAGAGTTGGTCCAAGAACCTTGGATACGACTGTGTTTATTGTACATTGCCCTGCATCGTACAATATACTCTTGGGTCATCCTTGGATCAACGCGATGCGAGCTGTTCCCTCAACTTTACATCAATGTGTTAAGTTCAAATTTAAGAATTAGTTGGTTACCATTCATGGTGATCCAAGACCCTTTGATATGTGTGCTTTGGTAGAACCTATTGGAGTTCAATTTTTCCCCGCTCTGTCATCCACACATCCTAATTCTCATTATCCATCTAAACGTGTGAAACTCACACCCACAACATCATCTACTTCTTCTCCATCAGTTGCACCTCCACATATAGCTCAACCATCTTCTGAACAAACCGCATTAGGACCTAAGAAAGATCCTAATCCCACAACCAATGTCTCTTGTTCTACTCCTATAACTTCCATACCTTTAATAGACCCATCTATCGACACCTCTACATCGTCTACATCCACCAAATTCATATTTTCCACATCGGAAGATGTAGGGAATGTTCCTTCTACCTCTTATGCTCTTACTGACGAGCTCTTACCCGATCTATCTAAAATTCTTATATCAGAAGAAACGAATGCTTCTATGCAATATTCCCTTATTTTAAATAATTTGCCACCATCTCCTCGTACCTTGGGCCTCCCACAACCTATGGGAAGTATTTACCAAGTCGAGAGCTATGCCTTTATTTATAAGGGATATGACTGGGGTAGAATACCTAGAAACCTCAAAACTCATTATGATGGATATGCTCGATGTTATTTTACTAATGAGTATATTAAAGCCAAACCTATAATGCTTAAATTGGGATATAAAGGGAAAGGTTTGGGACCTTTCCAAAATGGTATGAAAGAACCTTTTGAGGTAGAAGCGTGGCCCGCCCGATGTGGTGTGGGCCTATTTTCTAGTAAGGGTCAGCCATTCCCATTTGAGGATGATGACCATATTATATGTTACCAAGATTATTTAGATGAACGTGATACTTTGCATTTAATGAATAAGACATTCACATGTAATATGCTATCTATAGCTTATCCTGAGATGATCGCTGAATCCGATGATGAGTTGGAGGGAGATATCTTTCACGATGTCTCCATTGAGGAATTATTACATAATGGATTTTATTTTGATGGCTCTATACCTAGTATAGCCCAGCTTGAGGCCACGACTCCTCAAGATGAATTATCCAAGCTAACCTTGGAAGAATTACAAGAATTGGGCGTTTCACCCGCCCCACCTAATTTTGAGAGATATCTACACATGGAAGTAGAAAATGTCATAAAAATTAACATTGGAACCAACAATAACCCTCACATAATCAACATTGGATCAGAATTGAGTCAAGAAAAATAGGATAAATACATTGCATTTCTTAAAGAATATGAAGATGTTTTTGCTTGGACATATGAAGATATGCCAGGTTTAGACCCTTCTGTAGTTATGCATCACCTAGTAGTGCATCCGGATGCTAAACATGTTAAGCGGAAGCTTAGAAAAATGCATCCTAAAGTGGCCTTACTAGTCAAAGGGGAGTTAGAAAAACTCTTGAATGTTATTTTTATACAAGCCATTGACTATGCTGAATGGATCTCGAATGTAGTTCCAATAACTAAGAAAGAAGCTACTAAGGTTAGGGTTTGTACAAACTTTAGAGATATTAATGTTGCATGCCCTAAAGATGATTTTCCCCTTCCCAATATGGATCAGATCATTGATTTTACTACTGGGAGTGGAATGATATCCTTAATGGATGGATTTTTTGGTTATAATCAGATCAAGATAGCTCCTGAAGATCAGGCTAAAACAACCTTTATTACCCCTTGGGGGACTTTCTGTTGGAAAGTGATGCCATTCGGTTTGAAGAATGCAGGTGCAACCTATCAACGAGCCATGACTTATATCTTTCATGATATGATGCATGATATACTACATGATTATGTAGATGACATTATAGCTCGTTCTACTAAAGAAGATGACCATTTAGATGACTTGAGAAAAGTATTTGATCGGTTAAGGGAATATCTTATCCGATTGAATCCAACCAAATGTATATTTGGAGTTAAGTCAGGTAAATTATTGGGGGTTATAGTTTCTTTATGTGGCATCGAAATTGACCCTCTCAATATTACGACTATCACTGATATGCCCGCACCTACAAATATATCTGAATTACGGAGTCTACAAGGTAAGCTTCAAGCTATCCGTCGCTTCATCGATAAGCTAGCGGATAAAACTGGACCCTTTCTTAAGCTTCTTAAGAAGGATGTCTCTTTCCATTGGGACGACGAATGTAAGGAAGCATTTGAACTCCTCAAACAATATCTTCTTAACCCACCTGTACTTTCACCACCTAGACTTGATCGCCCATTTATCTTGTATATTTCTGCTTCAGATTTTGCTTTAGGAGCTATGTTAGCTCAACTTGATGATGAGAAAAGAGAGCGTGCTAATTATTACATTAGCAGAACATTAATTAGTTATGAAACCCGCTACACAACATTAGAGAAGTTATGTCTAGCAGTCATATTTTCTACACAAAAACTACGCCATTATATGCTCAGTCAAAAAACATACGTTATTGCTAAATCCGATCCCTTGCGGTATCTCATGAGTCGACCTTATTTATCTGGTCGCACAACGAAGTGGGTTCTTTCTCTAAGCGAGTTTGAACTCATGTTTATAGGATAGAAGTCTATTAAGGGTCAAATCATAGCAGATCAATTAGCTGCTGCACCCTTAGAGTCCACCCATCCCCTCGTCATTGAGTTTCCTGACGAATGCCTTAACCTAGAGGTGGATCATTCAGAGCAATGGTCCCTATACTTTGATGGAGCCCGATGCATGAGTGGGGCTGGTGCAGGTATTATTTTGATATCTCCATAGAAACATCTCATACCTCTATCCTTTAAATTAATGTTTGCCTGTACTAATAACACTACTGAATATGAGGCTCTAATCCTTGGATTACGAGCTGCCCTGGCACTAAAAATTAAAAATCTATTAGTTTTTGATGATTCTCAACTTGTTATAAATCAAATTAATGATGTTTATCAGACTAGAGATGATAAATTGTGCCCATATAAAGCATATGTATTACAATTAATATCTTTATTTGATCAAGTTACCTTGGAAGCTATTCCTAGAACTAGCAATCATGTGGCTGATGCTATGGCCGCAATTGCATCTCTTTTACCCTTGGAGTTAGATGACGAATATGCTACCATCATTATTCATCGACTCTAGGAACCCGCTTCAACTAAATCATGCTTGGAACCTTTGGACGTGTTTCTAATCAACGAAACTATTCCTGAACTTTGGTACACTGACATCCTCAATTTTCTTCAAAATGGGACCTTCCCTAAAGGTTTTAATAGAAACCAACATCGGTTATTACGTAGACGAGCAAGTCACTTCGTAATAATTGGCAATACGTTGTATAGGAGATCTTTTGAAGGTATCCTATTGAGATGTTTGAATCTAGAAGAGTCTAGATTAGCTTTGAGTGAAGCCCATGATGGATCTTGTGGGGGACACTTTAGTGGTAGCACCATTGCTAAGAAGCTCCTTAGGATAGGATATTTTTGGCCTACCATGGAGAATGATGCACATGATTACGTGCGCCATTGCGACAAGTGCCAAAAACACGCTGACCTTGTCCATGCGCCTGCACAAGAACTGCAGGCTATTTCATCTCCTTGGCCCTTTTCAAAATGGGGCTTAGACATCATCTAAAAAATCAATCCTATGTCATCTGATGGACATAAATTCATCATAACCGCCATCGAGTATTTTACGAAGTGGGTCGAAGCTATGCCCTTAGCTTCTTGCACTGGAACACAAGTTTCCAAGTTTATTCTTAATCAAATTATTTGTAGGTTCGAAATTCTTGCAAATCTCATCTCGGATAATGGAACTTGTTTCAAAAACAAAGATGTAAAGAAACTATGTCAAAAATATAAAATTCAACATCGTTGGTCCACTCCCTATTATCCTCAGGGTAATGGCCAAGTAGAAGCATCTAATAAAACATTAATTAAAATCCTCAAGAGACTGGTCAATAAATCTGGTCGTGATTGGCACATTCAATTATATCCTGCTTTGTGGGCTTATCGAACTAGCATTCATACTCCCATGGGCACTTCACATTTTGTTTTGGTTTATGGCGCTGAAGCTATTTTTCCCTTTGAACTAGAAGTTCCTTCTTTGGCTCTGCTACTTCAAGATACTGAAGTAGGAGATGAATATCGTGCTGGCAGATTTAGTCAGTTGGAACTCCTAGATGAGAAGCACATTAATGCTTTGGAGCATCTTCGTGCCTACCAGAACAAGCTCAAACGAGCATATCTCAAGAAAGTTCATAATCGATCCTTTGAGATCGACGACCTCGTCTTAAAAGAAAATAAAATAAATACTAATGCAACTAAAGACCTTAAAGGCAAATTTGAGCCTAACTGGCTTGGGCCATATATTATCACTGCTAAATTTGGATTGGGAGCATACAGATTAGCTACCTTAGATGGTAAAGATCTTAAAGAACCTATGAACATTATGCATCTTAAGCGCTATTATGCATAAATATGGTAATTTCATCATTGTATATATTATACATATTGTCTCATATTAGTAATTCATATAAAAATTTCAAAAACAATAATATTATGTATTCTCTCAATTCATAAATTAAAATCAAAATATAAAAAAATCAAAATCATCAAAATCCTCAAAAACATCTTCTATTTTGCACCTGTCAATTCTTGAAGTATTGCAGTTATATTTTTAGTTATTTTGGATAAATTAGCATTTATCTGGAATCCCTCACTTTCACACTCACATGAATAAATATCTTGATCTTATTTGGTATGATTATTAATCTCTCTTATATCGAAGTCCACAGTTGAATTAAATAAATTTTTGAGCATAGAGAACTGATCTTGTTATTTACTTGAACCAAGTACACCTTTTCACATTAAAATGATTTCATTGCAAATTCAAAATGATGCTACACAGTAGAAGTGGTCTCTTGAGCGAAAAGTTTCCCCTGCTATCCTATCATGCACATGGTCTAGAATATTTGAGAATTGAAAAAAGGACAAGCTCACCCCTGCCCAAAATAAAAATCCCTTGCTCTACAACCAATCCGAGCAAGTATCCCTAGTATAGGAAGAAAAAGAAAAAGAAAAAAGAAAATCAAGAAAAATCATGAGAAAAAGAGAAATTATTCAGAAGCATTATTTCAGTATCATTTTGTACCATCTCAACAATATTTCAGCATTATCTCAGTGTCAAGCAAATACAAAAAAAAAATAGAAAAAGAAAAGAAAACTAAAAAGCAAAAAGCAATAAATCCTTCCCCCCCCTTTTGAAAGAAGGAAGTGTGAAGCTTGAATCCCTAGAATTCTCAATTATTCGAAAATCATGAGGTAAGCCCCATAACAGGTGGTTTGTGCCCAACCTGCTTGGCCTTGGGTAATTCCTTTTGCGTGGTGACATGTCTATCACATTAGCGACCTTCTTTTGTATAGACCTATGTCCGCTTATGGATCAGCTAGCTCTTGATGACCCGACTTACATAGTAGTTTGGTACGGTTACATGCATATAAATCATGGTCAACGAACACTCATTTGGTTAATTCAAATTACTTGTATCAAATTATCTTGCTCAAAATTAGTAAATGAACATTACAATTGCACACACTTTTGTGTTTGAGAGATTTTGTATCATTATGATAGATCAAGATCGGCAATGAACTCACGTATGCACACGGGGTTCCTTATAAATCTAAATTTTGTCTTTGAGATAATTTAAAATATTTATTCAAATCTTCTGGAATAATTTGACTTTCTTACTTGAGAATATCTGCTTAGTGTAAAATCAATTAAATACATTTTTTTCAAAAATCCAAAATTTTCTTGCAAAACATGTTCAAAAATCTAGCAATAAAGTCACATTTATATATTTTCGACTTTCGCAACGATGGTATAGTTCCTAAACCTAAATTGGAATTTTATGCCTAGTGCAAGTCCTCATTTGTATATTTTCTTGTTTATCTCAAAATCAAAAAATCAACTATGCAATAAAACTATTATATCAATTTCTTCTTTGGATTTCGCGATGATGGTATAAGTCTATACCTAAAATTCTATGCCTAGCGCAAACCATAGTTCTAATTTTATTTCCCATTTATTTAATCCATAAAAGCATATGGCTTAAATCATTATGTTACACAATTGTGCTTTAAAAAGAACGAAAACTTTCCTATTTCATTTCATTATGTCAACATTCATTTTTTTGCGACGATGATATAACTCCTAGGGAATTGTTCAAATTTCTATTATACTTAGGAATTTTATGCCTAGAAAAAATCATATTTTTAATATTTCATGCATAATATTTTCATGGAAATCTGAAAATAAATCATCACTATCATCATTTTCATCATCACAACACAAAGTCTTAAGAAAGTCTCTTAAGCACCCTTTTACTTGTAGCAATATTTCTCTCATAATGGGATTAGCTTGATGACCTAGCGAGCGATGACTCCATGAAATGGTCATGTAACAACGACAATGTCCTTTGAAATTATTGTTAGAAGTCATTTTATTTTCATCAAAACACACCACAACAACCACTTTGTTTACATCAGATTATTTCATTTAATTTTATAGCATGACATAAAATTATACTATTTTCAAAGACATAATTACATGAATAGTCAATCAACAATTAAAATATTAAAGCATCATAAAACATATGCACAAGTCATATCACAAAAATAACATCATATATATATCAAAAAATACATCATATCAAAATGGATTGGTATGCCATAATCTATACCCTAGCATACTCAATCATCTCAAAAATAGTCTATGTACAATGTGCATCTAGTCTCGAGAAGACCTCGAGCTCTCAGCCTCATCTCCTCTCCCGCCCTGAGGTGGAGGAGGTGGTCCCATCGAAGCCCATCCTATGTTGTGGGTCCTCGACATCAATCATGATGATGTCCTCGATGACCCCATCCTGATAGGCTCCGCAATACCGACTGGCAACTGTATCCTCTGGCCCTCTGGAACCAGCTAGTAGTACACTCCCTGATAGAATGCGGTCTGAGCAACCGACCATGCTAGCTCTAGAATGCTCGCCCCTCCGCCCCGAGCCCTGAGCCATGTAGCCTCATCCTACAGAGTCTGCACCTGAGCTCGTAGGTGGGCATTCTCCACCCGAAGAGCTGCCATCTCGCTACTCTCCTCCACCTCGACACCCTTGCCCCTATCGGGCGATGGTGGCCTATCCCTCTACTGAGGAGGGAGTCTTTCTCTCCTCTCCTCTCTCCTCTCCTCCCTCCTCTCTAGCTGTTGTTGTCTCTCCGGAGCCTATGGTGCTCTCTGATGTCTCTCCTAAGGAGGTCATCACTGATCCCTCCCTCTACGACCCCTCATTGCATCGATGGTAGCCTGGTGCCGTATCTCCATCCGTTGCACTATAGTGTGCATCGAACCCTATGCCCTCGTCATCCGAGGAGGGCGGATGCCTGCATACCAGGCATCATATCCATTTGCTACCCTCGCATCATCCCCATCCACTGGCTGAATGGGGGCATCATCAACATCTTGACTCCAAAACCTCTGCATGTCTAGAGCTTCGCTTAGTGTGGTACTATCCTACACAGTTCGAGAGTACTCATAATCCCTAAGACTAGGGATCCCCTGCTATAGATCGAACTGCCTCAAAACTTGATCGTAGTGGTGGAGCTCTACCTCTCCCCACTCTATCCTCAACCATATGACTCACCTGATGCGAGCCAACTCTTGTCCATCCTCTACCCACCCTGGATGCTCTCTCCATGGTCTCCAGGTGATCCGATCTAGGGTGAGGTCATCTAGCAACCTCCGAGACATTGGCAGATCTATCCATCACTGTGACCCTCTCTGGAGCCACCAATAGAAAACCTGGGGTCTCTCCCGGTCAACTCCTATCAGTGGAAGCCCTATCGGCCTCCGCACCATAATGTGCTCCCAGCACCAAACCTGTAGAAGCGATGTCAGCACCAGACATCGACCCCCCTTGTATACAACCCCGTAAAGGATCCTATACAAGCGGCATAGTACAAAGTTACCCCAAGAAAACCTGTATCCGTGGTCTCTCATGTCACAGACCACATCTGCAAGTAGCCATGGTAATCTGCATCCACTCTAGTGGCATAGAAGAAGGCCACCCACCACCCCTACCAAAACCTGGGTCAACCGAGACGCCCTAGGCATCCGCCTCAAAGCCTCGATGTTCACTCTGCCCTTCTCTAGGATGAAGCTCGGGTCCTCGCACAATCTCATCATGGTGTGGCCCTAATTGGCCGAAGGCATCATGAATCGACCATGTATGGGGATCCTCAAGATCCTCCATACATCCTCTAGAGTGGGAGTCATCTCCCCTATCGGTAGTCGAAAGCAGGATGACTTCGGATACCATCTCTCTGCTAGGGCTGTCAGTAGCCCCATGTCTATAGGAATTTATGGCATCTCTGCCACATGTTGTAGTCCTACCTTTGCCAATCTGTCTCGCTTGGCCTGATCGAGCATGGCCAAATCATCTTGTAGACCTCTCGTATTTCCACTCCTAACTCTTTAGCAATCCCCTTTGCAAAATAAGTAATAAAACAACAAAAATCATTAGTACATAATCATTAAAAAAAAATCAATTAAAATTAAATCATCCCCTAATCCTATATAAACTGGGATTTTCCTAGTTTATCCCCCTGACTCCCTCCCTGATCTCCCATCATTCGCATTTGTGTTTTCAAGTTTTGTTGCAAGATTTCACTGTGTTTCAACTGGAGGTAGCTCGGATCGTCGCAGGCGATTTAACTACAATTTGAGATGATCCTATCAAGATCGACAATGATCTTGTATGATTACAGATGATCTAGTCTGGAATTCAGCTTGGGGGCAATCAAAGCCCTGAGTTTTCATTCTCTATCTCATTTTCCTTATTTATTGATGCATTAGATTAATTTACTTCTATTTGCATCTTGGAGTTCATCTCATTTAGCATAATTGCATGATAAAATTCAAAATAAGTTTTCAAAATAGTGCATCTCATTTAATTTGATATCTGGATTTATCATTCAAACATCTATACTCTTATTTCTATCATTTTGCATCATTCTTGCAATTGTATTTTTGGTTTTTGGTGTCTGTTTTCTTAATTGCAGGTTTCTGATGAATTCACCTGACAAATTCGTCAGGTCGCTAATGATCTTGGGTGATCTTGGATGATCTCCTATGATTTGGGATGATTTTGTACAATTATAGACGATCCTGTCATATCCAGGATGATCTGGACTCCTACAAGCTTCAGAATCTTCATCAGACATTAGAAATTAGGTGTACTCTTCTCCATTTTATATATTCTCTTTATTCAATCACATTAGGATTCATTTATGTCTTCTATTTTCATGTAAATCAGAATCTTCATATAGAATAGCTTAGCTTCATTTTGGCCAACCTAGGAATCTGAATGATTGAACATAAAATGAACAAATCAAACCCCCTTTCAAACCTAGGCGTGGAAACTGCCACTCAAAGTTTCCTGGTGAACCCCACCATCCGTTGAAAATTCACCTTTATACCCCTCCCTCGAGAGGCGTGACCTTCAAAGGGCCTCTCCGTCCGAGGTATTGTTCCATCCTCTTCTCACCCCCATTTCGGGTATAGATCCTTTAGCCTGAAGGTAAGGGTGCAAAAAATTTGGGCGATACACTATTGTTGGGCTATTGTGTTTGCTGTTAGGCAGTTGGCTAGTTTGTGGAGTTAGTTTTATCTCTATGGTCTATATATTTTTCCTTAGATTGATAGTGTTTCTTTCATTATAAAATGTTTGGGGACTATTTCAAAAATCCTTCTTATATCTAATAAAAATATCCACATTAATGGATAACCTTGCTTAAAGAGTGTAATTCATTATTATTTTATTGTAAGTTAACCTCAAAATCAAGTTAAAATAAGCTTAGGTCTGAGGTGTAGACCAATTTATTTAGTGAAACCCTATAAGGGGGACAAACATCCAAGGTTCAAATATCGAGCTTCGTCATATTAGGTGCTTGTCTGTATTCCAATGTATTCTAGCAGTGTAAAATGTTCAACATGAATGTGGCCTAGTGGTTATAGGGGTGAACAGTGTGGATTACCATGGGGGATACCAATTCCACTAAGTTAATAAAAAAAATAAGTTAAAATAATCTTGAGATTAACCACTCATTTGGGTTTTGGTATCATTGAAAATACCCCTCGATGAGTAATCATTTGTAGCATATTATAATATATGAAAATATTATGGGGGTGCCCATGGGCACCCATCCCTTATTCCTTATCTCAAATCATGTCATTTATCTCTTTTCTTATTTTTTATCTATATGCTCTTTTATTTTTATCTTCTTCATTTTATTGCATATGATTGTAGTGAATGGATGTTTTGGGATATTTTTGAAAAATATTATGAATCTCAACACTCCATGGGAGTGTATCAATTTTTTGTGAGAAGCATTTTTCAACTACTATAATATATGACACTCCTTATTGTTATCATATTATTGAGTAATGAATTCTCCCAAGTAAACCTAAGTAACCAAGGTGTATAGAATAAAAAACTTATCTAGGTCAGGTGGGTGAAGAGTTGGAGTCTAGAAAATAAATTTCTTGAATTTGAGAAAGAACTTCGTACTTCAACCTTTCTTCAGTAAATCATTAAATGGATAATATTTAAAATCTAGCTCATGGATGAACCACCTAATGGCTCCAAGATTCTCCTATAAGGATTTGATATCTTTAATAGTTTGAGGGGAAGACATAACATCAATGGATTTAATATTGTCATGGTCAACATATTTCCCCCTATGAGATGCCATAAATATTAGTAGATTAAAACAAGTAGCACTAAACACACATTTCTTGGGATTAAATTAATTTATAGTGACATAATCGCTTAAATATGATACAAAGGTCAATTAGGTGGCTAGATTGATTTACCCAAGAGATCATCCATATAAGATTCCACTCTCTTTCTATTTGAGTCATAAAATACGGTTATCATAGATAGTTGACAAACAAGACCAACATTTATCAATCCAAAGGGTATGATGGCATAATAGAATTTGCTTCAGGGTGTTGTAAATATTATTACTTGATCCTTAGTGGAAATCTAGATTTGGTTATAACATGAACAAGCATCCATAAGGGACAATATTTCATACCTTATAGTAGAATCGATAATGGCATTAATAAAGGGTAAAGAAAATTTATCCTTAGGACAAGCTAGGTCGATGTTTAAAAAATTATAACAAATATTGATAACATTATTTTCTTTCTTATTCAAAAACATAATATTAGATTTCAACCCAAATAGTCATTTGGTTTGATAAAATTGACATATAACAATTTTTGGATTTAAATTTTGCATAGTTATTGAATGAGAGGAGAGAAGTTTCTTTGCTTTTATTGGATGAGAGTAGTATCCTCACAAGTAACATTGTTATGGATAACCAAATACTCATTCATTCTAGGCATGTTAGTATATTCCTAGGTAAATACATACTTATACTCCTCAAACAGTAAAAGTGGTGTATTCTTTGTTAGATAGACTAGTCCCAACTTTGATTATGTATGGTTGATTAGGGGTGTCTATGTTAATATCCATACTAGGTTTAACATTCATGATAATTTCTTCTTTAAAATGGTCTAAAGTAGAGGAAAGTTCTCTAATTTAGAATCAATCTCAACTAGGCAAACATAATTATACCACTTATGCCTCCCCTAGTTAGAATTGGATTCTTGAAGAAACCCTCTCTTATGGTATTGCTAGGCAATTATTTCCTCCCTAGCATATACGAACTCTAGGATGTATTCATCATTAGGTAATGATGAGAGAAATATGACTCAACTTACTACTCCTTATCCCTCAACCTAAAGAGGTGAAAATATAGTTAAAATTAAATATAGGGATGTGCGTACTAGGGTATGGTTCTAATTGATTTTAAAATTCTATCAAAGAATTAATGGCAATCCTAATTCCTAATTTAGAAGAAAACTCAGCTTCAATCAAGTACCTTGTTAGACAAGAGGGTGTAGGATCAATCAAACTATCAAACCACTTGTTAAATGACCTTTCTATATAAGAAAACATTTCAAAATTTAAAAATAGGATATCAAGGATAAAAATGGATGTCTAGCCATTCACTATTTCTCAAAAATAAAATAAGCCAACACCATATTAAGAGGTTATCTCAATTATAGAGAAATATTGTTAGAAATATCATATAATGTAGGCACAATAGGGTATCATAGGCTAGACAATTATCATGGATTGTTAAAACAATAAGAATAGACCCAAAAATTGTTCATGGGTCTAGGTGGATTGGTAAGTTGGGATGTTTACCGAGAGGAGACCTAGGTTCCAATACCATGGGTGTGCCCATGCATAGCCAGTAGCTCGATCTGACTCCTCTGTGTGTTGCACCTGACTGATGATGGCGATTTATTTCTTGCTTGTCCGGCGGTCCCCTTCATGCCACATGTTGAACCAGACTAACGAAGATGGTACGAACCCTGTGCATCCGAGGTCCCCATCTCATGTCGAGTTACCATTAACAAGATGGTGGGTGTGTTGGAAGCCTTCGTTGATAGTTTGAACCTTGCCAGCTACGCTGGTAGTTACTAAAAATTGTGATTGTAACCAATTCATCTATGTAACAAAAAAAAAAGAATAGAATCAAAAATGGATAGAAAATAAATCATGATTGATACTACCACTATAAAATGCAATTCTAGTTTTGTTGGAGAAACCTCAATAATGGATAAGTTGATAGTGGATTGTGATTTATGACAGTTAAAAACAATGTGGAAATTGATATTTTTAGAGATAAAACAAAGAATTGGTATATCTTCATAGTAATTTTAAAACTAATGGATTTTAGCCTTTATTGAATGCCTAGGCAGGGAAATATTTTATGTTTCACTTAGCCCATTTGAAGGTTTTGATGTAGTGATAACATAAACATTAGCCATTCATAGTTTATCTAGCCTAGTTTTATATTGATAATATTTATCATTTCTAAATGTACAATAAGCAAATAAATTATTGCTATCTCCATAAGCAATTTTACAACAAATTATATCAATTTGATTACCATCATCACCTAAAATAGGAACTTCCATTGAACCTATTTGGGAATGCCCAACACCCATATTAGAAATAGGAGAAGTAAAATGAGCATTTTTAATTTTAATATTAAAGGATTGATTCAATCAAAGTAGAATTGTCATGGTCATAATTTCTATTCCAAATGCAAAATTTGTTAGGATCATATCATACAAGTGGTTCAAATCTATCATTAAAATAATAAACTTTTTAATCTTAGGTGGTAGACATATTTTGAGAATATCTTGATGGGTCCACTGAGGCATAATATTCTTAGGTCTGAAAGCACCCCCATATTTGGTAAACATGTGTACAATAACTCCAACTATCTCTAACTCATGAGATGTATCTTTGATAGCTATATTACAAATCCTATCCTGTAGAACATTTTAGTTAGGGCTTTTAGGTTTGAAGGATTTTTTGATTTGTTTATTTTTCTAATGTTCAAGAATTTTAACAAAGTTGTATAACCTTATCTAAGTAGGTAAACCACAAGGGTTATGTTACTATATATTATCCTAAAAAGGTGGTCTAAGTTCTTTTATTATAACAACCTCTTTAGTTAAGTTCTTTTTAGAGTAACATTTAAGTCTTTTCCACCTCATGTGGAAATAAATAATAGATTCATCAAGGATTTGTTTAGAATTCACAAAAAATATTCTTTACCTCCATCACAGTCCATCATAGCAATGGCATCATCAAATTCTTATTTCAACCATTTAACAAAAGTATTGTAACCAAAAGAACTGAGCAATAAAATAAATGTAACACAGAGAAACGAGAATTGCCAAAATTGTTTTCTTTATTTTATTTTGATACAATTGTTACAAACGGATCTTGGATTGCCCCAAATGTGTTTGGGACAATGTTACAATGCTCTCTCTGTATTGATACAAATGAATGATGATTTGGTAGCATGGGGGTTCTCCAAATCTTCAGGGGCTCGTGCTCTTCGTTCTTCCAACTGCAGTCCAAGGTGAGTGGGCTTTGGTATCCAACAAGGGACCACTCTAGCTACAACAACTTCTCCAAGGTACCTGTCACCTACACACATTCAAACCAACAAAGGGATTAGTAGCACCTGTATATTTGAGCAATAAAATCAATGCTATGCATAAAACCCTAAGCAGATAATTATACGAAACAAATGATAGAAACAATTAACAAATAAAGCCTTGCTAACACAAAAATTACTGATCTCCGTTGAAAAACTATGTTTGGCTCTCGGGACTGTGGAACCGTGGAAGCGCGGTTGTGGACTGGAAATCGTGGACCTACGGTTGTGAAACCGTGGATGCGCATTTTTGACTGTGAAACCATGGACGAGCGGTTTTGGCTGAAGAACAGATTGCCTCGGGATTCGAACCAACGGTACGGAATAAAGCTCATGCTCGCAATTTCTCGTTGGGTCTAGATCGATTTTGGTAGCCTATCGGTATGCAAATTCAGCTCCCTTTTCTTGGTGGAATAATGGTGCCTTTATAGGCCTCTTGGGGTTTTGGAGGGAAATGGGAGGTGGCAAGCCCAACTTGCCAAGTGGTAAATCTGGACTGCCAGGTGGAAGGGGCAGTTATAGTGAGTCACCCAGTGTGGCTCACTTAACTGGGGGTGATGTGGCTTCAAGTGGAGTGGGATATGGGATGTTGTTTTATGTGAAGGGACAAGGGGACAACAATAAATGAGTTGTGGCATGGGTGTTGGGAATCTGCCCCATGTGCAAGGACAAGGGGGACAAGAGTGGGTAAGATGTGGCAAGGGTGTTGGATGAAGTGTCCAGGACACATGTCCAATGGGTAGGCAGGGTATCCTAGGGTGATTTTCCAGATTTAATAAATTTGGGAAAATAGGATAATGTGCAGGATTTTATATCCCTAAGTTAGAACTTAGGCATATATTTTTATTATGCAGGATTTGATGGTGGGGTGGCAAATGTGGTTTAGAAGGTGTTGGATTTTGGTGTCTACAGTTGCCCCTTTTTGTACTGCGTTGTGTACAACACAATGCGGTGCAAAAACTAATGACACTCGACTTTTATTTGATGAGTGGACTCAACTCTCTTTGGTGTGGCAAAATGAATGATTGTTGTAAATAAAATTTTAATTTGCGTGCTTACCCCCTCAATTGGCGAGTGGGTAACGAATGAGACCCAATGGCCAATTGAAAGTGTATTTTTTTGTTGCCCCAAGTTAATTGTGGACTTTGTTCTGCTGAATATCTTTGGTTTATTGACATGCAAGTAATGAAGTAAAGGAACCAATCATCCTAGGCGCTTGTCCTAGTGACTGTTAGCAATTCCATTATGCATTTGGATGGATATGTAATTTACCGTGTTTTGTAACCCCACGGAGTAGGCGTCATTTAACCTCGGATTGTTTGCATTGAACTTTGTCTTGAAATTTGGTGCATTTTTTTTTTAAACATGGTTGCACATACCTAAAACCGTGTTTTAACCATAACGGGGTCTTGGTTTAGTCCGCAAACATGGACTTGCATTTTTATGCACCTCAAAAAATACGGATGCACATTTTCCATCATGAACTACGACTATAAATGGGCCAGGTGCCTTGTCATTTTCATATTTGCCATTTGTCATCTACTTATTGGTGAGAGTGATGAGTGAGATGGAGATTGGTGAGGGTAGCGGTGGCGGAGGTGACGTTGGTGGTGGCTCGGCTGGAGCGGAAGCTGGCGTCCGCTATGCCGAGGTAGGTGGTCTTGTCCTTTTAGTTTAGGCTTCATTATTGTTTGTGTGTTTGTTTTTTTTTTTTTATTTTTTTTTTTTAATTAAGTGGGGTTGGTAATGAACTTTTTTTTTTTTTTTTTTTTTTTTTTTTTTTTTTTTTTTTTTTTACTAGGGGTAGGTTTTTTTTTATTTTTATTCACCTAGGGGTAGGTGAAATTTTTTTTTTTTTTTTTTTTTTTTTTTTTTATTTATGATCACCTAGGGGTAGGTGATTTTTTTTTATACTAATGTATTTTATGTTTATTTGTTTTTAGGTGAAGCTTCTTGATGCTCGACATAGATGGTCGAGGGCTATTCGAAAAGTGCAGAAGGCACTTTCTGATGATGATTGGACTTTTGGAGACCATCGGTCTTGATGGATGCGGGCAGTTGGGAACCGTCCGAGCTGATGAGGATCTTGCTTTTGCGCTGGTTGAGCATTGGGATCTAGATAGGGGGACCTTTCAGCTTCCTACGGGGGAGATTACTATTACCCTCGAGGATATATACAGGATTCTATGAGTTCCTATCGAGGGTCTAGCTATTCGAGTTGGCCTGGATAAGGAGGCATTGTATCCTATATATGGTGAGTTGTGGGATGTGGACTACAGCAAGGGTGACATTTGCTTATTTGGATTTATTTCATGATGAGAGTCTTGGTGCAGTGCCTACATTTCTTATGTATATATTGAGCAACATATTGTTGCCCAATTCCATGGGGTCGAGGATCCCATGGAATCAGGTTCCTATAGTGCTTGGTTTGATTGGTGACCCTCGACGGTTGGCTTGGGCTCCCACTCTTCTGTGCCAGATCTACAATGAGTTATATGAGGTGAAGAGACGAGGGTGAAAGGGGGTTGCCTATAGTTTAGTGCTCCAGATTTGGTCATGGGAGCATATTATCATTGGACGTCCTATTGGTCTTCCATGTTCCTATGATGCTTCTTCTCCTCATGCTTTCTGGTAGCTTCTTAGCGAGGAGGTCAATCGTCTATCAGTGGGGGCATCAGAGTATAGAGATATTCTTAGCTCACTGACTAGGGACTTGATGAGCTGGCACCCATGGAGGGGCTTGGCATGGGTTACTGATGTGGTAGAGCTTCATCGTATCAGGCGAGGTCAATGGGTTATTGGTGCTCATCTCAGGGAGATGGAGTACATTCAGTTTAGTCGGGTGCAATGGTAGTTCAGCTTGGTTTAGGGTGTTCCTGATGCGCCTATCACTTATAGGCATCGAGGAGATGAGTTGGGGCTTCCTGTTACTCCTAATTTTTGGAGGGTTGATGACCCTATGGATGACCTTAAGATAGAGCTACTAGATTTGGATGATGTGGGTACTACTCTTGAGTATGATGCTTGGTTTGCTTCTCAGCCTCTCTAGACTCCGAGTTTGGTTGTTGATAATGAGGGTAGTGGTGATGAGGTAGAGATGGTAGGGTGGGTTCCTTGGTCGATGAAGCATCGATGAGGTAGTTCTTTTGGGGTTGAGGCTACGACTAATGTACAATAGTCGATGGGGGGAGGTGGAGATGGGGATGGTGAGGGGGATGTCCCTCCTCGATGGATAGAGGAGGATTGGGATTTGCTATAGGCTGAGTGTGATAGCCTGGATTTAGAGGTGACTCACCTAAAGGGTGAGTTGGCATGGTACCAGGGTGAGGTGACTCATCTTCAGGCTGAGGTGGATAGTCTACGGGGTGGACCTAGCAACGATGCCCTTGCTACGAAGGATGCAGAGATTACTAGGCTTGGAGGTGAGGTGACTCGACTAGAGGGTGAGCTTACTCGGTTATAGGTAGGTTCAGGTGGAGGTGACACCACAACTACTATTGTTGCTCTTCGAGCAGATATTTCTCAGAGGGTTGCTCGATAGGGTGCAGATTTGAGGAGCCTGCACAAGAAGGCTACCTATATTGAGATGTTGGAGAACATCTTGCATGAGCGATAGATTCCTTTGCCTATTCCTCCTTCATCGTCAGTGGCTACTACTAGTCGAGGGACCGAGACGAGTCACAGGACTCATCGACCATCGAGCTCTCATGGGGCTACCAGTTAGCTGTGGCATGTTTCTCTTTTTGTATTTTATGTTTTTCTATTTTGCTATGAGCCTTGGTGCTCTGATGTATACAACCTATGAGTATTTTGTACTTTGAGACCTCCATATTATATATATATACATGGCTTTTATATTGGTTATCTCTTGTGTTAATGATGATTTATTTATGTTTCATTAGAATGTTCTATTATTGTTTATTGATGTAAATGCAATTTAATTATGCATGTGTTTGTTCTATGATGATTTATTGTTTTCATTTGATGTTTTTGCATTTATTGTGTCAAATATTAATGCAAACTAATATGGAATATGCAGTTAATTAAATGTTTATGTATACTATATGATGGAATGCATGGTGTTCATGTGATATTTTTATAGCTCAGAATATCATTGACCATTACTTGTTCATTGTTGCAATTGGGGGTATCCAACTTGATGACTTTATGTGGGTGATGTATGATGTAGATATGTATGTGATTATGGAAGAATATATGGATGTTGATATGGAAGATGTTTTGGTTTTTGATTTTTAACAGTGGAATATTTTCAAAGACTCAAACAACCTAGTGATATCAACAAACTTACTTGACTATTGTCTAACTTTCTTTAGGACCAAGGTGTGTGCAAGTGAAGTTTATTTACTAAATCTTGAGCATGGTAATGACCCTAAGCAATCAAGAACCAGTGTATGTGAATGTGAAGTTCATTAACCCATTATGAGTAAATTGGATGTGACCTATTATGGGATTTACCAAGTAGCTAGCTTGTCCGTATGTGCGGTCAGAGGTCTCCCTTTTTGGGAGAGAGACATGTCGCCCTGCATGAGTTTACTCCACTGCCAGTCAAGCGTCTATAGCCCCGGTGGAGGCTCACTCCATAGTCCAATGATCTGATATTTAGGCTTTGGGGATGACTACATAACTTTCTGAGGGGAATGTAGTACGATCCTTTCAGCTTTAGGGATCTGTGGTGTGTGCATGGAATTAATTTTGTATAGAGTTTTGGGGAATCAGATTCTCAACCGAAGTGTGATGAGAATGTGATCCTATCCTTACTACTCTACATTTTGTTTATATTTGGAGAGGAATTGTGATAGTGGTGAAAACCACTATTTTTTATTTTGGACTATGTTGCATGATAGGACAAGCGAGGAATATTATCTTTTCACTTCAAGGTGCTACCCAAGTTTGGCGTTATCCTTTTCTTACTCAAAATGTTTTTAAGATGTGAAGAAGTGTGTTTGGTGCAAGATTGTTTTGGGGTCAATCGATGATACTCAAGACCTTTTTAATGTGAGAAAAGTGCTTTGGTCCTAAAGAAAATTGGACATTTTATGAAAGTTGGTTTTACACTAGACATGGTTGAGTGACTGAAAATTTGATTTTATGACATAGGAACAACATATATGGGTGTAGCGTTTGGTGAATTGCGTAAATGCCTTAGTTGGGTACCCCCAATTCTTGGAACTTGTTTTTCTTTGGTCATATCATCACCACTACAAAAGATCACTGAACATGGGATGGGATGGATGCAATTATATTTTTTTTTTTTTTTAATGCAGCTAATTGCGTATGATATGTTTATTGCAATGCAAATTTATTGAAATTCTATTTGATATGTGAATGTAATGTGCAAAATTAAAATTTTGTGATATGAATATTATCTATGTGATATGCGAATGCAATGTGTAAAATGCATGTAAAAATGTTTATATACAATGTAAAATGTATGCAATTTTTTTTTAGCCATGTATATATATATACATATGTTGCGTCAATTTATGCATAAAATGCCTTTAGGTGCATTATGTTTAATGGATCTGGCTCCAACTTTCCTTCTAAGTTGGCAAGTCTATACGTTCCTAGTCCCAACTTATGCTTTACAATATATGGGCCTAACCAATTAGCCATAAATTTATCTCTCAAGTGTGGCAATGCATTGGTATTTTGTTGATTTTCTTTGAGCACTAGGTCCCCTACTTGAAATTCGTGAGGATGGACTTTTGCATTGTAAGCACGTTTGATTCTGTCTTGATATACTCGCAAATGCTCTAGAGCGTTGATGCATTTTTCATCAATAAGTGTCAATTGGTCAAGACGTGCTTGTCTAGCGGTGTCATCATCCATGAATTCCTGTAATGTGATTCTCAAGGAGGGTATCTCGAGCTCAAAAGGTAATATAGCTTCAACACCATAAACTAATGAAAATGGTGTTGCTCCCGTTGGCGTTATGATGCTTGTTCTGTAAGCCCATAGTGCCAAAGGAAGTTGAGTATGCCAATCTCGATGATTTTCTTTGACCAGTTTCTTGAGAATGGATACTATTATTTTGTTGGTTGCTTTAGCTTACCCATTTGCTTATGGGTAATAAGGTGTTGAGAAACTGTGTTGGATATTGAATTTGTTGCACAAGGCTCTAACATCCTTATTCTTAAATGACTTCCCATTATCAAAAATGATCTTAGAGGGTATTCCAAAATGATAGATAATATGCTGAAGTATAAACTCCGCTATTCGAGGTCCAATCGTAGTGGTCATTGGAATTGCTTCCACCCATTTTGTGAAGTATTCCGTAGCGGTTATGATGAATTTATGTTGTCCTGATGAGGCAGGTGATATTTTACCAATCAAATCGAGGCCCCATTGTGAAAATGGCCAAAGACTTTGAATGGGTTGTAGAGCGTGTGATGGTACATGAGTCAAATTGGCATGATGTTGGCACTTTTGGCACTTTTTGACATATTGACAATAGTCACTTTCCATTGTTGGCCAATAGTATCCCATTCACAATATTCTCTTTGTGATGGCCATTCCACTGAAATGACCACCACAAGTACCATCATGGGCTTCTGCTATAGCTCATTCTACCTCAATTGGATCTAGACATCGTAATAATATTCCATCATACCCATGTTTATACAACACGTCCCCCAAGAGAGTGAAACGAATTGCTTTTTGTTTGAACGTTCTTTTTGTAGTTCGTGTCATTTCTATTGGGAGTGTTCCAGACTTGAGAAAGTCTCTTATTTCATCAAGGTAAGAATTGTAAGGTTCAGCATGTATCAAACAAACATTCTTCTCACCTGTAGATTCTGCTCTTTGAATTGATGGTTTTGACACTGTTGTTATGATTAGCGGTTGTACTTCTCCATGCTCATTCTTAGGGATGAGAGATCCCAAAGAAGCCATTGCATCCACAAATCTATTTGTCGATCGGGGTAGGTTACTAATTTCATACCAGTCAAACTTTTCTAGCAACTTTGTTGCTACTTCATGATATTGCTTTAAAACTGGTTCTTTACATTGATATTCTCCTTTTACTTGGTAAACAACTAGTTGAGAATCACCAAAAATGCTTAGTCTTTTTATGCCCATTGCTATAGCTGATTGAAGACCCAATATTAAGGCTTCATACTCTGCATTATTGTTAGTGCATGTGAAGTCGAGTTTGAATGATAAAGGAATTGGTATTCCTTCGGGTGTATAAAACACGACTCCCGCACCTTGTCCTTTTTTGCACTTAGATCCATCAAAGAACATTGTCATGTCTGCTTCATCCTCAGGAGGGACTAACTCTTCTTGTTCTATGATAGAGAATACTGAATCATCTGGGAGCTCAATGATTAGTGGTTTATCATTTTGTAAAGGAGCTTCAACTAGTTGATCAACTATCACTTGACCTTTTATGGATTTTTGACTTATGAATTCAAGATCGAATTCTGTTAAAAGCATTATCCATTTAGCTGTACGGGTGTTGTTGTAAGTGCGAGTCATCATGTATCACAGAGGATTTTCTCTAGCTATGACATAAGTAGTGTTGCTTAGCATATAATGTCTAAGTTTCTTAGTGGCAAAAACCACTGCTAAACACAACTTTTCGACATAAGCATATCTTGTTTCGTAACTTACCAATGTTCGACTAATATAGTAAATTGCTTGCTCCTTATGATTTTCATTCTTTTGTGCAAGCATTGTCCCTAGTGCAAAATCTGTTGCAAAAATGTATAGGTAAAAAGGGACTCCTGTTCGAGGTGGCGTAAGAACTGGTGGTGAAGCCAGATACTTCTTTATGTCATCAAATACCTCTTGACATTCAATTGTCCAAGAGAATGTCACCCCCTTTTGTAGCAAGCGGTTGAAAGGCCTGCATTTATCTGAGAGTTGTGCAATGAATCATCGGATAGATTGGATCTTTCCTTGTAAGCTACGCAACTCTTTCAAGTTCTTGGGAGGTGGCATCTCTATTATAGCTTTTACCTTACCTGGGTCCACTTCAATGCCTCGCTTGGAGACAATGAATCCTAGAAGCTTTCTTGATGTGACACCAAATACACACTTCTTAGGATTTAACCTTACTTTATGTTCTAGCAATCGATCGAATGCTTTTTCCAGGACTTCAATGTGCTCAAGACGTGTTTTTGATTTAGCAATCAGGTCATCTACATAATCCTCGATGATCTTATGCATATAGTCATGAAATATGTACGTCATAGCACGTTGATATGTAGCTCCTACATTCTTAAGTCCAAAAGGCATCACTCTATAACAGAATGTACCCCAGGGTGTTGTAAATGTTATCTTATGTTGATCTTCGAGATTAATTCAAATTTGGTTGTATCCCGAGAAACCATCCATTAAGGAAAGCATTTCATGGCCAGCACAGGAGTCTACTAGTTGATCGATATTAGGCAAAGGAAAATCATCCTTGGGACATGCTTTGTTTAAATCTCAAAAATCAGTGCATACACGTATCCCTCCATTCGGTTTGCGAACGGGTACCATATTTGAGAGCCATTCTGGGTAGTCAATTGGTACTATGAAGTATACATCCAATAACTTTTGTAGCTCTTCTTTCATAATTAATGCAACTGTTGGATGGACTTTCCTAAGATTTTGCTTGAAAGGCTTTGCATCTGGTGCTAAAGTAAGGTTGTGGACTACCAAGTCTGGGTCTAAACCAGGCATGTCTTTATATGACCATGCGAACACTTCTTTCTTTCTCATCAGCACATTGATTATGCATTCTTTTTCTTCTACGGATAAATATTTTGTGATTTTGACAATTTGGGGATTGTCCGCGTCTTGACTAAGGTTCACATCTATAGATTCTTCAATCAGCATGTGAGAACCTTCCTCTAGTTGATGTGGAGTTGGGATGAGGTGGATATCATCCGCCACATTTTCAAATGTCTCAGGGGCTTCCCCCTCTATTTTAGTTTGAAAAACTGAGTGATTTGATGATGAAGGTTGTTGTGAAATATATGCATTTGAAGCATGCAACAACTCTTCGGATAGGATAAATTCGGAAATGGATGGTGGGGATGAGATCCTATCCATGGCAATGAGGCTAGTGTCGATATGGATCGGCTTTGCCTCATCATATGGATTGCGGAGTGGGGTGAGAAAATCAACAGAAATCATGTTGACTTGATGGAAATGGGGTGGCTATGATTCGAGAGGTGATGACTCATCCTCTCTAGGTTGCAACTGACCTAATGTGTGTGATTGGCGGTGTTGCATATGATGCCAATATGATGGAGGAGGTTCTAGTTCAGGACTCTCATGCTCTTTGCTTAGCCGAAAGAGAGTGCGGTCTATTGGGAACTTCTTTTGGTACCAGTCATCTCTTCGAATAGATTCTGCATACACTATCTCTTCTTGAGGATCTTCTACTTCCTGGTTAAGTCCTTCATGATGTGCCTCTTTTGGAGTATTTCCCTAGCTTGCATTTCATGCATATGATTAAGATATATCATTTTAGTCTCATCTTCATAATCATCATCGCTTATCCAGAAGCCATTAGCATTGGTATGAGGTCCCAGAATGAGTGGTGTGTAATCTGGCCTAAGGTAGGCCATCTCTATTGGATCTTCGTATTCTGGTCCTTGTTGTAAGGCTTGCTCTAGGAAAGCTCCAATTTCATGAGGGTAAAAATTGTAGATTAGGTATTCACCATCTATATCATCATCCTCATCATTAGGTTCATCCTCTTGGTCACTTTCTTCTTCTTCTTCGCACTCAATGTCAAGTTCTTGGAAGGCATGATTAAGAGAAGAGCTTGCGATGGAAGGTCTATAGCCTAGACCGGAGCGGTCACTTGGCTCTCTATATTTTGGCTCAACAATGTGGTGAGGACCTTGTTCATGTCGTCCAAGTCCATATCCTTACCAATTAACCCTTTGAAAGTATCTCATTGGGAATGTTGGGTTAGATAAATAATCAATGTCTTCATTAAACTCTTGTAAAGGGTCCTCATCCGGAGGAGATGGATCAGATGAAGAATCTACTCCCCCATATATGAAATTTATTGCATTTGATTGAGAACCCATTATGTATATCTCACCTATGGCTAAAGGTGGGTCACGAGGGTGACCATAATCTCTGGTTGACTCAATAGGTGGTGTAACTGTGACACTTTCAATAATATACTCGCCAATACCAGGACTGGCGAGATGTACTGCAACTCGAGAAGGTTGGGAGGCTGATGGCTCGGTGGATGAAGAGGGTTCTTCTGAGCTAGCTTGTGGCTCTAATGGTGGTGGTGGATTTTCTCTGATAGGTGGCCCTATTTGTGAGACTACGGGTTGTGAGGTTTGTGGTTTGCTAATGGATGGAGTGGGTTGTGTTGTGAATATGAATGGTTTTTGTGGATCTGGTAGTGTGGTGGATGGAGTTGGTGGTTGGTTGGTAGGATGATCAAGTGTGATTGGAAAATGATATGTAGTGTTTGAAGGTTGAATTGAGCTGACACTTTTTAATGCAAAAGTTGGGTCAACTATGGGCAATTCTTCTTGGATGGGGGCTTTTGATGAGGTGTTACTAGGTGGAATGGTCCTGATGGTGAGTGGCTGGATAGTTAGGTGTGTTGATGGAAGCAAGGGCTCATACGGGTTTGAAATTAAGTTGCAGTACTTGAAAGGTTCTATGTCAACTGGTATACAATGTACTTTACCTTCATGTACATACTTTAAGCATTGATGCAATGTTGAAGGTACACACTTCATTTCCCTAATCCAAGGGCATCCAAGAAGTATATTATATTGCATTTCTCCTTCCAAGATGTGGAAGAGAACATGTATTGTTTTCACCCCCACGGTGACAGGAAGAACAACATTTCCTATAGTTGAGCATAAAGCGTCATTAAAATCCCTAAGGGTGAAGGTGGATGTTGTGATGTGTGATGATGGGATGTTGAGTTTCTTCATTGTAGGTGTGGTGATGAGGTTGATGGAGGAACCGGTATCAATGAGAACTCTCTTGAATGGCTTCCTGTCAATGTGAGCTACTATGTGCAATGGTGGATCGGGTGAATCTACCAAAATTTGATTTTCCTCGAAGTCATAAAATGCTATCGAGGGTTCCATGCACTTTTGCACACTCCCCACAAAGGAATTGAATGCATTGGGGTCTTCTGATTGTACTTGGATAGACTTTAAGATTTCCATAAATGCTTCCCTATGGGGTGCTGATTGTTGTATTAGCTCATAAATTGATAATTTTGTTGAAGCTATTTTTAAACTTTGTGTTAACCGGCTATTTAAGGTGACAACTGGGTGATTATGAAAAGGTGGTGGTGGAATGTTTGGTCCAAGTTGTATGGGCACATTTGTGGGTTGTGTTGTTGGAGCTTGAGTTGTGCGGTTAGCTTATCTCTGTCCACGGGTGACTATACTGATAGCCCCTACAAAACCTTGTGGTAGTTGAGACACATAATTAACCTGATTGGGAGGAACTGTAGAAGTTGATGCTCCCATCGGTTGTTGATTTGCCTCATGATGTGGCAAAGGTGTCTGATAGATGCCGAGGTTTTGATTATTTTGGGCTAATGGGTTGTCAACTTTGATTGTACCCGCTTCCAATAAATCTTGCACAATACCTTTGAAACCATGACAACCTTCGATGTCATGTCCTCTTTGTCTATGATAGATACAAAATAGGTGCTCTTTATAACCTTTTGTCTTTGGTTTGTTAGGATCCTCAGGTTTCATCTCCGGTAATGTAAAGAGTTTTATCGCATACAAATTTTGGAAAACTAATGAATATGGCTCTTGTACTGGTGTGTAATTTCTTTTTGGCTTAAAATGATGTTGTTGCCTTTCTACAAGTTGTGTCTGATTTTGTGCTTGTTGTGGGGGTGGAACCGCTTGATAATTCAATTGTTGTGGTTGTTGTTGTTGTTGGGGTTGTTGGATTTGTGCTTGGGTTGGTTGATTTAACTATGGTTGGCCCAAGACTATCTGGTTAACCTACGCGGTCTTGGATGGACCATGGTTATTCCCCTTTTGATTCTTATTGTGCCACTCTTTCTTCTTAGGCTTTATCTCACCTTCTTGAATTTTTATCTCTTCTATAACCTTTGCTTGGGCAAGTGCCTCATCGAATGTTCTATACTATTGTAGTTGTAGTAATGAAGAGATGGGCCTAGCACAACTCTTCGTGAACATTCATATTATCTCTGACATAGGGAGAGAAAATGGTAGCTTGATCATGATTGCCCTCCATCGATTGCCAAAGTCATAGATTGATTCATCATCATATTGTTTTAGATAAATCAAATCAGTCAATGTGGTTTGCTTTCTGACATTTAGGGTGAATCTTTCCAAGAACTGGTCCGCTAGTTGTTCAAAGGTAAAAACACTTTGATGTGGCAGGTGGTTGTACCAATCTTGGGCTTCTCCCCCTAATGTTTGAGGAAATGTGTGTAACATGAGTGCATCATTGCTCTTGATTCTGAAGCATGCATTTACAAATCTAGTTACATGTTCACGGGGGTCCTCTTCCCCCTTAAATTCAATCTTGGGTATCTAAAAATCCGTTGGATATGGCGGCTCAGGCACCGAAGCATGAATAGGATGATTGAGTAGTTGCCTTAAAGTTGGCTTTTGGTATTGCAAACCTGGAGTTTGCATGGCAAGACTATCAATCTGACTCTGTAAGAACTGGTATCTAGGGTCATCCATAGGACTGACACTTGAATGTACTTGATGCTTCTGGTAATGGGGTGGATTGTATGTAAGCTATGGGTGATAAGGTACGGTTGGCTGAAATGTGTTATGGTAAGGATGTTGATGGAGGTTATGATACGGATGGGGTGATGGAGGTATGATGGTATGCTGACCTACTGTATTAGCATATGGATGTGGAGGTTGATTATGAACCATAGTGGTAGATGGAGGGTGCATTACCCAAGATGGATCTTGGATAAAGGTATTAGTTTGGTGAGATGTAGGTGGAAAGTTGTGCTCAATCCCTTGCAAATGTTGGTTGGGGTCAGGATTTATGCTACGGTTAGCATTATCTAAAATCATTTGTTGTAGTTGCAAGAAAGCTTACTGCATAGCAATTGCATTTGAAGTAGGGACCGCCACATGTGATGTGGTAGGTTGGGTTGGTTGTGAGGCAACCATGGTAGTGGAAGTGAGTGGGGGTAAGTAGCAAAGGGTATTGCCACTGAATGTGGTATGGTATGAGATGTAGAACCTATGAGGGTAGTGGGTGGAGTGGATGTTGGGGCTTGTGAAACAACAGGAATTGTTTCATACAAGGGATTGGTGGAAATGGTTATTTGTTGAGGTAATGTGAGGGGTGGTTGGTTGGATGATAATGGTTGGTTAGCTAGTGCTACAACAACCAACTCAAAGAGAGGATTTGTGAAGACTTGTTTCGACTGTTGTGGGTAAGTGAATGTGGATTCTTGTTGTAATGGTGGTATGACATGAGAAGGGATGGAGAGTGGTGGCAATGATGGGAAGACCATTCCAGCTGCATTCAAGTACATTCTAATAGTATCCATGTCCAACATGGTGACATGACTATCCATCACTATAGGAGGTTCACTCCTAGGTGTCTCAGGTATGGCTGTGTGAGTGGCCCTATTCATGATGTCTATGTCCATATTAGGGGCACTACTAGAGGGCCCTACATTAAGGCTTTGGGACATAGAGAGGGGCATGCTTACTTGTCCTACCACCGAAGTGTTAGGGATGTTGCCGACTGAGATGCCATGGGGGAAGACCACTGACTTTGACTTGGCACTAATTTCTTAGCCTGACTACGAGTCACTACCATACGCTACTATGTGATAAACTGCCAAGTGCACCTATGTGTCTTATGTAAATAAAATGATAATACAATGCAATACAACACGCAAAGCAAACAACACACAAAGTTTTTGGTCCTAGATTTTTGCCAATTTTGTTTTTTTTTTTGAAATTGTTTAAAAATGAAAAGACGTGTGCTCAATGTTTTGCCCTAAATGAATCTAGGATTTCACCTGTATACTCGTAGCTCGACAACCTGGCTATGAACTCCAGGTCTGTAAACCCCCAAAGTGTGGTAGTGAAAGTCCACACCCGAGTAGGGAGCACAGGTCCTACCAGTCCTCACCCAGTCTCACTTGGTCAGTGTCATACTCTCCGAAGAGAAATATATGCAAATTTTCCAAGCTACGACGGTTCTTGGAGCCGACCTTGGCCAAAAATTAGGGTATAATGTTGGTGGTTCGATGATGAAATCCAAACCCGACGATGATGAAATCCAACCATTTTCCAACATTTATGTGAGTGTGTGATGGTTTGTTTAATTATTGTGGTATGCAAAACTATTATGCAATTTTGTTTCAATGCCTAAATGCAAAAAATCAAAAAATAGAAAATGGTAGACAGCAGATCAAGGGTAAAAGTGCTAACTTCGGTTCCAATCCAATTGGATTATGTTTAACAGGGTTAATCGCGGGTGTGCGGTTAGTTCTGGTAAACTGCGGATGCACGGTTTTCCAACCGCACATCCACGTTTGGGATATCCCAACCGCGCATGCGTGGGTCCTTTCTTCTAACAAAAATAGAATGAATTTTTGATAGACCCGATCCCAAAAATAATGTCTAGGTTATTTCTAACCCAAAAAATGCAGATATGACTTGTTTTCTATTTATGCAAGTGCAGATTTTTTTTTTATGAATTCTAAGACCTATATGCAAACAAATGGCAAACAAGACTGACCTTCTAATTTACCCTAAATGCAATGCTAATAACAAAATTCAAATAAAGAAATAGAGAAGAAGCAAAAATCAGAAGGTACAGACCTATGATCCTATCGTTGCTCCTTCCAGCTATCAACCGTCGACCCATGTTTCCATAGACAACAACCGCGCATTCACGTTTCCTCAGAATCAAAACCATGGACTCGCATTCTAGTATTATCAACCATGCTTCTATGTTTCCTTAGAATAGAAACCATGCAACCACATTTTCTTAGGATAGAAACCATGATTCTACATTTTCATAGTAAACAGGCCGAACGTAGGGTTTTTCAGATTTATCGACCTAGGGTCGAATCTATGCGTGCCTCAAACTCCCAAAACTTGTAGATACAAAACAGAGATCAAAAAATAAAATTAAAAAGCAAGGCAAAACAAAATGGAACCTTTAGGGGGTCCCACCATGATCACCATTTATGTAACCAAAAGAACTGAGCAATAAAATAAATGTAACACAGAGAAACGAGAATTGCCAAAATTGTTTTCTTTATTTGATTTTGATACAATTGTTACAAATAGATCTTGGATTGCCCCATATGTGTTTGGGACAATGTTACAATGCTCTCTCTCTGTATTGATACAAATGAATGATGATTTGGTAGAATAGGGGTTCTCCAAATCTTCAAGGGCTCGTGCTCTTCGTTCTTCCAACTATAGTCCAAGGTGAGTGGGCTTTGGTATCCAACAAGGGACCACTCTAGCTACAATAGCTTATCCAAGGTACCTATCACCTGCACACATTCAAACCAGCAAAGGGATTAGTAGCACCTGTATATTTGAGCAATAAGATCAATGCTATGCATAAAACCCTAAGCAGATAATTATATGAAACAAATGATAGAAACAATTAACAAATAATGCCTTGCTAACACAAAAATTATTGATCTCCATTGAAACACTATGTTTGGCTCTCGGGACTATGGAACCGCGAAAGCGCGGTTGTGGACTAGAAACCATGGACCTGCGGTTGTGAAACCATGGATGCACATTTTTTACTGTGGAACCATGGATGGGAGGTTTTGGCTGAAGAATAGATTGCCTCGGGATTCGAACCAATGGTACGGAATAAAGCTCACGCTCGTAATTTCTCGTTGGGTCTAGATCGATTTTGGTAGCCTATCGGTATGCAAATTCAGCTCCCTTTTCTTGGTGGGATAATGGTGCCTTTATAGGCCTCTTGGGGTTTTGGAGGGAAATGGGAGGTGGCAAGCCCAACTTGCCAAGTGGTAAATCTGGACTGCCAGGTGGAAGGGGCAGTTATAGTGAGTCACCCAGTGTGGCTCACTTAACTGGGGGTGATGTGGCTTCAAGTGGAGTGGGATATGGGATGTTGTTTTATGTGAAGGGACAAGGGGACAACAATAAATGAGTTGTGGCATGGGTGTTGGGAATCTGCCCCATGTGCAAGGACAAGGGGGACAAGAGTGGGTAAGATGTGGCAAGGGTGTTGGATGAAGTGTCCAGGACACATGTCCAATGGGTAGGCAGGGTATCCTAGGGTGATTTTCTAGATTTAATAAATTTGGGAAAATAGGATAATGTGCAGGATTTTATATCCCTAAGTTAGAACTTAGGCATATATTTTTATTATGCAGGATTTGATGGTGGGGTGGCAAATGTGGTTTAGAAGGTGTTGGATTTTGGTGTCTACAATTGCCCCTTTTTGTATTGCATTGTGTACAACACAATGCGGTGCAAAAACTAATGACACTCGACTTTTATTTGATGAGTGGACTCAACTCTCTTTGGTGTGGCAAAATGAATGATTGTTGTAAATAAAATTTTAATTTGTGTGCTTACCCCCTCAATTGGCGAGTGGGTAACAAATGAGACCCAATATCCAATTGAAAGTTTATTATTTTTTGTTGCTCCAAGTAAATTTTGGACTTTGTTCTACTAAATATCTTTGGTTTATTGACATGCAAGTAATGAAGTAAAAGAACCAATCATTCTAGGTGCTTGTCCTAGTGACTGTTAGAAATTTCATTATGTATCTGGATGGTCTTGTAATTTATTGTGTTTTGTAACCCCATGGAGTAGGCATCATTTAACCTCATATTGTTTACATTGAAATTTATCTTGAAATGTGGTGCTTTTTTTTTTTTGAAACGCGGCTGCGCGGTTGCGCATACCTGAAACCACGGGTCCGCGATTTTAATGCACTAATCGCGGGTCTGCGGTTTAGTCCGTCAACAGTGGAATTGCATTTTTATGCATCTCAAAAAATGTGGATGCACATTTTCCACCGTAAACTATGGCTATAAATGGGTCAGGTGCCTTGTCATCTTCATATTTGCCATTTGTCATCTGCTGATTTGTGAGAGTGATGAGTGAGATGGAGATTGGTGAGGGTAGAGGTGGTAGAGGCGACGTTGGTGGTGGCTCGACTGGAGTGGAAGCTAGCCCCCGCTATGCTGAGGTAGGTGGTCTTGTCCTTTTAGTTTAGGCTTCATTATTGTTTGTGTGTTTTGTTTGTTTGTTGTTTTTTTTTTAAATTAAGTGGGGCTGGTAAAGAACATGTTTTGTTTTGTTTTTGTTGGTTTGATTTTATGTATTTGTTTTTTTTTTTTCTTGTTTTGTATTGTTTTGTTTTTGTTTTTGTTTTTCTTGTTGATTTATGATCACCTAGTGGTAGGTGATTTTTTTTTTGTTTTCTTGTTTTGTTTTTCTGCTTGTTTTTTATTGTTTTGTTTTTGTTTTTGTTTTTTCCTGTTGATTTATGATCACCTAGAGGTAGGTGAATTTTTTTTTTGTATACTTACATATTTTATGTTTATTTGTTTTTCAGGTGAAGCTTCTTGATGCTCGGCATAGATGTCCGAGGGCTATTAAAAAAGTATGTAAAGCACTTTTCGATGATGATTGGATGCTTTTGGAGACCATCGGTCTTGATGGTTGTGGGTGGTTGGGCACCACCCAAGCTGAAGAGGATCTTCTTTCAGTGTTGGTTGAGTGCTGGGATCTAGACAGGGGGACCTTTTAGCTCCCTATGAGGGAGATTACTATGACCCTCAAGGATATCTATAGGATTCTACGAGTTCTTGTTGAGGGTCCAGCTGTTCGGGTTGGCCTCAACAAGAAGGAGGTATTGTATCCGATATTCTGTGAGCTATGGGATGTGGACTACAACAGGGATGACATTGCCTATTTGGATTTGTTTCATGATGAGATTCTTGGTGCAGTGCCTACCTTTTTTATGTATATATTGAGCAACATGTTATTGCCTAATTCCATGGGGTCCAAGATCCCATGGAATTAGGTTCCTATAGTGCTTGGTTTGATTGGCGACCCTCGACGGTTGGCTTGGGCTCCCACTCTTCTTTTCCAGATCTACAATGAGTTATATGAGGTGAAGAGACAGGGGCGAAAGGGGGTTGCCTATATTTTAGTGCTCTAGATCTGGTCGTGGGCACATATTATCATTGGACATCCTATTGGTCTTTCTTATTCCTACGATGCTTCTTCTCATCATACTTTTTGGTGGCTTCTTAGTGAGGAGGTCAGTCATATTTCAATGGGTGCATCAGAGTATAGAGACCTTCTTAGCTCACTGACTAGGGATTTAATGAGTTGGCACCCATGGAGGGGCTTGGAATGGGATATTGATGTAGCAGAGCTTCACCATATCAGGTAGGGTCATTGGGTTGTTGGTGCTCATCTTAGGGAGATGGAGTACATTTAGTTTAGTCAAGTGCAGTGGTAGTTTGGCTTGGTTAAGGGTGTTCTTGATGTGCCTATCAGTTACAGGTGTCGAGGAGATGAGTTGGGGCTTCCTGTTGCTCCTAATTTTTGGAGGGTTGATGACCCTACGGATGACCTTGTGATAAAGCTGATAGATTTGGATGATGTGGGTACTACTCCTGAGTATGATGCTTTGTTTGTTTCTCAGCATCTCTAGACTTCGAGTTTGGCTGTTGAATATGAGGGTAGTGGTGATGAGGCAAAGATGGCAGAGTGGGTTCCTTAGTCGATGAAGCACCGATGAGGTAGTTCTTCTGGGATTGAGGCTATGACTAATGTATAGTAGCCGATGTGGGGAGTTGGAGATGGGTATGGTGAGGGGGAAGTCCCTCCTTAGTGAATAGATGAGGATTGAGATTCGATACAGTCTAAGCATGATAGCCTAGATTTAGAGGTGACTCACCTAAAGGGTGAGTTGACATGGTATCAAGGCAAGGTGACTCATCTTCAGGCTGAGATGGATAGTCTACGGGGTGGTCCTAGCACTGATGCCCTTGCTACAAAGGATGCAAATATTACCAAGCTCAAAGGTAAGGTGGCTCGACTAGAGGGCGAGCTTACTCGGTTACAGGAAGGTTTAGATGAACGTGATACTATAGCTACTATTGTTGCTCTATGGGCAGATATTTCTCAGAGGGTTTCTCATTAGGGTGTAGATTTGAGGATTATGTCCAAGCAGGCTACCTATATTGATATGTTGGAGAACATCTTGCTTGAGCGACAGATTCCTTTGCTTGTTCCTCGTTCATCGTCAATGGCCACTACTAGCCTAGGGACCAAGACGAGTCACAAAACTCATTGGCCATCAAGCTCTCATGGGGCTACCAGTTAGCTATGGCATGTTTCTCTTTTTGTATTTTGTGTTTTTCTATTTTTCTATGAGCCTTGGTGCTCTGATGTATACAGCCTGCGGGCATTTTGTACTTTGAGACCTCCATATTTATATATATACATGGCTTTTATATTGGCTATCTCTTGTGTTAATGATGTTTTATTTATGTTTCATTAGAATGTTCTATTATTGTTTATTGATGTAAATACAATTTAATTATGCATGTGTTTGTTCTATATGATTTATTGTTTTCATTTGTTGTTTTTGCATTTATTGTGAAAATATTAATGTAAACTAATATGGAATATGCAGTTAATTAAATGTTTATGTATACTATATGATGGAATGCATGGTGTTCATGTGATCTTTTTATAGCTCAAAATATCATTGACCATTACTTGTTCATTTTTGCAATTGGGAGTATCAGACTTGATGACTTCATGTAGGTGATGTATGATGTAGATATGTATGTAATTGTGGAATAATATATGGATGTTGATATGGATGATGTTTTGGTTTTGATCTTTAACAGTGGAATATTTTCAAAGACTCAAACAACCTAGTGATATCAACAAACTTACTTGACTATTTTCTAACTCTCTTTAGGACCAAGATGTGTGTAAGTGAAGTTTATTTACTAAATCTTGAGCATGGTAATGACCCTAAGCAATAAAGAACCGGTGTATGTGAATGTGAAGTTCATTGACCCATTATGATTAAATTGGACTTCATCTATTATGGAATTTACCAAGTAGCTATCTTGTTCGTATGTGCGGTCAGAGGTCTCCCTTTTTGGGAGAGAGACATGTCATTGGAATTGCTTCCACCCATTTTGTGAAGTATTCCATAGAAGTTATGAAGAATTTATGTTTTCCTGATGAGGCAGGTGATATTTTACCAATCAAATCGAGGCCCCATTGTGAAAATAGCCAAAGACTTTGAATGGGTTGTAGAGTGTGTGATGGTACATGAGTCAAATTGGCATGATGTTGGCACTTTTGGTACTTTTTAACATATTGATAACATTCACTTTACATTGTTGGCCAATAGTATCCCATGTGCAATATTCTCTTTGTGATGGCCATTCCACATAAATTACCACCACAAGTACCATCATGGGCTTCTGCTATAGCTCTTTTTGCTTCAATTGGATCAAGACATCGTAATAATATTCCATCATAGCCATGTTTATACAACACGTCTCCCAAGAGAGTGAAATGAATTGCTTTTTGTTTTAATGTTCTCTTTGTAGTTCATGTCATTTCTATTGGGAGTGTTACAGACTTGAGAAAGTCTCTTATTTCATCAAGGTAGGTATTGTAAGGTTCAACATGTATCAAACAAACATTCTTCTCACTTGTAGATTTTACTCTTTGAACTAATGGTTTTGACACGGTTGTTATGATTAGTGGTTGTATTTCTCCATGCTCATTCTTAGGGATGAGAGATCCCAAAGAAGCCATTGCATCCACAAATATGTTTGTTTATCGGGGTAGGTTACTAATTTCATACCAGTAAAACTTTTCTAGCAACTTTATTGCTACTTCATGATATTGTTTTAAAGTTGGTTCTTTACATTGATATCCTCATTTTACTTGGTAAACAACTAGTTGAGAATCACCAAAAATGCTTAGTCTTTTTATGCCCATTGCTATAGCCGATTGAAGACCCAATATTAAAGCTTCATAATCAGCGTTATTGTTAGTGCATGCGAAATCAAGTTTTAATGATAAAGGAATTGGTATTCCTTCGGGTGTATAAAACACGACTCTCGCACCTTGTCCTTTTTTGCACTTAGATCCATCAAAGAACATTTTCATTTCTGCTTCATGCTCAGGAGAGACTAAATCTTCTTGTTATGTGATAGAGAATACTGAGTCATATGGGTGCTCAATTATTAACGGTTTATCATTTTGTAAAGGAGCTTCAACTAGCTGATCAACTATCACTTGATATTTTATGGATTTTTGACTTATGAATTTGAGATCGAATTCTATTAAAAGCATTATCCACTTGGCTATACGGGTGTTATTGTAAGTGTGAGTCATCATGTATCGCAGAGGATTTTCTCTAGCAATGACATAAGTAGTGTTGCTTAGCATATAATGTCTAAGTTTCTTAGTGGTAAAAACCACTGCTAAACACAACTTTTCAACGTAAGAATATCTTATTTTGCAACTTAAAAATGTTTGACTAATATAGTAAATTGCTTGCTCCTTATGATTTTCATTATTTTGTGTAAGCATTGTTTCCCAATACAAAATATATTGCAAAAATGTTAGGTAAAAAGGGACTCTTGTTCAATGTGGCATAAGAATTGGTGGTGAAGCCAGATACTTATTTATGTCATGAAATACCTCTTGAAATTCAACCATCCAAGATAATGTCTCCCCCTTTTATAGCAAGCAGTTGAAAGGCCTATATTTATCTGAGAGTTGTGCAATGAACCGTCGGATATATTGGATCTTTCCTTGTAAGCTACGTAACTCTTTCAAGTTATTTGGAGGTGGCATATATAGTATAGCTTTCACCTTACCTAGGTCTACTTTAATGTCTCACTTGGAGATAATGAATCTTAGAGCCTTCTCGTATGTGACATCAAATACACAATTCTTAGGATTTAACCTTACGTTGTGCTCTAGCAATTAATAGAATGCTTTTTCTAGGACTTCAATGTGCTCAAGACATGTTTTTGATTTAGCAATTAGGTTATCTACATAATCCTCGATGATATTATGCATATAGTCATGAAATATGTACGTCATAGCACATTGATATGTAGCTCCTGCATTCTTAAGTCCAAAATGCATCACTCTATAATAGAATGTACCCCTAGGTATTGTGAATGTTATCTTGTGTTGATCTTCAGGATTAATTTGAATCTGGTTGTATCCTGAGAAACCGTACATTAAAGAAAGCATTTCATGACCAACATAGGAGTCTACTAGTTGATTGATATTGGGCAAAGGAAAGTCATCCTTTGGACATGATTTGTTTAAATCTTGAAAATTAGTACATACATGTATCCCTCCATTCAGTTTACGAACATGTACCATATTTGAGAGCCATTCTAGATAATCTATTAGGACTATAAATTTTACGTCCAATAAATTTTGTAGCTCTTTTTTCACAAGTAATGCAACTATTGGATGAATTTTCCTAAGATTTTGCTTAAAAGGTTTAGCATCTGATGCTAAATTAAGGTTGTGGACTATCAACTCGGGGTTTAATTTCAACATGTCTCTATATGACCATGCGAACACTTATTTATTTCTCATCAAAACATTGATCATGCGTTCTTTCTCTTCTGCGAATAAATATTTTGTGATTTTGACAATTTATGGATTGTTCGCGTCTAGGCTAAGGTTGACATTAGATTCTTCAATTAGCATGTGAGAACCTTCTTCTAGTTGATGTAGAGTTGGGATGAGGTGGATATCATCTACCACATTTTCAAATGTCTCAGGGGCTTCCCCCTCTATTTTAGTTTGAAAATCTGAGTGATATGATGATGAAGGCTGTTGTGAAATATATGCATTTGAAGCACGCAACAACTCTTAGGACAAGATAAATTCAACAATGGATGGCGAGGATGAGATCCTGTCCATGGCAATGAGGCTAGTGTTGATATGGATCGGCTTTGCCTCATCATATGGATTGTGGAGTGGGGTGAGCAAATCAACAAAAATCATGTTGACTTGATGGAAATGGGGTGGCTACGATTTGAGAGGTGATGACTCATCCTCTATAGGTTGCAATTGACCTAATGTGTGTGATTTACGGTGTTGTAGGAGTAGCCAAGGTGGTGGAGGAGGTTCTGGTTCAAGAATTTCATGCTTTTTGCGTAGTTGAAAGAGAGTTTAGTCTATTGGGAACTTCTTTTGGTACCAATCATTTCTCCGAATACATTCTTGTTGTGATGGCGGTATGACATAGGAAGGAATGGAGAGTGGTGGTAATGATGGGAAGACTATTCCAGTTGCATTCAAGTACATTATGATAGTATCCATGTCCAACATGGTGACACGACTATCCATTACTGTTAGGAGGTTCAATCCTAGGTGTCTCAGGTATGGCTGTGCGAGTTGCCCTATTCATGATGTCTATGTCTATAGTAGGGGCACTACTAGAGGGCCCTACATTAAGGCTTTAGGGCACAGAGAGGGGTATGCTTACTTGTCCTACCATCGAAGTGTTAGGGATGTTTCCAGACTGAGATGCCATGGGGGAAGACCACTAACTTTGAATTGGCACTAATTTCTTAGCCTAACTACGAGTCACTACCATATGCTACTATGTAAAAAACTGCCAAGTGCACCTATGTGTATTTTGTAAATAAAATGACAGTACAATGCAATACACACAAAGTTTTTGATATTATATTTTTGCTAATTTTGTTTATTTTTTTGAAATTGCTTAAAAATGAAAATACGTGTGCTCAATGTTTTGCCATATATGAATCTAGGATTTCACCTATATACTCATAGCTCGACAACTTGGCTATGAACTCCAGGTCGCATAAACCCCCCAAAGTGTGGTAGTGAAAGTCCACACCTGGGTAGGGAGCACAAGTCCTACCAGTCCTGACCCAGTCTCACTTGGTCAGCGTCATACTCTTCGAAGAGAAATATATGCAAATTTTCCAAGCTACGACGATTCTTGGAGGCAACCTTGGCAAAAAATTTGGGTATAATGTTGGTAGTTCGTTGATGAAATCCAAACCCGACGGTGATGAAATATAGTCATTTTCCAATGTTTATGTGTGTGTGTGTGTGATGGTTTGTTTAATTATTGTGGTATGCAAAACTATTATGCAATTTTGTTTCAATGCCTAAATGTAGAAAATTAGAAAATAGAAAATGGTAGACAACAGATTAGGGGTGAAAGTGCCAAATTTAGTTCCAATCCAATCAAATTATGTTTAGTAGGGCTAACTATAGGCACACGGTTAGTTTTGGTAAACCACGAATGTGCGGTTTGCCAACCACGCATCTGCATTTGGGATATCCCAACAATGGATACGCGGGTCCTTTCTGCCAATAAAAATAGAATGAATTTTTGATAGACCTGATCTTGAAAACAATGTCTAGGTTATTTCTAACCCAAAAAATGTAGATATGACTTGTTTTTCTATTTATGCAAGTGCAATATTTTTTTTAATGAATTCTAATACCTATATGCAAACAAATGACAAACAAGATTGACCTTCTAATTTACCCTAAACACAATGCTAATAACAAAATTCAAATAAAGAAACAAAGAACAAGCAAAAAATCAGAAGGTACAGAACTGTGATCCTATCACTGCTCCTTCCAACTGTCAACTGATGGCCCACATTTCCACAGATAGCAACTGTGCATTCACGTTTCCTTAGAATCAAAACCACGGACTCGCATTCCAGTATTGTCAACCATACTTCTATGTTTCCTTAGAACAAAAACCGCACAACTACATTTTCTCAGGACAAAAATTGTGATTCTGTGTTTTCACAATAAACAGGCTGAACATAGGGTTTTTCAGATTTATCAACCCAGGGTCGAATCTATGCGCGCTTAAAAATCTCGAAACCTATAGATATATAATAGATATCACCAAATAAAATTAAAAAGCAAGGCAAAACAAAATGGAACCTTTAGGGGGTCCCACCGTGATCGTCATTTCTATAACCAAAAGAATTGAGCAATAAAATAACTATAACACAGAGAAACAAGAATTGCCAAAATTATTTTCTTTATTTGATTTTGATACAATTGTTACAAACATATCTTGGATTGCCCCAAATGTGTTTAGGACAATGTTACAATGATCTCTCTCTGTATTGATACAAATGAATGATGATTTCGTAGCATAGGGGTTCTCCAAATCTTCAAGGGCTCGTGCTCTTCGTTCTTCCAACTGCAGTCCAAGGTGAGTGGGATTTGGTATCTAGCAAGAGACCACTCTAGCTACAATAGCTTATCCAAGGTACCTATCACCTACACACATTCAAACCAACAAAAGGATTAGTAACACTTGTATATTTGAGCAATAAGATCAATGCTACACATAAAACCCTAAGTAGATAATTATATGAAACAAATGATAGAAACAATTAACAAACAATGCCTTGCTAACACAAAAATTATTGATCTCCGTTGAAACACTGTGTTTGGCTCTCGGGACTGTGGAACCATGGAGGCACGATTATGGACTAGAAATCGTGGACCTGTGGTTGTGAAACCATGGATGTGCATTTTTGACCGTGAAACCTCGAACGAACGGTTTTTGCTGAAGAATAGATTACCTCGGGATTCAAACCAATGGTATGGAATAAAGCTCATGCTCATAATTTCTCGCTGGGTCTAGATCAATTTTAGCATCCTATCGGTATGCAAATTCAACTCCCTTTTCTTTGTGGGATAATGGTGCCTTTATAGACCTCTTGGGGTTTTGGAGGGAAATGGGAGGTGGAAAGCCCAACTTGCCAAGTGGTAAATATGGACTAGCAGGTGGAAGGGGGAGTTAAAGTGAGTCATCCAATATGGCTCACTTAATTGGGGGTGATTTGGCTTCAAGTGGAGAGGGATATGGGATGTTTTTTTATGTGAAGGGACAAGGGGACAACAATAAATGAGTTATGGCATGGGTTTTGGGAATCTGCCCCATGTGCAAGGATAAGGGGGGCAGGAGTGGGTAAGATGTGGCAAGGGTGTTGGATGAAGTGTCCAAGACACATGTCCAATGGGTAGGCAGGGTATCCTAGGGTGATTTTCCATGTTTAATAAATGGGAAAATAGGATAATGTGCAAGATTTTATATCCCTAAGTTAGAACTTAGGCATATATTTTTATTATGTAGGATTTGATGGTGGGGTGGCAAATGTGGTTTAGAAGGTGTTGGATTTTGGTGTCTATAGTTGCCCCTTTTTGTACTACATTGTGTACAACACAATGCGGTGTAAAAACTAATGACACTCGACTTTTATTTGATGAGTGGACTCAACTCTCTTTGGTGTGGCAAAATGAATGATCGTTGTAATTAAAATTTTAATTTGTGTGCTTACCTCCTCAATTGGCGAGTGGGTAACAAATGAGACCCAATGGCCAATTGAAAGTGTATTTTTTTTGTTGCCCAAGTTAATTTTGAACTTTTTTCTGCTGAATATATTTGTTTTATTGACATGCAAGTAATGAAGTAAAAGAACCAATCATCCTAGGCGCTTGTCCTAGTGACTGTTAGCAATTCTATTATGTATTTGGATGGTCTTGTAATTTACTATGTTTTGTAACCCCATGGAGTAGGCATCATTTAACCTCGGATTGTTTGCATTGAACTTTGTCTTGAAATGTGGTGTTTTTTTTAAACACGTTTGTGGTTGCGCATACCTGAAATTGCAAGTCCGTGGTTTTAACACACTAACTACGGGTCTGTGGTTTAGTCCGCTAACCATGGAATTGCATTTTTACGTGCCTCAAAAAATATGGATGCACATTTTTCATTGAAAACTACAACTATAAATGGTCCAGGTCCCTTGTCATCTTCATATTTTCCATTTGTCATCTGCTAATTGGTGAGAGCGATGAGTGAGATGGAGATTGGCGAGGGTAGCAGTGGCAGAGGTGACGTTGGTGGTAGCTCGGCTAGAGTAGAAGCTAGCACCCACTATGCTGAGGTAGGTGGTCATGTCCTTTTAGTTTAGGATTCATTATTTTTTGTGTGTTTTGTTTGTTTGTTGTTTTTTTTTTTTAATTAAGTGGGGCTGGTAATGAACATGTTTTATTTTGTTTGTGTATTTGTTTTATTTTTTGCTTGTTTTTTATTGTTTTGTTTTTGTTTTTGTTTTTTCATGTTGATTTATGATCACCTAGGGGTAGGTGAAAAAAATATATATATATATATATATATATATATAATATATATATATATTTTTTTTTCTACTTGTTTTTTATTGTTTTTTTTTTTTTTTGCTTGTTGATTTATGATCACCTAGGGGTAGGTGATTTTTTTTTTTTTTTGTATACTTACATATTTTATGTTTATTTATTTTTTAGGTGAAGCTTCTTGATGCTCGACATAGATGGCCGAAGGCTATTAGGAAAGTGTGAAAGGCATTTTATGATGATGATTGGACACTTTTATAGACCATAGGTCTTGATGGTTGCGGGCGGTTGGGCACCGTCCGAGCTGACGAGGATCTTCTTTCGATGTTGGTTGAGCGTTGGGATCCAAATAGGGGGACCTTTCAGCTCCCTACGAGGGAGATTACTGTGACCCTTGAGGATATCTATAGGATTCTACGAGTTCCTATCGAGGGTCCAGCTGTTCGAGTTGGCCTCGACAAGAAGGAGGCATTGTATCCGATCTTTGGTGAGCTATGGGATGTGGACTACAGCAGGGGTGACATTGCCTATTTGGATTTGTTTCATGATGAGAGTCTTGGTGCAGTGCCTACCTTTCTCATGTATATATTGAGCAACATTTTGTTGCCCAATTCCATGGGGTCCAAGATCCCATGGAATCAGGTTCCTATCATGCTTGGTTTGATTGTCAACCCTCAATGGTTGGCTTGGGCTCTCGCTCTTCTTTGCTAGATCTACAACAAGTTATATGAGGTGAAGAGACGGGGGTAGAATGGGGTTGCCTATAGTTTAGTGCTCTAGATTTGGTCATGGGAGCATATTATCATTGGACGTCCTATTGGTCTTCCTTGTTCCTACGATGCTTCTTCTCCTTGCACTTTTTGATGGCTTCTTAGTGAGGAGGTCAGTCATCTTTCAATGGTTGTATCTGAGTATAGAGATATTCTTAGCTCATTGACTAGGGATTTGATGAGCTAGCACTCGTTGAGGCTTGGCATGGGATAATGATGTAGTTGAGCTTTGTCGTATCAAGTGGGGTCATTGGGTTGTTGGTGCTCATCTTAGGGAGATGGAGTACATTCAGTTCAGTTGGGTGCAGCTATAGTTTGGCTTGGTTTAGGGTGTTCTTGATGCTCCTATCACTTACGTGCATTGAGGAGATGATATGGGGCTTCCTGTTGCTCCTAATTTTTGGAGTATTGATGACCCTATAGATGACCTTGCGACAGAGCTGCTAGATTTGGATGATGTGGGTACTACTCCTGAGTATGATGCTTGGTTTGTTTCTCAACCTCTCTAGACTTCGAGTTTGGTTGTTGACGATGAGGGTAGTGGTGAGGAGATGGAGATGGCAGGGTGGGTTCCTTGGTCAGTGAAGCATCGATGAGGTAGTTCTTCTAGGGTTGAGGCTGCAACTAATGTACAATAGTCTTCAGGCTAAGGTGGACAGTCTATGGGGATGGTGAGGGGGATGTCCCTCCTTAGTGGATAGAGGAGGATTGGGATTCACTACAGGCTAAGCATGACAACCTAGATTTAGAGGTAATTAGCCTAAAGGGCAAGTTGGCATGGTATCATGGCGATGCGATTCGTCTTCAGGCTAATGTGGACAGTTTGTAGGGTGGTCCTAGCAGCGATGCCCTTGCTGCAAAGGATGTAGATATTACTAGGATCAGATGTGAGGTGGCTCGACTAGAGGGCAAGCTTACTCGATTATAGGTAGGTTCAGGTGGATGTGACACCGCAACTATTATTGCTACTCTACGGGTAGAGATTTATTAGAGGGTTACTCGTTAGGGTGCAGATTTGAGGAGCCTATGCAAGCAAGCTACCTATATTGAGATGTTGGAGAACATCTTGTATGAGCAATAGATTCCTTTGCCTATTCCTCCTTCATCATTAGTGACCACTGCTAGCCGAGGGACCGAGACGAGTCACAAGACTCATCGGCCATCGATCTCTCACGGGGATACCAGTTAGTTGTGGCATGTTTCTCTTTTTGTATTTTGTGTTTTTCTATTTTGCTATGAGCCTTTGTGCTCTGATGTATACAGCCTACTGGTATTTTTTACTTTGAGACCTCCATATATATATACATGGCTTTTATATTGGCTATCTCTTGTGTTAATGATGTTTTATTTATGTTTCATTAGAATGTTCTATTATTGTTTATTGATGTAAATGCAATTTAATTATGCATGTGTTTGTTCTATGTGATTTATTATTTTCATTTGTTGTTTTTGCATTTATTGTGAAAAATATTAATGCAAACTAATATGGAATATGCAGTTAATTAAATGTTTATGTATACTATATGATGGAATGCATGGTGTTCATGTGATATTTTTATAGCTCAGAATATCATTGACCATTACTTGTTCATTTTTGCAATTGGAGGTATCCAACTTGATGACTTCATGCGGGTGATGTATGATGTAGATATGTATGTGATTGTGGAAGAATATATGGATGTTGATATGGACAATGTTTTGGTTTTGATATTTAATAGTGGAATATTTTCAAAGACTCAAACAACCTAGTGATATCAATAAACTTACTTGACTATTGTCTAACTCTCTTTAGGACCAACATGTGTGCAAGTGAAGTTTATTTACTAAATCTTGAGCATGGTAATGACCCTAAGCAATCAAGAACCAGTGTATGTGAATGTGAAGTTCATTGACCCATTATGAGTAAATTGGACTTGACCTATTATGGGATTTACCAAGTAGCTAGTTTGTCTGTATTTGCGGTCAGAGGTCTCCCTTTTTGGGAGAGAGACATGTCGCCCTGCATGAGTTTACTCCACTTCCAGTCAAGCGTCTATAGCCTCGATGGAGGCTCACTCCATAGTCCAATGATCTGATATTTAGGCTTTATGGATGACTACATAAATTTTTGAGGGGAATGTAGTACGACCCTTTCAGCTTTAGGGATCTATGGTGTGTGCGTGGAATTAATTTTGTATAGATTTTTTGGGAATCGGATTCTCAACCGAAGTGTGATGAGAATGTGATCCTATCCTTACTACTCTACATTTTGTTTATATTTAAAGAGGAATTGTGATAGTGGTGAAAAACACTATTTTTGATTGTGGACTATGTTGCGTGATAGGACAAGCAAGGAATAATATATTTTTGCTTCAAGGTGCTACCCAAGTTTGGCGTTATCCTTTTCTTACTCAATTTTTTTTTAAGATGTGAAGAAGTGTGTTTGGTGCAAGATTGTTTGGGGTCAGTCGATGATACTCAAGACCTTTTTAATGTGAGAAAAGTGCTTTGGTCCTAAAGAAAATTGGACATTTTATGAAAGTTGGTTTTACACTAGACATGGTTGAGTGACTGAAAATTTGATTTTATGACTTAGGAACAACATATTTGGTTGTAGTTTTTGGTGAATTGCGTAGATGCCTTAGTTGGGTACCCCCAATTATTGGAACTTGTTTTTCTTTGGTTATATCATCACCACTACAAAAGATTATTGAACATGGGATGGGATGGATGCAATTATATTTTTATATTTTTTATATTATTAATATTATTTTTTTTAATGCAGGTAATTGCATATGATTTTTTTATTGTAATGCAAATTTATTGAAATTCTATGTGATATGCACAATGTTGTGTAAAATTAAAGTTCTGTGATATGACTATTGTCTCTGTTATATGCAAATGCAATGTGTAAAATGCACGTAAAAATGTTTATGTACAATGTAAAATGTATGTAATTTTTTTTAGCCACATATATATATATATACATATGTTGCGTCAATTTATGCATAAAATACCTTTAGGTAAATAATGTTTAATGAATCTGGCTCCAAATTTGCTTCTAAGTTGGCAAGTCTATATGTTCCTAGACCCAACTTATGCTTTACAATATATGGACCTAACCAATTAGCCGTAAATTTATCTCTCAAGTGCGGCAATGCATAGGTATTTTGTTGATTTTATTTGAGCACTAGATCCCCTACTTGAAATTTGTGAGGATGGAATTTTGCGTTGTAAGCATGTTTGATTTTGTCTTGATATACTCGCAAATGCTCCAGAGCATTGATACATTTTTAATCAATAAGTGTCAATTTGTCAAGACGTGCTTGTCTAGCGGTGTCATCATCCATGAATTCTTGTAATGTGATTCTCAAGGAGGGTATCTCGAGCTCAAAAGGTAATATAGCTTCAACACCATAAACTAATGAAAATAGTGTTGCTCCCATTGGCATTTTGATGCTTGTTCTATAAGCCCATAGTGCCAAAGGGAGTTGAGTATGCCAATATCAATGATTTTATTTGACTAGTTTCTTGAGAATGGATACCATTGTTTTGTTGGTTGCTTCAGCTTACCCATTTGCTTGTGGGTAATAAGGTGTTGAGAAATTGTGTTGGATATTGAATTTGTTGCACAAGGCTCTAACATCCTTATTATTAAATGAATTCCCATTATCAAAAATGATTTTTGATGGTATTCCAAAATGACAGATAATATGTTGAAGTATAAACTCTGCTATTCGAGGTCCAGTCATAGTGTTCATTGGAATTACTTCCACCCATTTTGTGAAGTATTCCATAGTGGTTATGATGAATTTATGTTTTCCTGATTAGGGAGGTGATATTTTACCAATCAAATCAAGGCCCCATTGTGAAAATGGCCAAAGAATTTGAATGGGTTGTTGAGCATGTGATGGTACATGAGTCAAATTGGCATGATGTTGGCACATTTAGAAATTTAAACATATTGAAAGCAGTCACTTTCCATTGTTGGCCAATAGTATCCCATGCGCAATATTCTCTTTGTGATGGCCATTCCACTAAAATGACCACCACAAGTACCATCATGGGTTTATGCTATAGCTCTTTCTGCCTCAATTGGATCTAGACATCATAATAATATTCCATCATAGCCACATTTATACAACACATCTCCCAAGAGAGTGAAATGAATTGTTTTTTGTTTGAACGTTCTCTTTCTAGTTCGTGTAATTTCTATTGGGAGTGTTCCATAATTGAGAAAGTCTCTTATTTCATCAAGGTAGGAATTGTAAGGTTCAACATGTATCAAACAAGCATTCTTCTCACCTGTAGATTCTGCTCTTTGAACTGATGGTTTTGACACTGTTGTTATGATTAGTGGTTGTATTTCTCCATGCTCATTCTTAGGGATGAGAGATCCCTAAGAAGCCATTGCATCCACAAATATGTTTTTCGATTAGGTTAGATTACTAATTTCATACCAGTCAAACTTTTCTAGCAACTTTATTGCTACTTCATAATATTGTTTTAAAACTGGTTCTTTACATTGATATTCTTCTTTTACTTGGTAAACAACTAGTTGAGAATCACCAATAATGCTTAGTATTTTTATGCCCATTGCTATAGTCGATTGAAGACCCAATATTAAAGGTTCATACTCTGCATTATTGTTAGTGCATGCGAAGTCAAGTTTGAATGATAAAGGAATTGGTATTCCTTCAGGTGTATAAAACATGACTCCCGCACCTTGTCCTTTTTTGCACTTAGATCCATCAAAGAACATTTTCTTGTATGCTTCATCCTCAGGAGAGACTAACTCTTTTTGTTCTATGACAAAGAATATTGAGTCATCTGGGAGCTCAATTATCAACGATTTATCATTTTGTAAAGGAGCTTCAGCTAGCTGATTAGCTATCACTTGACCTTTTATGAATTTTTGACTTATGAATTCGAGATTGAATTATGTTAAAAGCATTATCCACTTGGTTGTACGAGTGTTATTGTAAGTGTGAGTCATAATGTATCATAGAGGGTTTTCTCTAGCAATGACATAAGTAGTGTTGCTTAGCATATAATGTCTAAGTTTCTTAATGGCAAAAACCACTGCTAAACACAAATTTTCAATGTAAGCATATCTTGTTTCATAACTTACCAATGTTTGACTAATATAGTAAATTGTTTTCTCTTTATGATTTTCATTCTTTTGTACAATAATTCTTTCTAGTGCAAAATCTGTTATAGAAATGTATAGGTAAAAAGGGACTCCTATTCGAGGTGGAATAAGAACTGGTGGTGAAGCCAGATACTTCTTTATGTCATCAAATGCCTCTTGAAATTCACCTCTTTTTGTAGAAAGTAGTTGAAAGGCCTACATTTATCTGAGAGTTGTGCAATGAACCGTCAGATAGATTGGATATTTCCTTGTAAGCTACACAACTCTTTCAAGTTCTTTGGAGGTGACATATCTAGTGTAGCTTTCACCTTACCTGGGTCCACTTCAATGCCTCACTTGGAGATAATGAATCCTAGAAGCTTCCTGGATGTGACATCGAATACACACTTCTTAGGATTTAACCTTACTTTGTGCTCTAGTAATCGATCGAACACTTTTTATAGGACTTTAATGTGCTCAAGACGTATTTTTGATTTAGAAATTGGGTCATCTATATAATCCTCGATGATCTTATGCATATAGTCATGAAATATGTACGTCATAGCACATTGATATGTAGCTCCTACATTCTTAAGTCCAAAAGGCATCACTCTATAATAGGATTAATTCGAATCTGGTTGTATCCTGAGAAACCGTCCATTAAAAAAAGCATTTCATGACCAACACAAGAGTCTACTAGTTGATCGATATTGGGCAAAGGAAAGTCGTCCTTTGGAAACATTTTGTTTAAATCTCAAAAATTAGTACATACATGTATCCTTTTGTTTAATTTGTGAACGGGTACCATATTTAAGAGCTATTCTAGATAATCAATTGGGACTATGAAATTTACGTCCAATAACTTTTGTAGCTCTTCTTTCACAAGTAATGCAATTGTTGGATGAATTTTCCTAAGATTTTGCTTAAAAGGTTTAGCATCTGATGCTAAAGTAAGGTTGTGGACTACCAACTCGGGGTTTAATCCCTACATGTCTCTATATGACCATACGAACACTTTTTTCTTTCTCATTAGCACATTGATCATGCATTATTTCTCTTCTACGAATAAATATTTTATGATTTTAACAATTTGTGGATTGTTCACGTCTAGGCTAAGGTTCACATCTATAGATTATTCAATTATCATGTGAGAACCTTATTCTAGTTGATGTGGAGTTGGTATGAGGTGGATATCATCTGCCACATTTTCAAATGTCTCAAGGGCTTCCCCCTCTATTTCAGTTTAAAAAACTAAGTGATATGATGTTGAATGTTGTTATGAAATATATGCATTTGAAGCACACAACAAATCTTCGGAAAATATAAATTTAACAATGGATGGCGAGGATGATATCTTATCCATGGCAATGAGGCTAGTGTCGATATGGATCGACTTCACCTCATCATATGGATTACAGAGTGGGATGAGCAAATCAATAGAAATCATGTTAACTTTATGGAAATGGTGTGGTTGCGATTAGAGAGGTAATGACTCATCCTATCTAGGTTGAAACTGACCTAATGTGTGTGATTGGTGGTGCTACAAGAGCGGCCAAGGTGGTGGAGGAGGTTCTGGTTCAATACTTTCACACTTTTTTCTTAGCTGAAAGAGAGTTCGGTCTATTGGGAACTTCTTTTGGTACCAGTCATTTCTCTGAATAGATTCTTATTATGATGGCGGTATGACACAAGAAGGAATGAAGAGTGGTGGTAATTATGGGAAGACCATTCCAACTATATTCAAGTACATTCTGATAGTATCCATGTCCAGCATGGTGACACGACTATCCATTACTGTAGGAGGTTCATTCCTAGGTGTCTAAGGTATGGCTGTGTGAGTTGCCCTATTCATGATGTCTATGTTCGTATTAGGGGCACTACTAGAGGGCCCTATATTAAGGCTTTGGGGCACAGAGAGGGGCATGCTTACTTATCCTACCACCAAAGTGTTAGGGATATTTCCAGACTAAGATGCCATGGGGGAAGACCACTGACTTTGAATTGGAACTAATTTCTTAGCCTGACTACGAGTCACTACCATACGCTACTATGTAACAAACTACCAAGTGCACCTATGTGTCTTATGTAAATAAAATGACAGTACAATGCAATACATGCAAAGTTTTTGATCTTATATTTTTTCCAATTTTTTTTTTTTTTTGAAATTGTTTAAAAATGAAAATACGTGTGCTCAATGTTTTGCCCTAAATGAATCTAGGATTTCACCTGTATACTCATAGCTCGACAACTCGGCTATGAAATCCAAGTCGCGTAAACCCCCAAAAGTGCGATAGTGAAAGTTCACACCCGAGAAGAGATCACAAGTCCTACCAGTCCTCACCCAGTCTCACTTGGTTAGTGTCATACTCTTTGAAGAGAAATATATGCAAATTTTCCAAGCTATTGACGATTCTTGGAGCCGACCTTGGCCAAACATCCGGGTATAATTTTGGTGGTTCGGAGATGAAATCCAAACCCGACGGTGATGAAATCCAATCATTTTCCAACATTTATGTGAGTGTGTGATGGTTTGTTTAATTATTGTGGTATGCAAAACTATTATGCAATTTTGTTTAAATGCATAAATGTAGAAAATTAGAAAACAAAAAATGGTAAACAATAGATCAGGGGCAAAAGTGCCAACATCGATTCCAATCAAATCAAATTCTATTTAGTAGGGCTAACATCGGGCGTGCGATTAGTTCTAGTAAACTTTGGATGCACGGTATGCCAACTGCGCGTCTGTGTTTGGGATATCCCAATCGTGGATACGTGGGTCCTTTCTTCTAACATAAAAAAATGAATTTTTGATAGACCTAATCCTAAAAACAATATCTAGGTTATTTATAACCCGACAAATGCAGATATGACTTGTTTGTCTATTTATACAAGTGTATTCTTTTTTATGAATTCTAAAACCTATATGCAAACAAATGGTAAAAAATACCAACCTTATAATTTACCCTAAATGCAATGCTAATAATAGAATTCAAATAAATAAATAGAGAAGAAATAGAAAATAGAAGGTACAAACATGTGATCCTATCGTTGCTCCTTCCAGCTGTCAACCATCGACCCACATTTCCACAAATAACAACCGTGCATTCGCGTTTCCTCAGAATCAAAACCGTGGACTCACATTCCAGTATTGTCAATTGCACTTCTACATTTCCTCAGAATAGAAACCATGCAACTGCATTTTCTCAAGAAAAAAACCATGATTCTGTGTTTTCACAATAAATAGGCCAAACATAGGGTTTTTTAGATTTATCGACCCAGGGTCGAATCTACGCACGCTTTGAACTCCCAAAACCTATAGATATGGAACAAAGATCAACAAATAAAATTTAAAAGCAAGGTAAAATAAAATGGAACCTTTAGGGGTCCCACCATGATCGTCATTTCTGTAACCAAAAGAACTGAGCAATAAAATAACTATAACATAGAGAAACAAGAATTGCCACAATTGTTTTCTTTATTTGATTTTGATACAATTGTTACAAATAGATCTTGGTAACTCCAAATGTGTTTAGGAAAATGTTACAATGATCTCTCTCTGTATTGATACAAATGAATGATGATTTGGTAGCATAGGAGTTCTCCAAATATTCAAAGGCTCATGCTCTTCGTTCTTCTAGCTACAGTCCAATGTGAGTGGGCTTTGGTATCCAGCAAGGGACCACTATAGCTATAAAATATTATCCAAGGTACCTGTCACCTACACAAATTCAAACCAGAAAAGGGATTAGTAGCACCTGTATATTTGAGCAATAAGATCAATGCTACACATAAAACCCTAAACAGATAATTATATGAAACAAATGATAAAAAAAATTAACAAACAATGCCTTGCAAACATAAAAATTACTGATCTCCATTGAAACACTGTGTTTGGCTCTTAGGACTGTGGAACTGTGGAGGTGCAATTGTGGACTGGAAACTGTGAACCTACAGTTGTGAACCTATGGACGCTCATTTTTTATTGTGAAATTGCGATCGGGCGATTTTGGCTGAGGAATAGATTACCTCGGGATTCAAACCAATGGTACAAAATAAAGCTTGTGCTCATAATTTCTTACTAGGTCTAGATTGATTTCGGCAACCTATCGGTATGTAAATTCAACTCCCTTTTCTTGGTGGAATAATGGTGCCTTTATAGGCCTCTTAGAGTTTTGGAGGGAAATGGGAGGTGGTAAGCCTAACTTTCCAAGTGGTAAATATGGACTGCTAGGTGGAATTGGGAGTTATAGTGAGTCACCTAGTGTGGCTCACTTAATTGGGGGTGATGTGGCTTCAAGTGGAGTGGGATATGGGATGATGTTTTATGTGAAGGGACAAGGGGAAAACAATAAATGAGTTATGGCATGGGTGTTGGGAATCTGCACCATGTGCAAGGACAAGGGGACAGGAGTGGGTAAGATGTGGCAAGTGTGTTGGATGAAGTGTCCAGGACACATGTCCAATGGGTAGGTAGGGTATCATAGGGTGATTTTCCAGATTTAATAAATTTGAGAAAATAGGATAATGTGTAGGATTTTATATCCCTAAGTTAGAACTTAGGCATATATTTTTATTATGTAGGAATTTATGGTGGGGTGGAAAATACGGTTTAGAAGGTGTTGTATTTTGGTGTCTACAAGTATTGAAAGAATTAATAAAATATTTAGGTAAGGATGCAAACCAATCAAGAGCATTTCCTACTAAAGCCCTAGTCATTAATTTTAGCAAAGCTTTTTCATTATGCAACCAATCCCTATAATATGTAATGAACTTATCAATGAATATTTGGGATTTATTTATCCCATCATAGAAGAATTTAGAACCATTCTTATGCAAGTCTACAACTTCCACATTAGGGGCTAGAGATTAACATTGATAATTTCTCAAAGTAGGATCAATTAAAATGGGTAAATCCATCCCAATATTAGCTAAGGGAAGGTTCAAAACTAGAGGGATAATAACTTGCACTATAGGTTTCCTATTAACACTCAAAACTTGAGTAGTATCAGTCATCATATCCTATATTTATTTGGTTGTTTTTCTACTAGAGGCCTCTATTTTCTTCTTACTATCATGCACATTATTTTCTAGTTGATAGGTCAAATATTCCCTAAGGGTCATCATACATACAACTAGTTTATTTTCATAAGGATAAAATGGGGTATGGGACTTTGGGGAGGTGCTTTCTATGTTTGTGTTCATGTTTGCAACTATTTTTCCATGATGTCCACATTAAATGGTGATCATAGTTCAACACAACATTTATCATTGATGCCTGATGCAAATGCTCCCAAATCCTTTTAAGACCCTATGGTAGGCCTATAAGGTTCATTAAATTCTATATTTAGGTCTTTTTATTTCTTAAAATTAGAATATATATTTGTCCCATCTCTAATTTGGAGTTCATGATCACAATTAAGCTCTAGAGAATGAACAATATATTTTCATGAGCAATAGATTGAGTGAGATTATCTTCTATTTTTAGGAATTATATAATTTGATTCTTATTGCACATAGTAATAATTTTGAATCCCTTAGAAGAAGTAGGAGGAGCCATAAGGGTAAGCAAAAAAACCTACTCAAGGGTAACTAGGGTTTTGTAAAATCTTCTATCCTTAAGCAACCCCAACTACAAAAAACCCTCATAATTTTGTAAGGTAATTCTAAGATAAAGAGGAAATATATGATGGGATTATTCAACTTTTAGCTAACAAAAATTTCCAACATAAAATCTACACCAACAAACCTAATAAATCCTAGGGCTGAAAAAATAAAATAAAGCCTTAGAAGGTAGATTTCATGTTGGGTTCACCAAAATATTTATTGAAAAACAAAAATCTTATAAAATTATGTAATACAAGGTATACAAAAATTCTGAAACCATGACGATATAAAAATAATTTAACAATCATAGTTGAAACTATCCTAATTTAAGTAATAATTATATTAAGGATTTTAAGAACATACTACACTAAGATAATTCTTAAGAAGCAAAAGCTAGGGTTAATCCTAATATTGTGAAATAAAATATTTGAAACCTAGGGTATCAAGGATAATTATATTCATAAATAATTATAATAAGATACTTCTACTATGTCTTGTTTGTTATGTCACCATAGTAGTAAAGGAGATATCACACTTGGACTATATACAGAGGATATGCCATACCTCAAAAACCAATCCTCAAGCAACAATTCTTGATATTTGGTTATAAATCCTAGTAGAGTGTCCTATCATCCTCCATGAAGGTAGTGAACCAATGGTCAATGGATTTGGTTATACCTATGATAGCAATATACATACATACATACATATAACAATAATGAGGAGAAAATGAATGATTGTTGATCAAATGAGAAAAAAAATGAGTATTTATAGTGGATGAAAAGAATAACTTATTTTGACATTGATGACTGAATTACATTCTTTTTGGAGACTTCAAATCACAAATTTCAATCCAAATGACACGCCATATTAACCTTGGGTGTAAAAACATGGTAGAACCCTGACCATACATAACAATTTCTAAAATTCAACTAACAACCAATATCCCCACTTAAAGTGGTAATATTGGCAACATCAATTTTTAGAAAATATGTTTTGGGGGATAAATGTAAACATATCCCTTAATCATAACTCTATCCTTATTTTAGAGTTTTAGGAAACTTAACAAGTGGAAATATCCAAGAAACATGGCAAAAATGCGACAACTAGATGAAGTTGTTGAAGAAATGAAATCAAAACCACCAACCAACATGGCTTGCTATCTTCTAACCCAAAGACTAATAAAGTCAGCCCATATCTACTTCATATATGGGAGGATAAGACTCTCCACCACCTTCAAAGTTAATTGTTCGTGCAAGAAAGTTGATCCAATCTATACTTTATTAGAGTTGGAAATTGTGATACTGGATGAGACAAAAATAAAATAAGAAAAGAATAAGATTAAAAATAAAATAGGATAGGAATAAGAAAAAAATTAGAACATGAAAAAATCAAAATTACAACTAAATTAAAAAGAAAAGAAGAAATATTCTCATCCAAATTTGGAAAGAATGTGAACCACCAAGAATTAAAAGGCACGTTATTGTATATATATGTTTAGGGCATTATATTGAAGTAGAATGCACAAATTTGAAGATTGATAAAGTACTTATTGGAGTATTTTGCATAATTTTATTTTTGTATTCATTTTATTCTTTATATGTTATGTTAATATTTATTTTAGAATACCAAGTAGATATTGGAGATTGGAGAAATGAAGAGAGGATTTAATTATATTTAACTAGAGAATTTAAAATTCAAGTTTTTGGAGGAAAAATTTATACATTATTGTTAAGTTTTCATGGCACATGGAAATACCTCACTATCCATCCCAAAATTTAAAGGATAAAATTATTATTATTGGTGCATAAAGATGAAGACTTTGCTGATATCCAAGGAAGAGTGGTGTGTTGTCGAAAATGGGTATGTGGAATCTATATCCTACAGTATTTTATTAGCCATAGAACAAATAATATGGAGGAAGCACAAAGAAAGGCCTCATTATATTCATATCACATTCCAAACTTGATATAAGTTTTTCTACGAGAATTTCAAGTTTCAATATTACCGAAGGATCTTCAGACACTTTAAATACATTTTGTAAAGGGTCAACTCAAGTGAAATCAATGAGGTTATAGAAATTGAAAAAAGAATATGAAAACCTTAGGATGAAGGACAATGAAAATTTAGGAGATTATTGTGTAAGGGTGCATAATATTGTGCACAAAATGGGCACATGTTCTAAAGAACTAGCAAAAGGAGATGTTGTTCAAAAGGTGTTGAGAACATTGATACCAAAGTGAAATAAATGTGCAATGATTATTGAAGAAAGTATAGATTTTAAGAGTTGGAGTTTGATGAAATGGTGGAATTACTTATATCCCATGAAGAAATAATTAAAAATAATAAAAAATAAAACTTCAATCAAGCTTTTTCTTCTAAGGTAAGAGTATCAAACAATAATGGAGCTAGCTCAAGATCCACTTCCTAAGGTCAAAGAGGGGAGCAAAAAAATTAATATTTCATAAGAGGGAGAGGCTATGGTAGATAAGGAGGATATAGTGGTAGAGATAAAGGTAAATTTATAGATTAGGGGAATGTTCAATGTCATTATTGCAAAAGTTATGGCCACTATGAAAGATAATAATACGAAAAAGCAATAGAGGAAAAAAGGAATTTTTTTTACATAAAGAAGGTGAAAGCTCAAAAATATATTATTGTCATGTAATGTGATAAAAATTTCAACTAAAGAGTCTTGGTACTTATATTTCAATTGTTCAAATCATATGACTAGTAATAAGAATTTTTTTTTTAAGTTGGATGACTCATACAAGTGCAAGATAAAATTTGGCCATGACAAAGCATTGGAAGTTAAAGAAAAAATAACCTTACAAATTGACACAAAATATGGAAATTTAATTATCCTGTTGGAACCGATTCTTGCATCCATAGGATTCGATTATCACACTACAAAAATCCATTTCAAACCAACAAGCTATTACAGGCTTTGGTCAACCTGCCTCTTTATTCTGATAAACATGAATATTGCTAAAAGAAAACTACAGAACTGGTAAGGAAATCCCATCGGTAATTCTATGATAAATCATTGATTATGCGCTCTAGATTAATATAATACTATATGTATTAAAATGACCAAGCAAGAAAATAACCAATTGTTATGCCTTATGTAGACCGGTGTTAGGATCCTCAATCCTAACATTATTAGTTAGTATTAGTTAGTATTATTAATCATTTAATTATTATATTATTAACTTATAAAGTGAACCATCACAACCCTTCATAACATGAACCATCACGTCTCTTCATACGTGAACCATCATGTCTCTTCACCAACGTAGCTTTAGGGTAGATATATATATTAGGTTGGCCATCCATATCAAATCATCCAACAAGAAGAATATATATTATTTAGACCCATTGGAGGGATTTCCCAAACCAATGCAAAAGGCGATTCATATCTAAAAGTGATTCTTTTAATTTAGATGCTATTTTAATTATTTATTTATTAAAATTGTGCTAGAACCTTTAGGGTTCTACCATTTGGTATCAGAGCCATGTGGGACCCAATCATGTGGGAATTGCTCAAAGATCTTCATCAAATCACTTCTGTGCGTGAGTATCAAACTCGGTTTGAGGATATCACCAAACACAACACAATATTGGATGAATAAATTCTCATAAATGTTTTCATTAGGGGATTAAAATAAGAAATTAGAATGGAGGTGACAAGGTTCAAACCCTATACCATGATGCAGACCTATGGATTGGAAAAATTAGTTGAAGATAAAATTAATGCACAACAACGATTAGGGAAACCACTTATGGAAAAATCGTTGACCACTTACATCGCTCCCAAACATATGCATAATGGAAGGGCACAAAGCACTTACACAACCCCCAAATCTAATCGAACTTTACAAATTAAACATCTTAGCTTTGAGGAGATGAAGGAACGACAAGCAAAAGGAATCTGTGATAATTGTGATGAACAATTTGGACCCCACCATAAATGTGCTACACTAACATTGTATTTATTGAAGGAAGTTGATCCCTGTCTCTCCATAGAGCAAGCAGATGAGGTAGTTGTGTCCGAAGCGACCAGTGCACCTACTCACTGCAAAGAAGACAATGAGGTCGATGTGCAAGAAGTGATTGATGTACCAAGCAAGGATGAAGTAGACATACCCAAAGTGATAAATGCTAGTCAAATATGCACTCTACAAGATCTACACATACCTTCCTCACCAATAGTGAGTTCTTGCCATATGACCAAACCTATTCGAAACCAACGCAAAGTGACTACACACTCCTTCTCCGTTGGCTCTACCAAGGAACCAAAAAAGGATATGAAATCATTACCATCACTTTTGATGCATCATTATGAAGTATTTGAGGAACCCCAAGGGTTTCCCTCCCATAGTCATCATGATTTTCCTAAGGGAGATTCTACTATTGTTCTTGGAAACCCCTCGCTAATGCTTCATCCTTCTCAATATCCCTACCTACGAAAGGATGCCATTAAAAGAGTCCAAGAACTTACACAAATCCTTCTTGGAAAACAAAGGATAAAGCTTCTCACTTTGAGCTTTGAGGACAAATCTCTTTTTAAGGAGGGTGGCATGTTAGGATCCTCAATCCTAACATTATTAGTTAGTATTATTAATCATTTAATTATTATATTATTAACTTATAAAGTGAACCATCACAACCCTTCATAACGTGAACCATCACGTCTCTTCATACGTGAACCATCATGTCTCTTCACCAACGTAGCTTTAGGGTAGATATATATATTAGGTTGGCCATCCATATCAAATCATCCAATAAGAAGAAGAATAATAAGCATAGATTATAAGGAGGGAGCCCCCTATAGTGGCAAAGCGATTACAAGGGAGCCCACTTTGAGTGGCCTGCGATTACATTTACATTAATTTGTTAATAATTTTATAGTAAGACCTTGGGGTCTTACCAACCGGTGCCTAGATTCATTGGGCTGTTATAGCAATTTAACAACAATTTTGACATGAACAGAGAGAAGGGGGAAAAGAAAATTGGCGCTCTTAGACTTATTCGAATATCGTAATAAAACTAAAAGTTGACCAACGAAAGAAACGTATATAATGCATTCAAATAATGTAATCCATTACACAGTGACACACAGTACCAAGACAAAGATATAACAGGAATGAAACTCAGAATTGTATTGATTTCATAAAATATTACATGCAGAGTGGGCAGGATGCCTTTTAACTCTATTTTTCTCAAAGAAATACATCAATACAATGAAGAAGACTCTGTTCAAATAATGTAACAGGTCTCTCCTACTCTTCTTGTTCCAATCTGGTAATAGTAGAGTCTCTAAATCTCAGGCTCAATAGGACAGGAAATAATCTCAGCTTCTTGAGCACTTTCCTATCAAAATCCTGCATAGTAAAGGGAAGAAAGAAGAATGAATGAGAAAAATAGACACAAAAGGGAGATACAACAACACAACTCTAAAGGGCACTCAAGTATACCTCTTAGCAAAAATGTTATTCTCTAATTGCTTGATGATGAATCTGAACCTGTCTGCTTCCTTTTATAGTTGTTGGTTCTTGATTCTATTATTTTTGGTTTATTTCTGGCCTTACACTTGTCCTCTTTTGAGTTGATCTTCAAAACTGGTACAACTGGCTTCCACTATATTTTTTTGTTTGGGATGTACCCTCCCTTTTGACCTTTTCAAAAAGTAGCTTATTTTAACCAGTGATGGTGGTGTTTGGAGAGTCTATTTTTTCTTCCACTACTTCTTTTACAACTGTTTTCCTTTCAACTGCTTCCTCTTGAACTGTCTCCTTTTGAGCACTTGGCTCTTTAACTATTTCGGAGACTTTTTCTATTGGCATAGGTCCTTGTTGTGCTGAACTCTCTTCCAGCTATTGACTATAAGTTTCAACCTCTTTTCCTTTTTGACCTTGTTGCAACCTCTTTATTTGTTCACTTATTAATCTCCAAATTTTTGTGTCAAAGGTGGCAGCAAACCTCAGCATGTTCATTTCCTACAAAATTCTATTTTTCTGTACAACAAGAATGGGCTTGTTTCTTTCATATTGGAAGAGTAACATCTCCACAATATTTACCAGCAAGGTAGATTGTCTAGTCATTTCTGACTCATCATCTGACTCACAATCAAATTTTTCTATTGTATGCCTGAGTAGCTCTTCTATACTAGGGGCTTCCAAGCATGTGTCTAAGGATAGACCAATATCTGCCATTTTACCTGTTGCATCTTCTATCAGATTATCCATTTCAGTTACAACATTGATCCACCTTTCCTGGTTTACCCCAAACAGGGCTGCTTTCAAGAACTCAAAATTGAACTGGATTTTACTGCCATTATTTGTGATTATCTCTTGACCCTGCAACTCTTCAAAATTGTCCCCTATTAAATCAAGGGTAGGACAAATGACTTCGAAGTCTTCTTCCTTCTCTTGTATCAATGTTTGTATTTCTCGAGTAGTTATTTGAATCACCCTAATCTACCTAAACATCTCGGTGAGCCCTCTAGCATGAACTCGTATTTTCATTGACATATCCTTCTTCATTGCATTTAGATAATAGGCATGATTCTGAATCTTTACCACTGGAGGGGAATGTGCCTTTGGAGGATCCTTTTTTGCCAATTCTTCTTGTTGTTTATCTATTAATGCTTTCATTTTGGATTTTTCCTTCTCTTCTCTTTTCAATTGATTCCTTAACTCTGCAATTTTCTCAACTAGTTGGTCCATGGTTTGATTTTGCATTGCCTTGACAACTTTGACCATATCTCCTTATTTTCCTAGTACTAATGAGCCCCCGGTCTCCTCATTGACTCTGAAGACAAGTGGGTCTTGCAGGGCAGGAAGATTTACCTCTGCTATATCTGACACATATGTTTCTAATCGTGGCTCATCTATGAGTTGTTCTCCTATATTTCCCATTCTTGCCACTACCTGTAATTCTTGTTCATTTGCAGTAGTAAAAGTAGTCTGCTCATCTTTCCTCTCTAAAAAAACCTATGTAGAAGGTAAAGATAATTTTGGCTTCTTCTTTTTTAGTGGTTATCTCTGTTTGTCTCTTCACTTGGTGACTTCGAAACAGACCCCCAAATCCACCAGTTCTTCTCATATTCATCCTTACTACTGATGGAACTTTAACTTCCTGTCCTTTTATTTTTAAAGAGGCAGGGATGGCCATGGGTGCCAATTTATTTACACTTGTTACAGCTAATACTCTGTCAAAAATGGGAATTATAGCCTTGTTCTGGGAGAGAAGATTTTTGAATAGGTGTGGTCACAATTTCTTTCCCTTTAGCTGTGCTTGGATTTTTGGGAACTTCTTGGGAAGTGCTTGGTGCTGCCTCTATTATGAGATGATCACCTACGGGAGGCCTGACCTATTGTTCTATTATATCTATAGTATTTATAGTGACCTCCATTTGATCAATCCCTTGTTCTTCTATCAACTCTAATAAGGGGTCTTCCTTGATTGCTTGAGCTGCTCCTGGTAGAATAGGTGCTACTGATTCTACTAAAATTTCTCGAAGCCTTCTCAATTCTGTAGGGTAATCATAGGCTTCATGAATATATGTGCTACCCCTATCTTTAGGAGGGAATTCATCCCATACAACCTGTAAATCTTCCCCTTTTTCCATGGCTTCCAATAATATTTCTTCATAAGCATCCTTTCGATGCTTTATTCGAGCATACTCCTATTTTTCCATCATTTTATTGTATATCCCTTTTGGATCATAAAACCTCCAAGTTATCTCATCGAAGTCCATAGTATCTAAATCAAACATTCCTTTGAGCAGTGTAGGGTAGCCAACAAATATATAGTCCCCAAAGTGACAGGGAACATTGAGCCAGGGGACTTTACCATGTTTCTTCACTAGTCTCATCTTGGCTTCCTTGGCCACCTGCCTACATAACTCCAGAGCTGCTAGGGATAATGGAAAATACATTGGTAACAACTTAGGGGGAATTTTGGCTCCATAGAGCCTGATATAGGTGAAACCTTCTGAGAAAAAGAAATCCCCAATATCCTTTTCTTTAATAAAATCCCTTACTCCTAGCCCTAGCCTTTCAGGGAGCAAGTCGGTTAAAGTCCAATGGATTTCTACCATGAAATGGTCACAGAACCAGCCCATGTGAGTCCATCCTTCATGTATCCTCCAAAAACTGCTCTAGATGTAGGGGTTGTTTATGGCTTCTACTCTTTTTTGGGCTTCTTCTCCTAATTGCCCCGCTATTAGGTGGATAAATATTGAGTATTGTGAAAAATAGGGCATCTCTTGTCTTTGTTCAAAAACTATCTTTTTCAATTCTACCATTTTCTCATGTATTTGGTTACTCAATTCTAGCTCCCATGCATAGATTGGGGTGTTATACGCCCTATTGCACTGTGCTACTAAATACAAAACTCTTTTACTCACTACACTGAGATCCTGTACCCCTAAGACTATGTTTATCATATCACAAAAATCTTGGACCCATGGCTTAAAAATAGTCTTCCTAATTGGAAATTTATCAACTATTTTCTCATTTGTATCAAACAAATATTTAAAAACTTCTAATCCTGTGAACATTCGAGATTGGTGTTCAATTACCCGTTGTACCAAAAAGGTGGTATACTCTATCAAATTGAAGACCTTCTTGATGTGCTCGACTTTGATGTTGAATACTGGTCGGTTCCTATTGTCTCAAAATGTTCTAGTCCTCTCATCATACGCCACTACTAACCACACCATTAAATCTGAAGAGAAGTAAACCTTCGGGCATATCAGCTTCCCGAGGTTACTGTTCCATCTATTATTTCTAGGGAAACCCTTGTATTGTAACCTCTGGGCCTTATGAAATAGGTCAGCCATTATCCATGGGGTCCTGTTATCATTCTCCATTACATGAGCAAAACTCTTGATACATGCATTGTCGATCTCGTACTGTTGTGCTGGAGTAGGCTTCTTATCAGCTCCACACTTTTGAGTGAATTCATACATTATGCTACCGAGTACAGGTGGTCCAAAAATCTCAGAGTATGGTGACCGGTCTGTAATGAATTTTATCGCTTCTCTAGTGTCTTCGGGCACAAAAGTGTCTCCCCATGATGCCATTGTGCTCAAGGTAGCGAGTCTAGTCCCTCTGAAATAGGAAAGCTTGAAACTCTTCTCTCTATACTTCTTGCGTACCAATTTATGCTCTTAGATTGCCAGGGTGGTAAACTTGATTGATTTTGTGAGCTCAAATACTGGGTGGTGAAATGAGTTCGATATATTTGCATGTTTGTCATTAATATTGTGTTACCAACTACTTTTTTAAAATGGGCCAAAGGAAATTCACCAACACATTTCTTTCGAGGTTGGGCTTTGATGGTGGGTAAAGCCCGTCATCCTATGCATTTTTGGGTTCTTTGGTTTGTGTACCTATAATTATTTAAAACTTTGCTATTGGCCCCTAAAGCTTCTTCTTCTCTGATGTGGAGTTGTGACGTGTGATAATTGGGCTTCTATTTTGAACCTCGTGCCACCTTGGCCCCAAATGATAATTAAATCTTAGGGATCGATTATATTTTTAATTTGGTAGCAATCATCCTAGGGATCCTCATAAGATTTGGTTCTTGATGTGAGTGCCTATCATTATCTTAGATATCCTAAGTTTCCCTAAACTATCGTTGCCTTGGATATTTTATAACCTGTGGGTTAGATAACCGAAAGAAACATGCTTCGAACCTTCTTTGTTTAATATTGACTAATCAAAATAAAGGTGGCAATTAATAATGTGTTAGGGCCCTTGTTAAATGTGGTTAAAATTTAATTAATCAAGATCTGATTTAAGCTTACCATTTGATTTACCTTTGAAGCATGCGTCATCATTGGATTATTTCGAGAGGGAGCGCATCCGTTGGATTCATTAGAAGATGTCCATTGGATTAGCCTTGCTTATATCTTATCATTTTGACTTTGAATCAATCGCTACCATCGGATCCTTTTAATCTCAATGGAGTGCTACCATCAGATTTACTGGAAGAAATTCATGATATTTTCATTACTTAGACCTTTGACTTGTGTGCCATCGTTGGATCCTGAGGAGGATTAATGCAGTCATTGATGTCTAAGAACCTGCATGATTGTTAGTCCACTAACTTATATAAACTTGTGCCAGGTTAATCAGATTAATCATGTTTATAAAGTCAAAAACTCTTGATTAGTAATAATTCATTCGACGATACTTAGGCTCAAAGTTTATACAATCATTTATTTGACCTTATAATAATGTGATGCATTAATCCTCATACAATCATGATTTACCATGGTTAATCTAGTGATTAAAACCTTAACAACATTGTATTAAACATAGGCATTGTATAATCAGTTCACCTCTCTACGCGCTCACCGTTAGATCATACAATGATGGGGGCGTGATCGTTGGATTCCCCGTACATGCGCAAGGTTTAGCAAAAATGGAAGGGGGAATATTATCCACATATCAAACCTTTATAAAACTTTATTAAGTGCTTTTCTTAGCCTTGATAATGCATTTAATTAATTATTTGACCAAAAACCTTGTGAGTTAACCTTTGATCATTTTTAACAATGCGCTATCGTTGGATCCGAGCGGAGATGGGTGCTGCCATCAGATCTTTGTATTGTTTCATCCCTTTGTTTGACTTTGACTTATTCACCACCGTTAGATCTTGACAAGGGCCTTCGCATCCATTGATTCCCTTTTTACTTTAAATATTTGTATGATAAAAGGAAATCATAGAATGGATCACATCCATTGATCTTTGAGCTTGTTCTAGCACTGTCGTTAGATCTCCTACAAGCTGCATACTCGATAGCCAAAAGGGGCACATTATTACATTTGATTAATCTTGATTTAAGCTGAAAGGGGGCAATTAGCAATGTATTATACCCTCACTAATGCATAATTAATCTTGGCTTTACCTTTGTTTTTCCCGATATCTTACCATTTCCTCATTTGGGTTTTGATTTCGGTGCGACCATCGGATCTCGATCGATGTTGGCACGGTCATTGATCTCGATCAACCTGCAGGGTTAGTTACCAAGGGGCACATGATTTTAAACTTTGATTAAGCCAAAAGGGGGATAATTATCCGATGTGTTAGACCCTTACTAATCTTATTTAATAGATTTAATTAATCTCATGGGGTATTTTACCTTTTTGATGCACCTTTTATGAGAGCGCCATCGTCGGATTAGATCTTGATCGAGCGCAATCATCAGATTTGTCCAATTAGCTCAATGTTTAATTTCAAGGGGGTGCATACCCTTAATGCTTTTGACCACAGTATTTTAAAGAGTGGTTTAATTAAATCAAGTGCATCCATTGGATTTACATTTTACTTAAGCGCTACCATTAGATTAAAGGACACATGTTTTTAGATTTTAAACCTAAGATGTATCTTTTTATTTTGAACATTACCTTTTGACTTGTTTGAATTATCCCTTAAGCGATTTATTAAAGCATCATCATCCGATTAAATCAGATTCAAACGTAACCTTTGGATTTGATCTAAGGTGCTTGATTTTTAACTAATGGGGTGCATACCCTTAAGCCTTAATTAAATTATTTGACATTACTTATGTTTTTTGGGCTTTAGACCAAGGTATTTGATTAAATTTCCCTCTTACTTTAGAATACCTTAGGATTTAAATATTTATCATTTGATTTAGGCCCAAGGGAGACTTTATTTTAGGAGGATCGGAGTTTGGCTTGTTAAAAATCTGATTAATAAAATTTTGCCATAACCCCTATTAAGATAATTGAGCATTATTAAAAGGGGCACACATTATTAACAACTAAGGTTAAACTTCATCAAACAAACCCATAAGAAATTAATTTACTCACACTAACTGAAATAGTGACCAACATTTTTTGCATTTTGATTGAAACCAAAAATTTAAATTTGGGGGTTTCAAAGTTTGAGTCAAATTTGGCTCCAACATAGGCTCTATCTGGGACAATGTGCTAAAAACATGAGGCACTTTGAGAACCATAGAATCTCCTGGTTTTATTGCAATTTGGATACAAATTCACATCATCAAGACTGATAAACAAAACTTAAAAACAACAAAACATTACAATTTTAAAACTGAAAAAATTGTACAAATGATAGGACATCAAAGTAAGAGAGTATTGAAAAACTGTAATTTCCTTTTATTCACTTTTTGGAAAAATAGGGCCAAAATTTTAGAAACAGATGAGCTTTTGAGATATATTTTAATGCTTGTTCTAGCTAAGTTATAAGATATGATTACACAAAATTTGTCAAAAAATTTTGCTCCATCATGTTTAAGCCCATGTGTGTGTTTGTGCATTTATTTTGATTTCTAAGTCTTTCAGAACTTTGCCATATCTGAGAAAAATAGTTAAGCCTAATATGTGATTTCACTCTTTAAAAATTTTCACCATTCTGCAGGGCTCCACTGCCAGTCAAGCGTCTATAGCCCCGGTGGAGTTGCTTCTAATCCCATCCAATTTTACCCTACTACCAATCAAGCGTCTATAGCCTCGGTAGAGGTTTTCCAAGATATCTCAGGCAGTGACTCAATTTTACTTTATTGTAATTTTTCTTTCTCGTTTGAGAAGTATTTGATATAAGCAAATTGTGCAAAGAGTATGCCTGAGTTGAGGATTAGTTTTTGGCTATAATGATGAGTGTAATAATTTTTAGCTTAACCACCCTCTCAAAGATAACTCGGTTCTTTGGACCTTTGAAGTCACTTTAAGTATCATTTGTAATGTGAGGCTTTGACATGATGTTTCAATCAACTCTATTTTCATTCTGTTTTATCTCATATCAGATAACCATTGCATAAACACTCATATTTGAAAAATTGTAAATCTCATCAAAGTCTAAAATAAATCTCCTTTTTTCTTATTATTTTTGGTGGAATCAACAGTAATGTATACTCATCAAACTAAGAATATCATGTGTACAACAACTCAGAATTATGCTAACAACAAAAGAAAAGCTTATCTAGTACACAAAATAACAAAATACATCACTCTGTTTTTGGGGTTTTTGCTTTTCCACTTTATTTTCTCTTCTTTTTTTATATATATTTTTCACCTTCAACAAGGATTATACATTTTGAGGTGTTGGCCATTAATAGGGATAGCCATTATTTCTCCCTACAAAGTCTGCAACTTGTAAGTATTCTGCCCTATAACATGGGCTATCTGGTATGGACCAATCCATTTAGGTTCAAATTTACCCTTTTCACCATGCTTATCATTTTTAGGATCCCAATAGATGACTATATCTCCTTGAGAAAAAGGAGTACCCTTGGCTTTCTTATTAAACAATTTCATGGTTTTCTAGGTTTGTTCCATCATTCTATTAAGGGTCTCTCTTCTTTGCTCTTCTAACAAGACAATTTGGTCAAGCCTTCTCTGTAAGGGATTGGGGTCTTCATGGTCTTGCAATAAGAGGGAAAGTGCCAATTTTTCTATTCTTGAAGGTAATAAGGCTTTCTCTCCATATACCATCTCATAGGGGGTTCTTCCTGTGTTTCTTTTAACAGACAACCTATCAGCCCATAGAGCAAATTTAAGTTCACTGTCCCACCCTCTTTTGTTCTTTCCTAATGACCTTTTTATTCTAGTTATTACATTCTTATTTGATGACTCAGCTAGACCATTTCCTTGGGGGTAATAATTAGCATAATGGGATAACTCAATTCCATATTCAGCACAAAACTCTACCATTTCATATGAAACAAAATACTGTGCATTATCTGTAACTAGTTTGTGAGGAACTCCAAACCTGGTCAGAATGTTTTCTTCCAAGAATTTGATGATAGTGGCAGTAGTGGATGTTCTCAAAGGTGCAACTTCTACCCACTTTGTAAAGTAATATGTTGCAGTTATGATCCACTTGTGCTGACCAGATGAATTAGGTTTGATCTCTCCAATTAAATCAATACCCCATTGGGTGAATGGTGCTTCAATGATTACTGGCTTGAGAGGCATGGTTGCTAGCTACTTTTTCCTGCAAAAACTTGGCAGTTATGATAGTTCCTAACATATTTATATATATCCTTAAAAATGGAAGGCCAATAATATCCTGCTCTCATAATTTTATTAGTTGTGGCTCTTGGAGAAAAATGTCCTCCATAGAAACCATCATGAAATTCATTAATTATTTCTGGGACTTCACTTTCATATAAATAGACTAATAATACTCCATCAGGGTGTTTCCAATATAGCACACCATCCTGTATATAATATTTTTGGGCTTGAAGCTTGACTGACCTCATTCTGTTTACTGACATATCTTTAGGGAATGAAAGGGTTTGTAGGTATGACAAAATTTCTTCATACCATTTGCATTCGGTATTATTGATTCTTCTGACATCATATGCCTCATCTATTGTGAGAACATTTTCAAATCCTTCTTCTTCTTTGTTAGCCAATAGTTTAGCCAAACCTTGTCCTTTGATAGTTTTAACTATTTTGAATTCAGCATCATATTGCAGAAGCTTTACCATCCATCTTGTTGGTCTTCCTAATGGCTTTGATTGAGAAAAAATATCTTTTATTGCTATAAAAGGGATGCAGCAGTAAACCTTATTTGAGCCAAATATACCTTTGAAGTGTTCTAAATATTGGATGACTGCATAAGCATGTTTTTCTAGCAAGGTGTATTTAAGATGTGCTCCTTTCAATCCTGAACTCATGAAGGCTATTGGCCTTTCATTATTTTCATCATCTTTTTGTGAAAGAACTGCAACAATTGAATGTTCAGATGCGTATGAATAGATGTTAAAATCTTTAAAATAGTCAGGGCAGCTTAGGGCTGGAGTGGTTGATATGGCTTCTTTGATTTTGTTAAATGCTTCCATATTCTCTACTATCCATTTTATTTCTCCAGTTTTCTTAACCATATCATTTATGGGTTTGGTCATCTCTGCAAAATTTGGAACAAATCTTCTAATAAAATTTATCTTGCCAAAGAATGACCTGACACCTTTCAAATTTCTGGGAGGGGGAATTTTGGAAATGGCTTCAATTCTTTCTGGGTCAATGCTTATTCCTTTTTCTGAAACTATATGACCTAACAACTTTCCTTGTGTAGTCCCAAATATGCATTTCTTGGGATTTAAAGAAATTCCAAATTCCTTGCACCGAGCAAAAACTGTAGTTAAGTGTTCTAGATGTTCTTCTGGATTTTTAGAAAATACTGTGATATCATCCAGGTAGACAACTACTATTTTGAACATTAATCCTTTGAAGGCAAAATCCATTGCTCTCTGAAAAGTAGCACCTGCATTCATTAGTCCAAAAGGTATTCTTAAATATTCAAATGTGCCCCAAGGTGTAGTGAATGTTGTCTTATGTCTATCTTCTAGATTTATCTGAATTTGATTGTACCCTAAAAATCCATCTAACAGAGACAATCTAGTTGAGCCAACTACTGCTTGCAATAATTGTTCCATGTTGGGTAATGGGTAATTGTCTTTTAAAGAACTCTTGTTTAAATTTCTAAAATCTACACAGAGTCTAATATCCCCATTCTTTTTTTTGACTGGTACTAAATTGGATATCCAGGAAGAAAATCTTACCTTTCTGATTATTTTGGAATCCAACAATTTTTGTACCTCTTTTTGCATTATTGGGTGCAGAGTTGGGTTGTACTTCCTCTGTTTCTATCTAAATGGTTTGGAATCTTCTTTCAGGGGTATTATGTGTGTCATTACATCTATTTTGAAAGTTTTAAGGTCTTCATAAGTCCAAGCAAAATGTTCTTTGTTCTTTTTCAAGAAACTGATATATCCAACTTTTTCTTTAGCAGGTAAGGCCATGTCTACTTTCACTATTCTAGGTTCTTTCATTGAACCAATGTTAATATCTTCAGATATTACCTCTCTACTTAAAGGCTTATAAGATTTGTCAAAATCATCAAATAGACTCTCTAGAGAAACCAATCCTTTGGGTATTCTATTAGTTTTCAATTGGATTACTTCTACTGGCTCTCCTATTTGGTATTTTAGCTTATCTTCATCTTTTTCATCACAGATTACATCTGCATACTGATTTTGTAGAGTCATAAAATCCTTAATATCTATATCATCTTGAAAGACCTGTAGATAGACTATGTTATCTGGCATAGAAGGCTTATAGACTGAAATAGTTGGGAATCTATCCATATATTCTATAGTTATCTCTGGGTGATCTAAACCTGAGGTATTTACAGCTAAAATATCTGCAACATGATTTTGTTCTCTTGGAATATATGAGATATTGAAAGCTAAGAATTTATCAATTTCTTCCAATACTGCATTTCTATATTGCTTAAGCCTAGGGTGCTTGGTCTGATATTTACCTTTGATCTATTGTATAATAAGCTCTGCATCCCCTATTACAGTCAAGTAATTAATACCTAACTCTTTTGCTTTTCTTAACCCTAACAGTAAGGCTTCATACTCAGCTACATTGTTTGTGCAAGGGAATTCTAGTATGTAAGGAATACCAAGGTAATTTCCTTTTATATCAGTCAAATTAACACCTGCACCTGCTCCAGATTGGGATTTAGCTCCATCAAAAGACATGGTCCACATTTCTTGGGTTAATACTCTATCTGATTCAACATCTACTATTTTCATAACTTCTGGATCCATGTTCTTTGCTTCTGGTACTTCCACCAAGAATGGGTTGTGCCATATGGAGTAAACTCCCATCCCTTTTTCTTCCATAGAGTTTACTAAGTTTATCATTGTTTCATCAGTTTGAATTAACTCTACGGAGTGCTTGTTAAATGGTTCTCTTCGTAAAATTATATTCTCCTTATCTGATATTGGGATTGTAGCATAGGACCAGTCCAATTGAATTGAACCTCCCAGTTGTTCTGCCCAATGTCTACTGAGTAATAGTGAGAAGAATGGGTCAACATCAACTACTGCAACATCCATGACTATGCCCTTTTTGGGGTGTTGATCCAAGAAAACCAACAATCCAGTTATTACCCCTACACAAGGAATTTGTCTGTTGTCCATTACTAAAATAGGGGCAGAATCTCTAGTATAGATTAATCCCATTTGATCAGCTATTAATTTGGGCATGATATTGTGTGAGGCTCCACTATCTAACATGCAATTATGAATGACATATCTTTCTCCTTCATCTGAATTATACCTCAATGATACATAAAAGGGTCTGACAGAGGATGGTGATCTTGCATCATGTTGATTTTGTCTAGAAGCATGGCAAGTTGGGTCTTCTTTTTGTTCCACTAATCCAAATGCTCTGCAGACTTGTTCTCTGTATTGTTGAACTTTCATAAGTTCTCCAAATGTGATGTTAACATTTTGTTTACTGAGTTCTGACCCAACATCAAATTCTATCTTCTTTATATCCAGTGGTTTATTACTTTCTTCTTTGGGAATCTCTTCCTCTAATTCTATTACTTCAGGAGTAATATTTTTGAGGGTTTTATCAATTCTCTCTTTACTGATATTCTTATTTGTGAAAGTTTGTTTTCTTGTTTCACTTGTAGAGGCTTTCTCTGTCCTATCTAGGACAGTCCTATTTCTTAAATTCAAAGTATGGGTAGCCTCTAATTCTTCAACTTCTTGAGCAGTGGGGATTAATTTCCCTTGCTTCATCTTGTCATATCTTGACTCATGTGATTTTTGCAAGATCTTAGTTCCTTCAACTACTAAGATTTGAGGATGATGATTTGAAGCATATTTATCCATATCTTCTTCAAACAACCTTTCTCTAGATTCATCTTCAATAGACCAACAAGCATTGATTCTTATATCCTCTTCTGATTCAACATGTAAATCTACATTGTGTTGGTCACTTAGGTGAATTCCACATGCATCAGGGTTATGAGGTGCATCACAAGTAGAGAAAAAATAGGGAAAGCCTTCTGCTACATTGGCAGATGGTATGGGGTTAGGAACATTATTCTGATCTCTATCAGAATCTCTATTTTTCTAGCTATTGTTACCATTATTCCTACTCCTATTTCCTTCTTCAGAACCATTGTTGTTTCCCCAATTCCTATTGAAGTTATTTTTAAAAGGAGGATGATTATCAACATGAGGTCACTCTGTTTGTGATGATTCACCATTATTACCATTATTTCTTTCAATTCTTGCTATCTTGTTGTTCATGTTACTGAGCATCTCAATCATTTGACTAGTCAATTTCTCCATTGGATCAATTTCAGTTCTTCTTTGTATATCAAATGCTACTCTTTTAGGTTTTCTATCAAGTAGGTTGACTTCTAGAGAATAAGGCTTCATCTTACCACTATCAAGCATATTTCTTTCTATATCCATTGCCTTTTCCATACAACCATCAATGGTAGTGGCTTGTTCTTGCCTCAGCTCATAGTTAAACTCTCCTTGAAAAGCATTTTTGTAAAAACAAATAGACTGAATATCACTAGGCCTAAGGTTGGTAGGGATTTTGTTTCTGGTCTTTGAAAATCTTCTGTTAAAGTCACTAACAACCTCATTCTCTTTTTTCTTCATGGTGGCTAATTCAGTTAACAGAGATTGTTCATTTTTCCTTTCACCATATTTCTTTAGAAACACAACTTCCATTTTGGTGAAGTTTGGGATATCATTGTCAAGAAGGGAATTGAACCACTCTCTAGCATATTTTTCTAAAGTCTATAAAAATAGTCTTAAGACTACGTCTTCATGTTCAACTTCTAGACTATCCATCGCATACAAGAAACTCTTGATATGATCTTCTCCAGTTACTGCACTATTTCCTAAGAATTTTGGAAGGTATTTGTGAGCTTTACTGGGCAAGGCATTAAGATTTGTTGGTAACACAAAAGGCCTATATCTATTAGTTCTCCATAAATGAACATTAGCCTAGGCCATTGTTACTATAGAATTCAAATTCACAACAACAATACCTATAGGAATATGGTTCTGGGTAGCCTAAATGTAATCTAATGGATTATCTACCTTTGAATTACTATTTATTGGACAATGAGAATAAACACATGTATCTTCTATAACAGAATTCAAATGTTCATCTACAGTGATATCAATAGTAAAAGTATTATGATATTTATTTTTCTTTACGTACTTTTTACCGCTAGAATTTGATCTACTATTATAAGCAGTACTCTTGAAAAGTGGAGTTTTCTGATTATGTATAAATACCTCTGGATTCTCAAGTTCTAGGAATAGCTCCTTACCACTTCTCTTGGTGTTCACCAGCACGTTCTACTCTTTCCTTTTTTATTTTATCTTCTAGGTTCATTTAGACAGAGTCGCCAGCATCGGGGTGCAGAAAGAACAATGTATGCTTTTATCAAGAATGCTTGATAGTAACACTCATCCTCACAGGAGTCGGTTCTTGGGAAAATTCAAGAAAATCAAGAAACGTAGAAACTTACTTCAAAAAGCAATTTAAAACAAGAATCATGGACATAACAAATAAAGAACACTAAAAATGTAAAAATTAAAGACGTTGGTTCTTTATTTTGACTGGTCGTCCATTGATTAAAAATAATCATTGAAAGAAAACTATTAAGAAGATAATTAAATCTTTCTATCAAGTCCTCCTCGACAATGGTGCCAAAAAACTATTGGAACCGATTCTTGCATCCATAGGATTCGATTGTCATGCTGTAAAAATCCATTTGAAACCAACGAGCTATTACAGGCTCTGGTCAACCTGCCTCTTCATTATGATAAACATGACTATTGCTAAAGGAAAACTACAGAATGGGTAAGGAAACCCCAATGGTAATTCTATGATAAAACATTGATTACACACTCCAGATTAATATAACACTATATGTATTAAAATGACCAAGCAAGAAAATAACCATTTGTTATGCCTTATGTAGACCGGTGCCTAGATTCATTGGGTTGTTATAGCAATTTAACAACAATTTTGACATGAACAGAGAGAAGGGGGAAAATAAAATTGGTGCTCTTAGACTTATTCGAATATCATAATAAAACTAAAATTTGACCAATGAAAGAAATGTATATAATGCATTCAAATAATGTAATCCATTACACAATGACACACAGTACCAAGACAAAGATATAACAGGAATGAAACTCAAAATTGTATTGATTTCATAAAATATTACATGTAGAGTGGGCAGGATGCCTTTTAACTCTATTTTTCTCAAAGAAATACATCAATACAATGAAGAAGACTCTATTCAAATAATGTAACAGGTCTCTCCTACTCTCCTTGTTCCAATCTAGTAATAGTAGAGTCTCTGAATCTCAGGCTCAATAGGACAGGAAATAATCTCAGCTTCTTGAGCACTTTCCTATCAAAATCCTGCATAGTAAAGGGAAGAAAGAAGAATGAATGAGAAAAATAGACACAAAAGGGAGATACAACAACACAACTCTAAAGGGCACTCAAGTATACCTCTTAGCAAAAATGCTATTCTCTAATTGCTTGATGATGAATCTGAACCTGTCTGCTTCCTTTTATAGTTGTTGGTTCTTGATTCTGTTATTTTTGGTTTAGTTCTGGCCTTACACTTGTCCTCTTATGAGTTGATCTTCAAAACTGGTACAACTGGCTTCCACTATATTTTACTCTCTCTTTTGACCCTTTCAAAATAGTAGCTTATTTTAACCAGTGATGGTGGTGTTTGGAGAGTCTATTTTCTCTTCCACTACTTCTTTTACAATTGTTTCTTTTTCAACTGCTTCTTCTTGAACTGTTTCCTTTTGAGCACTTGGCTCTTTAACTGTTTTAGAGACTTTTTCTATTGGCACAGGTCCTTGTTGTGCCGAACTCTCTTCCAGATGTTGGCTGTAAGTTTCAACCTCTTTCCCTTTTTGACCTTGTTGCAGCCTCTTTATTTGTTCACTTATTAATCTCCAAATTTCTATGTCAAAGGTGGCAGCAAACCTCAGCATGTTCATTTCCTACAAAATTTTATTTTTCTGTACAGCAAGAATGGGCTTGTTTCTTTCATATTGGAAGAGTAACATCTCCATAGTATTTACCAACAAGGTAGATTGTCTAGTCATTTCTGACTCATCATCTAACTCATAGTCAAATTTTTCTATTGTATGCTTGAGTAGCTCTTCTATACTGGGGGCTTCCAAGCATGTGTCTAAGGATAGACCAATATCTACCATTTTACCTATTGCATCTTCTATCAGATTATCTATTTTAGTTACAACATTGATCCACCTTTCCTGGTTTACCCCAAATAGGGCTGCTTTCAAGAACTCAAAATTGAACTGGATTTTATTGCCATTATTTGTGATTATCTCTTGACCCTGCAACTCTTCAAAATTATCCCCTATTAAATCAAGGGTAGGATGAATGACTTCAAAGTCTTCTTCCTTCTCCTGTATCAATGTCTGTATTTCTCGAGCAGTTATTTGAATCACCCTAATCTGTCTGAACATCTCGGTGAGCCCTCTGGCATGAACTTGTATTTTCATTGACATATCCTTCTTCATTGCATTTAGATAATAGGCATGATTCTGAATCTTTACCACTGGAGGGGAATGTACCTTTGGAGGATCCTTTTTTGCCAATTCTTCTTATTTTTTTTATCTATTAATGCTTTCATTTCAGATTTTTTCTTTCTCTTCTCTTTTCAATTGATTCCTTAACTCTGCAATTTTCTCAACTAGTTGGTCCATGGTTTGATTTTGCATTGCCTTGACAACTTTGACCATATCTCCTTATTTTCCCAGTACCGATGAGCCCCGGTCTCCTCATTGACTCTGAAGACAAGTGGGTCTTGCAGGGTAGGAAGATTTACCTATGCTATATCTGACACAGATGTTTCTAGTCATGGTTCATCTGTGAGTGGTTCTCCTATATTCCCCATTCCTGCCACTACCTGTAATTCTTGTTCATTTGTAGTAGTAAAAGTAGTATGCTCATCTGTCCTCTCCAAAAAAATATGTGTAGAAGGTAAAGATAATTTTGGCTTCTTCTTCTCTGTAGTGGTTATCTCTATTTGTCTCTTCACTTGGTGACTTCGGAACAGACCCCCAAATCCACCAGTTCTTCTCATATTCATCCTTACTACTAATGGAACTTTAACTTCCTGTCCTTTTATTTTTAAAGAGGAAGGGATGGCCATGGGTGCCAATTTATTTACACTTGTTATAGCTAATACTCTATCAAAAATGGGAATTATAGCCTATTCTGGGAGAGAATATTTTTGAACAGGTGTGGTCACAATTTCTTTCCCTTTAGCTGCGCTTGGGTTTTTGGAAACCTCTTGGGAAGTGCTTGGTGCTGCCTCTATTCTGAGATGATCACCTACGGGAGGCCTGACCTATTGTTCTATTATATCTGTAGTATTTACAGTGACCTCCATTTGATCAATCCCCTATTCTTCTATCAACTCTAATAATGGGTCTTCCTTGATTGCTTGAGCTGCTCCTGGTAGAATAGGTGCTACTGATTCTACTAAAATTTCTTGAAGCCTTCTCAATTCTGTAGGGTAATCATAGGCTTCATGAATCTGTGTGTTGCCCTTGTCTTTAGGAGGGAATTCATCCCATACAACCTATAAATCTTCCCCTTTTTCCATGGCCTCCAATAATATTTCTTCATAAGCATCCTTTCGATGCTTTATTCGAGCATACTCTCATTTTTCCATCATTTTACTGTATATCCCTTTTGGATCATAAAACCTCCAAGTTATCTCATCGAAGTCCATAGTATCTAAATCAAACATACCTTTGAGCAGTGCAGGGTAGCCAACAAATATATAGTCCCCAAAGCGATAGGGAACATTGAGCCAGGGGACTTTACCATGTTTCTTCACTAGTCTCATCTTGGCTTCCTCGACCACCTGCCTACATAACTCCAGAGCTGCTAGGGACAATGGACAATACATTGGTAACAGCTTAGGGGGAATTTTGGCTCCATAGAGCCTGATATAGGTGAAACCTTCTGAGAAAAATAAATCCCCAATATCCTTCTCTTTAATAAAAGCCCTTACTCCTGGCCCTAGCCTTTCAGGGAGCAAGCCAATTAAATTCCAATGGATTTCTACCATGAAATGGTCATAGAACCAGCCCATGTGAGTCCGCCCTTCATGTATCCTCCAAAAACTACTCTGGACGTAGGGGTTGTTTATGGCTTCTACTATTTTTCGGGCTTCTTCTCCTAATTTCCCCGCTATTAGGTGGATAAAGATTGAGTATTGTGAAAAATAGGGTATCTCTTGTCTTTGTTCAAAAATAGCTTTTTTCAATTCTACCATTTGCTCATGTATTTGGTTACTCAGTTCTAGCTCCCATGCATATATTGGGGTGTTATACGCCCTATTGCACTATGCTGCTAAATACAAAACTCTTTTACTTACTACACTGAGATCCTGTACCCCTAAGACTATGTTTATCATATCACAGAAATCTTGGACCCATGGCTTAAAAACAGTCTTCCTAATTGGAAATTTATCATCTATTTTCTCATTTGCATCAAACAAAGATTTAAAAACTTCTAATCCTGTGAACATTCGAGATTGATGTTCGATTACCCATTGTACCAAAAAGGTGGTATACTCTATCAAATTGAAGACCTTCTTGATGTGCTCAACTTTGATGCTGAATATTGGTCGGTTCCTATTGTCTCAAAATGTTCTAGTCCTTTCATCATATGCCACTGCTAACCATACCATTAAATCTGAGGAGAAGTAAACCTTCGGGCATATCAACTTCCCGAGGTTACTGTTCCATCTATTATTTCTGGGGAAACCCTTGTATTGTAACCTTCGGGCCTTATGAAATAGGTCAGCCATTATCCATGGGGTCCTGTTATCATTCTCCATTACATGAGCAAAACTCTTGATACATGCGTTGTCGATCTCATACTGTTGTGTTGGAGTAGGCTTCTTATCAGCTCCACACTTTTGAGCGAATTCATACATTGTGCTACCGGGTACAGGCGGTCCAAAAATCTTAGAGTATGGTGACCGATATGTAACAAATTTTATCGCTTCTCTAGTGTCTTCGGGAGCCAAAGCATCTCCCCATGATGCCATTGTGCTCAGGGTAGCGAGTCTAGTCCCTCTAAAATAGGAAAGCTCGAAACTCTTCTGAAATAGGAAAGCTCAAAACTCTTCTTGCGTACCAATATCTGCTCTTAGATTGCTAGGGTGGTAAACTTGATTGATTTTGTGAACTCAAATACTGGGTGGTGAAATGAGTTTGATATATTCGCACGTTTGTCATTAATATTGTGTTACCAACTACCTTTTTAAAATGGACCAAGGGACATTCGCCAACACATTTCTTCCGAGGTTGGGCTTTGATGGCGGGTAAAGCCCGTCATCCTATGCATTTTTGGGTTCTTTGGTTTGTGTACCCGCAATTATTTAAAACTTTGCTATTGCCTCCTGAAGCTTCTTCTTCTCTGACGTGGAGCTATGACGTGTGATAAGGGGGCTTCCATTTTGAACCTCGTGCCACCTTGGCCCCAAATGATAATTAAATCTTAGGGATCGATCATATTGTTAATTTGGTAGCAATCATCCTAGGGATCCTCATAAGATTTGGTTATTGATGTGAGTGCCTGACATTATCTTAGATATCCTAAGTTTCCCTAAACAACCGCGATCGAGCGCAACCATTGGATCAACCTTTGTTCTATCGCTGCCTTGGATCTTTTATAACCTGTGGGTTAGATAACCGAAAGAAACATGCTTCGAACCTTCTTTGTTTAATATTGACTAATTAAAATAAAGGTGGTGATTAATAATGTGTTAGGGCCCTTGTTAAATGTGGTTAAAATTTAATTAATCAAGAGATCGTTTAAGCTTACCATTTGATTTACCTTTGAAGCGTGCGCATCGCCATTGGATTATTTTGAGAGGGAGCATGCCCATTGGATTCATCTAGAAGATGTCCATTGGATTAGCCTTGCTTATATCTTATCATTTTGACTTTGACTCAATCACTACCATCGGATCATTTTAATCCCAATGGAGCGCTACCATCGAATTTATTGGAAGACATTCGTGATCATTTCATTACTTGGACTTTTGATTTGTGCGCTACCGTCGGATCCTGAGGAGGATTAACACAGTCGTTGATGTCCAAGAACCTACATGATTGTTAGTCCACTAATTTATATAAACCTGTGCCTGGTTAATTAGATTAATCATGTTTATAAAGTTGAAAACTCTTGATTAGTAATAATTCATTCGACGATACTTAGGATCAAAGTTTATACAATCATTTATTTGACCTTATAATAATGCGAAGTATTAATCATCATATAATCATGGCTAATCTAGTGATTAAAACTTTAACAACATTGCATTAAACATAGGCATCGTATAATCAGTTCACCTCTCTATGCACTCACCGTTAGATCATACAATGATGGGGGCACGATCGTTGGATCCCCCGTACATGCGCAAGGTTTAGAAAAAGGAAGGGGGAAGATTATCCCCGTATCAACCTTATAAAACTTGATTAAGGGCTTTTATTAGCCTTGATAATGCATTTAATCAATTATTTGACCAAAAACCTTGTGAGTTAACCTTTGATCATTTTTAACAATGCGCTGTCGTTGGATCCGAGCGGAGATGGGCGCTATCGTCAGATATTCGTGTTGTTTCATCCCTTTGTTTGACTTTGACTTATTCACCGTCGTCAGATCTTGGCAAGGTCCTTTGCATCCGTTGATTCCATTTTTACTTTAAATATTCGTATGATAAAAGGAAATCACGGAATGGATCACGTCCATTGATCTTTGAGCTTGTTCTAGCGCTGATGTTAGATCTCCTGCAAGCTGCATACTTGATAGCCGAAAGGGGCGTATTATTACATTTGATTAATCTTGGTTTAAGCTGAAAGGGGGTAATTAGAAATGTATTATACCCTCACTAATGCGTAATTAATCTTGGCTTTACCTTTGTTTTTCTCGATATCTTACCATTTCCTTGTTTGGGTTTTGATTTCGATGCAGCCGTCGGATCTCGATCGATGTTGGCATGACCGTTGATCTCGATCAACCTACGGGGTTAGTTACCAAGGGGCACATGATTTTAAACTTTTATTAAGCCGAAAGGGGGATAATTATCCAATGTGTTAGACCCTTACTAATATTATTTAATAGATTTAATTAATCTCATGGGGTCTTTTACCTTTTTGATGCACCTTTTATGAGAGCGCCACCGTCGGATTAGATCTTGATCGAGCGCAATCATCAGATTTGTCCAATTAGCTCGATGTTTAATTTCAAGGGGGCACATACCTTTAATGCTTTTGACCATAGTATTTTAAAGAGTGGTTTAATCAAATCAAGCGCATCCATTGGATTTACATCTCGCTTAAGCGCTACCGTCAGATTAAGGGACACATGTTTTTAAATTTTAGATTTAAGGTGTATCTTTTTATTTTGAACATTGCCTTTTGACTTGTTTGACTTATCCCTTAATCGATTTATTAAAGTGCCATCATCCGATTAAATCGGATTCAAACGCGGCCTTTGGATTTGATCTAAGGTGCTCGATTTTTAACTAATGGGGTGCATACCCTTAAGCCTTAATTAAATTCTTCGACATTACTTATGCTTTTTGGGCTTTAGACCAAGGTATTTGATTAAATTTCCCCCTTACTTTAGAATACCTTAGGGTTTAAATATTTATCATTTGATTTAGGCCCAAGGGAGACTTTATTTTAGGAGGATCGGAGTTTGGCTTGTTAAAAATCTGATTAATAAAATTTTTCCATAACCCCTATTAAGATAATTGAGCATTATTAAAAGGGGCGCACATTATTAATGAACAAGGTAAAACTTATCAAATAAGCCCATGAAAAATCAATTTACTCACACTGACTGAAATAGTGACCAACATTTTTTGCATTTTGATTGAAACCAAAAATTTAAATTTGGGGGTTTCAAAGTTTGAGTCAAATTTGGCTCCAACATATCCCAAATAATTTCTTTATACCAGTATTGAGGCATAATTTTTTGATTAAAATACGACTTATAAAGAACAATTATAAATTGGTGTTTGAGAATAAGAATTGCATCACTATGGTAAAACAAATGAAATCCAAGAAGTGACTTTTATACTTGTGATAATATTTCCTCTAATTATTGGAGTAGAAGAGAACAATTTGTATTATAAAACCATTTAAGACAACTAGTTATGGCACCAAAGGTATGATTACCTAAATTTTTGAAGCTTGCATTTGTTGAATAGTAAAGAAATGGTCCATGGATTTCCTTGTGTAGAAGTAAGAAGTGAAGTGTGTGAAGGTTGCACAAGGGGAAAACCTAATAGAGAGAGATTTCTAAATGGAAGAGAATTTATAGTGCCATATCCATTGCACCTAATTTATTTAGATATTTTTGGTCCAATGCACATACCAAGTGTTGATAAATCCTTCTACTTTATCATTTTTATTAATAATTATACCATAAAAAATGGGTATATTTTCTAAAGAATAAGAGGGATGATTTTGAATTATTAAATATATTCAAATCCATAGTAGAGAATGAAATCAAATATAGAATAAAAACATTAAGGACTGATCATAGTTATGAATATTATTCTAAAAAAATTAATCAACTGTGTAATAAACATTAGATAAGAAGACAATTGATAGTAACTTATACACCTCAACAAAATGGAATGGTAGAAAGTAATAATAGTACAATCATGGAGATGGAAAGAAGTGTGTTATTAACACAAGTTTTGGGTAATCATTTGTGGGCCAAAGTAGTTGCAACATTAGTATACATCCTAAATAGAAGTCCTACAATTGCAATAAAGAATAAGATTCCTCATAAGGCATGGTATGAAAAGAAGCCTTTGGTAAGTCACTTGAGAGTGTTTGGTTGTTTGGTTTATGTTCATGTTGAAGATAAAAAATGGAAGAAGTTATATCCAAAGAGTCAAGCATGCATTTTTTTTGTCATTATAAAGAAAATAAAGACATAGATATTTTTTTTAATAGGTTATATGTGGCTTCTATTGGGGGCCACTCCCATCACAATACCAAAATATTACATTTTTTGTAATATATATTGTTATCATGACTTTTTCATTTATTTTTTCTCTTAAGTATATTCTTTAGCTTCCTCAAAATACTTTTTCCACAATCAACTCCTTGACATCATTTTGATTAAGACATAAAATCTCACTTGGCCGCTTGCCTTCTAAAATTTGAATTTCACCAGGATGAAGATCAACACCATAATTCGCTAATTTATCTGCTACTTGATTTCCTTCTCTATAAATATGCTCATACTGCCAGGAGATTACCTCTAGTAATAGACAATGAACATCAACAATAATACTATTTTTTATCTAGTCTCCACATCCAATTTTGTTAATAGCATTGATGATAATTTGTGAGTCCCCCTCAATTGAAATATATTTCTATCATTTTTCTATTGCAATTTTAATCCCAGAAAGAAGTGCCCTAGCCTATGCATAGTTTTTAGTTAAAGTTCCATATGATTATGAAAAAGTGAGGAGAATTTTTCCTTCACTATTTCTAAAAACACCACCTCCACTAGTTTTTTCTGGATTTCCTTTATAAGCACCATCAAAATTAAAATTTGATAAACCCAATTTTTGGACATTTTCATTTTACCATAGATCGAAGTATATCCTTTATTTTAATTTCATTGTCGCAGATGACTCTTCCATGTATGCTCAAATCCTATAGCCAAGTTATTAGCACCTCTTTTTCTTTTTTACAATTGAGACTTCCCATGATGAGCACCATATTTTTAGACATTCTGCAAGAGAGGCACTAATACGGTTCCAAACTGGGGCATGATTTTGATATTCATTTTTAAAAATTCTATTATTCCTTTCAAGCCATAAATTCCAAAAAACAATGGTAGGGCCAATCCTCCAAAGAATACATAATGCTTTAGCTTTATTATAATTTATCCAACATTTTATCAACTCTTTCAATGTTGATGGAGCTACCCAATATAATTTCTTATTTTTTAAAAATAACCCCAAATGGTGTGAGAAAATAGATAATAAATAAGTAAATGGTGTGATGTTTCTAAATCCTTCTCACACAAGGCACATATGAAGGGTCCATAATATCCTCTTCTTTGTAGAATCTCTCTGGTAAGAATCTTACATTGAACTGCTAACCAAAAAAATGTTGAGGCCTTAGGGAGAGCCTCTAATGGCCAAATGTTCTTCCAAGGAAAATCATTAGGAGAAGGAAATTTTGATTGTTCTAAATCCTCATATCCCAACTTGACTGAGTATCCCCCATCCATTGATAAATTCCAAACCAACTCATACTTTCATGTAAAAATTAGCAAATAAATCTCTCAAAGCATATTTTGAATTTCATCTCTAATTTATTTGAGTTCCTCTCCTTCAACCAGGTTACTAAAAAATCCATGTTCTAGAGTTTTTTTTCATAATAATATAATATTTGATTTTTGGACCTTTACATGCTATGCATGCTTGAGCCAATGGTTTCCATTTTGAGTCAAAGATAAGAGGATAAGACTTCAACCAAGCATCAGACCAAAAATTTGCATAACTCCCCTCATTGACTGACCATATAATATGTTTCTTTATCAAATGCAAACTCTCTGATATGAAGTTCCATGTTAATGATCCTTTGGGTAGATTTCTTTTCCTAAAAAAATTTAGTGCATAAAGAGAACCTATATATTTTTGAAGTAATATTTTTGCAAAAAAAATTCTTTGATCTCTGAATAGTCTCCACCCAAGCTTTGCTCCTAATGCCAAAATTATAAGTCTGCAATTTCGCAAGCCTGCTCCTCCAATATTTTTTCCTTTGCAAATTTTATCCCACTTTCAAAGAGGAAACCTAAATTTTTCCTCACAATATTTCCATAGAACTTCTCTTTGAATTATCCATTTCTGATGCAATACCTGTTGGTAGTCATGAAAGTGACATCATATAAATAGGAATGATTGCAAAGTAGTCTTTATGAGTTGTAGCCTTCTTGTCATGGTTAAAAACTTACCTTTCCAACCTGCCAAGCAAGCTTTTATTCTATCCAAAAAATAGATCCAAAGCTCCTTTTTATTCCCTTTATCAGACAAAGGAATACCCAAGTAGGTTGATGGAAATTTTTCAATTTTGAACCCTAAAATATTCACAATAATTTATTGTCGATCTAGGGAAATTTTAAGTATTTACCAACTATCCAGTAGCCTTCTCATAACATGATAATATTGATTTGAACTCCATGGCCTCACTGAATGAGGGATGGCCCAAAAGAAAAGTATCATCAACAAATTGGAGATGTGATTCGAAGGGACCATTTTTTGCAACTTGAATACCCTTTATTTTTTCTTCTATTTTTATCTTTGAATTGGATCTCCCTAATGCTTCTACAAGAATAATGAATAGATAAGGAGAAAGAGGATCACCTTGATGAATTCCACAAGATGACTTGAAGTACCCAGTAGGATAACCATTGATCAAAATAGAAATTTTTGTAGTTCTATAACAACATTTAATCCACTCACACCAACTATAATCAAATCCAAACTTTTTGAGAATAACATGTAGAAAATCCTTGGAAACCCTATCATATTATTTATTCATATCTAATTTCAAAAGCATACATGTTTTCATAGAAGGAAGAGAATGTATGGCCTCTTATGCAATAATTATACAATCAAGTATTGTTTTCCCTGAACAAAGCCACCATGTTCCTATGAGATAAGACACCCTAGAATGCCCTTTAACTTGTTTGCCATAATTTTTGAAATGATCTTATAAATCATATTACAAAGGCTTATTGGATGAAATTTATCAAAACATTTTATCATATTTCTTGGGAACCAAGGTAATAAAAGTAGCATTGACCTCACTTATTATAGATATTATTTTTCAAGGTTCTTCAACCGCATCTAACATATCACTCTTCAATAAATCCTAATTTTTTTGAAAGAAAATTATAAGAAATCTATTAGGGCTAGGTGCCTTGTTAGGATGGAAAGAGAAAACTGCTTCATGGAGCTCCTCCATAGAAGTATTCTTCATCAAGATTTCATTTTCTCCCTGAGTGATAAGTGAAGGAATATTTTATAGAAGTTTTTCTTGTGCCTCCTTATCTTGCCTAAAATATGATAAAATATTTTTGAAATAATTCATTTCTTCCTTCCTTATATCTTCTTCATCCTCAAAATTTATTCCATCTGGAGTTATAATATTTTTTAATATGACAAACAAAAAAAATTGGTTTTGCTGTAGCATGAAAAATATTTGTATTTCTATCTCCTTCCTTGAGCCATTTCTCTCTAGATTTTTGGAACCAATATGACTCATCCTTCAATACATTATGATAATCATAAAGTAATTATTTTTCTTTCACATAAGAATCCTAGTCCATTCCATTAATTTCTACTCTCTTGTAAATTTTTGAGCTTGGATTCAATTTCTTTTTTTATTTAAAAATGTTACCAAAATATTTGACATTCCATATCTTCATTTGCTCCTTTAAATATTTCAACTTTTGAACAAACATATACATACATGATCCTTCAAATTTTGATTCATCCCACCATAACATAACCATCTAGAAAAATTAGGGTCTTGGAGCCACATAGACTAGAAGTGAAATTGCTTTGGATGACCATTTCTAGGTGAATCACAAGTCAAAAGAATGGGTTTGTGATCTGATACTACTCATAATAAAATATTTGAAGAGATTGTATACTTTATTTGCAACTATTTATTGGATAGCAAAAATCTATCTAGTATTTTTGCTATATGATTTTTCCCAATGCGTCTATTATCCCATGTGTATTGAAAGCTTGAGGGATTAACATCCCAAAGGTCATTTGAATTGAAAAATGAAGCAAAATCTTGTATTGATTTTGACCATCCTAGAATGCCACCCTTATTTTATAAAGGAGATATAACAGTATTTAAATCACTCCCAAGAATCCATAGATCACAATGAATCATCATTGTATTTGACAAAGATATACTAAGGTCCTTCCAACATCTTTCATGAAGAGTAACTATAGTTGGAGCATATACATTTATAACATGAACTTTGAATTTTTCCTATTTATTGCAAAATAATCCAACAACCCAATTAATTTTTGCTTCTAATAGTTGTCCATATTATTTGCATTTATCCCATATTATTACAATACCGCCTGAAGCTCCTGTAGAAGAAACTACTAAACAATCACCTGCCTTCTAAATATTCTTAGAAGAATCCTTACATTCCTCACTGCTTAATTTTATTTCTTGTATTAAAATAAACTCAAGGCTATAACAACCTATTAATTCCTTAATAACTCCATTTTAGGGACTTTATTCATACCCCTAATATTCCATGATATCATTTTCATCATCAACACTTTTTTATTTTTAGTAGTGGGCTTAACCCCACTTCTTGTTAACACTTATGATATTTTTATTTGGCTTCCCAAATCAATATCCTTTTGAGTTTCTTTTTCTCTTTTTTATTTATATGATAGCCTTCCTCTCCTTCTTCCATTCTTACCACCACTCTCATATTCATCAATCTCTTCCATTTTTTCATATTGTTCAAAATGGGAATTATCTTCTAAAAATTTATGTTGCCCTAAAGAGTTGAAAGTGCAAATAATAGTCTCAATAACATTTTATTATTTATGTTGCCCTGAAAACTCTAAACTGCATAGATGATCCTCCATATTCATCACTTTCTTATGTTGTACTGAAATACCTAAATTTCCTTAGATATCCTCTACAAGAATTTTTTTACTATATTGCTCTTGAAATCCTAAAGTGCAAGAATACACTCTGTACTACTTTCATTTTTTTGTAAGGAGAATATTTTAATCTAATTGAGGATAATAAAGGTGGTTTACCTAGATTAATCTTGACCTCCTTCACCTCATTTTCTTTAAAATTTGTCTCCCCATCTTTCTTTATATTAAAATTTGCCTTCCCCTCTTCCTTTGCACCTTTAGCTCCTTTTATATTTGAACTTGCGCATTGTACTTCCTCATATCCCATATCATTTTTTCCTTCTAATTATTGATTTGAGTGAATTGTAATGGCCTTCACCATATGATGATGTAGAGGGATTTTTCTAGCCACTTTCTTAGGAGTGGAAAATCCCTGATTTGATCGAGCTTCTCTTGTGATATAGTCTCCTTGTTTCAAATTGAAACTACCCTCATGCTCAAACCATCTCTTCCTTCATTTTCACTTTGTAGTATCTTGCCATGTGCCCAGTTTCATAACATTTGCAACATCGGAATGCAATATTTTCATAATCCACTTGCTGATCCTATTTAGATTTAATCCTAATTGATTGTGGTTAAGGATTAGAAATATCCATGGAAACACATATTCGAGTGTATACAACATACCTTCTCTCCTTAGTATTTGGTCCCTCCTGGATGAATTCACCTAGGGTATACCAATATTCTTCAAAACCTCCTTATTGATGAGTTGATAAGGAAGTCCAAAAAGCCTAATCCATACTGGAAGTCTTTTAATAGTTTTTGTGTCCACAAAAAATTCTTACTCCAAGGTCTTAAATATAATGTATCTTTACCCCTAAAACATGGGTCTCCATCCATTATTTTATCCCTTATTTATGAACTAGAGAAAATAATGAGAAAAAATCCTTTTGGAAGAAAATTCATGGAGTAATTTGAATTCAATCCCCATTTCCACTTAATCCAATTTTGAATCTCAGAAAAACCTGGCCAACATCCATGAAACTTACAAATTAACCCTCTAGTTTTAAGAATCATTATATCATGCTCAATCATCTCATCCTTGATAATCACTTTTAGCGTAGAATCTGCTACTTGGACTAGATTTTCCATAGATTCTCTCTTCTTCTTATTGCTAGGTCGAGCATCCAAACTTTCAACTTGGTCATTCACACTTTTAATAAGCACTTTTACAAATGACTTTCTTTCCATGTTACCTATTTTTTGAACTCATTGCTAGCTACACTCACTCTTGGCTTGTGGTTGCACTCACTCCCTACTAGCATTTACACTTGCTACCAGCCACACTCACTCCCAGCTTGCGCTCACACTCGCTACACTAACTCCCAACTGGCTGCTATCCACTGCACTCAAGGACATAGATGTTATAATTCCATATCTAGATAATTAATTATGTTTAGAGATATTATTTTGATAAAGGAGCACATGAACAACAAGAAAAAAATATTAAGAAGATAATCATAATTGAAGATTTTGGTATGTCATAAACATCAAGTGGAAACAAAAAAATATATACAAAGAAAAACATAAGATAGAAAAGAACATTAGAATCACATTTAGGATAGCAAATTTTGGATCAAAATTTTGATAAAAGGTTCATAAGAATCCAAGTACAAGACCAAAAACAAAGGCAAAAGGAACAAGAAAATAATTTGATGAACTCTATGTTATTGTCTAATATTGGAGTGAACCCCTCAAATTTTAAAGTAGTAGTTCAAAACAAGCTATGGACCAAAGCTATGAAAGAAAAACTGATCACAATTAAAAGCAATAATGCTTGGGAGTTGTGTGAACTTCCAAAGAATAAGGATATGATTGGAGTGAAATGGGTGTTGAAGGTCAAGTACAATAGTGATGTATCAATTGAAAGGCATAAAGCAAGGCCAGTGGCAAGGGATTATGCACAACAAATTGGTATAAATTACGATGACACATATACAACTATTGCAAGGAAAGACACAATAAAAATGGTCTTAGCCTAAGTAGTCTAAAAAATATGGTTTATGAATCAACTTGATGTAAAGAGTGCATTATTGAATGGAAATATTGAAGAAGTGTATGTGGAAAAACCATAAAATATTTAAAATGGAAGGTGGACATATCTAGAAGTTATAAAAAATATCACTCTATGGATTGAAACAAGCACGAAGGACATGATATTCAAGAATTAATTCATATTTTTTGAAGTGTGGATTTGTGAGAAGCATGAATGAGCTTGCATTGTACTACAAAATAGATGGTGATGATATTTTTATTGTCTTCTTATATGTTTATGGTCTAATTTTCAAATAAAGTTTATTAAGAATTAAGAGATAGTTCAAGCAAGCCATGATGCAAGAATTTGAAATCAATGATTTAGGTTTACTACATTATTTTATTATCATGGAATAACATAAAACACATGATGGGATCTTAATTTGACAATCTAAATATGTACATGATATGTTGAGTAAGTTTGGCATGGAAAGTTATAAAGTCACACTTGCTAAAGGTGAAAGAGCATGCAAGGAGGATGAAAATGGAAGAGTAGATAAGAGGAGGCATAGAAGTCTGATTGACAACCTCATGTACTTTACACTAATAAGAATATGCAATATCTTTACTTTTAAAATTTATGATTAAGCCATCAAAACATCATATGAGAGTAGCTAATAAAATTTTGAGCTATGTGAAAGGAACTTTAAGATATAGAATTCTTTACACTTCATATAATAATATTGAGTTGGTTGGATATAGTGGTTTAGAATGGGGACCCTCAATTTATGATAGGAAAATCCACATAAAAATTAATGCACATGATAAGAGAATAACAACTAAATGGAATTTTTTCTAAACACACGTTATTATAGAAAAGGTACATTATTTGAGGCATATTTTTGGTTGAAGAAATTTTAGTGGATTTGGAAAAAATAAAGGATATCTTAGAGCGGACAATACCTATGAGATGCATATATTCATGGTATTGGTAGGACACTAAAGAAATTTTATGAAGGGATTCTCTAAAATAGCCAACCTAATCACATAACTTCAAAGTAAAGAAAATATATTTGAATGGATAAAATGGTGTAAAAATGGTTATTATATTCTTAAGAAAATTTGACAACACTAATTCTAAAAGTACTAGATTCTAAGGGTTATTTTATAGTGGATACTAATACCTTATAAGAAGGGTCAAGTGGAGTGCTAATTCAAGATGAAAAAGTAGTAGCCTATAAATATTACAAATGTAAAACCTATGCGAAAAATTATGTCCTTTATGACTTGGAAAAACTAGCTATTATACGTACACTTTAGATCTAGAGGTATAAATTAATGGGATAACCCTTTGAACTTAAAATAGACCACCAAGGTATCAAGTGGCATTATCTCAACCGGTTAGATTCCTCAACATTTAAGGAGGAAACCAAGGTTCAAATCTTGCCAAGCGATACATGGATAATATCCAATCTTTGTTGTAATACCACCATGTGGTGATGATGTAATACGGGTGGGGCCTACTTCAATCCCATATAACCAATTGAAAAAAATAGACCACCAAGGTCTGAAATACATTTTCACATATCCATGATTCAATGCTAAGAAAAGGAGGTGGTTATAATTCCTTTGTAAATATTATTTTGATATTATTTTTATATATAAGAAATAGAATAGGATGGTTAAGTTTATAAATCGTTTTGGTCCTCTAGTGGAGCTCAGGATTAGCTCAAGTGAGAATGTCGATGGGTATCCACCTATGTGTTTGTAGAATTTCCAAACCTTGATGCTATATCCTATGCTGAGGTCGTATCAAACTGTGCTGGTAGGAGCATTTTGAAAATGCTTTACAACTTGAATCTTAATCAAAATAAGTCTTGTGTCCCTAGGGGTCTCATAAAAATCACTATGGACTAGGGAGTTGGTAACCTTGTAAGTAAGTTTTTGGTAGTACGAACATATTTGGACTTCATCATAAGATGGGCTTATTATAACTGGAAACCTTAAGGTCTAATGGAAATCGTTGCCCTTACAAAAGCAATTTTCTCATAAATTTAAACTATGAGGATGAAATGAATTTTATTTTGAGTGGAGGCTCATGGTTCTATGGTAAGAAAGGTTTATTTATTTGAAAATGGAGGTTGAATTTGACATGACTACTAAAAAAATCAATACAATGTCTCTTTGGGTTAGATTTACATGTCTCCCATTTCACCTGTGGCATGATGATATTATGAGAGGTATTGCCAAGGTGGTGGGAGAATTGATCCTAATAGACAAGGATGATCTTTGCAAGATTGTGCGTCAATGCAGATCTAGATTATGATCTCCCATCTTCCATTGAGCTCATCTCATATTTGGGTTTTAGGATTCAACCTATTGAATATGAGAATCATCCCAATTTTTGTTCTAGCTACAAAAATTAGGACATATCTTGGCTCAATGTCCTGCTAAGGAAAAGCCAAACAAGAAATTATGGTCAAATAATTTTTTGGAGGTAAACCTGGTTAACAATCCTCAAGGAATGAGGGGGCAAAAAATTCATTTTAAGAAGTTGGGGAAGCCAACATTGATGCTATGGCTACTATGGAAGTTATGGGAACTAGTGCCCCTTCGTAGGAAGCTAGTAAAGTTTATAATGGCTCAAAAGTCTCTCCTAAGGATGAGAGTGCCCTGGTTCCACCTAATACTAAAGGAAATGAGATATACAAGAATGTGTTATCTCATGTCTTTATTCCTCCCTCCCCAAAATTGCATTTTTTTGAATTATCTCCTACAAAGCCCTTTTGAATGTATTGCTTTAGATTTCGAGTTTCTAGTTGAAGAAATTTCTGGTCATAACTCTCTATCCCAATGAAATTATTTCTCATCTCCCTAAGTTCCAAGTTGAGATTCCTAAACCCAATTTGGATAAGGGTTCCCTTGTCCTAAAACTAGAAGTCATAAAAGAGCTTTATCGATGTGGGTGTAGAACAAAAAATTTGGGAAGCCTCCCAAAAAAGTCATCAAAAAAAGGAAGATAAAATTGGAAATAGCTAATGGAACTCAATCACTGTTGAGAATGGAAGAAGGAAATGATTCTAGTGAAAAGCAATTGAATATTACTTCCTTTAGCTCTCAAACTCTCCATCCCAATGGGGGAGGTCAAAAACCCACTCCCAAACCCCATAAATGAAGTTCTTGTCTTGGAATGTTATAGGTCTAAATGACCACTCAAAGCAAATATTGTTAGATTTTTAAAGAAAATATATTTTACCATATATTATCCTCCTCCAAGAAACCAAAGTGGAGGAATGTAATGTGGATTTAGTTAGAAAAGCTATTTGGAAGGATGTAGGCTTTGTAGCTAGCTTGGCTCAAGAGGCCTCTCGGGGCCTTCTATATATTTGGAATGCTGAAAAAGTGAATGACAATTTTATATTATCCTCATGAAGAGTTACAAACATTCTTTTCTTTTGTAAGGAATCTATGCACATGTGTATCCTCTCTAATATCTATGCTCCTAATTCCTGCCTGAATAGGAGATTGCTTTGGGAGTCATTTATTTCAATGAGAGAGACTTTTAAAAAAGATATATAGGTATTAGCTAGGAATTTTAACTCGCCCCTTTATCAGTCTGGTATAAAAGGGGGAAATTATAGTTTGTTAAAAGGTATGGAATTTTTTTTCCCTTTTTGTGAACCAGAATGAGTTAATGGATCTAGACCTGAAAGAAAATAAATTCACTTGGAGTAATAAAAGGTTAGGAAACTAGCTCATCCAGATAAGATTGGATAGAATTATAATTTCTAAAGAAGTTCTATATATTTTTGGGAATGCTTCCTTAATTTCTCTCCCTAAAGTAGGTTTGGACCATAACCTACTATTTCTTGAAACATTTAAAATCCCAAAACATTTCTTAGGCCTTTTAGATTTGAAGCAATGTGGATACAACACCTAAATTTGGAGGCTAAAATTAGGGAGTGGTAATCCCATAAATTCTCTAGGCCCTTAATTTATCAACTTGCTAATAATCTTAGGTTGGTCAAAGCTAACCTAAAATCCTGGAATAAAATTATCTTTAGGCACATATTTCAAAAGAAGGAGAACCTGAGAAAGCAACTGAAGGAATTAAACTTTCTATTGAATCGGGAGATTTATCACTGGATGCTAGAGATAAGGAGAAATTTCTTCTAGAAAAATTTCACAATATCCTAGCTAGTAAAGAGATGTTTATGGATATAGAAATCAAGGGCCCTGTGGCTTAAATATGGAGATTGAAATACCAAATTCTTTCATAATTCTACCTTGAGATATAGGAGTACCAATATAATTAAAGATATTTTAAAAGTGGATGATTCCAAATCAATAGATATTCAAGATATCAGGACTAAATCAGTGAACGTTTTTGAATCTCTCTTGTGTGATAAGGTGGATGGTGATGATCTAGCTGAAAGGAGTCTACTCCTCAATATCTCACCCCTATTCTCAGAAGGTATGAACTCTCATCTTATTAGCCCCTTCAAATATGATATTAGGAGGGTTGTTTTCTCTATGGGAAGAATGGAAGCTCCTGGGCTTGATGGCTTGCCCCCACTCTTCTTTCAAAAATTCTAGCACATAATTGGTAAAGAGATTGGGGATTCCTTGAAGGAAATCCAAAGGATGGGTGTCATTCTAAAATATGTTAATTCTACCTTCTTGGTTATCATTCCAAAGTCAGTAGGGGCCAAGGAATTTAAATACTATAGACCTATTAGTCTTTGCATTACCATTTATAAAATCTTGACTAAATATTTGGATAATAGAGTTAATTACTTTTTTCCCAGTATTATAGACCTCACTCAGGGTGGTTTTATGGTTGGAAGGCAGATTCTTTATGGTATCATAGCAGTTCATGAGCTTATTCATTCTATTAAAAAGAGTGGAAAAGCAATATTATTCCTTAAATTCAACATACATAAAGCTTACGATAGGGTATCTTGGGATTTCCTCTTAAAATTTATAGATAAATTTAGATTTCATTAGAATTGGTTAAATCTTTTCAAAGTTTGCATCTTAACTATGAGATTCTCTTTCATCATCAATGGGTCTACTACAGGTTATTTTAAGAGTTCAAGGGGCCTTCATCAAGGATATCCCCTATCCCAATATCTCTTCATCCTGATGGTTGAAGCATTGGGTAGATCTCTTAAAGTAGCTTCTACCATTGAAGGTCTTAAATTTGTGCTATCTTTGGATCCTATTTCTCATCAAAAATTTGCAAACAACACTCTCTTATCTACTTCTAGCTATATTCCTCAAGATAGGATAATCAAGGAGATCATGTCCTCATTTGAGAAAGTGATAGGTAGAAGATCAATTTCATTAAGAGCAACATATTTTTTCTCAAAACCCCTCCTAGAAAGTAGAGAAAGATAGATCAAATCATAGGGTGCAATATAGTTGAACTCTCTTATATTTACCTCAGTATACCCCTTTTTAAAAGTATATTAAAAGAGAATATTTAGGATCATGTGGTGGAGAGAATATAAATAAAGCATGCAGGTTGGAAATGAGCCCTGCTCATCCAAGCAGATAAAGCTCAGTTAGTGAAGTCTACTCTTTAGAGTATACCCATCTACTTTCTATCTCTTTTTAAAATCCTAGTTAAAGTTACCTAAAATATTGAACATATCTAGGAAAACTTTCTTTGGTCGGGTGCTAAGGAAAAAAAAGAGAATCCCCTTGTCTCCTAGGACCAGGTCTATAGCAAAAAAGAAGTAGGAGGTCTAGGCTTTAGAAACCTGAACCAAATGAATAAAGAGTTAATGGCTAAACAAGGTTGGAAGCTATTTAAGAAAGAAAATGCAATCTGGGTGCATATCCTCTTAGCCAAATATTTGAACCAAAATAATAACTTCTTGATGGATCCTCTTCCCTCCTTTGGTTCTACCTTTTGGCTTAGCATCCTCAAAACAAGATCTATTATCCTTAAGGGTCATAGGTGAAATCTAGGGAATGGGGAAAAAGTTCTTGGCTCCTAAATTCCCCTCTTTCCTACCTTCCAAACCTTGTTGTCATGGAGCCTAAAACTCAGTTTCTATTTAACTCTAAAGTGGCTGATTTTATCAAAACATCCAATGGTAGGAAGAAATGGAGATCTCTCTATCCCTAACCTGAATCAAGAATAGGCAGTGGTCATAAGGATATTATTTAACTTTTTGAGATTGCATGTTATAAAAACATTATATGAGGATGATTATATTTTCTGTAAAGATGAAAAGGATGGATCTTTGTAAAATCTTCTTACTTCCTTGCTAAAGAGAACCCTATTTTTGGATTCCTAACAAAAAAAATAATAATTTAAAAACCTCATCCCTAAAGTTTACTTTTTCTTTTGGTTGTCTATTCAGGATAATATCCTCACTATTGAAAATATTTAAAATAGAGGGATGTGTATTCCTAATAGGTGCTATCTCTACATAAAGTGTGCTAAATATTCAAACCTTTTATTCCTTTAATATTCCTTTTCTTTGGAAGTCCTTTATTCCTTTTTTAATGCTCTTGGGATTTGCTAGGTTTTTTCAAGCCTTCTCTCAGATGCATTTGACCAGTGGATCTTCCCCTTCTCTTCCCTAAGACTATGTATTCTTTGGTACTTTAGTCTTCCTCACTTATTTTGAGAAATTTGGAAGGAAATAAAAAAAATAGGGTCTTTAAGGATTATAAAAGAGATGATACTTCTATGTGTACCACAATTCTCTTAGCTATTGTAGAGAACATCTCTAATTTGTGCCTGGATCACAGTGGAGGTATCAAGGATGAGGCCATCCTAGAGGAGAAGTTAGGGATCTAGCCTAGGAATAAGTTATTGATGTAGCCTAGATTAAATGTTAGATCCCAAATCAAATGGAGCCCCCTCGCTCAGGTGGATCAAACTCAATTTTAATGGAGATTCTAAAGGAAATATAGGGAAATCTAGGGTAGGGGAGTGATTAGAAATGACAAAGAAGAGATCATCCTCGCATTTTCTAACAACCTTGGAGTTCATACAAGCCATTTTGCAAATGCTAGAGCTCTTTTCCAAGGAATAATATTGCTTCCTTCTGTAGACTATAAAAAAGTTCTCATTGAAGAGGATTCTTTAAACATCATTAAATCTATAAATGGATATCAATCCCCTAGTTGGAGTATAGCAAACATCATAGAGGAAACTAAAATATTCCTTCAAATCCTAGAACATTTCTAAATTAAACACACTTACAAAGAATATAACAAATTTGTGGATAGCTTAGCCAATCTAGGTCTGCACCAAGTAGGCTTGATAACTTGGAGGGAAGACCTCCCCCAAGGCATTGCTTGGATAGAGTAATGGGTTTGGAGTTGTTCCCTATTTTTCTAGATTTTATTTATATGATGAATGCTTTTGAGAATTTATTAACTTGCAAATATGTGGATATGGCTCTTGTTTTTAATCCAAGATATTACCTTTCCACTTTCTGTAAAACAAATCTTTGGAGTTATAAGGTCTATTTTAAATTTGAATTTTCTCCTATGGGTGCCAAATATTTTGGGGCATGGAATCATAATCATAGGTGGTAGCTCCTTAAGATCATTTTCCATGAACAAGTGGCCTTTAGTCAGAACCTAATGGGTGACAAAGGAAATATCAACTTTTTTATGTATAAGAGCTACAAATTTAGGTGTCATTTGTTCACATAGCATCCTGATGGGCATTGTTGAAAGTGAAGTCTCTATTGGAAAATTGGGTCATGTGGCACATTTTAAAGGATCTAAAGTACATGAAGGCCTTTAACATTGAGAAATTTAATGTTTGAATCTATATTTCTTAAATTTATGACTTATGTTACCTCATTAAACTAGACAAGGGTATCCTTCTTGGTGAGAGCCATCAAGGGACCTATGATATTTCTATAATTCTTGATCTACTTCCTATAATACTTTGTGATACTTATAAAATCCCCAAATAATCTTGAGCATTTTAGATACAGGTCAATATTGCATAGCCTTGATCTTGTTAGTGTCCACCTTGACACCTTCATGAGACACTATGTGATCTAATTAAGCACTCTACTTCAAACACACTAATGGAACATTTAGAATAGGTTACATATAGCTAACTCGCTTTAAAATTTTGACCACCTATTCAACATAATGTAAATGGGATTCCCAAGACTTACTATAGACCAAGATATCATAAAAAAAATAATAATACAAATTTTTAAAGAAGAGGATGAAAGGAAAAATTCATCAAACTATAGAAATTGGAAGGGATATTTATAAAACCAAAAGTCATGACCAAAAACTCATAATGACCCTCATGTACATGAAAAGTAGTTTTGGGAATATCCTCCTCTCTAACCCTAATTTGATAAAATCCAAAATGCAAGTCAATTTTGGTAAAAAAAATTACATCATGTAACTTATTCAACAAATCATCAATAAAAAGAATAGAATTTTTTGATAGTGATCCAAATGATTGGGTGGAAATTGGAATATATTTATTAAGAATAATCCTTATCAAACTTCAATGAGAAATCTTCTTAAATTTTGTTTAGGAGAGATTATAACCATGATGTTTTAATTCCCAAAGAATCCATTGGTGAGCATGAGTACCTAGCTTAGAGGAATAAAGGATAACCTTACCCTATTCAAGAATTCAATGCAAGCACATGAGGCAATCTATTTTAGAAATGCATCCATGAGGATTGTCACCATTGAAAGTTGGGATATCAATTTGAGGAACCAAAGCATCATAGGTCTATGAAGCAAATAGGTATCAACATTGGCTATGGAATCCAAATCAATAGAAAAATCCTACTCATCATCACCCGTACTTGTATGAGTTTACCAAAGGGGTTGGGTATGCATCTAGAAAAATGGAAAAATTTTGGATTTTTCTAGAATTTAGCGACTGGAAGTGCCCTAGAATCAATGATAGAATCACAAAAGTAAGGAAAACCAAGTCACAAGATATCTAACACATACTCTAGTGTGAGAATTACTAATATTCATGGATGCTAGAGGTCACAACTTAAATGACTAGAAGATGCTTTACCTTAGTAATGTTGGTTTCATTACCATACATTAGTAGTTGATATAGGTCAAGTAAGCACCAAAGTATCACCTTGACAATGGACTATTATCCTATGTGGGAAAACTCTACTTGCCTTCTATTGCTCCTTAGCAACACTTTATTTAAGAAGTATTATTGGATATTTTGGCATGAACGAAACACTTATGGTTATAGATTGTAAGGATGAAAAAATCTTGAAGTTATCTAATAATGTAAAGAAACCTCAACCTAATTCTTTAATGGATAAATATGAATTAATATTAAATAGTTAAAGTTATTTTGATTCTATCATTTTATGTTTATAAGATTCATAAATTCTCTTTTTTCTTTGTCTCAATTAGATTGAGCTGATTTGAGTTTTGTTTCACTATGCATTGATTTTATAATTGATTCTAAGGGCGATTATATAGTGGATACTAATGCCTTATAAGAAGGGTCAAGTGGAGTGCTAATTCAATATGAAAAAGTAGTAGCCTATAAATATTACAAATGCAAAACCTATGAGCAAAATTATGTCCCTTATGACTTGAAAGTACTAGCTATTATACATACACTTTAGATATAGAGGTATAAATTAATGGTATAACCCTTTGAAATTAAAATAGACCACCAAGGTATCAAGTGGCATTAGCTCAATCGGTTAGATTTCTCAATATTTAAGGAGGAAACCAAGGTTCGAATATTGCCAAGCGATATATGGATAATATCTAAGCTTTGTTGTAATACCACCATGTGGTTATGATGTAATACGGGTGGGGCCCATTTCAATCCCATAAAACCAATTGAAAAAATAGACCATCAAGGTCTGAAATACATTTTCACATATCCAAACTTTAGTGCTAGGAAAAGAAGGTGGTTATAGTTCCTTTATAAATATGATTTTGATATTGTTTTTATATATAATAAATAGAATAGGCTGGTTGAATTTATCAATTTTTTTGGTCCTTTGGTGGAGCTCAAGCTTAGATCAAGTGAGAATGTGGGTGGGGATCCACCTATGTGTTTGTAGAATGTCCAAACCCTGATGCTAGATCCTATGTTGAGGTCGTATCAAACTGTGCTAGTAGGAGTATTTTGAAAGTGCTTTTCAACTTGACTCTTAATCAGAATAATTTGTGTGTCCCTAGTGGTCTCCTAAAAATCACTATGGACTAGGGAGTTGGTAACCTTGTGGGTAAGTTCCTAGGAGTACGACCATATTTGGACTCCATAAGAAGATGGGCTTATTCCAATTGGAAACCTCAGGGTCTAATGGAAATTTTGGCCCTTACAAAAGCATTTTTCTCATAAATTTAAACTATGAGGATGATATGAAATGTATTTTGAGTGGAGGCTCATGGTTCTATGGCAAGAGGTTTAATTCTTCACAAATGGAGGTTGAATTTTGACCTAAATACTCAAAATCTTAAAATGGTGCCTCTTCAGGTTAGACTTTACTATCTCCCATTTCACTTGTGGCATGATGATATTATGAGAGGTATTATCAAGGTGATGGTAGAACTTATCCTAATAGACAACGATGATCTTTACGAGATTGTGCATCAATGCAGATCTAGATTTTTATCTCCCATATTCCATTGAGCTCATCTCAGATTTGGGGTTTCAGATTCAATCTATTGAATATGATAATAGTCCTAATTTTTTTTCTAGCCACAATAAATTAGGACATCTCTTGGCTCAATGTCCTGCTAAGGAAAAGCCAATGAAGAAATTTTGGTCAAAGAAATTTTTTGGAGGTAAACCTATTTAAGAATCCTCAAGGAATGAGGAGATCGAAAAATCATCTTAAGAAGTTGGGGAAGTTTGGGAAGTCAACATTGATGCTCTGACTACCATGGAAGTTATGGAAACTAGTACCCCTTTGTAGGAAGCTAGTAAAGTTCAAAATGGCTCATAAGTCTCTCCTCAGGATGAGAGTACCCTGGTGCCACCTACTACTGAAGGAAATGAGTCTACAAGAATATGTTATCTCAAGTTAGCTCTATTCCTCATTTCCAAAATTGAATTTTTTGAATGATCTCCTACAAAACCCTTTTGAATGTCTTGCTTTAGATTATGAGTTTCCAGTTAAAGATATTTTTGATCATAACTCAATCCCCTATCCCAATGAAATCATTTCTCGACTCCCTAAGTTTTAGGTTGAGATTCCTAAACCCAATTTGGAGAATTGTTCCCTTTTCCTAAAACTAGAAGTCATAAAAGAACTTTATCGATGTGGGTGTAGAACAAAAAAGTTGGGAAGCCTCCAAAAAAGGTCATCAGGAAAAGGAAGATAAAATTAGAAAACCATCTTATATTTACATTGATTTTCTTTACATTGATTCTAATTTTTGGCTTAGCATCCTCAAAACAAGATCTATTATCCTTAAGGGTTATAGGTGGAATCTAGAGAATGGAAAAAAAATTGATTTCTAGAAAAATCCTTGGCTCCTAAATTTCTCTCTTTCCTACCTTCCAAACCTTGTTGTCATGAAGCCTAAAACTTAGCTTCTATTTGGATCTAAAGTGGCTGATTTTATCAAAAGATCTAATGGTAGGAAGAAATGAAGATCTCTCTATATCGCTAACCTAAATCAAGAAGAGGCAGTGGCCATAAGGCTCTTATCTAAATTTTTGAGATTGTATGTTATAAAAAATTTATATGAGGATGATTATATTTTTTGTAAATATGAAAAGGATATATCTTTCTCTATAAAATCTTCTTACTTCCTTGCCAAAGAGAACCTTGTGTCCTGGCTTCCTAACAAAAAAAAATTATTTAAAAACCTCATCCCTAAAGTCAACTTCTTCTTTTGGTTGGCTATTCAGGATAAGATCCTCACTATTGAAAATATTCAAAAAAGAGGGATGTGTATTCCTAATAGGTGCTATCTCTGTAAAAAGTGTGCTAAATATTCAAACCATTTATTCCTTTAATGTTCCTTTTCTATGAAAGTCCTTTATTCCTTTTTGAATGCTCTCGAGGTTTGTTGGGTTGTTTCAAGACTTATCTTAGATGTATTTGTTAGTCTCACAATGACACTGAGAGGGGGGTGAATCAGTGTGGCTCTTTAAAACTTAAAAAATTCAACTCTTAAAGCCAAAACAATGAAAGCTTAAAACCACATAAAGCCAATATAACAAGAGAGCATCACACAACACAAGATGTAACGAGGTTCACCAGTTTTGGCTACTCCTCAAAATGACTGCTTGGACTCCCATCCAAATCCAGCCTTTGCAAAATATCGATTTTACAATCAATTTACCAGCACCCACTGGAAGGAGCACCAACCCCTGATTTATCTGCACCAACCCCTGATTTACCAGCACCAACTGGAAGGAGTACCAACCCCTGATTTACCAGCACCAATTGGAAGGAGCATCAACCCCTGATGCCAAGCACCAACTTGGACTTCTATTTTGAAACTAGAATATTGACATAAATATGCCTTCACTTTTACAAGACCCTGACTGGTCTATTGCTTTCTCAACATTTCTTACTCTTCACACAACACACAATGTGCTCGCTCGGCTCCAACGCACTCTCCTCGTGCTTCACATACCGCACACCTCTCTCGCTCTCCTCTTGCTCTCTTCGCAAGATTAAATCTACCTCGCGTTAATCCCAAGCGCTTTCACTCTAATTCAGCATCCCTTTAATTCTCCACGCAGACCTCCTTTTATAACAAATTTTTGACTCTATTTTTAACTTCCATATTTACGCATGCAACCCGTAACTTGTAATCGTCTAACTAACTTTAGTTTACTGTTCTTATTTTAGCTGCATGATATTTCTCTATAACTGCACCTGTAACTATCGTATCGACTTTTGTTAACTCTTCTTATTTTAGCTGCATGATTTTCTTCTGTAACGACACCTATAACTGTCGTATCGACTTCTTTTGTAACTGCACCTATAACTGTCGTACCGACTTCAATTAACTATCACATATCTTCTTTCGGTTGGTTTCTATTCTTACCTCGCGCAGAAGCGACCCGTCATGAAATCGTGACACTTCTGCCTCTTTGTCCTCTTCTCGGCTTGTACCAGCAAAAACACATGTCGCGATATCATGACACTTTTGCCTTCTTACTTTCTATCTCCTCCTTTAGTCACAAAAATGTGACATGTCGCGATATCGTGACACTTTCTCTCCTTTGCTCTTTCTCTTGCCTTCGGGTCATGAAAACTTGACATGTCACGATATCGCGACACTTTTTCTCCTAGAATCTCTCTCTTGCCTTTGGGTCGCGAAAACCCGACATGTCACGATATCGCGACACTTTTTATTTTCTATCTTCCTGCACTTTTCAAATCGTGAAAATGCGACATGTCGCGAAATCATGACACTTTTCCTTTTCTGCCTTCATCTTCGCTTTGGACTGCAAAAATGCTACATGTCGCGATATCGCGACACTTTTTCCTCACATTTTTTCTTCGCTTTGGACCGCGAAAATGCAACATGTCACGAAATCGCGACACCTTTTTCTCTCTCCTATTTCTCTTTGCTTTGGCCCACGAAAATGAAACATGTCGCGAAATCGCAACACCTTTTTCTCTCTCCTCTTTCTCTTTGCTTTGGCCCGCGAAAATGAAACATGTCACGAAATCGTGACACCTTTTTCTCTCTCCTCTTTCTCTTTGCTTTGGCCTACGAAAATGAAACATGTCATGAAATTGCGACACTTTTTCTTTCGGACTCTCTCTCTTGCAATATGTCGTGAAATCGTGACACTTTTTCTACTTGTCTTTTTCTCTTCCAACATGTCGCGAAATCGTGACACTTTTTCTTCCATACTATCTCTCTTGCAATATGTCACAAAATCGTGACACTTTTTCTACTTGCATTTTTCTCTTCCAACATGTCGCAAAATTGTGACACTTTTTCTTCCGTACTATCTCTCTTGCAATATGTCACGAAATCGTGACACTTTTTCATCCGTACAACCTTCCTTGCAATATGTCACGAAATCGTGACACTTTTTCGTCCATACAACCTTCCTTGCAATATGTCATGAAATCGTGACACTTTTTCGTCCGTACAACCTTCCTTGCAATATGTCGCAAAATCGTGACACTTTTTCGTCCGTACAACCTTCCTTGCAATATGTCATGAAATCGCGACACTTTTTCATCCGTACAACATTCCTTGCAATATGTCGCGAAATCGCGACACTTTTTCGTCCGTACAACCTTCCTTGCAATATGTCGCGAAATCACGACACTTTTTCTACTTGCCTTTCTCTTTTCCAACATGTCACGAAATCGTGATAGTTTTGCTTGCTTGCACTGTTTCTCCAAACATGTCACGAAATCGCGACAATTTTGCTTGCTTGCGCTTTCTCTCCAAACATGTCATGAAATCGTGACAGTTTTTCTTTCTTCTCAACATGTCGCGATATCGTGACAGTTTTTCTCTCTCTCAACATGTCACGATATCGCGATAGTTTTTCTTTCTCTCAACATGTCGCGATATCGCGACAGTTTTCTTTCTTCTCAACATGTCGCGATATTGCGACAGTTTTCTTCCTTGTGATTTTCTTTTTATTTTTAGCATATGGACCACTTCTATCTTTTGGATAATCACTATACATATTCTAAATATATGGACCACTTCTATCTTTTGGATAATCACTATACATATTCTGAAGAACCTCTTAACTCCTATCCACTTCATCAACTGATCTGTCCTCTTAACTCCTGTCCACTTCATCAACTGATCTGTCTGACTGATTCTAAATAACCTCTTAACTCCTGTCCACTTCATCAACTGATCTATCCTCTTAACTCCTATCCACTTCATCAACTGATCTGTCTGACTGTGTTGACAACAATGACAATACTTTTGTTGCACCTTGCTCAACAATCTCCCCCTTTGGAATTGTTGGCAACACACGTGCAATTTCCCTGTAATTCTTCTCCCCCTTTGACAATAATACCAAAGGGCTACTGCAGACTCCCCTTGAGTCCATGCACAACATTCTCAAGCACAAATTATTACAGTTAGCAAAAATTACAAACATGAGCAAAAAGATAATCAAATATATAAATGCTCCCCCGAGAATGTGGTCCCGATAGCTAGTTAGTTCTTGGGAAGCATGACCACTCCCAATTTATTGCGAAGGTATCCGCTACTGACTGGTGGACCTCTCTCCAATTGTTATATTATAGAAGACTCTGTCTCTCTGCTGCACTGTCAATAGGCTCACACAGAACCTGCTTAACAAGCTCACATAGAACTTGTCCAATGCTGAATAACAAGCTCATACAAAACCTGTCCAAATCTGCTCCAACAAGCTCACTAAGAACCTGTCCAAAATCTGCTCTAGAAGTCTGTCCCAACACTGTCCTCAAATATCTCCCAAAGGCCTTCTCAAAGGCTCAATCAATCATGCTCAAGTAGTATTCAAAATGAACTCAACAATGAATGACAATCTCAAATCAAATCCACTTCATAGAAGCATAAAGAGAATTGTTAGAGACTTAATATCTTCAATCTCAAATCAAATCCACTTCATAGAAGCATAAAGAGAATTGTTAGAGACTTAATATCTTCTAACCTCAATCTCAACTCAACATAGAATGATGGAATAATTTATTTCAGAGAACTTTAAAAATCACTTCACACATAACTTGACTAGGCTTAATCAAATCAACTCAACCAATCATCACCAAGTTGGAAACCATTTGGTTGCTCAATATAAACCTCTTCTTCAAGCTTCCCATTCAAAAACGTTGATTTCACATCTGTCAACAAAATTGACAAGTGACTCACACTTGTACCAATTTTTGTCCAACACTGTACCAACACTGCAATTTACTCGCCAAATTTGTGCAAGCATCAAACACAGTACCACAACACCAACCAAATCCCTTCTTACATTTTCAACTTGGTCTATGTTTTCTACAGTCACCGTTGTTCACACCTTTCTTTCAACTGTTCGAATCAGGAGACAATATTTTGTTAAACGCTTCACGACCAACTATAGTGCACCTTACTCAAACTCATACTTCTGGACCGCTACCTCTAGCGTTGGAACCTCAATCTGCGTGCAGTCATCAACTCTCGATATTCTGCTTCCTGCTAGGGCATATGTCAGGGCTACTCAATGTCTTAGGCAAATGTTCTTCATGCGATTCCAAGGAGCATTTCTCCTCGCTACGATCAAGGGATTCCTCAAGCAATATCTCACATTCCTCAAATAATGCAAGACTTTCTTATGTGCATAGGCATCTTGTCCTCCTTGGCGCTTCACCACCTGGGTGCTATTCTCTCAACGTCTCTACCTTGCATGTGCCACTTAGCACTCTTGACGAACTGGGTGCTAGTGCTATTGTTTACTTTGAATTTGGCATCTCTTTGATCACGACTACTTCTTTAGAGAAAATTGATGCTCTCTTATACCAAACGATCTATGTTGCATGTTCTATCTCAGATAACGCCTATCAGCTACTGCATCGAAAAACTAGCTGTTCACCATGTTGTTCTGCTAAAACACATCAGTTTGACACTATCTCCACAAACATCTACATGAACTAAAACACATTTTGACAACTATACGACAACTCCCCGACTACTTTCCTTTCATCCTCAGATAACCACACACATACATAAGAGCATTAAAATAGAACTTTAACATTGCTCCCCCTGAGGATGTGCTACCTGGAGCTGCTTAATGCAATAGAGGAGTAATCTCCTTCAATCCAAGGAGACATGATTTCCTTTCTTCTTTATTTCTCCACTCTGGTTTGATTACAGTTTTGGGCTCTTGTTTTGAATTTTCTTTTTCAGTAGCTTTTGCATGTTTTTCAAGAAATCTTCTATTTTGTCTCATTCCATTTGGTTGAAATTTTCTTCCCTAAAATTGATTAGATGTAAATGTACTTCGATAATTTCTTGTAGTGTGCCCAAAATTATGACAGTTATAACATTCTACTGCATAAACCATCAAAGGTGAAAAACCATTTCTACTGGGTGGTTGTCTCTTGTGCATCCTTGATGGATGATTATTTTCCTTTCTCTGATGCACATGATTTCTTCCCTGTCTGTGTTGCATTCTTTGTGTCTGATGAAATCTACTGTCTTGTCTTAGATTAGATACAAAAGTTCTGGGACAAAACTTTGCTATGTGCCCATGACCATTACATTTAAAACATTGCACATGGTGTTCAACAGATGTATTTCTACCAGCATAACTCTTTGATCTATTATTCAATCCATAATAAATTGCCTTGTGACCATAATGGTTGCATCTAAAACAATTGCCATTAAAAGCATTATTATGAATAAAGTGAGAGTGATAGAACCTCTTTTGTTGTGGTTGCTTTGCTATAGATCTCCTTTGAGGTTTTCTTCCTTTTGAAGTTTCAACTTCAAACTATTCTTGCTTTGATCCTTCAGCAGTGGACTTCTTCTTCTCTGCAGATTTAGAAGATGAAGGTTGTTCAACTTCATATCCAAGACCAAGCTTACACATGGGGCTTCTTTGATGACTTATCATTTTATCTAGCAACTCTGTGCTCTTCTCAAATTTGAGATTTGTATTGGCCTCTTCTAGTTGTTTCTTCAATAAGACAATCTCCTCTTCTTGTTTGCAGCAAACAATCTCTTTCTTATTAATCTGTGACTCGAGAGTTTCTTCAATCCTTTTGGACTCTTCTACTTGCAACTTTAGATCACTAAAAACTTTGTTAGATTCCTCTTCACGTTTGCTACATACATCGACTTTATCATCCAGGTGTGACTTCAAGGCTTCTTCTATTTTCTTGGCTTTATGAATTTGTAAGAAGAGATCTTCTATCTTATCCCCATATTCTTCCAACTTCTTGGACAGTCTTTTGTTCTTTTTCCTTTCTATATTCAACTCTTCAAGTGCAACGATCAACTCACCTTCTAGATATACTTCACCCTCAAGGTTTTCATCACATGCTTCAGAGTTCATTCCCTCTATCCTTTCAGAATTCACTCCTTCTATCTTTTCTAGTTCAATTTTCTCTTCCATAGGAACTGAAACTGACTGAGATGCCTTATTTGAGGAGGATCTATTCTTCTTACCCATTGCGTACTAATCCAAGATCAACCCTAGCTGATTTAGCTTGATAAGGGAAGATGGATCTAATACCAATTATTAGTCTCACAATGACACTAAGAGGGGGGGTGAATCAGTGTGGCTCTTTAAAACTTAAAAACTTCAACTCTTAAATCCAAAACAATGAAAGCTTAAAACCACATAAAGCAAATATAACAAGAGAGCATCACACAACACAAGATGTAACGAGGTTCACCAGTTTTGGCTACTCCTCAAAATGACTGCTTGGACTCCCATCCAAATCCAGCCTTTGCAAAATATCAATTTTACAATCAATTTACCAGAACCCACTAGAAGGAGCACCAACCCCTTATTTATCTGCACCAACAGAAAGGAGCACCAACCCCTGATTTACCAGCACCAACTGGAAGGAGCACCAACCCCTGATTTACCAGCACCAACTGGAAGGAGCATCAACCCCTGATGCCAAGCACCAACTTGGACTTATGTTCTAAAACTAGAAGATTGACATAAATATGCCTTCACTTTTACAAGACCCTGACTGGTCTATTGCTTTCTCAACATTTCTTACTCTTCACACAACACACACTGTGCTCGCTCGGCTCCAGCGCACTCTCCTCGTGCTTCACATACCGCACACCTCTCTCGCTCTCCTCTTGCTCTCTTTGCAAGATTAAATCCACCTTGCGTTAATCCCAAGTGCTTTCACTCTAATTCAGTGTCCCTTTAATTCTCCACGCAGACATCCTTTTATAACAAAGTTATGACTCTATTTTTAACTTCCATATTTACGCATGCAACTCGTAACTGCTGTAACTGTCGAACTAACTTTAGTTTACTGTTCTTATTTTAGCTGCATGATATTTCTCTATAACTGCACCTGTAACTATCATACCGACTTTCGCTAACTCTTCTTATTTTAGCTGCATGATTTTCTTCTGTAACGGCACCTGTAACTGTCGTATCGACTTCTTTTGTAACTACACCTGTAACTGCACCTGTAACTATCGTACCGACTTTAGTTAACTATCACATATCTTCTTTCGGCTGGTTTCTATTCTTAGCTCACGTCGAAGTGACCCGTCATGAAATCGTGACACTTTTGCCTCTTTGTCCTCTTCTCGGCTTGTACCAACGAAAACACATGTCATGATATCGCGACACTTTCGCCTTCTTACTTTCTCTCTCCTCCTTTAGTCGCGAAAATGCGACATGTCGCGATATCGTGACACTTTCTCTCCTTTGCTCTTTCTCTTGCCTTCGGGTCACGAAAACTTGACATGTCGCGATATCATGACACTTTTTCTCCTGGACTCTCTCTCTTGCCTTCGGGTCGTGAAAACCCGACATGTCACGATATCATGACACTTTTTCTTTTCTGTCTTCCTGCACTTTTCAAATCGTGAAAATGCGACATGTCGCAAAATCGTGACACTTTTCCTTTTCTACCTTCATCTTCACTTTGGACCGCAAAAATGCTACATGTCGCGATATCGCGACACTTTTTCCTCCTTGCATTTTTTCTTCGCTTCGGACCGCGAAAATGCAACATGTCACGAAATCGTGACACCTTTTTCTCTCTCCTCTTTCTCTTTGCTTTGGCCTGCAAAAATGAAACATGTCGCGAAATCGCGACACCTTTTTCTCTCTCCTCTTTCTCTTTGCTTTGGCCCACGAAAATGAAACATGTCACGAAATCGTGACACCTTTTTCTCTCTCCTCTTTCTCTTTGCTTTGGCCCACGAAAATGAAACATGTCACAAAATCATGACACTTTTTCTTTCGGACTCTCTCTCTTGCAATATGTCGCAAAATCGTGACACTTTTTCTACTTGTCTTTTTCTCTTCCAACATGTCGCGAAATCGTGACACTTTTTCTTTCGTACTATCTCTCTTGCAATATGTCGTGAAATCGTGACACTTTTTCTACTTGCCTTTTTCTCTTCCAACATGTCGCAAAATCACGACACTTTTTCTTTCGTACTATCTCTCTTGCAATATGTCACGAAATCGTGACACTTTTTCATCCGTACAACCTTCCTTGCAATATGTCCCAAAATCGTGACACTTTTTCTTCCGTACTATCTCTCTTGCAATATGTCACGAAATTGTGACACTTTTTCTTCCATACAACCTTCCTTGCAATATGTCACGAAATCGCGACACTTTTTCGTCCGTACAACCTTCCTTGCAATATGTCACAAAATCGTGACACTTTTTCGTCCGTACAACCTTCCTTGCAATATGTCACGAAATCGCGACACTTTTTCTACTTGCCTTTCTCTTTTCCAACATGTTGCAAAATCGCGACAGTTTTGCTTGCTTGCATTGTTTCTCCGAACATGTCACGAAATCGTGATAGTTTTGCTTGCTTGCGCTTTCTCTCTGAACATGTCACGAAATCGTGACAGTTTTTCTTTCTTCTCAACATGTGCGATCCTTTTCTCTCTCAACATGTCGCGATATCGCGATAGTTTTTCTTTCTTCTCAACATGTCACGATATCGTGACAGTTTTCTCTCTCTCAACATGTCGCGATATCGCGACAGTTTTCTTTCTTCTCAACATGTCGCGATATCGCGACAGTTTTCTTCCTTGTGATTTTCTTTTGATTTTTAGCATATGGACCACTTCTATCTTTTGGATAATCACTATACATATTCTGAAGATATGGACCACTTCTATCTTTTGGATAATCACTATACATATTCTGAAGAACCTCTTAACTCCTGTCCACTTCATCAACTGATCTGTCCTCTTAACTCCTGTCCACTTCATCAACTGATATGTCCTCTTAACTCCTGTCCACTTCATCAACTGATCTGTTTGAATGATTCTGAAGAACCTCTTAACTCTGGTCCACTTCATCAACTGATCTGTCCTCTTAACTCCTGTCCACTTCATCAACTAATCTATCTGACTGTGTTGACAACAATGACAATACTTTTGCTGCACCTTGCTCAACAGTATTTGACCAGTGGATCTCCCCCTTCTCTTCCCTAATACTATGTATTCTTTGGTACTTTAGCCTTCCTCGCTTATTTTGAGGAATTTAGAAGGAAATAAATAATAGGGCCTTTAAGGATTCCAAAAGAGATGATACTCCTATTTTTACTAGAATCCTCTTAGCTATTATGGATAACATATCTAATTTATGGTTGGATCATAGTGGAGGTATCAAGGATGAGGTCATCCTGGAGGAGAAGTTAGGGCTCTAGCCTAGAAATAGGTTGTTGACATAGCCTATATTGAATGTTAGACCCCAAACCAAATGGAGCCCCCCCGCTTGAGTGGATCAAACTCAATTTTTATGGAGCTTCTAAATGAAATCCAAGGAAATATAGGGTAGGGAGTGATTAAAAATGACAAAGGAGATATCATCCTTGCATTTTCTAAAAACCTAGGAGTTCATACCAGTCATTTTGCAAAAGCTAGAGCCCTTTTCCAAGGAATAAAGTTGCTTGATTCTTTAGACTATAAAAAAGTTCTCATTGAAGGGGATTATTTAAATATCATTAAATCTATAAATGGATCTCAATCCCCTATTTGGAATATATCAAACATGATAAAGGAAACTAAAATATTCCTTCAAACCCTAGAATATTTCTAAATTAAACCCACTTACAAAGAAGGTAACAAATCTATGTATAGATTAGCCAATCTAGGTTTGCACCAAGTAGGCCTGATAACTTGGAGGGAAGACTTCCCTCAAGGTATTGCTCAGATAGAGTTATGGGTTTGGAGTTGTTCCTTCTTTTTCGATATTTTATTTATATGATGACTACTTTTAGGAATGTATTAACTTACAAATATGTAGAGATGGCTCTTGTTATTAGTCTAGGATATTGCCTTTCCAATTTCTAAAGAAAAACACTTTGGAGTTACAAGGTCTATTTTAAATTTGAATTTTCTCCTATGGGTGCCAAATGTTTTTGGGATTGGGATCCTAATCATATGTGGTAGCTCCTTTAGATTATTTTCCATGAACAAGTGGCCTTCAGTCATAACCTAATGGGTGACAAAGGAAATATTAACTTTTTTATGCATAAGAGCTACAAATTTAGGTGTCCTTTGTTCACATGGCTTCCTAATGGGAAGTGTTGAAATTGAAGTCTCTATTGGCATATTGGGATCACGTGGCACATTTTAAAGGATCTAAATTACATGAAGACCTTTAAAGTTGAGAAATTTAATGTTTGAATCTATATTTCTTGAATTTAAGGCTTATGTTGCCTCATTAAACTAGAAAAATGTATCCTTCTTGATGAGAGCCATTAAGGGACCTATAATATTCCCATAATTCTTGATATATTTACTGTAATACTTTGTGATACTTATAAAATCCCCAAAGAATATTGAGAGTTTTAGATATAGGTTAATATTGCATAGCCTTGATCTTGTTAGTATCCACCTTGACACCTTCATGAGACACTATGTGATCTTTTTAAGCACTCTACTTCAAACACAACAATGGAACATTTAGACTAGTTGACATATAGCTATTCTCTTTAAAATTTTGACAACCTATTCAACATAATGCAAATGGGATTCCCAAGACTTACTATAGACCAAGATATCATAAAAAAAGAACAATACAAATTTTTAAAAAAGAGGATGAAAGGAAAAATTCATCAAACTCTAGAAATTGGAAGGGATATTTATAAAACTAAAACTCATGACCAAAAACTCATAATGATCCTCATGTAGATGAAAATAAATTTTAGGAATATCTTCCTCTCTAACCCTAATTTGATAAAACCCCAAATGCAAGTCAATTTTGGTTAAAAAGTTACACCATGTAAATTATTCAACAAATCATCAATATAAATAATAGAATTTTTGATTGTGATCCAAATAAGTGGGTGGAAATTGAGATATATGTATTAAGAACAATCCTTATCAAACTTCAATGAGAAATCTTCTTAAATTTTGTTTAGGAGAGATTATAACCATGATGTTTTAATTCCTAAAGAATCCATTGGTGAGCATGGATACCTAGATTAGAGGGAGAAAGAATAACCTTACCCTATTTAAGAACTCAATGCAAGCTCTATTTTAGAAATAAATCCATGAGGATTATCACCATTGAAAGTTGGGATATCAATTTGAGGAACCAAAACATCATATGCCTATGAATCAAATAGGTATCCCCATTGGATATGGAATCCAAATCAATAGAAAAATCCTACTCATCATCACCCATACTTGTATGAGTTTCCCAAAGGGCTTGGGTATGCATCTAGAAAAATGGGAGAAATTAATATTTACCTAGAATTTAATAACTGAAAGTGCCCTAGATTCTAATCAAAGGTTATATGTTGGAAGCACACTAGATCCTAATCCTAGAAGTGCCCTAGATCTTTCTCAAAGATAATCCAAATAAAGTGTCATGGATAATAACGTTGGAAGTTCTTGACACACAAAAGGTCATCCTCAAAAATATTAGGTATCTTTTGTCAAAGTTGATTGTATTCAAGGGAGACCTACCAAAATTTATTTTCTAGTGCCTGCTCTATGTTTTGGAATGTATAGGATCTATTTCCTCCATCATGTAGAATATGAAGGTTCTTCAACCATTATTTTATTCCTATAAGATATTTATTGCAACTGATTTTACCATTATTGAATTGAGTAATCCTATCGTTTAAACTTCTTACTATGGTTTGAAGGTAATGGTGAACCTCTAGTTCAATACTTGGGGGAGGGTTGAATATTTCATGGGTGTTCCATGGGAGGCATGGAAGAGGGTCTCATGAGACTAATGGTTGAGTGAACAAAAGGGTTAAACCTCTTTTGGGACACTGTGGTGTTTGCCTTGATTCCTTGATTGACACTTATTTTGGCTAATACAAACATCATAAGTCAAATTTATTTGTTATAGACATTAGTTTACTTGTACCCAACCAATGAAAACCAAAGGATCAAATATACACTATTAACTGAATGGTAAGACCTAAGTAGACCTTAAATTTTCCAAAAACATGTTATTGGAGATATATCTTATTTTGATTAGCTCAATAAGATGATAAAAATGAAATAGGTATCCACAAGGGTCCCAATACATTTGATATATTTTTTAGGGGTTTGAGAAATACAAATGATTTTGCCTAAATCACAATATTACAAAAGATACTTGCATTAGAAGATTGGTAACAAAAAAACTAGTTAGAAGTTACCCATTTGGAAAGTGTAAATTTGAATGAAGGAGGTTCTAAATCTACTCACCCACCATAATATTTCCCTTTTTGTCACCATAGGGAGCCAAAATTGATCCTTAAATACCACTTATAGCAAATCTAGTTACAAAAAAACAACTACAATAGTAAGTTCTAAAAATTTAACAACATATATAACATACACCAAAATATTTACATCCAATCCTATTTTGGAACAACAAATCCTAAATAAGTATAATAGATCTAGATTCCATGTCTGAGAACAACCCAAGCTGCTCAAAGAGGGTAAAAGTCTCTTAGCCACTTAGATTGGACGAAGAATCTCATGCACTCTAGAGGTAATAGAAGTTAGAAGAAATAATAGAAATCCAACTACATCATAACTCTCTTATTTATAGTCTAAGAAAGTAATAGAACCTAAATGCCCAAAGGTTAACTAATTTAACCTAGATACTCAAGACAACAAATAAATATAGCTATCATGGCTATATCAAAATTGTCACATTGTACAAATGGTTGTTATTCCTTTTGGTTTAACCAATGCACATACTACATTTATATGCCTAATTAATTATTTCCTCTAGCCATTCGTAGGGGCGTTTATCATCATCTACTTGGATGAAATTTTTATATTTGACAAGATACAAGAGGAACATATGTAGCAAGTGCCCTTGGTTCTAAACACTCTACACCAACATACGCTTTAAGTAAACTTGGAAAAGTGTACCTTTGGGATCACATATATTTTCTATGTTGATTGTACCATCAACCTTGATGACATACATATAGACCCATAGAAAATATTTATAATTTAAGAATGACTTATCCTTATGAGCTTGATAAAAATTATAAGCTTTTTAGGCATTTTCTAATTTTATCATTAATTCAATCTAGGTTTTTCCCATTTGTAATGACCACCCAACTAGGTCATATGTAATAAAATCAATTTTATTAGACCCAACATTGATGAGCTCTTGACACCTTTCTTATAAATAATGGACACCTATGTCCTACCATTATGAGACACTCAGTGACATAACTCAATGCTATTTAAGAAATGGAATTGTAGACCATTATTCAAAATATCTAATGGTGGCATCGACACAACATGGGTAAGAAAACTATTGTATACTATAATCATAAGCCTTTGAAATTTCTTTACACATAGATTAAGTAAGAGCATGCACACCATGTGAAATTGGCAACTTAGTTACAATACTTCCATCTTGTGATCAAGCATCACAAAAGTAAGGAAAACCAAGTCACAAGCTATCTACCACATCCTCTAGTGTGAGCATTAATAATATTCACGGATGTTAAAGGTCACAACTTAAATGACTAGAAGATGCTTTACCTTAGTAATTTTGGTTTCATTACAATACATCACCAGTTGATATAGGTCAAGTAAGCACCAAAGTATCACCTTGACAATGGACTATTGTCCTATGTGGGAAAACTCTACGTGCCTTCTAGTGCTCTTAGCAACACCTTATTTAGGAAGCATTATTGGATATTTTGACATGAACAAAACACTTATGGTTACAGAATGTAAGGATGAAAAAACCATGAAAAAACCTTAAAGATATCTAATAATGTAAAAAAGCCTCAACCTAATTTTTTAATGGATAAAGATGAATACATATTAAATAGTTAAAGTTATTCTGATTCTATCCTATTATGTTTATAAGATTCATAAATTCTCTTTTTTCTTTGTCTTAATTAGATTGAGCTGATTTGAGTTGTGTTTCACTATGCCTTGATTCTATCATTTTTTGTTTATAAGATTCATAGATTCTCTTTTTTCTTTGTCTCAATTAGATTGAGCTGATTTGAGTTTTGTTTCACTATGCCTTTATAACATGTATAGTTCCCCTCCATATATGAAAAGGGCAAAATTATTTTGGACATGCTTTCCTTTTGTTGAAAATAAAAGCACAACCTTCCAAACCGTTTGGTCTAAGAGAAGAGGATGGAGTAGACCATTATGGCTCAAAAAGTATACAAATCTTCCACCATATATAGAATGAAATGCCATTATCACACCATATATAGAATGAAATGCCATCACCACATGGTATAGTACATTTTTTTTTATTTGCACCGTTCAAGATGGAGAAAAGGGTAAACAATCTCTTGCCTGCTCCCTTTTAGTGCATCTCATCTTATCACTCAGGTCCAATGCATCGTAAAAAAGGAGAATTGGATAGGGGAATAAAAATAAACTTGTACCCAACTAGACTTTTGTGCCTAGCAAAAGCAAACTTGGCAGAAAAAAATTGACATAAAGAATCAGGTTGTATGGAAGGCATAGGCATATTTCCGTTCATTCCCACAACTGGCAAGCACCCCCTTGGAACAGTGACGACAAGGTGAAGTGACGATTAAAGGCAGCAGCCATTGGTCACCCACAGTGGACAGAGTTCATGTCCACATCAAATCATGACGAACACAGCCCGAAATCTAATTACGTTCTGTCGAAAGTTCCCCTAAAAAAGGGCATTACAAGAAGCTTAAGCGAAGTGACAAATATTTAGAGATATTCATTCAATTCATTCATATTCATTCAGCTTGTAATGCAATATATACGCCTGTGAACTGAGGGCCGTCAGTCCGGTCGGAGTGAAGGGCGACACTGAACTGTGACAGGCGCACGCGAGGATAACTGCTCTGGCCGGTGACGATCAGCGGGTACATCCGACAGGAGATACCACCGTAGGAATCTAGCCTGCCATGATCCAATCTATGCCCGACACCCACACCCTACAGTGGACTGGAACGAGCTCAGGGACTGCTGGCTCGCCGCTACCGCTCTGCCCTGATCGAGATGGTCATGTGAGTAGTGTGGGAGAACAGTGGCGGTGAGCGCGCGGTGAGGAAGCATGGGTCAAGAGATTAAAATAAATGCAGAATGGAGAGGCAAATATTTTATGAGGCGATCAGTTGCTGGTGTCTGTGATGGGCGGGGCATTACTCTCGATTTGCCCACTTCGCATGCCATTGAAGGTCAGATGATAACGGTATTCTCTAGCCCTTGTGCTCGGCATCTATCGCGGCTCGCATGCGCAGTTTCCAGAGGAATTTGTTAATCCCATAGACAAGTTAAGTTGCTGTCCTGCAGCATCTGATCATTGTCTATTCAATTTAAAAAAAATAAAAAATTGGGTGAGAGAGATCTTTGCAATATAAAAGCGACCTCTGGTCGGATTTATTTGCAGCGCCAGAAATCATTGCTACTCTGTGCTGTGCTGTGCTGTGAGGTCTTAAATCAGCAGCGGGGGAAATTCAAATAGGTCGCGACGGGGTTGCCTGTGTGGATGCTGAATTTCGGAATGGACATCATGCGATTGCAGCAGCAACATATTCAGCTTATGAATTCCCTTTTTCAAGAGGTATAAGGCTTTGGATTATTAATTATTGCTATATATTGTCTTCCAAGATAGGAGCCTTAAGTTTTTGTTAGATTGGAATTTGGGATTGGGTGCATTTGGATTATTAATCACCTTAAGTTTTTGGATTATTAATCAACGCTATATATTGTCTTCCAAGATAGGAGCCTTAAGTTTTTGTTGGGTCGGAATTTGGGATTGGGTGCATTTGGAGTATTAATCACCTTAAGCTTTTGGATTATTAATAATTGCTATATATTGTCTTCCAAGATAGGAGCCTTAAGTTTTTGTTAAATTGGAATTTGGGATTGGGTGCATTTGGATTATTAATCAGCTTAAGTTTTTGGATTATTAATCAACGCTATATATTGTCTTCCAAGATAGGAGCCTTGAGGTTTTGTTGGGTAGGAATTTGGGATTGGGTGCATTTGGATTATTAATTACCTTAAGTTTTTTTTTGGTAGGTTGGAATTTGGGATTGGGTGCATGTTATTTTGGTAGAAGTAAACAAGTATTAGGTTTGGTTGAGTTGCAGGGATTCCTGGACGAGCAATTTAGTCAGCTGCAGCAGCTGCAGGACGAGAGCAACCCAGACTTTGTGAGCGAAGTGGTGGCCTTATTCTTTGAGGATACTGACAAGCTGCTTGATAACTTGGCAAAGTCACTGTATGTGGATTAGTTGTACCTTACACTCCAATTTTTTATCTGGCAAACAATATCAGTAACTATATGATTTTAATTTAGCTAACCCATTTATCAAGAGTGTGCAATATGGATGTATGTTAAGGCCTTCATTTTTTGAAGATTTGGATTTCTTACAGGGAGAAGGAGCCAGTTGATTACAAGAAAATTGATGCTAATGTGCATCAATTCAAGGGAAGCAGCTCCAGGTATTTGATAATCATTGAAGCAATTATGAATTACGATGGCTTTGAATATTTCAATTGGATTCATGGCATTAGCATTGCAGAACTATTACCCAAGTTAATGTGAACTCACACAAAACACATTTTGCATGGACAGCATAGGTGCCCACAGAGTGAAAAACGTATGCATAAGTTTCCGTGCATTTTGTGACCAGAATAACCTGGGAGGGTAAGAATGAAAAACCCAAGTCACATAGATTCTGTTGGAGAATGTTAATTAATTATTTGTTTTATTTGTAATGTTTAAAGATTTGATAAGATGTAAGAAGTAATAGTTAGGTGTTCAAGGACATGTAGTTAATTAAGTTTTCTTATAAAAATCTAACTGTTTGATATTCTTATAAAATGTATCAATATTCTTGAACGTATTATCATCATCAATGAATTATGAATCATGATCATAATCAAAATGATCCTTCCTCTTAACATTGAGTTTGTGTATTTTGTTTATGTAAATGGCCACTGTCTGTTTGGGAGAAATCCACCTAATTTAAATGTATGACGATAATGAAACTGTCATCTTGTCTTGCAGATGCGTACAGTGCCTGCAACAAGTGAAGCAGGAGTATTGCCTTTTGAAAAATAAGCTGCAGGAACTTTTTCATGTAGTTCACTGCTTTAACAGACCTGTCCTTTTTGTCAATTACGTCCATTACCAAAGCATTTATACAATTACCATATCCTACGCTGTTTGTTATCTGATTCTCTTTTTCATTGCAGGTTGAACAGCAGATATTGTCTGCTGGTGGAACACTGCCTCTGATAGACTAGTCAGATTTGCGCAGAAGTTATCTAAGTTTTGTGGATAGTATTCGAAAACATCAAGGGCAATATGGAGCTTGTTTGGTTGCGGTTATTAGTAGACTTAAGGGGATTTTTGGCTTTTCATTTGGAACCATGATCAAACAATATATATATATATATATATATATATGTGTGACGATCCAAGTTCTTTTTTTTTTTTTTGTAATGGAAGAGAAGCTCCTCTGATAACGTAGCAAAGATGTGACTTAAGGGGATTTTTGGCTTTTCATTTGGAACCATGATCAAACATATATATATATATGTGTGAAGATCCAAGTTCCTTTTTTTTTTTTTTTGTAATGGAAGAGAAGCTCCTATGATAACGTAGCAAAGATGTCTGTATAGGCTGCTTCTTACTTAATTTAACTGAAACTTGGTTATTTTTAAAACTAAGCTACGTCTAGACCAGTCCTGTTTCGCCATTAAAAGCTGATTTTATGTTTAATTTTTGAAAATTGAGGATGTGATAGAGATAATGACGTCTACATGGATATGGAAGTAGTAGGCCTAATTATTTTTGTATCAGTGGTTTCAGCTTAGAAAGTAGGTGTGTGGAAATCGAAGCCAAATTGCTAATCATTGTAATTAAAAATGGGACAATAATTGGAGTTCTCCCTCACGAAAATGGGACAATTATTAGATTTCTGCCTCACGTACTCCCTCCATCATTCACCTTCCACGTAGGAACTCCACTTCTAACTACAAAATGTGTTTTCTACTTTTATGTAAAGTAGTTCTCGAACGCCGTACTTACTTTAAAAAAGAAAAAATAAATCTCATGTTACCGAAACTCGAACACCAATTCAGAATAACGTAGTTACTTTATTAAGAAAATAATAATTTAAAACATGAATATAAAGTTAAATTGAAACCACACTCATCTAGAAAAGAATTATATGGTAGTTATTAAAAATCGTGATTGTATCATTATTTTTATATATAAAAAAATTAATACGGTACAACTTTATTTTGGAACATGTGATATATATAATAATATTCTGGGTACTCAATAAAATTTTTAAATGTAAGAAGAATAAAAAAAAACATTAATAAAAAGTGATAGAATCAGATTTTAAGATTGGCAGCCACCATTCTCTATAAAAATCCTACCTCATATGTTACTTTTGACTTGAACCTTAAAATTGTACTTTTCACCTCGTTAACATTAAAACCATGGAGACAACATAATAAATTATTATTCTTAGCCTTAATTGTTTGAGCCAAAACATCCATTCTCTATAAAATTCTTATCTCGTGTGTTACTGTTGACTTGGTGAACATTAAACCTTAAAATTCTCATATTATTTTTTGACTTGGTGAACATTAAACCTTAAAATTTTCATATTACTTTGTGACTTGGTGAACATTAAAACCTTAAAATTTTAATATTAAAAAAATTTAGTCTCTAAAGGTATTGTATTAGTTGTTTGAGCCTCTAAAGGTATTGTATTAGTTATCTGAGCTAAAACATGCAAACAACAATGAACATGAAAATTACCTTAATAAAATAGCAATATTATTAAATTATATATTATTATATATAATATTATATTTGTATGAAAATTATTGGTTCAACTTATCTTACTTAGTTTTATTTTTTATATATAATATTAGTTATATTTTTATTGATTTAAATTAAACATTTTTAAAATTTAATATTGGAAGTAGTATTTTAAAGCGATTTAATTATGTTAGAATTGGAGAGTGTATATATAAATGTATGTTTATGTGCATTAGTGTGAGTGAGGGAGTGTGACCTTCACCTTTTCTTGTTTTAGATCTATGGTGAATGGTTGGAAAATAATGTGAGTAGGAAGCAAGGAGAAAACCTTATCTTTCGGAAAGGATTCTTTTGAGGAAAAGCTAGGTAGAACGTAAGAAAGGTCATTTTTGAAAGCCCCTAAATAGAAGTAAGGACACTCTAGTTAGAATCATAGATGTCCTAGTTAGGGACAAGAAGAAAAGTAAATATAGGTCAAACCCTATCTTAGTAGCAAATGTTACTCTAGAATATATTATCAAGGATGAGATAATGACCATGATATAATAGTTCTTAAAAGCAAAGTGTAAAAATGTAAGTTCGATAGATACTATCTAGGATTTTTAGAGATCCAAAATTGGATCAAGTGAAAGTAGGGATTTAATTCAAATTACTCATTATTCTTATAAAAGGATTTTTATTCATCATCTTCTCTATTTTAAAAATTAGGAATGAAATAATGAGTGGTGGTCATTGATTTAAGGGAAGACGTGCCCTACATTTAATACCATGGAATAATAAATTTTATCTGTATAGAAACTATTAAAACACTTCCAGTGGAGGTGAGGCTTTTTTAACTTCCATATTGACTTATCAATAACAATATTTTGAAGAATAGTGGTAATACTTTAGAATATTTCATCTAGGAAGGACCAACTACTAAGGAGCAAAAATATGCTATATATACTAAGATATGTGTTGCCATATATATTTCTAAATATTTATCCTAATCCTCCAAGATTAACGTTGAATCAAGAGAATGAGATCAATAAATAAATTATAAAATATTTCATTCTAATGTTACAAATTTTATAAGACTAGACACATAGGAAGAGATTACTAAGTGAAAATGATGGAGAAAGAGATAAAATATTGGATATGAGGTAAAAATCAAGATGAAGTAAGAAGATCATACTAATAAAAGCTAAATTAGATCAAGGATTTTTCACTTCCAAAAAAACTAACAAATAAAGCTCATTTGCATCATTATATTGTAAAGGTCATAATGGTTCACTCTAATTAATCACTCAAAGAAATAAGGGATACAAGGTATGAGGAAGTACAAAGTGCAAGTCCAAATTCAAAAGGATTCAATGATGCAAAGGAAGATACATAGACAAATTTTAAAATAAAAGACTTTCTTCAAGTAGTATAAAATCCTCTCCTTAAAATATACATAAAAGTAGTACATGATTTATCCATTACACTTTAGGTTTTCAACAATAGTGTAATAAAATGCAGCTGCACATTGACATGCCTGTGGAGGATGCAGAGATTCGACAATGCCTTGAACGATTTCTGAAATGATGTGCAATGTTTTTTATGCTAAGGAAGATTTATGTCGCGATATCGCGACCTGTAGCGCCGTCGCAGCTTCAAGTTGGAAGCTATCGCGATATCGCGACAGGTTGCGCCCTCATGGCCTTTGGCGGGTTTTTGTCACAATATCACGACATGTCGCGCCATCGCGACCCTCGGGGAAGGCGCATGGTAAAATTGTCGCGATATCGTGACAGTTTTGGCAATTTGGGGCTAACTGGAATACTTGTCGCGATATCGTGACACTTTTGCAGATGGAGAGCAAAGTGGAAAATTCATCGCGATATCGCGACTGTTTTGAGAACTGGGCGTCGAAAGGAAAAACCATCGCGATATCGCGACACTTTTGGCGATCTGGTGTCATAAGGAAAACCCATCGCGAAATCGTGACCATTTTGCTGATGTGGTGCAAAGTGGATAATTTGTCACGATATCGTGACATTTTTTGGCGATGGCTGCTGCAAGAAAATCTCGTCGCGATTTCGCAACAATTTTGGCTTACCAGCGAAATGGAGAAAACTGTCGTGATATCGCGACGCTTTTGCGATCTGGATGCCATAAGGATAATTCGTCGCGATTTCGTGACACTTTTGATGGTTGGATGATTCGGAGGCACTCTATCGCGATTTCGTGACCTTTTTGGCGTTATGGAGCAAGTTGGTCTTCTAGTCGCGATTTCGCGACAATTTTGGCGAAGGGTCGTTGGAGGGAGATGTCGTCGCGATTTCGCGACATGTCATGTTTTCGTGACTGTTGGCACCGCTGCGGAGGATACAGGGTTGACTATCGCGATCTCGCGACATGTCGTGATTTCGCGACATGTCGCTTTTTCGCGCCCAGTTGACTTCTTTGCTTTGTGTTGTGCTGGGTTGACTTTTTGCTCTACTCTTGTAGTGTTGTTTGTTGTTCTTGGTTGGGATGTGTTCTCTCCCGCTTGTAATTGCTCTTTGTATTAATACAAGTTTTTCATTTTTTCAAAAAAAAAAAAATAATAGTGTAATAAAAAAAAAGAGTATTTAGGACATATTTGGTAATTTAGGGCTTTTAGGGTAGCATAAGAAACTAATTACTATGGAGAAGCATCCTTGGAATTTAGGGTTTATAGAGAAACATAAGGCATAAAATGTTTTTGAGGTGATCTTTGTATTTCAAATTCTCCAAGGTAACATAAACATATAGATGATAAGTCTCATTATTTATCATTTAGAAAAATTAAATATATTGATGAAGATGAAAGCATTGGAGGGAATGGAAAAAAGAGAGATAACCTTAGAAAAACATAAATATAAAGAAAACTTAAAGGGATATCAATATGGAAAACATAAAAGTGTTAACATGAAGTGGGGATAAACCCACATATAAAATTAATGGTAATGATGAAAAGGGTATCTTGGAATATTAGGAGTATGAATAAGACCACTAAAAATAGTTATTATAGAATTAATAGGTTGTTATGTACCAAAATTTGTTCTAATACAAGAATAAGTAGTGAGAAAAATAAAGATGCTTTCAAAAATATTTGGAAGATGTGTGATTGTCTAGCAATTTATTCTATAGGGTCTTCAACAAACATTACAACAATATCGGATAAAAATAAATGTGATGAATAATTACTATAAGTAAAATGTAAGTGTTGGTCCTTTTTGTAGGAAAGAGGAAGACATCATTATTTTGGATCATAAATTTATATGCTACAAATATAACTATTCCTTACAAAATATGTTTGAAGGACCTTAGCTTACTTATGCCAAATTTAACAATGATTCATAATCCTCACCTATGGATTCTTGAGGTAAACTTTAGTAGAAATTTATATATTTTAGAAAATAAGGGTGGTACTCTTGAAAAATCTAAATCAATGGGAGTATTTCTTCACTGGTCAATTCAAATGGCCTTTTGGATGCCATTTCTTCAAGCTTTCAATATGCATGGGACAACAAAGACATTGAGAAAAATCATATCACAAGAAGATGGAAAATCATTTTTTTATCTAATACATTGTTACAAACAAAGTTTACAATCTCTTCAAACATTTTATTATGATAAGGATTGAATCATAAACCTATTGTCTTGAGATGTGATCTCCTTAATAATGTTGATCCAAATCTATTATGACCTATGTGGCTCCAAAACCTTGATTTATTTTATATGATCATGTTATGGTCAGATAAAGCAAGGTTTAAAGGATCATGTACGTCTAAATTTATTGAAAATATAAAATATATAAAGGGACAAATGAATATTTGGAATTCCAATCTCTTAGTAACATTTTTAAATAAAATAAGAAATTAAATTCAAGCTCACAATTTAAAAGAAATATGTTAGACCAAGATACTTATATGTAAGAAAATAATTACTTTTTTATTATCATAATGTGTTAAAAATAAGAGTTATATTGGTTCAAAAAGTCAACGGAGATATGGCTTGAGAAGGCAACAAGAATGCCAATTATTTTTCATGTTATAGCCAATTTTTTTTTGTTTTTTTTCAAATAAAAGTTATTTTAACTCTATATGGAAGAAGTATTGAGGAAGAAGAAGACATTAGGAAGAAATTACTTAATTATTTTAAATATATTCAATTAGAATTTGATCAATATAATGAGGCTCAAGGTAATATTTTACAAAATATTCCATCAATTATCATACAAGAAAAAAAAAATGATTAGGAATACCACTGTGGAGGAACTCTAGGAGATAATGTCTTTATTCCATCCTAAAAATGAACTTGGACTCCATGGATTTCCTACAATTTTCTTTTATTTGTTTTTGGATTTTTTGAGGTGACATGCATGATTGAAGAGGCTAGGGTAAATAAGGATACAATAAGTGTGATAAATTCTAGCTTTATTGCATTGGTTCCTAAAAATTGTGAGATAATATTTTAATAATTTTAATGTCTTCATTCCATCCTAAAAATGAACTTGGACTCCATGGATTTCCTACAATTTTCTTTCATTTGTTTTTGGATTTTATTTTTTTTCAAATAAAATTTATTTTAACTCTATATGGAAGAAGTATTGAGGAAGAAGAAGACATTAGGAAGAAATTACTTAATTATTTTAAAGATATTCAATTAGAAGTTGAGCAATATAAGGAGGCTCAAGGCAATGTTTTACAAAATATTCCATCAATTATCATACAAGAAAAATAATTAATTTTGATGAGGAATACCTCTATGGAGGAACTCTAGGAGATAATGTCTTCATTCCATCCTAAAAATGAACTTGGACTCCATGGATTTCCTACAATTTTATTTCATTTATTTTTGGATTTTTTGAGGTGACATGTTAGCCACGATTGAAGAGATAGGGTGAATAAGGATACAATAAGTGTGATAAATTCTAGCTTCATTCCATTGGTTCCTAAAAATTGTGAGATAATATTTTAATAATTTTCATCCAATATGCCTTCATAATTTATGAGATAATTTTAAGGATTGTGGAAAATAGTTTGAAAAGCATTTTAGGTTGTGTTATCTTAGAGGAATAAGATGATTTTGTTCATGAGATTTTTTTTAATGGTATAATCATCATATTCCTGTATTCCATGGAAAAACCATGATTTAAAAAAATAGATATGAACAAAGCATATCATAGGGTTTGCTAGAGTTTTCTATATGATATTCTTAGAAATTTTAGTTTTGATCAAGGTTGTTGTACATGGATTAGATGTTATTGTAGAAATCCAAAATATTCTATTTTGGTCAATGGATCCCCTATCAAATACTTTAAATCATCATGTAGATTTTACAATCGTAATTCAATATCTCTTTATTTGTTTATTATTATTTAAGGAACTAGGGAGATCTTTATCAAAGGTAAATATGAAAGGAAAAATCAAAAGTATCCAGGTTGCAATAAATGGTCCTTTTTAATATCATTAATTTGTTGATGATACTTTTATTTTGGATTATCCCTCATTCAAAAAGGCCATGAAATTTAATTGATTTTTCTATGCTACAAGAAGGTTTCTAGACAATTGGTTAAAATTGTAAAATCTAGGATATTTTTCAAAAATATTGCACTATATTTATAATATATTGTAATGTATGTTTTAGGGTTTATAATTAAAAAGTTACCATCAACATATTTGGGTATTAATTTATTTGATAATGGAAAGAAAAAGGGGCTTTGAGATGAAATTTTAGATAAATGAAATCTTGGTTGGTAGGTTGGAAAGATAAGTTCTTAACCATGGTTGAAAGAATACAACTCGTGACAATTGCTATTTATCCATCCACACACGTACATAGTTATGGACACATATTGGTTGTGATAAAACCTTCATGATGCAATAGTAATATATATATATATATATATATATAAAATAATATATATATATATATATATATATATATATATATATATATATTTGGGTAAGTTAACAAAATTGTATTGATGAAGGTATTTGAAAGGTGCCCTAACACCTTAGTACATAATCAGAATTAAAGGATGCAACATCCACAAAAACCTAATGAAATCCAAATAAAGCCTAAGACTTTTAGAAGATGAAAAATATGACAAACCATTATCATATGGTTTTTGCCATATTAGGAGATGTAACTACCCACTATTCATAACATCTTTCTTTTTATATCAATCTTCAATTAATGTACAAATAAGAATCTCAAGTTTTTTCAAATTTTATGTGTAATAGGCTATGAACATGTCTACACATTGATCTACAATAGGATAAAATTAGATTTATATGTTATTATCCTAAACACATTTACAAATGAAGTGGCATTGCACTTAACATGCTTCATGTGCTCATAAGACTAGATTGCAAATAAGTATCAGAACTCTTTGATTATCGTGGTTCAAAACCATTGATTGCTTTTATTTAATGCCCATTTTGACAAGATAAGATGTAACCATATTGCATCACAAACAAATCCTCCTACAACATGACACTAAATCTTGATAGAAAAATGAGCAACAACATAATACTTCTTACTTTTCCAATATATTAGAATGAATATTAGAAAGAATACATATCAAGATGTGGATCTCTGCCATTAATAGATCTAGTATAGTTTACATTTGTGAATCATATCAAGAAGAAATAATTATTTTTCCTATACTCTAGAAGATACTCAATTATATTGTGGATATAATTGAATACTCACTTTACTACTTTCCAATGACACACCCTTGATTCTTGCATGAACCATGAAATATCATTGATTGTATGATTGATATTTAGTTTAGTATAAGTTCAAATTAATATGACTCAATAAACTAACAATAAATATTTATATTTACCTATTGGGATAGATTTTATAGAGATATTTATAACGTTGTCTCCATAGATGTAGTCATGGGCTTGTAATATATCATCCAAAACTTGTTGATTAATGTCTTGCCATGCTTTATCTATAATATGAAAATATTATTCTCCATTTTCTAAGCCTCTAAACCAAGCTAATGATTTAAAAGACCAATTCATGCCACATTAAATGAATTTTTCAAATCTCTCTTGGTCCTTTCAATTAGCTTTTTTTAACTTCTAATAATGACCAAGTCATAAACCTACATAATTATTATCATGACCTTTCCTCCTTTCCATTTGAAGTATAGGTTTAGATCATAAGTACTATGATTAAATCCATATCACACATAATATGCTCACAATATTTATACACTATGCTTTTGGAGCTTTGTTTAGCGTATAAAGAGACTTAATGAGCCTTCATACCTTCTTCTTTTGTTGAATTATGATAAATTCCTCTAATTACATCATATATACTTCTTCAGTGATATCACCATTAAGGAATACACTCTTTAGTTACATATGATTCTAATTCCATCTAGATTGATCTACCATAGTGGATGCCATCATAATGGGCTTGATATTTGTTCTCAGTGAAAAATTTTCATTATTGTCAATTTTTTCTTTGTATATTCAACCCTTTGAAACAAGGCTTACCTTGTACTTGTAATTACTCCCATCGACTTTATATTTAATCTTGAATACCCACTTACAACCAATGAGTTTATTTATAGGTGGAAGAATAATAAGTTGCCAAGTCCTATTCTTCATCAATACATAATATTTAACATCCATGGAATTCTTCTAAAATTTTGATGTAAGATATTATTCGACTATTTATGGTTGAATATTTTGTATAACTATACTCATACAGGCTAAGTTGACCTCATTTAAACCTTTATTACAAGTTCTCAACCTTGGACTTGATTTGTCTAGGATACAATGTATGTTTGCATCATAAACTATACTAATATACCACTTGGGCTTGCAAGTGTTACTCAAATAAGATGGATTGGATGGTTTTGATTCATTAATTCCATCACAATCATCTCCATCTTCATAATCATAAAACTATTCATTCTCTATCCTAAAGGCTATAATAAAATAACAAAATATATTCTTTATTTGAAACACATATATATTCAAAAAGCTACACTCATTATTCTTATCAAACATAAAATCATGAAAAATATACAATTTATTAGTGTTAGGTTCCATTAGCTTAGATGAATTTAATTCATCACTATATCTAATCTAGATGCATCTCTTAGATATTTCATCCAACTTCATCAAATTCTACTTTGAAATGTGCATGAATGTTGTGCATCCAAACATTTGAATATGTGCCATAGTGGGCTTAAAACGCGTCCATGCTTCCTTTGATGTAAAACCATTCAATGCAATTATAGGTGCGCAATTCAACAGATAAACTACCATATAAATAAATTTTACCCAAAATACTAGCTCTAAGTTGGCATCACTTTTTATACCATCTATCAAATAATTTGATTATGCCTCTTCACATCACAACACTATTGATGCATATATGTAGCTTTAAAATATCATCAAATACCATATTGTCTTAAGAAAGTAGAAAACTCATTATTGGTGTTCTCCCCCTTGATATAAGTAGAGGAATTAGATATGATGACTAGTAAATATTTCAATGTGAGCTTTAAAATTTTAGAAAAAATGAAAAGTTTTAAACATTTCATTTAGACATTACACCCACACTCATCATGTATGATTGTCAAAAGTAATTGAAAATATCTACAACCACTAAAAAGTAGACCCATGGGTTTGCATAGATAAGTTTGCACCAAGTTGTGTGGACTAGTTGCTCAATGGCTACTTTCTTGCCAAGCAACTCATACAAATATCATTAATATTTTTAGTTAGAGAATACCTCTCATAATGATATGATTTTAGAGTGATTTTAGTTAGCCAAAACTTAGATTTCCAAATCACTTGTACTAAAGTATGGCAACATCATCCTCATTCACTACCAAAGCTTAGGTGTTTTATAACAAAATTTCAAGCTAAAAAATATTGCTCATGCCTATAGCATAGAAAACAACTATAAAACATACGTGTTTGTATAAAATGAAATAAACCTAAGTATCATTTGTTTTATGAAATTCAACTCTTAGATTGTGATCAAGAACTTTATTTATAGATAACAAGTTTTTCATGAGATTAGGAAAGTGAAGAACTTTATTTAGTTGATAGGTATGTGAACCAATGTGTAAAGATTCATCATTAATACCAATTATAGTGTATGTCAAACTATCACCAAGAGTAGCCTACGCGTGATACAAATAATGATCAAAGAACATAAATAATTATTTTTGGCTTGTCATATATTTGACATCCCTCAAATTGACATACCAAAATAGGCTAGGTTTTGAGATTATATTAGATGCTTATACTCAATAGACATAGTCTTATCCTTATTTTTTAGAATTGGTATCCTTTGCTACATTGCCACATTGGAGTTTATGTGTATTTTACCTTTGTCATTAAGGTGATTTTACCATTCTTATTGATGTAGACTTTTGGTTCTTACTAGAAGGGCCTTTTGGTAAAGTGTTGCACATATACTGCTTAAGTGCATTTCTTCATTTCCCATAAATATAACATGTGATATCACAATATAAAAAAATTCCCTTGTCTTTGTTACTATTGTTGATTATGCCCCTTTCCTTTTTTTATTGGTGCTTGTTGGGGATCACCCATATTTATTTGACTACATAATTTTATTTTATTTCTAATGTGTGACTAAATAATATTCATATTTAGTCTTTGTTTCCCGAATTGCTTCCTCCAATTGAATCAAATTCATAAAAGTCTTAAAAGTCAAATTTTAGCTAATTATGTTTAGATTTATCACCAAAATGCTAAACACAAGGGGTAGTGCTTGTAATACAATTTTTAAAAGCACATTATCACTCATAATTTTTATTAACACTTGAAGTGAAGCTCACAAATCTATAATTATCCATAGAAAACCCTCCAATTTCTCACTACTCTTCATATTTAAATATTGTAATTGACTTTGCAGAATTGCAAGTGTAGAATCTAATTCTAATTTTTGGATTCAAACACCATTCTAAGTTTATCCCATACTTGTTTGGTAGTTACTACATAATGACTCTACGATTGAATCTCTTGGATATACTAACCATTATAATCAAAAAAGCATTCTAGTCTACTTTGTTAAAATTATTTTACTTATTAAGGTCAATAGTATGTCTTTATGTGGTAGCTAAGACCACTCTATATAGATCCTTGAAACCAAGGTTAGTTTTAAACTTTATTTTCTAGGTAAAATAATTATCACCTTTCAATAACTATAAATTGGGTAGCAATATCTTTGAGTTATTAATAACCATGTCAAATCCTCAAAAAAATAAGAAATACTTTATGTTGAATCTTAATTGAAAAGAGCTTTTCCATGAGTATAAATATTTTTACACTCACAAAGAATATATACCTACAAATGATAAAAAACAAATTCCAACCAAAAATAATATGTCTTCAAGTTATTCTTAATCCTTCAAAATAAAAATCAAATTTAGTTTTCTTGTTCCAACACATCACCATTTTTTTGTTTTTGACATGTCCCATGGTGAATGTGTGATAAATCTTATATCTTTTCTTTTCAAAAAAGCATACCATATACATTTTAAAATATGAACACATAATATACTCCACATGCTTTACTTCAATCACTTGAATGATAAAATAAGCATTTAAGTGACCAAACTCCCTATCCATAATGCATATGGGATAAATAATTTTATTTCTCTTCAAAAAATAATACACAAAACCTTTCCACCATTGATTTATTCCTATCGAATGGTTCAAATACAAAGTATTTTAGGGTTTGTTTTTGTCTCCTTTTGTAAATAATGTTACACTAGTTTTTAGCCATTGCCTTTTTATAACCACATGATACCTCTTTCAAATTAATGTCTCAGTGCAGCAATATTATACATATTCTTTCAAGAGCCTCAATTCTACACTCATTAGTAGCTTTTTCCTCAAACAAAAATGGGACTTGTCAATATGAAAAAAAAAATTAGCCTAGATATTCTTCACTCAATATATGTTTCATTAAACTCATAGATGATGCACCACAAAATTCAATAAAACAATGTCTTAGCAACATCAAATATTTCCAAAATATGTTCAAGGATATTCTACCTCTTATTATGCACCAATGCATCCACTTTTTTTGCCTGGGATAATCAATATTAGATAACACTTGTCCTTTCATTGCAACACATAGTAGGAATTCTTAAAATAGCTCCATATTCTCAAAATGCTCTCTCCCTAGGTTTTCTCTTCAAAAAATGATTAATGTTTTTTGATAATGTTTGATTGGCACCCAACTCTAATTATAACAAATTAAAATAAATGCCTTGGTTGCACAATTCTAAATTAACACTTATCATTGGATTAGACTCAAACATTTAGCTTTGCTTCTCAAACGTATTTAAGACAATATCAATATTATTTGTAAATATTTTAATACTTGATCAATAAGCATTCCACATCAACAACTATATGTCTCTCTTCATCGATACTTTTATTTTTTGGTGTATGTCAACATTATTTAGATAGCCCTAACATTGTAGTAGATGGTAACCTAACTTGATGGAAACATTTACACTAGAATTATTCTTCTCTTTTCATAATATATCATTTATTTAATTATGTAAATGACTTTTAAACTTACATAATGAATATATTCTCCTTCAAATATCTTCAAATGCTTTTCGTTGAATGTCAAAACAAACTCTACTCCATAGATGTATTTATCTTGACTTCAACAGGGTTCAACACTATTTTTGTTGATATACCAACACTTCTCAAATTGTGCATATATCTCATTTTATTCTCATCCAACATCTTATTAAAAATTAGAAACAAAAACAAAAAAAGAGAGCAAAGACATCTTGTTTTCATAATCAGTAGGATATTGTCTAGTCATATCTTCTCTAGATATGTTGGCTCGTTTTAAATAATGGTGATTGGATTGAACTAAATTTTGTAGAAAATGAATGATAAATTGGTGGAGAAAAGGGATATTTTGTTATTACTCCTTTTAATATTTTAAGAATGATTTTTTCTAAATTTTCAATATATTTGTGGTGGTAAATTTTAAATAGAGATTTCACCTTGACAAAGGATGGAAAATAATTGAAAACCAAGAGGTTAGGTGAGGGTTTGGATATCATTTTAGGTTCAAAAAACTTTGTTATAGATTGCAAAGCTTTGAAATGTGATCCAAAATAAAGCTCTGCATGATCAAACCAATTTGAACAAGCTTGATTTGACATAGATTGGATAAGTTTTGTGTTGAATTTGAATTTGTTTTTGGGATAATTTTTATGCCTATTTTGAGTAAGCAAATCAGTTGCAATTTATTTTTTTTGGAAGAAAATCTACACAATTATTTGTTGATAGCAAGGAAAAGAGGATATTTGATTTTTTTTTAACCCCTAGTTTTTTATTCCCAAAATCCTAATTGTTTTAGGAAATGATTTTGGGTTGAGGTCATGGAGTTGCCAATTTTCATTGGAAAGGATGACATTGATGTTCAAGAATGATAGATGATGTTTAGATCTCTATTTTCTAGTGATAATTTATGGCAATGCCAACTTTACAAAACTTTACGAGAGGAAGCACATGTTTGATGGGAATTTTTTTCTAAGGAAATGAATTATATATACACTTGGGATGAAATAGAGAATGCATTCTTGAGTTAGTAGGACCTATTAAAAAATATAGCCAGTTTAAAGCTCACCATCAAAGGATATGAAGAAGAAATAAAAAGGATTCAAATGGAATTGAAAGAAATAAATAAAGAGGATATAATATAAGAACAAATAAAGAAGAAAATATGCAAGTTCATGGTTGCATTTAGAAGGAAAATCTTAAGAATTAAGGATCCAAGGAGAAGCAAGAAACAATTATGGTAGGGGAACAAGTTAGAGAACCAACAAAAGACTCAATACTTGAATTTATAGTAGTAGTAAAAAATTCCAAGGAAGCTCTGTTAGAAGTGCATAAGGATGCACCAAAAGAAGGGCATAAGAGAGAAGCCTATGAAGAAAAATTTAAAATAAAGAAACAATTTTTTGAATAATAAAATGAATTAGAATGTTAGGTTAAGGTTACAACATATCAACACCCACACCACCCTAAGTGGCAAGAATATTAGAGGCATGGATTAAGGCATAAATATTATGGATCTACATGGAGTCAAAAAGATATCAAGTATGGCAATGTCTAGTAGAAAAGGTATAGTGATTCTGGATTTTAAAGGGGTGCAATAACATCAAGGATCAACAAGACCAATAGATTGAAATATCATAGCAGAGCAATAGAAGCATGGAGTCAACAGAGCAGTTACAAATATTCAAGTGGAACAATGGCAACTTGGCATCATTGAAGACCACCGCTAATGAATATCTCACTTGGAAGGATGGATTAACAAGATTGTAAAATATCAAGAAGAAGGATGTTGAATACTTGTATTTATAAAGAAAATTTAAGAAAACCCAAAAATTTAATATCAAGAATTCAATATTCTTATGAACAAATATATAGGTATCTAACTATAGCATCTCAATTGAGATGAAAATTGGATATTTTTGTAAAATATCAGTATTTAAAGGAGAGAGTTATTATTTTCATTGGTGGGGGGCACGAGTACAACCCCTCTTCTCAAACAAAAAAAAAACATGTTCTCAAAATATAAATATATCACAAACAATCATGACTGTATCAACTTGGCAAGGTAATATTCTCCTTGCATAACACTATCATTAAATAACTTCTTGGATTGGCCAATAAGTCTTCATGAATAGATTTTAACTATTAGCTATATAACGTTAATCTCACCTCTAGAGCATCACTTTGATACCAAATTTTATAAATACATATTGAATATAATAAAACCTTTATTGATTTAATATTGAAATATATATACAAAATAAGACAATAAATTATTGTCAGATATTTTTTGTAATAGTAGGAGATGTAATTACCAACTATTCATAATGTACACAAATACATACATGCATACATATATATACATGCATATCATATATATGTTTGTATGTATATGTGTGTGTGATGTCACATTCAATATTGTGAGTAGGTGCAATATCCAAAGTTTGTATGTTTGCTTGATTCAACACGTTACTATTTTTTTTTGTTTTTTACATGTCCCATGGTGAATGTGTGATAAAGCTTGTATCTATTTTTTTCAAAAAAATATACCATATAAATTTCAAAATATGAACACATAATATACTCCACATGCTTGACTTCAATCACTTGAATGAGAAAAAAAACATTTAAGTGACTAAAATCCCTATCTGTAGTGTATACCAGATAAATAATTTTATTTCCTTTAAAAAATAATACACAACACCTTTCCACCATTGATTTATTCCTATATGATGGTTCAATTACAAAGAATTTTAGGAATTGTTTTTTTCTCCTTTTGTAAACAATGTGGTACTAGTTTTTAGTTGATGTCTTCATTGTTGATTGCAAAGCTTTAAACGTAAAAAACTAACTTAGATTGCAAAGCTTTGAAATCTAATTTAACAAAAAGCTTCATATGATTAAGCCAATTCAAACAAGCTCATTTTGGTGTAGATTGGACGAGTTTTGTATCAGATTTGAATTTATTTTTAGGGTATGTTTTATGCTTATTTTGAGTAAGCAAATCATTTGTAGTTTTATTTGTTTTAAATTTATTTTGAAGAAAATCTCCATAGTTATTCGGTGATAGCAAGGAACGGAGGAGATTTGAATAATTTTTTTGAAAAACCTAGTTTTTTTTCAAAATCTTAGCTACTTTAGGAAAAGCTCTAATTTGAGGTCATGGTGTTGTCAATATGGAATGGAAAGGATGACATTGATGTTTGAGAATAGTCGATGAAGTTTAGATCTCTATATTCTAGTGATAAATTTTTTCCATGCCAACTTTATAAAATTTTAAGAGAGGAAGAACATGTTTGGTGGGAAAGTTTTACTAAGGAAAGGAATTATATTTACACCTAGGATAAAATGGAGCATACATTATTGAGTTAGTGGGGCCGATATAAAATATATCTATTTTAAATCTCACCTTCAAATTATATGAAGAAGAAATAAAAAGGATTCAGAGGAAACTTAAAGAAATGAGTAAAGAGGATATAATAGAAGGAAAAAATATAGATGACAATGTGCAAGTTCATTATTGCATTTAGAATCTTAAGATGCAATGATCTAAGGATAAGCAAGAAATATTTATGGTATGGAAACAAGTTGGAGAACCAATAAAGGACTCAAAAGTTGAATTTATAGTAGCAACAACAAAGTCCAAGGAAGCCTTGTGAAAACTGCATAAGGATGCACTAAAAGAAGGGCAATACGAGAGAATATTGTGAATAATAATTGAATATTAATAAATAAATTCTGAAGAATCAAAGGAAATAAAATGTCAGGTTAAGGTTGTAGCATATCAACACCCACATCACCTTGAGTTACAACAATCTTGGAGATGTGACTTAAGGTATTAATATTATGGATCTACATGGAGTCAAAAAGGCATCAAGTATGGCAATGTTTGAAAACCAAAGAATAGAAAAATCTTAAGGGGAGTAGTATAATCAGGGATCAATAGGACCAAATAACAAAATATCATAGTAGAGCCTCAGAAGCATGGATCCAATAGAGAAATTATGGATATTCAAGTGGCACAATGGCAGCTTGGCATAATCAAAGACCACCACTAATCAAGATTTCACTTGGAAGGATGGATGAACAAGATTAGAAAATATCAAGAAGAAGGATGTTGAATATTTGTATTTACAAAAAAAAAATGAAGAAGACCCAAAAAATGATATTCAAGAATTCAGACTTTTTATTAAAAATTAAGTGGGTATCAACCCTTTTTCGTAAGATAAAAAAAAATCTCTTCTCTAGATATAAATCAATCACAAACAATCGTGATCATATCAACTTGGCAAGGTACTCTTATCCTCGCACAACATTATCATTAAATCACTTCTTGGATTGGCAAAGAAGTTTTCATAAATAGATCTTCACTATTAGATTTAAAACTTTAATCCCACCTCTGGAGCACCACTTTGATACCAAATGTATAAATGTAGATCAACTATGATAAAACCTTTATTGATGTAATATTAAAATATATATACAAAATAAGGTCATAAATTATTGTCAAATTATTTTTGTAATATTAGGATATGTAATTATCCACTATTCATAACATACATATACATACATACATATATATATAGTGTGTGTGTGTGTGTGTGTGTGTGTGTGTGTGATGTCATGGTAGAGAGCCAAAATTATAGAGAAGAAAAATAGTTTTATTTTATTCAAATGCAGCAGAGAATTACTGTTACAACAGAATATTACAGTCACAGCAGAATATTACAGAAGTCGCAGAAGAGTTGCGCCTTTACAGAATTTCTCAAATCTGGAAATACAAAAAAATATTATCGTTCCAAAAATTTTCCAGCCCCTGTGCATGCCTCTGTTCTCCTTTTTAAAGGTTCTCAGGTGACGCTTCATTTCCAGCTGGTGGCCCTTCGTTTCCTCTTCCAGAACCTTTCGTTTCGTCTTCCCGTGCCGCTTCGTTGTCCTGGTATTCGAAACGTCTGCCTTTTTGACTCTTCGTCTTCGGCTTTCCCTTCGGGCACGAAAATATGACAGGTCGCGATATCGTGACACCTTTCGGTCTCTGGCCCCTTGTCTGTCCTTGCACCATGAAAATATGACATGTCGCGATATCGTGATAGTTTCGCTCCTTCGCTCCATCTTCCTGCTTTCGGGTCGCGAAATCGTGACATGTCGTGACATCGCGACATCTTTGTCCTCCGTACGCTCTTTCTGCTTTCGGGTCACAAAATCGTGACATGTCATGAAATCGCGACATCTTTGTCTTTCGTACGCTCTTTCTGCTTTTGGGTCGTGAAATTGTGACATCTTTGTCTTTCGTACGCTCTTCTGCTTTTGGGTCACGAAATCGTGACATGTCATGAAATCGTGACATCTTTGTCTTTCGTACGCTCTTTTGCTTTTGGGTCACGAAATCGCGACATGTCATGAAATCGTGACATCTTTGCCTTCCTTGCCTCTCCTATGAAACCTGTCGCGATATCGCGACAGTTTCCCTGCTAGCGTCTTTCTCTATTTTTGTGTCACGATATCGCGACACCTTTTATGTCGTGATATCGCGACATCTTTTCTGCTGACTTCTTCCTTCATTTTGTGTCGCGATATCGCGACACCTTTTATGTCGCGATATCGCGACATCTTTTTTGCCCATGTCCTTTGTCTTGTTTCGGTCGCGATATCGTGACACCTTTTATGTCGCGATATCGCGACATCTTTTCTGCCAACATCCTTTGTTAAAAACAGGTCACGATATCATGACACTTTTTATGTCGCGATATCGCGACATATTTTCCTGCTGACTTCTTCCTTCGTTTTGTGTCGCGATATCGCGACACCTTTTATGTCGCGATATCGCGACATCTTTTCTGCCCACGTCCTTTGTCTTGTTTTGGTCGCGATATCGTGACACCTTTTATGTCGTGATATCACGACATCTTTTTCGCCAACGTCCTTTGTTAAAAACATGTCACGATATTGCGACACTTTTTATGTCGTGATATCGCGACATATTTTCCTGCTGACTTCTTCCTTCATTTTGTGTCGCGATATTGCGACACCTTTTATGTCGCGATATCGCGACATCTTTTCAACACTTAAACATTTTTTTTTCTTTTTTTCTTTTGTTGATGCAAGATTGCAGTGCTGCCCTGGATGCTCCTGCATCAGACACCCGAGGTTGATTTGAGAAGTGATCCTCACTTCTGAACTATTAGAGGAAGACCCAAGCGATCCACCTCCATTTTTGTCAGCCAAGTTGCATCTTCTGTCGGTCTGCCCTTCCACTTGACCAAATATTCAAAATACTATCTGTTTCTGGTACTTTTGCCTTCTCTTGTGTCCTAGTATTTCCTCTATCTCATCTGTGGTTGGAGTAGATGCTTGGAATACTCCACAACTCTGCACTTGGTGTCTCACTACTATCCCCTTCATGGTATTTCACCAAATCTAAAATATTAAACACGGGTGATATGTTTAACCCACTTGGCAATTCTACTTCATACGCATTGCCTGAATCTCGTTTTGCTAGGATTCTACATGGTCCAAACTTCTTCATCTTTAGTTTGTTATAGGTTTTAGCAGGAAATATTTCTTTTCTCAGATGGACCATCACTTCATCTCCCACTTCGAATTCCTTAAACCGTCACTTCTGGTCTGCTTTCATCTTATATTGCGTATTCATTTTAGCAATATGCTTCTTCACTTCTTCATGCAGGTTCTTCAGATGCTCTGCAAAATCCTCAGCCTCGACACTGCACTTTTCCCTCGTATTCAGCCTTCCTTAACTCAGAAACATTTCTTGGACTGCTTCCATATATTATCCGAAATGGAGATTTGTTGGTACTCCTGTTGACAGAATTGTTATATGCAAACTCCGCCTATGGCAAAATCAGATCCCATCCTTTGGGCTTATCTCCTATCAAGCACCTCAATAGGTTACCCAAACTTCTGTTTACCACCTCTGTTTGCCCATCTGTCTGTGGGTGGTATGCTGAACTGAATTTCAAATCTGTCTTTAGTTTCTTCCACAAGGTTCTCCAGAAATACCCAACAAACTTGGTATCTCTATCAAAAATGATACTCTTTGGTAGACCATGCAGTCGTACCACCTCTTTGAAAAACAAACCTGCAATATGAACTGCATCATTAGTTTTTTGACAAGGGATAAAATGTGCCATCTTTGAAAACCTGTCAACTACCACAAATATGGAATCATTTCCCCTCTCTGTCCTTGGTAGGCCAAGAATGAAATCCATGCTGACATCTTCCCATGGTCTCTCTGGTACCGGTAATGGCTGGTATAATCCGGTGTTCTATCTCACACCTTTCGCCATCTGACATACTCTGCAACTCTGCACAAATTTCTGCACATCTTGCTGCAGTTGCGGCCAATAATAATTCTCGCTCACAAGGGCAATGGTCTTATCTCGACCAAAGTGCCCAACCAATCCTCCACTGTGTTTTTCTTTGACTAGGTTTTCCCTCATGGAACTTCTTGGAATGCATAATTGGTTTCCTCTCGAACAACATTCCATCTTGGATCAGAAAATCCAACCACTTGGTTCTGTCCAAGGTAACTGGTGCCAAGCAAGCCTTCCAAGCTTCTACAAAATCGGGATCTTCAGGGTACAAACCCTTCAACTCATCAAATCCCAACACTTCCACCTTCATTTCTGTCAGCAAACTTTGCCTTCTACTCAAGGCATCTGCAACTCTGTTGGACTTTCCACTCCTGTGCTTCAACACAAAGGAATAACTCTGCAGAAACTCAACCCACTTCAAGTGCCTCTGGTTCAGTTTTCCCTGGCTATTTATATACTGTAAGGCCTGATGATCAGTATATAGCACAAACTCTTTCGACAGCAAATAATGTCTCCACTTCTTCAGGGCCTGAACTATAGCGTAGAACTCTTGATCATACACTAAATACTTTTTCCTAGCATCATTGAGTTTCTCACTGAAGTAAGCAACAGGCTTACCTTCTTGACTCAGCACAGCTCCAATGGCACTACCACTGGCATCACAGTCTACCTGAAATACCTTATTGAAATCTGGAAGTGCTAAAACAGGTTGCTCCATTACCTTCTTCTTCAACATGTCAAAGCTCTTATCAGCTCCTAAGGTCCACTTAAAGTCTTTCTTATCCCCTCTCATTGTTTCGGTAAGGGGTGCACATATACTGCTAAATTTTTTGATGAATTTCCTGTAAAAACTGGCCAGACCATGAAATGATCTCACTTCAAAAGTGCTTCTTGGAGTAGGCCATTCAATGATAGCCTTCACCTTTTCTGGGTCCATTTTTAGACCTTCAACTGAGATGACAAATCCTAGGTATACCAACTCCTTCTTCACAAAATTGCACTTCTTCAAGTTGATCAACAACTGTTCTTCCCTCAACTTCTCAAAAACCCTCCTGATATGCATCAGGTGCTCTTCCAGGGTTCTCGCTGAATATCAAAATGTCATCCAAATAGACAATAACAAACTTGCCTAAAAACTCCTTCAGCACTTCATTCATCAACCGCATGAATGTGCTTGGTGCATTGGTTAGCCCAAATGGCATGACCAACCACTCATACAAACCTTCTCTCGTTTTTGAAAGCAGTTTTCCACTCATCTCCTTCTCTGATCCGAATCGATGGTAGCCACTCTTCAGGTCAATCTTGGTGAAGTACTTGGCTCCACTCAAACAATCCATAATATCATCCATCCTTGGTAATGGAAATCTGTATTTTATGGTGATCTTGTTTATAGCTCGGGAGTCTCTACACATCCTCCACTCCCCATCCTTCTTTGGTGCTAGTACTCGTAGGTACCGCACATGGACTCAAGCTTTCTCGAATCAGTCCCTTTTTCAACAACTCATGGACTTGCCTCGCTCAGCTCCTCACTTTCCACAGGAGTCATTCTGTGGGCTGCCTTGTTGGGTAAACTAGATCCAGGTACCAAATCAATATGGTGACTGATCTTCCTCATCGATGGTAAACCCTCAGGCACATTATCTGATATGATGTCTAGAAATTCTTCTAACAGGTGTTCGGCCTCTATTGGAACATCTGTGTACTGTTCTTTCTTAACAGTAGGGATTAATGCATAACACATTGAATCCCTCTTCAGACCATCCAAAAACTGTCTTCCATCCACCAGGCAGATTCTGGCACTATTGCACACTTTCTCATCCACTTCTTTCAGTGGCTTCAATTTGTGACGTACTCCATCCTTCGTCGTAGAGTACGTATTTGCATGCCCATCATGCACTGCACGTCTGTCAAATTGCCATGGTCTTCCCAACAACAAATGGCAAGCATCCATCGACAAAACATCACATAGGACCTCATCTTGATAATTCCCAATGTGAAATTTGACCAAGCACTGTTCACTGACAAGTGCTCTATGGTCTTTCTCGCAACCACGCAATCCGATATGGATGCGGGTGCTTCCTCTTTCCCAATTTCAACTTAGTAACCATCTCTTCTGAAACTAAGTTGTCTGTGCTACCATTATCAATGATAACATTGCAGACCTTCCCTGCACATTTGCACCTCGTGCGAAACAGGCTCTTCCTCTGTTCTGGTTCTTTTTCGTCATTCAACAGTGCTCTTCTCATCATCAACACTTCTCCTCCTTCTACTTCTTTAGAGTGCTCTAACTCAGCTCCTTCATCTGCCATAGCAGCTCTGGCATGACCCTCGGGTCTCCTATCCGTCCTATCTTGGTGTTGGGGACACTCGTATGACCGATGTCCCTCTTCTCCACACTAGAAACAGGTTCCACGGAATGCTCCTCTTCCATACCCACGTCCTGGTCTACCTCTTCCTCTTTGGTAGCCATTGTTCTGATCACGTGGGCGGTAGGTATTCTCCCTTTTCTGTTCCTGGGGTTTGCTTGTTTCACTAGTCTTCTTCTGGTCTCTATAATTTCCTCCACCGGTTCTTCCACCGTGATCTCTTCCTCTCTGTTTGCCTTCAAATCTTTGGTTCAGTTTCTCTTCGACCTTCAAGGCCAACTGATATGCATCTTCTATGGTGGTTATTCTGATCAGACTGAGTTCTTCCTGGATGTTCATTCTCAATCCATTTATGTATCTGGCTACTTTCTCCTTATTAGCCCCCGAATGGCCAGTTCTAATGGAGATCTTGTAGAACTCTTCTGTATATTCTTGGACAGACTTACCTGACTGTCTCAAGCTCTGCATCTTCCTCAGCAGATCCAACTCGTAATCTATAGGAATAAATTGTCTCTTCAATTTCTCCACCATCCGGTCCCATCTGGCTATCTTTTCTTTTCCATTTTTATTTCTTTCGAGTTGTACTCCTTTCCACCATAAACTAGCATGGCCTTTCAATTTTGTTTTCACAAATTTGATCCTATCAAGATCTGCAATCTCCTCATACTCAAAGTATTCCTCCATGTCGTTGATCCAGTCAATCAACTCTTCTGGGTTGAGATTCCCAGAATATGTAGAGACATCAAACTTCGGTCTCTTCCCGGCCTGAGATAGAGCTTTCAACAATCTAGCTTTAGAAGGATCCAATGCTTCTTCATCATCTGATGGACCCTCAGTTTCCCAGGCTTCATCGTCACTCTGATCTTCTCCCTTTGGTTCGACCCCTTTTCGTAACTCTTCCTGCAGGGCTTGCACTTGCCTCTGTAATGCTCTGAAATCTTCATCCTGTGCCACATTTCTCCCATGCCCATGATTCCTTTTTGGAGGCATACTGCTCACCTCTCTCGCAAATCTCAACTGGTCCTGGTGCAAACTGCCTCACGTTCGGTGCTCTGTTTACACTACCCAGGCACTCCCATTCTCTCTTCTCAGAATCCTTCCACCTGTCTTGGTGCAAGCTGCCTCACTTTCGGCGGTCTGCTCACACACTCAGGAACTCCCGCTCTGATACCACTTGATAGAGAGCCAAAATTACAGAGAAGAAAAATAGTTTTATTTTATTCAAATGCAGCAGAGAATTACTGTTACAACAGAATATTACAGTCATAGCAGAATATTACAGAAGTCGCAGAAGAGTTGCGCCTTTACAGAATTTCTCAAATTTGGAAATACAAAAAAAAATATTATCGTTCCAAAAATTTTCCAGCCCCTGTGCATGCCTCTGTTCTCCTTTTTAAAGGTTCTCAGGTGACGCTTCATTTCCAGCTGGTGGCCCTTCGTTTCCTCTTCCAGAACCTTTCGTTTCGTCTTCCCGTGCCGCTTCGTTGTCCTGGTATTCGAAACGTCTGCCTTTCTGACTCTTCGTCTTTGGCTTTCCCTTTGAGAGTGAAAATATGACAGGTCACGATATCACGACACCTTTCGGTCTCTGGCCCCTTCTCTGTCCTTGCGCCACGAAAATACGACATGTCGCGATATCGCGATAGTTTCGCTCCTTCGCTCCATCTTCCTGCTTTTGGGTTGCAAAATCGTGACATGTCGCGACATCGCGACATCTTTGTCCTCCGTACGCTCTTTCTGCTTTCGGGTCGTGAAATCGTGACATGTCACAAAATCGTGACATCTTTGTCTTCCGTATGCTCTTTCTGCTTTCGGGTCACGAAATCGTGACATCTTTGTCTTTCGTACGCTCTTCTGCTTTCGGGTCACGAAATCGTGACATCTTTGTCTTCCGTACGCTCTTCTGCTTTTGGGTCGCGAAATCGTGACATCTTTGCCTTCCTTGCCTCTCCTATGAAACCTGTCGCGATATCGCGATAGTTTCCTTGCTAGCGTCTTTCTTCATTTTTGTGTCGCGATATCGCGACACCTTTTATGTCGTGATATCGCGACATCTTTTCCTGCTGACTTCTTCCTTCGTTTTGTGTCACGATATCGTGACACCTTTTATGTCGCGATATCGCGACATCTTTTTCGCCCATGTCCTTTGTCTTGTTTCGGTCGCGATATCGCGACACCTTTTATGTCGCGATATCGCGACATCTTTTCCGCCAACGTCCTTTGTTAAAAACATGTCGCGATATCGCGACATCTTTTCCTGCTGACTTCTTCCTTCATTTTGTGTCGCGATATCGCGACACCTTTTATGTCGCGATATCGCGACATCTTTTCAACACTTAAACATTTTTTTTTTTTTTGTTGATGCAAGATTGCAGTGCTGCCCTAGATGCTCCTACATCATGTCACATTCAAGATTGTGAGTAGGTGTAATATCTAAAGTTAATAAGATTCAATGATATTTTCTTTACAATGGATGCGAGGCTTAGGTTTCTTCTTTGTAACTAAGATAGGGTTTACAAAGGATAGAATATGGAGAGGAAAGCTTCTAAATTTACGAGTTTGCCATTATGGAAAAAACTTGGAGATTATTCATAGATATAGGAAATAATTGGGCAAATATATTACCCCAAAATTATGTATGTTGTAATGCAATAAAATTATTTAATAAAGGATCCCTACTTAAAGGCTCAACAACATAGAATTTCATATCAAATAGTTTATAATTGATCAATAAATATATTAAATGGTTAGTACATAAGAGGGATTTTATAAATTTCTAGTCTAATTCTTGGTTGATACATTAACTAGTTAAAGCATATTTAGATTGTAAAGGTTCAAAGGTAAAAAATTACATTAATGTGAGCAGCAAATATAAATCAAAGATTTCTACTAGCAACTTAGTTGAAGAAGAGGATATTAAAAAAATTGTAAATGAGGTTCAAAGGATGTTTCAAGAGTTCTATTTACCCATTTTTATGCAAAATAATGATTTGGTTTAAAATCTCTCAAGATACAAACAATACATTGTCAAGTTAGGTTATTAGGATTTATAGTAATCAAAATTTTATATCCTCAAATATTTACCATAGAGGATTTTTTGGTCACTTTAGTCCCTTGATAAGGCCACAACGATCCTTTGGTTATTAGTTTAAAGCAATATTTTTATAAGTGATTTTATAAATAAGATGATAGTATTGATAATTTAGGCATGCCTTGTGTAAGAGGTATCTAAAAACATCATATCATGTATTTTTTATTATCCTTTGCTTACAATATTTGGAACTAATTTTCCAAAAAAAATATGAGAATATATTGGGTGTCTTAATCAACATTGAAAGACTTGAAATACTAGATTTTTTATTTTAAAGCTAAAGTTGTATGTAATATATGGAGGATTGATCCTGCCATTATTTTTTTGAATTTATGGCTTAAAACGAATAGCATAACTTTAATCATTCCCAATTTAGAGTCATATTGTTGCCTCTCTTGTAGAATGCTTACAAATATTGTACTCATGATGGGAAGTCTTGAGTGTAGAAAAAGGGTGTTAGTCTCTTGATTACAATATTTGAATATACATGAAAATGTCACCTTTGATGTTTAATGGAGTTAAAAATATATATATACTTTAATCTATGGTAGGATGGAAATGTCTAGAATTTGTGTTCCTCAAAATTAATTATGGGCATGCTTCAACAGAAACTTTAGGAAAAGCTATTATGGGTGGTGTTTTTTGAAATAATGAAGGTAAAACTATCCTCATTTACTTAGAATCATATGGAATTTTTATTAATAACTATGTTGAAGCTAGGACACTTCTTTTAGGGATCAAAATTGCCATTGAAAAATAAAGTATCTTTCTGTTAATGAGGGTTTATAAATTATTACTAATACTATCAACAAAAGTGGATGTAAGAATTGGATAAAAAACAACATTAGTGGTACAACATGTAAGGATTATAGACATTTCCTTTCACAACCTCTATGTTGCACAAAAAAAAAATTCAAATGTTGATATGAGCAGGTTTCTGACTGTTAGTGGTCTAGTTGTTGGTCCTAGAGTTGATCTACTTTGAGAATATCGATCGTGTGTTCATGGGTCTTGATAATTTCTTGCAAAATTTTCCTTCTATGACCATTGTGCTGGGAGGAAAAAAGATTTAAATTTTAAATGTTGATGTGAGCAAGATTTTGACTATTAGTAGTCTAGCTGCTAGTATTGGAGTTGATCTATCTAAGAACATGGATCTAGGGTTCGTGGAACCTGAGATGTTTTTGTAGGTGAATCCTTTCGTAACCTTTGTGTTGGGTGGGATAAAATTTTAAATTTCAAATATTGATGTGAGCAGGAATCTGGTTGTTAGTGGTCTAGCTACTGGTCTTGGAGTTGATCTACCTAAGAATGTGGATCCTATGTTCATGGGTCTTGAGAAGTTCTTGTAGACATTTCCTTCTATGATCGTTGTGTTGGGTGGGAAATTTTTTTAAATTTCAAATGTTGATGTGAGCGGGAATCCAAATTTAGTGGTCTAGCTATTGATCCTATATTTGATCTATCTGAGAATGTGGATCCAAGGTTCATAGATCCTGAGATGTTTTGCAGTTAAATCCTTTCACAGCCTTTGTGCTAGGCGGGATAAAATTTTAAATTTTAAATATAGAAGTGAGATGATTTTCAGTTGTGTGTAATCTTTTCTTATTCTAGGACCTGGGTAGAAAATATACTCTTATTTTAAATTCAAATGTGAGTAGGTTTCTCAAGAGACCCTGGTAGAAAAATCCTAGAGGTTTTCTATCTATTGGTTTTGTGCCTTTCGACTGTGGTGTGTTTCTACATTCCCCTCTTGGGAGGGTAGATCCTATGGATGCTTGCATCCTCAAGTTCCAATTTGCTAGAAGTAATATCATCGGCCAAGTAATTTTTTCTTGTTAGCAGATATGGATTCAAATTTTTCTAAAGTTAACAGATCTAGGTTTATTTAGCTTTCGACTATTTTATGGATACAAGGTTCATGGAGATCTTATCAAGCTACCTTGCTTTTGTGGATCTAGGGACATTTTTACAATTTTTCCTTGGAAGCTTAAATCTAGGGAGGCCCCTAGAATAAAATTTTAAACTTTTTATTTTAATTTTGTGTGGGATTTTGAAAGGTTGCTAGGAAATCTCTACCCCATGGGGAATTTTTCCTATATTGGGCAGGAAAATTTTAAATTTTAAAATTTGATTTAAATTGGAGCTAGTTTTTTGGTTGTATTTGAGGATCCTGATTTTTTCCTCAAGCTTCCTATCTTGGCTTGGTCTTCTATTATAGTTGTTCCATTCATATCTAGGGATTCAAATTTCTCTTCAGTATTTTTGTTCTATTCTCTTGGTTTCTAGGATCCTGCTATTGTCAAATCCTATCTTGTTTTTCTTTGTTGATCTTTTGTGTTTCTTCTACAACCTTCTCTTTGAGGCTCTATTTTTTCTCTAAAAGGTTTGGGGACCCTTGTAAAATCCCTTTTTTTGGCTTGTAAAAGGTTTGGGGACCCTAGTAAAATCCCTTTTTTGGTTTGTAAAAGGTTTGGGGACCCTTTTAAAACCCCTTCTTCTACCTAATTAATTTTTTTTAATATTCATCAACTATTATTATATTCTATATCTTAGAAATGTCAACATATTTATAGAGAAGGAAAGTAGTTAAAAAATCATTTATCCAATCATAATGTTGATATTTGTCTTGATAAAATTCAAATTGTAGAAGATGACAAAGTGAGCGAGAATTTACATCTTAATGAAAATTGATGCCAAAGAGCTACTACAAATATATAAATTTGAGAAATGTGAAGAAAATATTTATTTGAAAGGTAAACGACATATATCTTTGATAAATAGTAAGCTTGATATGGTTTACTTAACCTAACAAGAATGATAGTTTTATTATTTTGATGGGAGTGGACCCCAATAGAATCCATACATAGATTATTCAAAAAAGAACATATTAAATATTTATAAAATTTTGGAAACATATTTAAATTTATTTATTAAAAAATGAAAACATCTAATATCTAAATTTTTTAATGATTTATTTCAAGAATTCCAAGATCTAACAACCTAACTTAAAAAACAATTCAATTGAAGAGGTTATAAAAAGGGATAGTCGCATTAAGAACAATTAAGCAATATAATTTTAAATTTATTTTATCTTATAAATTATTTTTTAAACATTTTGACATTAATTTTTTAATTGTTTGTATGAGGTTGAACATTATTTCACCTCTATTACATATGATCATATTATGGTGATATCTCAAAATTCACTTGAGATATTTAGAGATAGTAAATGAATAAACTAGGTCTAACATTTTCAATTATAAAAGACTTAGAATAACTAGTATTAAAGATAAATAATATTCAAATATTTTAATAGTTTTTAAAGGTATTTTACCAATTTTCTGCAAACCTAACACTTTTCAATTAAGTATTTTTTGAAAGATAAATTAAACTCCAATAATATTTGAATTAACTTACTAAATAATTATATTTTATCCATGAGGTAATTAGTCATAATGATATGATAAGTAATAGCATGTATAAAGTGGGAGTGAGTGTGAACCAACATCAAGTGTGATTTGGGAGCACTAACAAGCTAGAAGTAAGCCCCACTTTATATTGCTTAAGATATTTGGGGAAGAGTAGTGAACAACTACTACAAGTGCAAGCAAGAAGTGAGTGTGAGCAAGGAGTAAGCCTCATCTTTTCTTGTTCCATATCTTTGTGGAATTTAAAAATAAATATTTTTTTTGTTATAAAACTAGGTAGCATAGCAAGAATGTCATTTTTGAAAGTTCTATATAGCAGTAATGATACCTCATCTAGAAGTATGGATGCCCTAGTTGGAGACGAGAAATATCAAATCTATGGAAAACCCTATCTAGGTAGTAGATATTATACTAGAAGTTATTATCAACAATGAGATGATTGAGCAATAAATAATAACAATTCTTAATAGTAGAGGGTTAATATGTAAGTTCAACAAATATTGGCCAAGTAAAGATTCAAAATTGGATCAAGTGCAAGTGGGGATGGAATTAAAATTATTGGATGACTTGTCTTATAAAAGGAAATTTCCTCATCATCTTATTCAATTCAAAAATTAAGGATAAATTATTAAATGGTAGCCCATGGTGTAGGGGGAGAGATGCATTATAGTTAAGACCATAAAGTAAGAATTTTCTATGAAGATAAAGACTATAAAGAGAATTCCAATATGGAATAGGCTTTTTGAGATTCCATATTAGCTTATCAAAAAGGAGGTATTAAAGAGTATTGGCAATATTCTAGGGGATTTCATCAAGGAGGGACCAACTACTAAGGATTTAAGATGTTATTTACACCTGAATATGCATTTTCATGGATATTTTAAAACCTTTACCGCAGTATGTTAATATCAATCTAAATCAAGAGAATGGTATCAAAAAGTGAACTCTAAAATATTTTATTCTATTGCAAAAAATATTATGAGAATATACATGTGATAAGATATTGCAAAGTGCAACTGATGGAGAAAGAGTCTAAAAAATTTAGCCAGAAGACAAACTTCAATATGAAGCAAGGATATCATACCATAGTAGAACCTAGATTAAATCTAGGATTATATACTTTCAAGAAAGTGGAAAAGAAGTCCCATCCACATCACTAGATGGAAAAGATTATTATAATTTATTTAGATCAAACATTAGAAGAAATAGATAAGGATATAAGGGATCAAAAGTTCAAATATAGAAGGAAATAAAGGCATAAAGGAATATGAAGAAAATTTTAAAGTAAAAACAAAATGTTAAGTTTCATCCATGTAAATCATTTTCATTTTCCTCAAGTAGTATAAAATCCTCTCCAATAAAAATAAAAGTAGCATAGAGCTTATCCCTTGCACTTGAGGGTTTCAAGAGCAACATAATAAAGAAATGAGTATGGTGTATACCCATGAAAATTAATATTTTTAAGGAAATAGAAGAAAGTAAATAATATAAAAGATCATTATTTCACTTAGGGTTTTCAAGGCAATATTTATAGGTTTTAGAGAAATATAAACAAGTAACTACTATGGAGGATCATATTTCCACTTAGGGTTTTCTAAGGAAACCTAAAGAAAAAAATATTTATGAGGGTATTATTTGTATTATATATTCTCTAGAGAAACATGAACCTATAGTAGATAAGTCCTGCTATGAAAAAATATATATATTGTTAAATATAAAATGTTTTTGTAAATGGAAAAATGAGAGGAGCTAAGAGGGATATCGATAAGGGGAAAAATCACAAATGTTAACTTGAAGTGGGGATAAGCCCACAAATAAAAATAAAATGTGATGATAAAAATATTATCATGCAATATTATGGGTATGAACAAGGCCTCTAAAAAATATTTAATTAATAAATCAATTAGTTTTGATAGTCTTGATTTTATTTTAATATAAGAAATAAAATTAATAGTGAGGAACATATGTTGGTGATATTACATCATATGGTACGATGAGGTGCCATGAATTACCATTGAGTACTATTATAAATATTTAGTTTAGGGAGTGTGTTTAATATTTGTCTAAAGTATGTGTCAAAGTGTGAGGAGTGTTTATGTGTCTTGTAATTAAGTGTGAAAGGTGTCAAGTGTGCAAGTGTGAGTGAAAGGTGTCAAGTTTGCAAGTGAAGGATCATAAGTGTTAGGTGTCAAGTGTGGAAGTGAAGAGTCATATGAGATGTGTCAATATGTGAAGTAGGAGGTTATGTAATAATGAGATACTTTGTCATAATGTGATGAATATAAAAGGTTGCATCTCTCATGAGTTTGAGGAGATCAATAGTCAAGAGTATCAAAGAGTCATTTTGTAAGGTAAAATGTTTTATATAAAGTTTCATGCTATGTAATTGAACATTTTGAATGTAACTTGAATGTATGTAAGAAAATATAATTTATGAATGTAATAGTAAATTTTCTTATTGTGCAATACTTGTTTTACTTGTGAATGTGATTTTATGTGGTAATATTAATCTTGGAGAAATTTATCTATGAGATAATCAGGGATATTTGTCAATAGAGGTATTATAGCCATATTGAGTGGACTTTGTGAGAGTCATATTGAGAGTAATTGTGAAGAGTTAAGAGGTTGAGATATATATTGAAGAGGATAATATTATTGCAAGAGTGATAGATGAATTGGAGTTGCTTGACGACTTGCTATAGAGTGAGAATTATATTTGAGTTTGTGAACATGAGAAGTTGGTGCTTGAAAGTAGATAAGAAGGAGATATTATTGTGGAGATTACAAAGAAGAGAAATATTTGAATAACATTGGAAGAGGAAGAGATTCATTTTTTTATGTTTGATGAATAGAAGATATCATATTATTGGAGAGAATAAGTGAAAGATGAAGGATTAGTGGATGTTGAAATGTTGGATGACATGGCTAGAAGACTTAGAGAGAAATATGATGAGAATGTAGACTAGTGTTTTGCTAAATATTGAAGTATAATCATATGATAATGTGATAAAGTGCTAGAATATTGAAGGAATAAGTTTGTGATAGATGTTGTAAGCCATGTGAGAATGAGGTAAAGCACTGGAATACTGAAGGAAGATGTTGTGAGCTGAAGTAGGAAGAAGTTGTAATCATTAATATAGAGAAGTTGTGACCATTGATTCAAAGACACTATGAGTAGGGAGAATCCATTACCAAAGGATGAATATTTGAAATTGTGAGCATAGAGAGAATACAAAAAATATGCACCAGAATTGAGGCAAATTAGTAGGATGATCGTAATGCATATTGAGAGAATCCATAACACATAACATTTACGAAAAACCCTAAATTTGAATGGATGTGATACATGGTGAAAATAAAGGTAAATAATTAATTTCTTAATAATATTAAAGACCATATTTAGTTATACTTTATTTTCAAACATTGATTTATTGACTTGATTATGTTTGGGAGTTATAAGAGTTATATATTTGGAATCTGATAATTATAAGGTTCAAATTTTGGATATAAAACAAATGAACTAATGCATGGGAGATGTAAGGAAATTACACATTTGAAATTTGAATTGAAGGTTGAATTAATTGGAATCTAGATTAAATTGAAATTTAAAAATGAAGTTGTGAAATTGTAAATTTGGGAGATATAAGTAGAATTGAATTTGATTAAATGAAGTGAAATTATTTTTTAAATATTGTGAAATATAAAATTGATAATTAGAGATACATAAGAAGATAAAAGCATTGAATTTGAAATATGTTGAAATTGATTATTTGATGAAGAAGAAACTTAAAATTTGAAAATTTGAGTGATTAAAGAAGAGGGATGAATTTGAAATTAAAAATTTAGGAGTCATAATAATTTCTATGTCAAAGGAAAATTAATTTTGAAGAAAAAATACATCAAGAAGACCATACAAATTTAAAGGATCAAAATTTATAAGAAATTCTCAAAATCAAAGATATTTTCAAAGACATATGACAAGATCATATGAAATCCATCAAAAAATGATAAATGAAGATGATTCATGGTACATAGATTTAGGTGCAAGTCACCACATGATAGGAAATTTATATTGGTTTGATTCAATACAAGTTAAAACTAACATTCCAATGAAGATAGCAGATGACAAGGTTTACCATGTACAAGGATCTAGTGTCACACTTGGTTTACCATATTCTAAATGCATATTAGAAGATGTGTTGTATGTTTTGGGTATAAAAAATAACCTCATTTCAGTATCTCAATTGGTTAACCAAGGAAGAACTATGGAATTTAAATACATCAATAGAAATAAGAAATATCTCATTAAGATATAAAATAAAATTGAAGCTATGGGATCTATCAAGAATGGAATATTTGCATTAGATGTAATGGGATTATCAAAAGAAGTTTTAGATCAAATTTTTTCCATAAGAATAGTATAATGATGTATTTTTTAACTTCTCAAAAGAACAGGAAATAAGGCACTGGACCAAACATAGTGCAAGAATATCAAGCAAAATTCATGGATTGAAACAAGATGAAGATTAGATACAATTTTTTCACACCAAATAATATAATATGAGAGGGTGTTGGTGGTATTACATTATTTGGTATCATGAGGTACCATGAAGTACCATTGATTACTATTGTAAATATTTACTTTAGAGAGCGCATTTAATATTTGTTTAAAGTATGTGTTAAATTATGAGGAGTGTTTATGTGTCTTGTAATTAAGTGTAAAAGGTGTCAAGTGTGCAAGTGTGAGTGAAAGGTGTCAAGTGTGCAAGTGAAGAGTTATAAGTGTTAGGTGTCAAGTGTGGAAGTGAAGAGTCATATGAGATGTGTCAATATGTGAAGTAGGAGGTTATGTAATCATGATAGGCTTTATCATAATGTGTGTAATATCAAATTTTGAATCTCCTATAATTTTAAGAAGAGAAATACTCAAGAGTAATGAAGAGTCATTTTGTAATGTAATATATTAGAGATAAATCTCCATGCTATGTAATTGAATCTTTTGAATGTAATGTGAATGTATGTGAAAAGTCCAATTTATGAATGTAATAGTGAAGTTTCTTATTGTGCAATACTTGTGTTGCTTGCAAATGTGATTTTATGTTATTATTTTGATCCTATAGAAATTTACCTATGAGATAATTAGGTATATTTGCCAACAACATAAGGATGCATTTAAAAAGTTTTGTAAGATGAGTTATTTTCTAGATTTTTCTTCTATAGGAGCTTCATGGGGTATTACAAAATATGGGATAAATACAAATGAGATGGATAATTATTAGAAGCAAAAACTAATTGGATTGCTAGTCTTTTTGGAAGGAAGAGGACAATATGAAATATAGGGTTATAAACTCTTCAACTACAATTACTAATATTTAAATATATTGAACTTCCCTAAATTTATTTTTGAAATTTAAATTATGATTCATAGTTGTGATCTATGTATTCTAGGGGAGGATTCCAACACAATTCTATCTCCTTTAAAATAGAAGGTTGGTATTCTTGTATGATCCAAATAAATGGAGGATTTTACTTCCTTTACCAAAATAAATGTCCTTTTGGATGCTATTCCTTCAATCTTTAAATATACATAGGATAATAGATATATTGGGAAAACTCATATAGAAGAATATTTAATAGATTTTTTGTTATCTAATACATGGTTGCATATAGAGTATAAAACCTCTTTAAATTTTGTTGTGAGTAGGATCAGATCATAAATCCATTCTCCTAATATGGGATCTACTGAATAATGATCATACAAATCCATTTAATTTTAGTCTATATTGGTTCATGATCCAAATTGTTTCTAGATGGTTATGTTATGGTGGGATGAAGTAAGTTTTAAAGGATCGTGTGTGTATAATTTTGTTCAAAAAATAAGAACCTAAAGAGACAAATGTGTTGAAAAAACAAGGTGAAGATAGCAGCAATAACTTAGTTATGTGTATGCAAATCTGAAAAATAAGTTAATCCAAAACTGAAACAATGAAAGTGATTGCACATAACATCACATAAAAGAAATCAACAACACAATTAACACCAGATTTATGTGGAGAAAACCCTTTCGGGAAAAAACTCCACAGGAAAAGAGAGGCCAAGTATATTATTAAACTGAAGAAGTTGTACAACAATATCCTTCTCTCTATCCTTCACCAACACCCTGTGAACCTGCAAAAATAATACAATACTTCCACTACCTCCACAACTCAATTTATAGATGAGAGGTGGATGGAATACCACCATAGTATCCCAAAACAAGTGGATAAAACCACTAGCAAAAAATCCACACCCACCTAACCAACCTTATCCATGGAGATAACAAACATTAAATGACTCCACATGGGCATCCAACTTACAACCTATCAATAGCAAGGTGATCCACAACTTCCTATCCACCAAATCTTGCATAACAAACTAGGCGCCCAATATAGAAATTATCTCCCATATCCTCCTAGATTGTCTCCCATGGGATAAGCTCCAAATAACCACCTTTTAGCAATTACCATGATGACTATACAACTTGTAGATAAATCCCCTCCATCCCTTATGAGTGAATTACAACCAATATTAGGAGTATTAAAATTACATGAGATTTACAAGGTTGATGGCACCTTAATCCCAACATTCTCCCACTTGACATCATACATTGTAAATACACCCATAGGAAAACATAAAATAAATCAAGCACAGTGATCAAGACCCATGGCCTTCCTGCACCAAGTGAACTTCTTCGTGGTTACTGGCTTCGTGAGAGAATCTGCAACATTCTCCAAAGTGTCAACCTTTTGTATCAGGACCTTCCTGCCCTCAACCATTTCTCGCACAAAGTGATACTGAACATCAATATGCTTAGTACGAGCATGATACATAGGATTCTTGGTCAAACAGATAGCACTCTGACTGTCACATCCGATCCTCACAGTCCTGCAATCAAAACCAATACCAACACCAAGTCTCTGTAACCATACCGCCTCCTTAGAGGCATGCGTAGCAGCCATATACTCTGCTTCTGTGGTGGATAAAGCAACCGTGGGCTGCCTCTTACTCATCCAACTCACTGCACCTCCAAACAAAGTAAACACATAGCCACTTGTGGACCTTCGACTATCCAAGTCACCTGCCCAATCTGCATCAACAAACCCCTGTATGTCCAATGACTCAACAACACCATTAGTACCACAATAAACCAAACAATGATCTGAAGTACCTCGTAAATATCTGAATACCCTCTTAACATAAGTCCAATGCTCTCTACCAGGGTTAGACATAAACCTGCTCAGAACTCCCACTACTTGGGCAATATCTGGTCTAGTGCAAACCATTGCATACATTAAACTCCCAATGACACTAGCATAAGGAACGTTAGACATATCCTCAAAATCATCATCACTACTAGGACTCATGTCTGAACTCAACTTAGTACCAACAAGAAATGGAATATTAACTGGCTTACAGTCATGCATATTAAACCTCTGCAAAATAGTATCAACATACTTACTCTGACTTAACCAAAGCTTTCTGTTAGCTCGATCTCTACTGATTTCCATCCCAAGAATATATTTTGCAGCCCCCAAGTCCTTCATATCAAATGTGCCAGAAAGCTGAGTCTTGAGTTCTCTAATCATCACCTTGTTGTTACCAATAAACAACATGTCATCAACATACAAGACAATGATTAGTATCTGATCATCAATATTTTTAAAATATACACAATGATCTTCCTCACTCCTCATAAAACCCAACTTCAATGTGAAAGCATCAAAATTCTGATACCACATCCTAGGTGACTATTTCAAACCATACAAAGATCTCTTTAACCTGCAAACCAATTGTTCTTTTCCTTTCACAACAAAACCATCAGGTTATCACATATAAATTTCCTCCTCAAGATCCCCATGCAAGAAAGTAGTTTTAACATCCATTTGCTCTATCTCATAATCATAAGCAACAACAATAGACAAAAGGAATCTAATAGAAGTTAACTTAGCAATAGGAGAGAAAATTTCACCAAAATCAACTCCCTCTCTCTAGGAGTAGCCCTTGGCCACCAGTCTGGCCTTGTACCGCTCTAACCGACCATCTACACCAAATTTCTTCTTAAATACCCACTTGCATCCAATGGGCTTTCTTCCTTTGGGTAAACTAACAAGATCCCAGGTGTCACAACTATCCAAGGCCATCATCTCCTCCTGCATGGCCTGCATCCAAGACTCACTTTCCTTCGAAGAGAGAGCTTCCCTATAGGATCTAGGTTCATCATCAGTACTCAACAAAGAAAATACACACCAAAAATCTGGTGGGCCATACCTTTTAACTGGATTTTGTTGCCTTGTGGATCTCCTCAAGGTAGGAGTAGTGGGATTTTCCTATTCTTCTTCTCCCTCTATGTGCTCATGTTGCACATCATCTGAGCTCTTTGAACTCTCTGAACCCTCCTCTGCTTCTCCATCCTCAGATCCATCTAACTATTCTTCCACATGTGCATCTTCCTACTTTTCATTCTTTATCTCGAAGTGCATTGTCTTTGTCTTCTCCTTTGGTTGTTCTTCATCTGGAAAAGCTCTAAACTCCCTAAAAACAACATCTCTAGAAAATACCATGCTACGGGTTAAAGGATTCCAAAGCTTGTAACCTTTTACATTCTCACCATATCCCATGAAGATGCATCTCTATGCTTTTGGATCCAGTTTAGATCGCTTCTCCTGAGGCACATGAACAAAAGCCTCACAACCAAAGACCCTTAAGTGTGAAACCGAAGGCTTTCTACCTATCCACACTTCATAAGGAGTTTTGTCAATAAGAGCTGAACAAGGAGATCTATTAATTACATAACAAGCAGTACCAACAGCTTCTGCCCAAAAGCATTTATCTAGCTTAGCACTACTCAACATGCTCCTAGCTCTTTCCATTAAGGTTCGGTTCATTCTTTCTACAACCCCATTTTGTTGGGGAGTGTAAGGAGTAGTCTTCTATCGGATAATACCTGCATGCTTACAGAATTCATCAAATTCCCTAGAACAATATTCACCCCCATTGTCAGATCTCAACACTTTTATCTTATAATCTGATTGCTTCTCAACTAATGCCTTAAATTCCTTAAATTTAGTGAAAACTTTAGATTTAGAGTGCATAAAATAAATCCAAGTGTATCTTGAGACATCATCAATGAAGGAAATGTAATATCGAGATTTATCCAATGAAGGAACATCCACTGGACCACATACATCCGAATGAATAAGTTCCAATGGTCTCTTAGCTTTATAAACACCTTTAGGAAATGATGATCTATTCTGTTTACCAAACACACAATGCTCACAGAAATCATTTTTACCAATAGAATAATCAGAAATACCGTCAACCAAGTTTTTATTTAGAATGGTCTTAAGACCTTTTTCACCAATGTGACCCAATCTATGGTGCCACAACATACATGCATTTTTAGTGCCAGTTACATTGGTAGAGTTACTGAAAGTAGAAGCATTTAGCCTAAACAAGGTCCCAATCCGAGATCCTTTAGCTATCACCAAACTCCCTCTTACCAACCTGCAACTAGACTTGTCAAATGTCACATGCATTCCAGAATCATTCAACTTGGATACAAAAAGTAGATTTCTTGCAAGTCCTAGAATATGCAAAATATTATCAAGGGTTTTAATACTCCCATCACTGAAACACAACTTTACCTTTCCCTTACCAATAATCCTTTTCATGTTGTTATCACCAAGGAAAACTTCTCCCCCATCAATTGCTTTATACATGGCAAACCACTCCTTGTTAGGAGTCATATGGTAGGAGCAACCTGAATCAATAAGCCAAGCATCATTACTCACAATGTTAGCAGAAATAGTAAAGGCATCAGAATCATCATCAGAGGCTTTTTCTGTGGAGGAATCTGCATTCTTTTTCTTTGCTTTACACTCCTTCACATGCCCTCTCTTACCACAATTCCAACACTTCACTTTACTCTTTTCGGGGGTCTTAGAACATCCTTTTGACTTATCCTTCTTTTTATCCCCTTTAGGCCCTCTTTCTTTGGACCTTCCCCGAACATGCAAGGCATCTTGGGAGCCACTATTCATGGTCTTTCTCCTCATCTCCTCTGAGAGAAGGATAGAAATAAGATTATCTAAATTTACCTCTGTAGCACCACCACTAATAGCAACAATTAGATTTTCCCAAGATTCGGGCAAAGAGCAAAGCAATAAAATACATTTATCTTCTTCTTCTATCTTAACATCTATTGATGCAAGCTGACTTAAAATCAGATTAAATGCATTCAAATGATCAACAATAGATTCACCATATTTCATTTTTAATGAATACAACCTTCGTTTGAGATATAACTTATTAGACAAACTTTTAGTTTGATAGATATCACCTATCCTCTTCCACAACTTGTATGCAGAGTCTTCTGTGGAGACATTCAAGAGGACAAAATCTGAAAGACACAACCGAATGGTTCCTCATGCCTTCTTGTCCAACTTAACCCAATCTTCATCTTTCATGTCTGAAGGTTTCATAGCTTGTGAAACTGGCAACCACTGATCTCTTTCTTCCAAGAGATCCTCCATCTTCAGTTTCCACATCTCGTAGCCAGTGCCATTAAACTTTTCAATGTCCATGCGAGAAGTAGAGGCCATGGTTTTCAAAACCTACTTCACAAATCTGCAAAACCACACAACAAAAGCTCCCACTACAACAAAAAACCTTCAACACTTAAGAGAAAGGCATCCCCCTCTCAACAGAACCGAATGGCTCTGATACCAAATGTTGAAAAAACAAGGTGAAGATAGCAGCAATAACTCAGTTATGTGTATGCAAATCTGAAAAATAAGTTAATCCAAAACTGAAACAATGAAAGTGATTGCACATAACATCACATAAAAGAAATCAGCAACACAATTAACACCAGATTTATGTGGAGAAAACCCTTTCGGAAAAAAACTCCACAGGAAAAGAGAGGCCAAGTATATTATTAAACTGAAGAAGTTGTACAACAATATCCTTCTCTCTATCCTTCACCAACACCCTGTGAACCTACAAAAATAATACAATACTTCCACTACCTCCACAACTCAATTTATAGATGAGAGGTGGATGGAATACCACCATAGTATCCCAAAACAAGTGGATAAAACCACTAGCAAAAAATCCACACCCACCTAACCAACCTTATCCATGGAGATAAAAAAGCATTAAATGACTCCACATGGGCATCCATCTTACAACCTATCAATAGCAAGGTGATCCACAACTTCCTATCCACCAAATCTTGCATAAAAAATAAACTAGGCGCCCAATATAGAAATTATCTCCCATATCCTCCTAGATTGTCTCCCATGGGATAAGCTCCAAATAACCACCTTTTAGTAATTATCATGATGATTGTACAACTGCCAGTAAATCCCCTCCATCCCTTATGAGTGAATTACAAACAATATTAGGAGTATTAAAATTACATGAGATTTACAAGGTTGATGGCACCTTAATCCCAACATTGAATATTTTGAATTTTGGTTACATATATAGAATAAAATAGAAAATGAAACAAGCTAAATAATTTACAAGAGATAGTACAAATCAATGGAATGAACCAAGTTACATGTAGTAAAAATAATTATTTTCTTATTATCATAATGCATTGAAAAAGATAGTCATATAGGTTAGAAATGCCTAGGGAGATATGTATTAAAGGGACAAACATTTGATTTTTTTGATGATAAGACAAATAAAATTATCTTTTCATAAAATCAAAAACTCCAAATGGAAGAACTATTGAGGAAAAATAAGATATTAGGAAGGGAGCTATTAATCATGTCAAATATATTCTATTAGGAGTTGGGAAATATAAGGGTGCTAAGGTAATATTTTATAAAATATTCCATCAATTACCACACAAGGATAGAATAATTTATTGAAGTGAAATATCTATATGGAGTACTAGAGGAAGTCATTTTCTCATTCTACCCTAACAAGGAATCCAACCCTAATGGATTTCTCACAAATTTCTTTCAAAAAATTTAGGATTTATTAAAGAATGACATATTAGCTATGTTTGAAGAGCTAAGAAAAATAAGACTAAAATAGTTGAGATAAATTACACTTTTATTGCATTGGCTCCCAAGAAAGGGAACATGAAATAGTTTGATAGTTTCTCTCCAATAATCCTTTTTAATATAATTTATAAAATAAATTTGAATTTATATTAAAAAACATTTTAGATTGTGTTATCTCAAAGTAAAAGGTGGGTTTGTTCATGGTACAAATTCTTGATGGTATAATTATTGTAGAAGAAACCATACATTCTCTTCATTTTCTAAAAAAGCTAGGTATGCTTCAAAAATTACTATATAAGAAAAGCATATGATAAAGTCTACTGAGTTTTTCTACATGATATTCTAAAAAAATGGTTTTGATCAAGGTTGGTGTAGATGGATTAGATGTTGTTATAGCAATCATATTATATTTTAATCAATAAATCCTTGCTAGATACTTTTAATTATTTGATGGACTCCAAGGTGACCCACTATCTTATTATATATTTATTATTCTTGTAGAGGTATTTGGAAAGCTTTCCCAAAGGAAAAATGAAAGAAAATTCAAAGGTATTGAGGTTACAACAAGTGGTCTCTTCAAATGTTATCTTCAATTTATTGGTGATACTTTCCTTTTAGGTAATACTTGAGTCAATGAGGCCATGGAGTCTAAATTAATACTATTATTCTATAAGAAGAATTCTATATAGTTGGTTAATATTACAAAATCCAAGATCACTTTTATTAACAATGCCCTCATTATGCATAATTTAGGGTGTAAAATTGGAAAGTTACCATCAACATATCCAGGTTTTCCTTCCTTTGATAAAGGATGAAACAAGGAGCTTTGGGATCAATTTTGGTTAGAACAAAATATTTTTTGGCAAGTCAAAAAGGTAAATTTTTAACAATGGGTGGAAGGCTACAATTCATAGAAACTACGTTACAATATATTCCTATATATGCTATCACTTTCAATATTGCTAATAGGAGTAGTATACAAATGTGATAAAATTCAAAAAGATATCATTTGAAAAGTATTTAAGGGAAAATTTAGGAGAAAGCTTGTGAAACTATAGACTTATGGGTTTGACATTAGGGAAACAAAGTTCTATAGATTATTCAAAGATCAGGAAAGGAAAGGATTGGGCAAAATGTAGGTTCTTTTAATGCAATAAAATTATTTAGGAAATAAACTTTAACTATGAGATCAATAACATAGAACTTCATATCAAATATTTTACATTTGATTAAGAAACATATTTGATGGTTGGTTAATGAGTGTTATTTTACAATTTTTTGGTTTAGTGCTTGGTTGCAGCTTTATCTTCTTATTTCTAATACAATCACTAGCTCAAGCATGCTTGTAAACATCTAATGTAAAAAATTATGTTAACGTGGATACCAACTCCAAATCATAAATTTTTATTAATAATCTAATTGAAGGAAAGAACCTCAAACAAATAGTAGATGAGGTTCAAAAGATAATTCAAAATTTTTATTTATCTATTTTTTTTTTAACAAAAGGGTGAGATTGTTTAGAATCTATCCAGAGATGGAGGTTACTTGATAAAGTTAAGATATAAACATTTGGAGCAATCAAAACGTATGCATAAGTTTTCGTGCATTTTGTGGCCAGAATAATCTGGAAGGGTAAGAATGAAAAATCCTAGTCACATTGATTCTGTTTGTGAGAAATCCGACTAATTCACAATGGTGTTTTACACGATTTTAAATGTATGACAAGAATGCCACTTGCATCTCGTCTCGCAGATGTGTACAGTGCCTGCAACAAGTGAAGCAGGAGTATTGACTTTTGAAAAATAAGCTGCAGGAACTTTTTCATGTAGTTCACTGCTTTAACAGACCTGTCCTTTTTGTCAATTACGTCCGATACTAAAGCATTTAAAAAATTACCATATCCTACGCTGTTTGTTATCTGATTCTCTTTTTCATTGCAGGTTGAATAGCAGATATTGTCTGCTGGTGGAACACTGCCTCTGATAGACTAGTCAGATTTGCGCAGAAGTTATCTACGAGTCTATCAGATTTGCGCAGATGTTATCTACGTTTTTGTTTTTGTGGGCAATATGGAGCTTGTTTGGTTATTACACTTTTTTTTTAAATTTGTGGAAAACATCCAAAAGAGATGCCACCTTCAGGTAAGATCCAAGGAGGCAGGGGTATCCATTCCGCCAAAAACACTCAGGACTCGGACCTGGCCTACCACCTTTGAATACTCAAGGAGCAAACAAACACACAAAACCAAATTAAAAAAAGAAAATAACAACAAAAATAATAAAATAAAATAAAAAACAAACTCCTTGAGTGTGTCAAAACCAAAAGCACAACCAAACACGCACAATAAAATAAAAGAAACCACAGCACAAACCATATAGAAAAACACAAGAACCACATAACAAAACACAAACAAGACAAAAAAAACAGAACGCTACAAAGACATAACCCAAAAAACATGAAAAATAAACACAACCAAAACCTAAAAAATAAAATAAAAATAAAAACAACCAACAACAACAATAAACAAAAACAAAAAAACATAGAAAACACTTACACATACAAAATGAAATAACACAAACAAAGAGAAACCCAAGAACAAGAACGAAAATAACACAAGAACAATAATAATAAACAATAAAAAAAAAACAAAACAACAAAAACACAAAAACAACAAAAAAAAATAACACAAAAACAAAACAAAACAAAAGAACCCACCCCCTTAAAAAACTAAACAAAAAAACAAAGAAGACAAAAGAAAAAAAAATGAACAAAACAATGACCTAACTAAACTAACTAAACTAGAAGAGAATCAACCGATTTTGATTATTACACTTGTATGTAAAGATGATTATTGGCTTTTGATTTTGGGACCATGATCAGGTATATATACACGTGAAGATCCAAGTTCTTTTTTAAATAGAAGAGAAGCTTCTCTGATTTCGTAGCAAAGATGTCTGTAAAGGTTTCTTATTTGTTTTAACTGAAACTTGCTTATATTTAAGACTAAACTATGTCCAGACCAGACCCGTACTGTTTTGTCATTCAAAGCTGATTTTATGTTTATTTTTTAAATTTAGGATGCAATAAAATTAATTAATGACGTCAACATGGATATGGAAGTAGACCTAATTATTTTTTAATCAGTGGTATCAGCTTGGCAAGCAGATGTGATAATTAGGTAGAAAAGAATAATATATAATATATAATAATAATAATAATAATAATAACAGTAGTAGAAGATTTGCAACAGAATTTTTTTTGGGTGATTTAACAGTCAAATTATTTTCGGAATTTTTTTTGAGTGGAAGAGAATAATAAAAGAGGAGAATAAAAAGTAATTAGTTGAGATCGTAAGGTTGATAACCACATTCTTTATAAAATTCCCATCTACATGGTGAACGCTCAAAATCTTAAAAGAAGAGAAATTGTGTAGGAGATACCATAGTAAATGAATATTCTTAGTATTAATTGTTTGAACCAAAACACGTAAAGAATAGACTTCAAAAGTATCTTAATAATAAAGTAATAATATCATTAGAAATAATTATATACTTAGATTATATGCATTATATTATATTTGTATAAAAATTATTCATTTAATTTATATTTGGTTTTCTTATATATTTTGTTGGTATATAGAAAAAATTAGTCTTCTGGTTGTACATGAGAGAGACTTTAAGGTATAGTGGTGATAGAGATCAATACATTATATCAAGGTAGTACAGAAAATGATTCATTTTATTAATGATACTTGTTTAAAGAGAAATGCTCATACATTGACATAACTTCTCTATATACTTGGATTCTTTTAATTTCAATATTTACATCTAACAATAGTAACAAATGCAAAAATAGTGTGAGATAAAATAAAAACAAAATTTTCTTATTTCTTCTCAATGATTTTTAGGGTCGATATTCAAACGTCATTATAGTGGTTTTATTAGGCTTTAGATGCAACAACTTAACCAGACAACATTACCTGCAAGTCAGACATATCATTTATATTGAACGTTGCAATTGTGCAAAGCACATGTTTTTATTTTTATGTACAAAAATTATTTTTGATAAAAATTGCTTTTGAAAAATTTCTAACTTTCAATTTTCTATCAAATTCCTTTTGCTAAATTTCTCTCTTTTCATTTCAAAAATTGCCTACTTATGAAAAAGTAAAATCCACCTAAATATACCTATAGTGAAGAATCACTAAACCAAACAAATCTAGTTGAGAAGGCAATGTCCTCTGAAGCCAAGATGAGGGGGTCTATAACCCCTATAACCTATGAAGCAATTAACATTAGAAGACAATCAAAAGTGCAACCAAGATAGGATCTCCACTACAAATTGATGTTGAATCTGAAGCTTCCCATGCCATGAAGCCTAGTTGACCAATCGGGTCAAAAAATCCATTGTATACAAGCCCTTTTGATGGTAGCCAAGATAATTTTTGATATGACTCCTAGAGCTTTTTCGATGATAGTTAAAATTTAAAAGGGCTCCACTCTTGGAAATATTTTTCCTTGCCCTACACATGCAAACTCTTTCCCTCAGATAAGAAGGATCACTTACCCGAATCTCTTCCATATTTGATAATTTTTATAGTTCTCTAGTGAGGTCGTAAGTCACCATTAATGAGCAACACTAAGGGACATAACCTAATTACATGGAGGAACAAAGTGGGTCATTTTAGGTGTATGACAGCAAGGAAAGATCCCATCCCTTCAAGAGGAGCTTAACACTCAAAGGGTGGCAAAACATGGAGCATCTTGAAGATTTCAAGTTGTGAAACTTTTGCTAAAATTTGAGGCTTCTTGACCCCCATAAGGTTTGCCTTGAATCCATGTGGGAAGAGCAACAGAAAGGAGAAGAGAAAATTTTCAAAAGGGAAAGATGTCTTAGATACACCTATCGAAGCATGAAATCTAGTAGTCTTGGTTATCGTTGAAATATTATTGATAAAGAAACAAATAGGTCAATGTTAGAAGGTATTCCCCTTGGCCAAGAAGTAGCCCAAGAAGAAAATACTAGAACCATAAAGGATACTCTAAGAAAGTACTTCACCAAAAGGGTCGATCGATATGTGGAGGCAAGACCCAGCCATAATCGAGTAACCGTGACAACCCAAAATGACTAGACATGAAGGGAAGAGCAGTGACCCTGCCCTAGTCTCATCATCTCAAGCAATAAAACACAACCCCCAAGGCAACAACTAACATGTTTAAAGTGGCAACACAAAGGTAACCTTGAGGAAAAACACTAAAATTGAAGACATTAAGGAAGGAAAACCTTAGAGGTCTAATCATAATTAGACAACGCAGTAGGAGAGGACAACCTCCCTTCAAACTATAGACACCAAAACAGCACCAATCCGATTATGTGACGACAAGCACTGATCGAATTGACATACATAGCCCCTAGGGCAGCCCCTAGAGGTTAAACAGTGGTCCTAACCACTCCCACAATAGTTTTGGAAGGTCAGGGGTCAATTTGGCACCTTTTTAGCACTTTGCTCCCTACTCGTCCCACCCCGGGATGATTACAAACTGGTATTCGTCCCACCTTGGGATGATTATCAGCATTCGTCCTAGGGTGGGGCGAATAGCAGGTTTGACTGGCAAAAAGTCAAACCTCGATAGGTCCGCCACTTAACTGCGCCTTCAGGGCATGCAATTGCGAGGAACGACTTCAAATCGGAGAGAGAGACTTTAGTCATGCATGCCTTGATTATGGAGGCCTCATGCAAAGAGACTCTAAATCGGGGAATAATATTTTCTCCCAAAATAGGGCAAGCAAGTCAAGTGGCGCCCTCGCATGCGCATTCAAAGAGAGAGACCCTAGGTCTATAAATTGGTGAGTCTTCTCACCCCAAAAAAAGAATAGAGAGGAGCATTTGGAGCAATGAAGTGCTGCCGAATTACATCCTCACCCATCGTTTGTGCTTTTACATCCTTGATCTCTCTTTTGGAAGGGAGGTTATTGGGTGATTATTGGAAGCGCAATCCGGACCCAAACCCAAACATTTGGCCACAATACCCCACCAAATTTTTTGACACAACCCCATAAGAGGTTTTGGACCCATCCCAAGTGGATTGGTGCTGAAACCAGGTCCCAAACGGTGGGCGTCCTGCCCCTGGGCGCCCCCCGCACTATTGCAGTTCTAATCGCCCCACCCCGGAGCGATTAGAAATATATGGTAGATTTCCCTAATTTTTCTTTTGCATTTGATTCTAGGTTACTTACATATGCTTCTATTCAAGTTTCATGTGATTCGACAAGTTTTGGCTATGATTTTATCATTTCTCGCTTTCGCTAACATACAGGGAGCATCATCGGATACAGGGCAATCAAGGCCAAATTCGCAAAATCTGACCTTCTGGGTCTTCCCAAAATGCCCCATTTTGTCTAACCCCAACTTTGTAGGTGTTTTGGAGGCTTCTAGACTGGACATTTAGGAGGTGGCTTTTTGATAGCTTATGACAGTCCTAATCGTCCCACCCCGGAGCGATTAGAAATATGTGGTAGATTTCTGGACTGTTCCTTTTGTAGTGGGTTCCTGGTAATGTTTTATTGCTTTTATCAAATTTTTAGCTCATTCTGATATGTTTTAGTTATCGTTTTAATCATTTTATGCATGCACTGACCGTAGGCCTTGGGGATCGCATGTTTCTCTCCATCCGCAGGTGCTACTAACCGTTTACTATTTCTCTGAATGTAGGATCTCGACACCAGAGGGGCAGCAAGGAACCATAGACATATTCATGCAAGTGGTGATGATGTTTGGTCCGCCCATTTTCAATGTGGGCACGTGAAAGATCTCAAAGGGGAATATATCATTCATGGTGTAATCAAAATATGTCCGATGCTCCTAGCCCCTGAAAATGGAGGAGACGTATTGTAACCTGATTTGGAGCAAATTAATAAAATAAAGGGCCGCACTTTTACACTTGCTTTTAATCTCGTTTCATTTCGTTGGTTTTCCTTCTTTTCATGCATTCTCGTTCGTAGGACTTAGCGTTGCATTTCCCCTTCTGTTTTGCTTTCGTATCCTCGTGCTTTCAGTGGCGATCATGGTGGGACCCCTGTCCCTTGATTTTGAGATCAAATTTTTGATCAAAAGTTGTGTGTTTTTGCTTGCAGGTATCAATCTTTCAAGCATTGGACTGCTGCTCGTTCCATCCTGTAACGAATACAGAGCTGGAATTCGTGCCACCCTGGGATGAATAGGAATTCGTCTCACCCTATGATGAATATAGATCTGTTATTCATCTCACCCCGGGATGATTAGCTCTCTGTGCAGTTTCAGAGCAGAAACTCAGAGGCATCCGGTTTGGGCAGAGAAGAGGTAGGGGTTCTGAGCATCCTCTGTCATTTTCTATTTTTTGTCTCTGTCATTTCCTATTTCTTTGCTTGCATAGGAGAGTTTTACTGCATGTTTTTCTTTCTTTTCACAAATAAAAATAACCCCACACACCACGAGATAATCTGAACATCAAGGCATTGGTCGTAAAACCCCAACCCTTGATCAAGACCAACGGTGGATTTCATCACCACCTTGGCTTGAATCTTGCATACATAACCCCGATCGCTATCTGTTGCTAGACGTAAATCCTGATGAAAGCTGACCAAGTGTAGCTGGGGTGATTCCTAGTGCATGAGGATAAGTCTTCTATGGTAGGTGTCAAAACAGAGTGATTCCCCTTTCATACCGCCTATGTTCCACATACTTTTCTGCTCTCACGTACCAATAGTCTCCCTCACGTAAGGGCGGGTATATAGAGAGGTTCGGTATAATGGCCTGGCAGTGGTATATTGAAGGGGTGACCATTTTGGGAGATATAAGAGCCCTCATATTGCATATACAAACAAAAATTTCTTTACAAGGTTTTCAAAACAAAAAATCAAAACACACTGAACCAGATTTAGGGCACACTTCTAATCCATAAACAAGATAATCATTGCTTTGATTGTGTGTTTCCATTTTGTTTAGTGTAGCATAAAAAATCATAAAGAAGATAAAAATGTACACATCTTTAGAGAAACATCACCATGGTGTACACCCGTAGTCGAGCCCAATCACGGGTAGAAGCTACGAAAAGTGTACAAAGGGGCACAAGTCACCTCCGATATAGTCCCGAGGACTTGGTCATACCGCCTTGGCGGCCTGACCCACAAGATAGTCCACATCATGCCATTACAGAATGGGACTATAGAGGCACCCCTTTGAGGGGCACTCCCACTCAGCATAGACCCTTTCAGGAGGAGGCCATACACGTGGCACTCAACATAGATGGGAGGGCTCCCTTAGATGCTCGTTATGAGTGGCCACCGCATGATGAAGTGCTAGAGCAACATAGGGTCCATAAGGAGGGGCCACATGATTACATCATCCCTCCTTTACCCCTTATTACTATTAGAAACAATAGGCCAAATCCAGAGCACAAGGCTCTTCAGACAGGGCAAGCCAATTCTGCTCGCCCCTTTCACACATACGAAAGGGAGCATGAGGAAGACCACTACATTCCTCAAGAGCAATACACAATGTGGGAGCAATGCGCCTCCGCACCTGCTATGTATCAAGATCACCCACTGAGGCCAGAGCCTCGGGTGAATGTCGCTAACCTCGATAGAGGAAAGTGACCCATAGAGATCTCGGATCACCATGACCGAGATAGACATGTAGGAGAGGCATCTAGGCTTCCTAAACACAAGACGATGGAACAAATTGACTTGGCCTTTGCCAAACATGCCACCCACCAAGCGCAAATCATGCAGCTCAAGCAAGACCAACAATAGTTAGAGCACCTGTATCGCCTTAGCAAAGAGTGCATTCGACGTCAGACAGATGAATTGCTCCAGAACACTGTGCCTGAGAGGGTCCCAACCCCTCGTGTGCATAAGATAGAGTTGTATGAGAGGCACAACCCCTTGGTGCGAGACAGGTCTCCGTGACCTTATCAAATATTACCTCCAAGACCTCCTAGACCTGAGCGGGAGGCCACTCCCAGAAACAATGATGGGCACCCTCCATGGGCACCCACCCATGTTTATAGGTCTCACCCAGGAACTCCTCAAGAAGCCTATGAGGAGTATGAGCAAGAAGAAGAGTGGGCTGAAATGCCCTACCAAGGTAGGGGGGATGTTGTCCGGCTACCCCTCCATAGGCCTCAAGTTCCCCGCAACCCACAACGGGAACAAACCAAGGAGGAAGAAATCAAATCTTTCGATGCATACAAAGCGCTGCTAGAGTGCTTAGAGTCTATGGAGACCAAGACTTCTGGGCCCCAAAAGCCCACTTTATGCCAGCTCCATAGTCACCCTGTGCATCCGTCAGTGTCGGCACCCCCATACCCTGAACACTTTAAACTACCCCAATTGGCAATCTTTAGAGGGGAGGAGGATGCCCAAGAGCACGTGACTAGATTCCTGAGCCAATGCTTTGGCATTCAGGACAATGATGCTTTGCTGCTAAGAACATTTATAACCATGTTCGTAGGCCCTGCCTCGGATTGGTTCACTCAGTTGCCAAAGCATAGCATCAGTAACTTGGATCAGCTAGTGGATGTGTTCCTCGAATGCTTCACCTTCAACACCAAGAAGAAGGCGTCACTAAGTGACCTAGCTAGCCTCGGGCAGTATGAGGAAGAAACCATGGTGGCCTATGGAAATCGATGGAGGACGTTGCTTTCAAAGCTGCCCTACCTCCCTCCTATGGCCGACCTGACCCAAATGTTCTCAAAAAGTTGTTTGAGATCGATCTCCATGCTATTGTAGCTGCAACAATATGCCACTCTTGAGGAAGCCCTGGCGCAAGCCAGAATCATTGAGGAGATCAAGATACAGGATGGTGAGATTGCCAAGCCAAAGAAGAAAGAGTGGCCTAAAAATGCCAAAATAGGGACCATGCAACCGAAACCCGCTATGGTCAATCAGGTTGCTATAAACATGCCGAAGCCTGCACAAGCAACACAACCCTCATAGGCTAACTATCAGGCAGTTCCTCTTGATAGCTATGAGAAGGAGAATCATCGGCAAGAGCAAAATCAGCAGCGTCACCCTAGGCGATAGTTCACACCCTTCATAGAGTCCAAAGACTCCTTGTTTGACCGTTTGTCCATGGCAAACTTGATACACCTACCAGAAAGTCGACCCATAGACCCCAATGCACCAAAACCTAAGGGCTATAGGGAAGACTTGTACTATAGATTTCATAGGCAGAAAGGACATGACCTTTACGCATGTTGGAAGTTCAAGAGCTTCATGCAAGACCTAATAGACAACAAGACGCTGGTGGTGGACAACCCCGTAGCGCCAAACAACCAACAGATGGGAGTCTTCAAAGACCCCCTACCTGCCCATGATGCGTAGGCAAAAACCCTTCAAGTCAATGAGGTGACACAGAACTGCCCCATGCAGGGGTATGTAGGGATGATAAGCATAGTGACTAGGAACAAGAGGTACCCAGGAGCTGCCCCCACGGTGGCCACAGGAGAGGTTCCATCAATGTCACAACCTCAACAGCACCCTACACAACCTCCCCCGCCTAGACCAGTGGCCACGATTCGGACTAGACTTACCCAAAGTTTAAGGACCACGTCGGCTAGGCTCTCCATTTATGAGCTCATTCAACAATCATCGCCCCATCGGGAGGCTCTAATGGAGATATTAAAAGCCATCGAGCTGCAGCCCCATGAAGCAAACTCTTTCAACAACTTTGTGGGACATGTAAAACAATGTACAGAACCAGTCATCACCTTTAGAGAAGACGAACTAAAATCGGTGACTGGTGATATGGCGGATCCACCCCTGCACGTCATTGCATGGGTCAACGGGATTTCATATAAGAGGGTGTTGGTGGACACTGGCTCATCCAGTAATATAATTACAATAGCGGCATTGAAACACCTCAAGTTGCCAGCATCTCACATCGTAGCCTCCACCTATACTCTTCGAGCATTCAATGATGCGATATGCTCGACGGTTGGCACAATTGTCCTACCCATCCAAGTGGGACAAAAGACTATTCCTACGTTGTGCCACATCTTGGAAGGTGAGATGGCCTATAATATCTTGTTGGGCCGGCCTTGGATCAGGGACATGAAGTGTGTCCCTTCGATAGCTCATCAGTGCCTAAAGTACACATTCGAAGGGCAGGTGCATGTAGTCCCGATAGACTTAGAGCCCTTCAAGTATTGCAATACGGTGCAACTAATGCCGCAATCGACCCTTCCATCGACACATTTGGATTTTTAGTTGAATCCATCTAAACAGGGTCCGATTCCGCATGCATCCCCATTGTTAAGTCCATCAAATCACCAATTGGGTCCATCTTCATCATCTGGTCCTTCACCAACAATGCCACCTACGGTGGCCACACCGAAGGACAAGGGGAAGAAACCCCTAGAAGAGGCACCACCACTAGTCTCAACCATCTCTACCGAAGAGATGCCTAGCCGAATGGAAGTCGAGATGCCTAGTTCACCCTACATGGAGTGGACCCAGGAAGAACTCCCATTCCCTCCCCCTCCACCACCAACGATCACCATTGAGATGGCCAATACGGGCCTAGGGGAGTATCTAGTGTGGAATATTGTAGCAACACCCGCACTTGAGTCCATGCAGGACATGGGGAGACCTCGCCTCCCCATCGACACTATGGTTCCTCTAGGCTACCCACCAAATCAGACAAACTTTGTTTATGGGGGCCTCGATAATGGCATTGAACCTTACATGCAAGAAGAAGAAGATGAAGAGCCCTTTGTTGAGGACGTCAACTATTTGTCCAACCCAGAATTCGCTTTGAGATATCTTGGCCAATGTAATTGGCATGGATATGGGTTGGGCAGGTATGAGCAAGGAGTGCACGTTCTTTGCCAACCAAGATATCAAATGCCATACGACAAGTCAGGAGTAGGGTTCAACCACCCCCTGCCCCTTGACATCTTGGTAGAGAACATGCAAGGCCTAGGGATAGGCAACAAGGATGGGTTGGCATTAGATCCATATGCCAATCCTAACACAACATATACATTGGGGGATTACCTCCCATTGCTAACAACCAACCTTGTTGACCTTAACAACCCTTTCCCTTCGATCGAGAAAGGAGAAAGTTCGAGGACTCACCTACAAGAGGGATATAGACAAGGCCAAGAAGGGTCTTCAGAAGATGAGTCAGAGTATGAGGTAGCACCTTGGGACCCTTTCGAATCTGATAGCAATCATTCACAAGTGACCCCCATAGATGATTATCAGGAGAGCTTCATGACAATGTTCCCTTTTGATGCTCCAATCGAGCAAGTGCCACCTCAAGAGAATCAGGTCCCCCCGTAGAGAGCGGAACAACCCCGATGGGACCACATTAATTTGCTCGAGCAAGACGAGCCTCACATGTCGCAAATAACTATCGAAGCCAACGAAGGCCTATGGATCTCTGATAGTGATTATGAAGATGAGATTGAGATGGCATATCTCAATCATATGTGACAACAACAATACCCCATGGACATAGATGACATGTTTGAGTAGCTACACATGGGGCCAAGGCATAGGTGGCACCTCAACCAGGCGCAGTTGGACCAATTACTACACCCGCCACTTCAGGCATATAGAGAGCACCTTCCACCTGGAGACCCTATAGAGCCATCAGTGCCAAGGGTAGACCCTATCCTTTTATCCGCACATAGGGCCGATCCATTTGTGCCAGTACCCACAGAGCCAGATCCGGAGCACAAAGATCACCTAGGATGTCCGAGTCACCACACCCATGGTAATGGAGACCAAAATCATTTCATCAACATGATCTCCATTGACTTAACCGCCCCCATCCATAACCTAGCCGACCCAACATGGTCATTGTATCTAGACTTAGATGCTATAGACTAGGATCGCATTGACACACCACCATCCCCATCGAAGTACTGGCCTTGTGGTGGGATGTTCCATTTCACCCCAGGACAGACTCAGGATGTCTTCCATGCTAAAGAGGAACCCGATATTCCGAACGTAGATCTAAATTCAGCAAATGATATCCACCTGATCCCAACTCCACACCAGTTGGAGGATGGGTCCCACATGTCAATTGAAGAGATGACTGACGTAGACATCGGCTCTGATCCAATGAATTTACAAATCATCAAGCTGGGGGTAAGTCTATCCCCCGAAGAGCAAGCCGATTACATTGCCCTTCTCAAAGAGAAGAAGGAGGTTTTTGCATGGTCCTACAAAGACATGTCGGGGCTAGACCCATAGCTAGTCACGCATAATCTAACGCTTGATCCGATAGTCAAGCCAGTTAAGCAAAAACTACGTAAGATGCACCCAACAGTAGCCTTAATGGTCAAATATGAGCTACAAAAGCTGTTGGATGCATAGTTTGTCATCTGCATGGATTACCCACCATGGTTGTCTAACATGGTGCCCATCAAAAAGCCAGACGGGAGGATTCGCATATGCACCGATTTTTGAGACCTAAACAAAGCGAGTCCTAAGGATGATTTCCCCTTGCCTAGCATCGACGCATTGGTAGACGCTACAATGGGCCACGAAATGCTTTCCCTCATGGATGGTTTCTCGGGATACAATCAGATTCGTATCAATCCCGAGGACCAACTAAAAATGGCGTTCACAATGCCTTGGGGGACATTTTGTTATAAGGTCATGCCCTTTGGCCTTAAAAATGCTTGGCGCCACCTACCAACGTGCCATGACATACATCTTCCATGATCACATGCATAAAACTTTGGAAGATTACATGGATGATTTGTTGGCCAAATCTCTTTTGCGCCCAGATCATCTCGATGACTTAAGCAAGATCCTCGATCGCCTCATTGAACATAAAGTCAGACTAAACCCCAAGAAGTGCGTATTTGGCATCACATCTAGAAAACTCTTGGGTTTCATAGTCTCAAAATGAGGAATCGAGGTAGATCCAAACAAAGTCAAGGCAATCCTTGAAATGCTTCCCCCAACCACCATCAAGCAGCTCGAAGCCTGCAGGGAAAGGTCACGTCAATCAAGCGCTTCATAGCGCAGCTATCTGACAAGTGTCGACCCATGAATAAATTATTGCACAAGGGGGTAGCATTTCACTAGGATGACGAGTGCCGATCAACCTTTGATGACATCAAACAATACTTGGCTTCACCGCCAGTATTGGCACCACCTAGACCAGGAGTGTCATTCTACTTATACATCTCAGCTACTGAGGTGGCATTGGGCGCCATGCTAGCCCAAAAAAATGAACTACACAAAGAACAGGCTAATTACTATCTTAGCCGCACCCTGTTCAGTTATGAACTTAACTATGCATACGTCGAGAAGCTATGCTTGGCAGTGGTGTTTGCTACCAAAAAGCTATGCCACTACATGCTGAGCAATACGACGTATGTTGTGTCTAAGGAGAATCCATTGCGATACATGATGAGTCATACTTATCATAGTAGCCGCACGACAAAATGGATCATGTTGTTGATGGAGTTTGACATCGAATTCATTGGACAAAAGTCCATCAAAGGTCAAGTCATCATCGATCAACTAGTAGAGGCTCCTCTTGAAGATGATCAGCCTCTGACCATAGAGCTACCCGATGATGGGGTCTTCCATGTTTCAGAATCGCCAGATTCTAATGAGCCTGAGTCATAGGCCGACATGACCCTATTCTTTGATGGTTCTAAATGTGAGCAAGGGGGTGGCACGGGAATTGTATTCTTCACACCGCAAGGGGCTCCAATGCCTCTATCATTTAAATTAGATTTCCCGTGCACCAACAACAATGCAGAATATGAAGCCTTGCTCATAGGTCTTCAAACAACAATCACCATGAACATCAAATGCTTGAACATCTTTGGTGATTCATTGTTAATTGTCAACCAAGTAAAAGGGGTATTCCAATGTAAATGCCCAGTTCTACAGGCCTACAAAGCCCTTGTGGACAAATTCCTAGCAAATCTTGAATGGTACGACATCGAGGCACTCCCTCGATCATCGAATCATTTTGTGGATACTATGGCCTCCTTGGGGTCACTAATCCTGCAAGACCCTTCTGGTGAAATGACAACCATTCAAGTTAAAACATTATCGCAATCCATGATGGAGCGTGCAAGCTCTGACCTAACGCCAGGAATCCACCTGATCCAGATTGAACCATCTCAGGATAAGTTCTCTCGAATCCATGATTGTCTGAATCATGTCGATTGGGGGTCCTTGTTCTCCCCGACCCCTCTTAATAGCAACACAACGCTATTCTTACAAGTTCTTTCCCGCTCAGATTTTGCTAGGGATGAACTACAAGAGGGATTGGTCATTCATACCATCGAGGTTTCTGATCAGCAGGATTGGTACACACCCATAAGAGACTACCTCAAGCTAGGTAACCTCCCACTTGGATTGACGCTTGCCACAAAAAGATCATTTAAATAGAAAGCGGCAAAACATGTCTTGTTAGGAGACATTTTGTATCATCGGAGCTATGAAGGGATCCTCCTCCATTGCTTGGACCAGTAGGAGTCCGCTTGGGCGATCACCCAAGCGCACGATGGTACATGCGGTGGCCACTTCAACGGTATGGCCATCGCAAAGTGCATTCTCTGCATGGGCTATTATTGGCCATATTTAGAGCGAGATTGTTGTGCATATGTAAAGAAGTGCGTGAAGTGTCAACACCATGCTAATTTGACACACGTACCTTCTCAGGCCTTGCAACCGATCCAATCGGCTTGGCCATTTTTGTAGTGGGGCTTAGATCTAATCGAAAAGATCTCCCCTACATCGTCAAGTCATCACACGTTCATCATAACGGCCACAGAGTACTTCACCAAGTGGGTGGAAGCAATTTCGCTAACCTCTATGACTGGACCCCGCATTGCGGAGTTTATTTTGCATAACATCATATGTCATTTTGGTATTCCATCCAAGATCATCTCGGATAATGGGACGTCATTCAAGAATAAATATGTGCATGCTTTGACAACAAAGTACAAAATTTAGCATAGTTTTTCAACACCTTATTATCCGTAGGCAAATGGGCAAGTAGAGGCATCAAACAAAATGCTAGTCGCTATCCTCAAAAATATGGTCACAGATAGTCATAAGGATTGGCACATTCAAATCCTGCTTGCCCTATGGGCTTATCGCACTAGCATTCGGATGCCCACTAGGGCAACTCCATTTTCATTGGTGTATGGCTCCGAGGCAGTCATGCCTCTCGAGTTGGAAATACCTTCCCTATGCATCTCAATGCAAGAGTTCATCGATGATGACACTACGTGGCAGGCCCGGTTAGACCAACTTACGTTGCTCGATGAATGACGCGTCAATGCTCTCGAGCATTTACGTATCTATCAAGAGCGACTTAGGAAAGCATACAACATGAAAGTTCACCTGAGGGACTTTCAGGTTGGTGACTTGGTCTTAAAAGAGAACCAACAAAACTCTAACTTGCCGACCCATCTCAGGGACAAATTCATGGCAAATTGGTTAGGTCCCTATGTAATTGATAGTAAAATAGGACCTGGAACATACCGGCTCACCTCTCTTGAAGGAATCAAGGAACCAGAACCCTTGAACATCAGTCATTTGAGGCCATTCCACATTTAGAGAGCCATAGCCCACCCCAAAAGCTCCAAGGATTCCCACAATCGCTTGGTCAACCTAAAATGCTCCAAGGATTCCCACAATCACTTGGTCAACCCCAAAATGCCCCAAAGGTATTCCCAAAAATCCCTTTGGCACCTCAAACTGGTCACCTAAAATACCCCAAAGGTATCAATAAACCCTTTGGTCAAACCAAAAAGCTCCAAGGATTCCCCCAATCGCTTGGTCAACCCCAAAATGCCCCAAAGGTATCAATAATCCCTTTGGTCAAACCAAAAGCTCCAAGGATTCTCACAATCACTTGGTCAAACCTAAAAAGCTCCAAGGATTCTCACAATCACTTGGTCAACCTAAAATGCCCCAAAGGTATCCATAAACCCTTTGGTCAAACCAAAAGCTCCAAGGGTTCCCACAATCGCTTGGTCAAAAACAAATATTCAAAAACAAACAAAAACAATAAGATAATAAAAAATAACAAAAAAATTGCATCTCAATTCCATGCATACTCATAAAAATCAAAATACAAAAATATAATAAATTGCATTAGGCATCGCATCCATACATTGCATATTTGTTGGTCATACATGTCACAAGCACCATAGACTGTAATTGCTAGGCAATTCCATCATTTTCCACATTCAATCCATTTTATAAACACATCCATCCAGAATAACACCATCCACATTTTTAGCATAGTCAGTTGTCTCCTAATGTATTTAGGGTTTTCGTCATTCAGTTGTCTTTAAATTTCTAGCCAAAAAATGTACAAAGTCGGACAAATTTTACAAAGGGAGAGTTTTACTTGGATCATACTTCGTTACGTAACATCCCTACACAAGTTAAAACACATAAAATAATTCCTAAGTTGTGTGAATGCAAGAGAAACCTACAAAGCAGTCTAGGGTACCATAGGTGAAAGGTTAACCTGTTCATCCCCCTATGCGAATGGTTCAAGAATGCTGAGAATTGACAAAAGGACAAGCTCTTCCCCATCCAATTCACCATAATAAAAAGTGGTTTTCACCACTAACAAAAATCCCAAAACACCTTTGATCCCCAAAGTCGTAAGGATTCGTACTACACACCCTGACAAGGATGGGTAGTCATCCCCAAGGCCTAAAAGGATCAATGCCATTTACAAACAAAATTCCAACAATCCATCATCACAAACTTCCAAAACACCTTTGGTCCCCAAAGTCATAAGGATTCATACTACACACCCCTGACAAGGATGGGTAGTCATCCCCAAGGCCTGAAAGATCAATGCCCTTACATAATAACATCCCCAATCACCTTTGATTCCCAAAGGTCATAAGGATTCGTACTACACGTCCCTGAACAGGATGGGTAGTCATCCCCAAGACCAAAAGGATCAATGCCATTCACAAGCCAAAAACCTACGAGCTCAACTTTGCAACCTATAATGCAAAATCAAATAACAGTGGTTATCACCACTATTCAAAGTCCTTGCTCAAAAAGAAAAACAAAAGAGAAAAATAAACAAGTGATTTTCATCACTATATATACGAGCAAGTATCCCAACAAGTTGAGCAACCGAAAGACGCTTGAACTTGAATCCCTAGAATTCTCAGCATTCAAAAAACCATCTAGGTGATCCTCATTACGGGTTTGGTGGACAACCTACCTGACAATGGTGGTATCCTAAATGCATGACGATATGTCTATCACATTAGCTTTGCGTGTGAGCAGACCAATGTTTGCATGTGGATGAGCTAGCTTATGGTACCTTAGATTGTCCCGTGGATTAATCTTACTAAATACAACAATGGAGTTAGTGGAGCTAATTAGGTGATCCTCGATACAAGTTTGGTTGACAGCCTATACAGCACTAGCGGTATCCTGACAAATACCACATAAACGAACTCAATTGCACACACAGGGATGTGAAATAACTTGGTCAAACTCAAGTCTGATTCATACCTTGTTCAAAAAATCTTGTGAGATAAATGTACAGTCTTGGCTAGTTAGTTAAAACATCTGAATCTCAAAAAACCTTAACTACATTTTAAAACAACTGGTACATTTCATTACTTACATCAACATCAAAAAATACAAAAAATACCAAAACAAAATTAACACATGCAAAGTCATTCCACAAAGCCATCACATAAGTATAGAAAGCCAGTAAATCTTGTACAATCTATGGTGCCATCGACAAGTTATCAACAAATCATTTCATTCATTCCATATGCATACATCATATAATTAGAAACATCGCATTCATAATAACACATGCATACATCATCATAAATAAATGTGCATAAACAAAAAAAATAAATCATGACAAGTGTATAACCAAAAAGAAAAGTCATGTATATATATATCATCAAAATGCCCATAGGCTACAATAAGTCGGTCCTCTGACCTCGCAAAACAAAGCAAAAACTCAAAAACCCCCAAGCCTAGGGCATCGGCCACCATGATCACGTAGGATCGGTGCGACGGGAACTACCCCCATGGTGTGGGTCCTATGGGACCTCTCAAGGCGATTGCTGCTAGCCCCCGCATCATGCCCACTAGCGCCCCCTCATCCAACCACCTACGATGAGAAGATGTTGACTACTCAGTATCATTATCTCTCATCCGACATGAAGACCCACCTCTAGGGAGCTCAGGTAACCGCCCATCGAGGTGGATAATCTCTACCTCCAAATCCATCCGATGACGAAACAAATCCATCTCCCATCGATGGTACATAGCCACTACGTCATCACGCTATGCCAACTGAGTTCATAGGAGATCCCTCTCCCATGCAGCATCTGTGTCCCCATCCCATCGATGGTACGTAGCCAATGCGTTCTCCCACTCTACCAACTAAGTCCATAGGAGATCCCTCTCCTGTAAAGCATCCCCAAGCTCCTCATCCCATCTCCAAAGTAGATCCTCCAATCATGCTATCTCAGCATGATGCCTCACCTCCACACCCTCTGGGACTGCCTGAGGCATAGGCATATCCGGGACGACAGGCTGCTCCAGCTCCCACTACTCTAGGACGTCCTACGTATCCGGCTACTCTAGAACCCCAAAATCATCCCCCCCAAAGCTATCAACCTCCACCATGTCCGCATCCTCGAGCAGAGCCCCCCAACCCTCTCCCGATGCCTCTACACCCTCACCACCTACTGCTGCCACCTCTAGACCCCCTAGAGGCCCCTCGCCTCACCACCGCCGCAACGTCCACCACTGGTCATACTCAACGGTCGCCTCGACATTGTCCATATCAGGGACATCGATCATAGGATCCGACTCCTCACCCAACGGCTCGATGATCGGCCAGGCCAGAGTCCTCTCATCGCCTCGACATCGATAGATCAAGGGCTCACCAGGCAACCCCTAGTGCACCCCAAACTATCATGTCACTCAAACGTACGAGAAGTACTCCTACTCGGTCTCATGCCACCCGATCAGCCATCTCCCCCTACGCACCCATCAAAGCCACTCTCCAGCCTCAGGCCGGGTGGACAGTCCCGATATGGGTGCCAGAACACCTCCCCTAGAGCAAGCCGAGCGAAGGCATCGACATAGTGCCCTACGACACCTGCCCACCATCGACTCTGCCCTTGCTCCTCAGACCACCGCCATAGAGCCGCATACCCTATCTCCCTGTCAACCATCTCTGCCCAAGTGGTCCATGGCAAACCCTATGGCCGCTCCACAACTATGTGCTGCCACCCCCAACACTGCAATAGGTAGCTGCACCCAATCCCCTTTCACCTCCGATAATGGACCTCGTACAACTCATCATAAAGCTATGCTAGAAGCGTCTATCCCCACCTCATAATCAAAGGTGCCTCCGTCGGACACTCGACCAATCTGAACACTACCTCCAGCAGGTTCCAAGGGAACCTCGCACCTGAGGAGTCAGGCAGCAGCATGTTGGAGATGAGGGTCATCAGTAATGCATGCCTCACCCCCAACACGCCCCTCTCTAGCCACCATCGCACCAAGATACCACCAATCAGGCAATCCCCCTCTGCCCTCTCCACCGGACTATCCACCCCCATCTCCACCCCATGCCCGAAGCACCATGTTAGCACAGCCATCCGTTGATCACGTGGAGTAGTCCGAATAGGAAGCCCATCTATCAAAATCCATAGAATCCGATAGACATCCTCAAGAGTCACTATCATCTCCCCTATTGGGAGATGAAAGGTATTAGTCCGGGGATCCCACAAGTTGATCAGAGCCATCAGATAGGCCCGATCCCCCACCACAGGCTCTAGTCGAGTCACCTGCTTGAGCCCAAGGGCATCAAGCCACTCCTAGTCAGCCATAGTCAGCGCCTCCCATGCTTCAAAAAATCGTAGGCACACGGTATCGGCTCTTCACAACCTGCAAAAGAAAACAAAACAAAAACATTAAAACATGACAAAATCAAACACAAAACTATACAACACTAAAACAAACATACACATGTCTAAATACAAAAACATTTAATAAATGTACAATACAAAAACAAAAAAACAAAACATTCTAAAACAAATTTGTCAGTTCCTAGGGTTTTTAACTCTAGTTCAAACTGATAAATAAACAAATAACACTTTGTCAGTTCCTAGGGTTTTTAACTCTAAGTTCAAACTGATAAATAAACAAAAAAAAATTCAAACAAATTTTTCTAGGTTTTTAACTCTAAAATCAAATAAAAAAAAAAAAAACAAAAACAAAAACAGTTAACCTAGGGTTTTCATCCTAGTCTAAACAAAAAAAAACAAACAAAAAAAGTTAACCTAGGGTTTTCATCCTAGTCTAAACTAAAAAAAAAAAAAAAACAAAATACAAAAAAGTTAACCTAGGGTTTTCATCCTAGTCTAAACCAAAAAAAAAACAAAAAATAGTTAACCTAGGGTTTTCATCCTAGTCTAAACTGAAAAAAAAACAAAACTACAAAAAATAGTTAACCTAGGGTTTTCATCCTAGTCTAACTGACAAAAAAAACAAAATACAAAAAATATTAACCTAGGGTTTTCATCCTAGTCTAAACAAAAAAAATTAACTAGGTTTTCACCTAGTCAAACAAAATACAACAAACAGTTAACCTAGGGTTTTCATCCTAGTCTAAACTGACAAAAACAAAAACAAAATTAAACAGTTAACCTAGGGTTTGACCTTAGTCTAAACTGATGAACAACAACAAACAAAATAACAACTAGGGTTTCTAACTCTAGTTAAACAAAAATAAAAATTTAACCTAGGGTTTTCATTTTACTATCAAACTAAAAAATACAACACACAATAAAAGTTTTTAGTTCCTAGGGTTTAACATTAGTCTAAAACTGATAAACAACAGAAAACAACATAAAAACATTTTTTTACGCTAAGTTTTCAATCTTAGTTTAGACTAGGGTTTTCTTTTTTTAGCTTACAACAAAAAAACAAAAACACGGTTTTAACTAGGGTTTCAATCATAGTTCTAACAAATCACTACAAAACACAAATTCACACAAAAATAACAAACATTTAACTAGGGTTTTCATTTTTAAATCGAAAAACAAAATACAAAAGAAAACAAGTGCGGTTTTAAAACTGTAAACTGAAACAAGCACACAACAAAGAGGAGGATCACTCACCGGTCTCGCTTCGGCTCCGCCACTTGATGATCCGGTCCATGAACTCATGGTGTCCGAGAAATTTGATAGCGCTCCGCTACGCGAACTCGACCTCCTCCTCCTCACAACTCCCAAACGCCAGGAAAAACAAATGCAAATGAGCCCAAAACCTAGTTTTGGCCCTTAAATAGGCTTTTAGGCCTGTAATCATTCCCCCTAGGATGAGCACTCTAGTTAGCACTCGTCCCACCCTGGGATGATTACTAAACTGGTATTCATCCCACCCAGGGACGATTACAGAGCAAGAAATTCAAAAACAACAAAAACTGCACCAAAATGCACAAAAAAATAGCAATAAAATTGCCGAACAAAGGGGCCTTTGCACCTGACATTCTTGGCATCCAAAACAGATGTTGGGGTCACAAATCCTCACTATCCTACTCCCTAAGAAGGCTACCATAGCCGGACCGCTCCACGGGAGGACGGATTTTTGACAATTTCATCTCCAAAATGCGTCACAAAAGGGTCCAAACCCACCCAAAAATAGCAATAACATTGCCGAACGAAGGCGCCTTTGTGCCTGACATTCTTGGCATCCAAAATAGACATTGGGGTCACAAATTGTCACTATCCTACTCCCTAAGAAGGCTACCATAGCCGGACCGCTCCACGGGAGGACGGATTTTTGACAATTTCAGCTCCAAAATGCGTCACAAAAAGGGTTCAAACCCACCAAAAATAGGTCAAAATGTTTAGAAACTGCATAAGCATTCAATGAAAAACAACTGAAGGCACCCTTACAAAAGTCATCTTGGGTCAAGTGACTCATCGCTTTTCTCATGTCGGTCATTCCCTCATCGATTCGTCGCTTGAGGGGGTAGTCACACTTAGTCACCAATCAACAAAAACACACCCAATCAAAGAAATGGCATGCATTCAAAGGATCATTGACAAAGACAATCACGCCCCTGCTTGGGGCAGCAAACAAGCAATAATCACAAGTTGATCAAACACTTGGCATTCTAGAATCATGAACTCAAGGTTCCCATAGACAAAAGGTTGCGCCCTTTGCCTATTCATGAGTGAACAATGTCCAAGATCAAGTAACACCTCACTAAAAAAGGTTAACACTTGAATTAAGCTCCTTAGCTCGTCAGAAGCAAGGATTCAAGAATGCGTGCCCTTTCCATACTTGGGGCATCAAAAGTTGGTTAGGTTACTAAGAAACCCTAATCATTAGTGCTTTGGTTATCTATTTTTGCTCAGCACTATGCCATGCACAGTGCATCCCAAAAAGGGGCATCTGTAGACACCAAAACAGCACCAATCCGATTATGTGATGACAAGCACTGATCGAATTGACATACATAGCCCCTAGGGCAGCCCCCAGAGGTTAAACAATGGTCCTAACCACTCCCACAATAGTTTTGGAAGGTCAGAGGTCAATTTGGCACCTTTTCAGCACTTTGCTCCCTACTCGTCCCACCCTAGGATGATTACAAACTGGTATTCGTCCCACCCAGGGACGATTATCAGCATTCGTCCTAGGGTGGGACGAATAGCAAGTTTGACTAGCAAAAAGTCAAACCTCGATAGGTCCGCCACTTAACTGCACCTTCAGGGCATGCAATTGTGAGGAACGACTTCAAATCAGAGAGAGAGACTTCAGTCAAGCATGCCTTGATTATGGAGGCCTCATGCAAAGAGACTCTAAATCAGGGAAGAATATTTTCTCCCAAAATAGGACAAGCAAGTCAAGTGGCGCCCTCGCATGCGCATTCAAAGAGAGAGACCCTAGGTCTATAAATTGGTGAGTCTTCTCACCCCAAAAAAAGAATAGAGAGGAGCATTTGGAGCAACGGAGTGCTACCGAATTACATCCTCACCCATCATTTGTGCTTTTACATCCTTGATCTCTCTTTTGGAAGGGAGGTTATTGGGTGATTATTGGAAGCGCAATCCGGACCCAAACCCAAACATTTGGCCACAATACCCCACCAAATTTTTTGACACAACCCCATAAGAGGTTTTGGACCCATCCCAAGTGGATTGGTGCTGAAACCAAGTCCCAAACGGTGGGCGTCCTGCCCCCGGGCGCCCCCCGCACTATTGTAGTTCTAATCGCCCCACCCCGGAGTGATTAGAAATCTATGGTATATTTCCCTAATTTTTCTTTTGCATTTGATTCTAGGTTACTTACATATGCTGCTATTCAAGTTTCATGTGATTCTGACAAGTTTTGGCTATGATTTTATCATTTCTCGCTTTCGCTAACATACAGGGAGCATCATCGGATACAGGGCAATCGAGGCCGAATTCGCAAAATCTAACCTTCTGGGTCATCCCAAAATGCCCCGTTTTGTCTAACCCCAACTTTGTAGGTATTTTGGAGGCCTCTGGACTAGACATTTAGGAGGTGGCTTTTTGACAGCTTATGACAGTCCTAATCGTCCCACCCCGGAGCGATTAGAAATATGTGGTAGATTTCTGGACTGTTCCTTTTGCAGTGGGTTCCTGGTAATGTTTTATTGCTTCTATCAAATTTTTAGCTCATTCTGATATGTTTCAGTTATCGTTTTAATCATTTTATGCATGCACTGACCGCAGGCCTTGGGGATCGCATGTTTCTCTCCATCCGTAGGTGCTACTAACCATTTACTATTTCTCTGAACGTAGGATCTCGACACCAGAGGGGCAGCAAGGAACCATAGACATATTCACGCAAGCGGCGGTGACGTTTGGTCCGCCCATTTTCAATGTGGGCACGCGAAAGATCTCAAAGGGGAATATATCATTCATGGTGTAATCAAAATATGTCCGACGCTCCTAGCCCCTGAAAAGGGAGGAGACGTATTGTAACCCGATTTGGAGAAAATTAATAAAATAAAGGGCCGCACTTTTACACTTGCTTTTAATCTCGTTTCATTTCGTTGGTTTTCCTTCTTTTCATGCATTCTCGTTCGTAGGACTTAGCGTTGCATTTCCCCTTCTGTTTTGCTTTCGTATCCTCGTGCTTTCACAAACCAAACTTACCTACAACATTTATGACTATCGATCTAGAGACCTTGAGATTGTCCAGAGTTGATGACAAAAGCCCAGACAAAATTTTGAACTAGACATCAATGTCTAATATTTAACATCCATGGAATTCTTCCACTATTTTGATGTAAGATATTCTTAAATTATTTATGATTTGATATTTTTACAACTATACTCATACTGGCTAAGTTGACCTCATTTAAAATTTTACTACAAGTTATTGACCCTAGACTTCATGTGTCTGGGATACAATGTAAGTTTCCATCATAAACTATATTGAGATACCACTTGGGACTACAAGTGGTACTCAAAGAAGATGATTGATGGTTCTAATTTATTAATTCAATTAGTATGATGTCCATCATCATCATCAAACTTTGCATCTTCTTTGTTGGATTTTTAAGCCTTACTACCACAAAATATCATAGGTCCCAATATAAAGAAGCCACATTAAAGGTCAAAATATCAATAATGAAGATATAGAATAATACCAATGAATACAAATCTCATATAGATCAACAATACTAAAATATACTTATAATATTATTCATGAATCAGAAAGTATAATCTTGATATATTCTCTACACTTGATACAAGTATAGAGCTTTATCTCCATAATATAGCTATACAAGATAACTCTTCAAATTCTAGACTATGACCTTTGGATTCTTATCTTAGCACTTGCATGAAAGACTCTCAACCTTCTAGCATGACACATGTACATATCCTGCACATCCCAATATATCAAATAATGTAATATTCTCTAAAACCCCCTGTATTACATTATTTGATGTGGATTTCTCTTGATCTACATAGATGATTATGGAATATCTAAAATTTATTTTGACCAAGTGCTTTCATAAAAATATCTACAATTTTATCTTTAGTAGAAATATATTTCAATTGAATATGATGATTTTGAACATGATCCCTGATAAAATGACATTGAGATTCAACATGTTTTGTTCTTTGATGAATAATTAGATTTTTTTATTAGATTAAGTACTTCCTTGATTATCACAACTTATTATTGTAGGAGTTCTTATTCCCATGTCTAATAATATGTAATATAACCATAGTGCTTCATAGACTGCATCTTTTGTTGCATGATATTCTGCTTCTATAGATGAAAGTGACACTGCATGTTGTTTTTATTGTACCAAGAAATAGATCCTGAACCAAGATAGAAAATATAGTCTAATGTAGATTTTTTGTCATCTATAAATCCTGCATAATCAGAATTTGAATATCCTTGTAGGTAGAATTTGTCTTCATCCTTTTTATATGTTAGCCCATATTTTGTAGTCTTGTTAATATACTATAGTATTATTTTTATGGATTTCCAATGACTTTATCTAGGTTATTGCATAAACCTTGAAATATAATTTACAACAAAAACTATATCTAGTCCAGTATTTGTTAAATATAGAAGACTTCCAATTAATTGATGACAAATAGTGGCTAAGGCTAGAGGTGTCTCATTATATGTTGACAATTGCAATCCTTGCTCCATGGGAGTGTCTTTAGGTTTACAATTGTTCATCCTATATTTCTCAAGCAATGATTTTACATATTTTATCTTTGTAATTATGATATTGTTTTCATTTTGATGGATTTCCAAACCAAGACAATAATGAAGAAGCCCCAAATCTATCATTTCAAAATCTTTTTCTAGATCCCTTTTAACTTCATCTATCAAAATTTTTGAGCTTCCTGTAATTACTATATTATCAACATATACTATAAGTATTATTCTTTAATGTTCAATATTTTTCGTATACAAATTTGGATCTGATATTTTTTTTAATTATGTCGTAATAAATTATTATTAATATTTATATACCATGCTCTTGGTGCTTGCTTTAGGCCATATAAGGATTTATTTAGCTTGCAAACCTTTTGTTCATATCCTTTGATCACAAATCCTTCTGGTTGTGACATATATAACTCTTCTTCAATATCACCATTAAGCAATGCATTTTTTACATCTATTTGATGAAGTTTCCATCTATGATGTGTTGCTAAAGCATAAACTATTCTAATTATAGTCATTCTTATTGTTGGTGCAAATGTTTCTTCATAATCTATTCATTTTTTTTTAGTATATCATTTTGCAACTAAACGAGATTTGTATTTATCAAGAGAACCATTTGCTTTGTATTTTATCTTGTAGACCTACTTACATCCTACTACTTTCTTTTATTATGGTAGATCAACAAAATTCCTTGATTTATTTTTCATTAATGTTGCCTATTTTGATTCCATGGTCGCCTTCCATTCTATATGACTTAAAACATTTGGAGTACTTGTAGGTTTTTTATAGAACTTATCAACCCGCTATTTATTCTCGTTAAACTATAATTTTGAGATCTTGTAGTAGTGAGATCTAGCATTTGCTCTAGCTTTGAATCCTTAAGTGTATCTCTAAGCCATATAGGTACTTTCCTTTGAAGTGATATAACAGTCTCTACATTTTCTATTTGTTCATCATCTATGTCTAATTTTGAGTCTTCACTTGATGAATCTTCTTCTAAAGAATTTAGAATAATACCTAAATCAATCTTTTGTTCTTTAATAATATTTTTGTTTCCTTCATAAAATATATATTTTTTAATTGGTTATATGGGATTGAAATGGGACCCACCTATATTACATCATCACTACATAGTGGTATTACAATAAATCTTAGATATTATCCATGTATCACTTGGCAAGATTTGAACCTTGGTCTCCTCCTTAAATGTTGAGGAATCTAACCAGTTGAGCTAATGCCACTTGATTTTAAAATATTACACCGGTTTTTATGAGGGATTCTAGTCCCTTATCCTAAGTGGGATTTGAACCTTAGACCTCTAAAAGATAGGCCAAAGCCTTTACCACTATAGTAAGATTGCAGCTTAAAATTCAACGAGTTTACACATGTTTTTATGAGGGGTTTTGGTCCCCTCATACTGAGTGGGATTTGAACCTTGGAGCTCTTAAAGAGAGATCAAAGCCCTTACCACTACAGTAAGCTTACAACTATTTCCTTCATAAAATATTACATCTCTTCTTATATCTATTTTCTTTGTTGTAGGATCGATTATTCTATAACTTGTTGAATCATCATCATAACCAAGAAATATTTCACACATTTTTGTCATCCAGTTTAGTTCTTCTTTACTTTTGAACATGCATGTATGCCTTACATCCAAAGATTCTTAGTTGTTCTATTGTTGGTTTTTGTCCTGACCATACTTCTTCAGGAGTAATATTTTTTAGTATCCTTGTAGGTGATCTATTTTATAAGTATACAACTATTTTAACTGCTTCTATCCAATATTGATGATCAAGGTGGGATTCCTTTAGCATACAATAAACTATTTCTATAATTGATCTATTTTTTTTCTATAATACAATTATGTTGTGGTGAATATGTTGTGGTGAGTTATTTTTTTATTCCATTGGCTTCTAAAAATAAGCTAAATTATTTTGACAAAAATTCACCTCCTTTATCTGAACAAAGATTCTTGATTGTTTTTCTAGATTCTTTTTCAACCAGTAGTTTGAATTATTTGAAACAACTGAATGCTTCATATTTGAATTTCATAAAATACACCCACATTTTCTTAGATTAATCATCAACAAATAGTTAAAAATATCTATGTCCTCCAATACTAGTAACATTCATTGGACCACATAAATCTATATATATTAATTCCAATGGTTCTTGAGTTCTATGCTGACCAAGTTCAAAAGGTATTCTATGTTGTTTTCCTATTAGACATTCTAGATAAACTATAGATTCCCATGAAATTTTAGGTAAACCTTTAACCATTTTATGTTTACTCATCTCATTTAATGAAGATGCACTTATGTTTCCTAGCCTTTTATGCCAAAGCTCTATTGTTTCTGAAATCTCTATTGATAGAGCCATATTTGACATTGTATTTGGAGTAAACAAACTATCTTTATAAGATTTAGAAGCTATAACTCTTCCTTGTTTGATAATAAGACATGTTTTCTTGTCTTTAATAGTTTTGAATTCAACTACTAGGTTCTGATCCATCAGTTGAGATACTGAAATAAGATTAGTAGTCAATCTAGGTACACATAGTACATTATGAATTATTAGTTTTTCATTTGATAGATCAATTAAGACATCTCTTACTCCTTTGACCTCATAAGTCATACTAGCTGCTATGATAACTAGTTTTTCATATTTTTCTTGAAAGGTATTAAACCATTGTTTATTTCCATTCATGTGCCTACTTGCTCTAGAATCAATATACCAATAATCCATAGTGAGTTTCTTTGAAGTAGTAAACCTTATATCTCTCAAGTTTAATATGTACTAAAAAAATAAATTTTACAAATTCTAAATTTTCTAAACCTTTGATGTAGAGAACCTTTTAACTCCCAAATATTTTAAATTCATAAAATTTCAAAAATATCTAATATATATTTTTTAATTTCAAATTTTCTCAAAAATTGAAGAACTTAAAAAAATAAATCTTCTATATTAAGAAACATCAAATATCTTCAAATATTTGAAAACGATTATATCAAATAAACTAATTAAAATAGAAATCCTTATTACTCCACACTTAAAAAAATTCAAAATCTTATGTTTCTAACTAAACCTTACAACTCCAACTAATTACAATTTCCTTCTCCAAAACTTATAATCACCTTATAACTCCTTAACTAAAAAATAAAGCATCCTCCGTCAGAACGAAATCACCAAAGTGTTGGGGGCCAGTTTGATCCCCATGAGAGGGGTCATCAGGATAAAGGGAATCACATGAACCCAGACTTATCTTTTGCCAAGGTGGTGGAAAGGTCATGTTATGGGAATGGGAAGCAGGTTCAGTATGATTTATTCCCATAAAATCAAAAACTATGGATCCCCAGTAATATCATCAAGAGAAACAATATAGAAAGTTCTTGGGACCTGATTGGCAAATTCCAGGGTAGTAAGTCAGAGTTGGAGTCTATTCGAAAATGGGACTTGACCAAATAGAAACCACTGGGTTCTATAGACATTGTAGCACTCCCCAGGTCTTTTTTCTTATCAAACTCAGTTACAAGGAAGACTCCAAGCAAATTTTAGGAGGGTCATGGTTTTTTGGCAGGATGGGTCTATTTCTCCGTAAGTGGGGTACGAATTTCAACCCATACACTCAAAAAGCCAACCTTCTCCCTCTTTGGGTTAGACTGCTAGGTCTTCCTATGCATTACTAGTGTTATGATGTGCTAAAAGAAATTGCCAAAGATATTGGGGAGTTGGTTTCCCTAGATGCGGCTACAATGTCTAAATCTTGGATGAACTATGTGAGATTGTGCATCTTGACCAACATTGAAGCAGAGCTACCGAACTCATTAGAGCTCATCTCTGAGTTGGGATCTTAGATTCAACTGGTGGAGTATGATAACAGCTCTTCCTAGTGTCATTTGTGTGGTATCCAAGGTCACAATGAAAATATTTATCCTTCCTAGAAGGCCCCGACTACTCCTAGAAGGAAAAAAAGGGTAAGAAATTTTGGATTAAAAAAAATGCCCTCTTTGGAGAAAAGAGCAGAAGTTAACCCCCCTCCTCCTAGATTAGAAGGTGAGAAAGCTCCCCTTTCTCCTTTGAGGATGTCCTTACCCCAGGGCTTATGTGTGGAGATCGACCCTTTGATAGAGGCAGGCTTGGGTGAAAATAGGGAGTCACCCCAAGTGATGGCAAATCTGTCTAAATATGGGGAACCTCCTCATATGGTGTCTAGACAGACTGAATTCAAGGAGCCTCTTCAAGTGGAGATGAACCAGGCTGAGGATGGGGAGCCCCATCAAGAGGAGACTGGACAATTCAAGGACGGGGAGCCTCTCCCACTCTCCCCACTAAGTCTTGTAACAGACTTAAGGGGTAGTCCTAAGGAGGTTTTGCAGAGTTCAACTTTAGAATTGGTTCAAAAGGAGGGTACCATACTCCTGACACGAATACCAATCATTACCTAGGGCCTTCTCTAGAGGAGGTAAGTCGTAAAGATCTAGTTTTGTTCAATTCCTTTGAAAGTTTACATATGGAAGAGTCAGTACTGCAACAAATTTTACTCTTTGTTTCGAAGAAACCCCCCTCTTCCAATCCCATCATGAATAGTTCTCCTAGCCCCAAAACCAGGAGCCACCATAAAAAAATGGATGTTGGGGCTGAGAAAAAGGTGGGTAAACCATCGAATAAATATTTAAGGAAAAGGAAAGTAGATTTTGAAATAGCCAATGGTTCTTAGACACAACTGAAGGTTGATAATAGCATTGACTCGGGAGGCAAACAATTGAAGCTAGAAGTCTTCAGTCGATCCTCACAACCACTCATGGCTGAAAAGAAATCTACAACCCATAAATGAAGTTCCTTTGCTAGAACATCAGAGGATTGAATGGATCCTCAAAAAGGCGGTTACTATCCTCTCTCAGAAAGGACTACTCCCCAGACATAATTTTCATACAAGAATCCAAGATTGAGAGTAAAAACATTGATTTAGTAAGAAATTCCATCTGGAAGAATGTTGGATTTGTTGCAAGCCCGATTGATGGATCTTCTGGAGGTCTATTTTTTTTTGGGACCTATCAAAGGTCGAGGGATATGTGATCTCCTCTTCTGAGCGAGTTATCAATTTGTTATTTTTTTGCAAGTCGACTAACTAGAGATGGGTCATGTCAAATATTTATGCTCCAAACTCTAGCCCTAGCAGGAAAAAATTTTGGTCCTCACTTCTGCAAATGAGAGAAGGATTCAAAGAGGAGGCCTGGGTTTTAGCAGGTGACTTCAATTCACCTCTATTCCCATTCGATAAAAAATGGGGTAATTCCCCTTGTGAAAGAAGCATGGAGGACTTTGCAGATTTTGTTAGCCAAGGAGAATTGATGGATCTGGACTTGAAAGGTGCCCGCTTCACCTGGAGCAATCATCGAATTGGGGAGCAACTCATTTTGACCAAGCTGGACAAAGTGTTTCTTTCAAAGTAGAGCCTCCCATTTTTTGGTGATGCCATTTTGAATGCTTTGTCGAAGATAGGGTCTGATCACAATCCCTTATGGATGGAATCCCCTCAACAAGGAAAGTTCTTCCCTAGACCATTTCACTTTGAAGCTATGTGGTGCTCCCACTCAGGCTTAGAAACAAAGATCAAAGACTGGTGGGCAAAATCTATCCCAGGCATTGGACTGCTGAAAATAGCAAATAAACTCAAGTTAGTAAAAGGGAGACTTAAACGCTGGAACAAAGAGGTTTTTGGAGATATCTTTGTGAAGAAGCAAGATTTAAAAAATCAACTCATAGACCTGAATGCGAAAATTGAAAATGGGGGTTTGTCGAGTGAGATAAGATCTAATGAGAAGAAGTTGCTTTCAAAACTTCATAACACCCTTGGCAGGGAGGAAACTTTATGGAGACAAAAATCTTGTGCCCTTTAGCTTAAAGAAGGTGATAGGAACACCAAATTCTTTCACGTCTCAACTTTGAGGTACAGGAGTGCAAATCATATCTATGAGATAGACAGGGAGGATGGGACCAAAGTTGTGGATATACTGGATATCAGAACCGAGGCAACTTCATACTTCAATTCCTTATTAGGTTCTAAAGATAGAAGAGACTTTGGGGCTAAAAAATTTCTGCTTCAAGCTATTCCCAGGCTTGTAACGCAGGATATGAATGAGTTCCTTGAAGCACCCTTCAAAGATGAAGAAATAAGAGAGGCCACCTTTGCTATGGGTGCGCTAAAAGCATCGGGCCTAGATGGTTTCCCTCCACTATTTTTCCAAAAAAATTGGCATATAGTTGGGAAGGAAGTTTGCGACGCGATGAGGGAAGCTTAGTGTTCTAATTCATTGTCGTATGGGGTGAACTCCACATTTCTAGTTCTCATCCCTAAATCTGCTAAAGCCAACAACTTTGGAGAGTTTTGGCCTATCAGCCTCTGCAATACTATTTACAAAATTTTCTCCAAATCCTTGGCTAATAGGTTGAAGACATTCATGCCCTTGTTGATTGACAAATCTTAGAGTGGTTTCGTACTAGGCAGACAAATTTTGGATGGGGTTGTGGTTGTGCATGAAATCCTCCATTCAACATAGAAAAGTGGAAGGTCAGGAATGTTTCTCAAGTTAGATATGAACAAAGCTTACGATCATGTATCTTGGGATTTCCTATTTGCGGTGCTTGACAAATTCGATTTTATCCAGAGTTGGGTCAAGTTGATTAAGACCTGTGTCTCATCAACAAAATTTTTAGTGTTGGTCAATGGGGCCCCAGTTGGGTACTTCCAAAGCCTTAGGGGGCTTCGCCAAGGAGACCCGCTCTCCCCTTACCTCTTTATTCTCATGGTTGAGGCATTGGGGAGATCCTTTTCTCGTAATCCTGTGATTAAAGGTATCAATCCAACCCTTTCCTTGGACTCGCTCTCCCACCACCAGTTCATGGATGACACACTCTTGTCACTCATTACCTCTGTTGTCCAAGCCAGAGAGGTGAAGTCCATTTTGTCTGCCTATGAAAATGTGGCTGGTCAAAGAATCAATATTTCTAAAAGCCTATTTTTTTTTTTAATACCCCCAAGCTCGGTAGAAAAATATTGCAGATATCCTTGGTTGTAGAGTTGTTGACTTCCCTACCACCTATTTGGGCTTGCCTCTTTTCATTGGAAGAATGAAGGAGTGTTTGTGGGACCCGATGATCGAACGGATGCAACGACGTCTTGCCAGTTGGAAAGGGGCTTTACTTAGCCAAGCAAGTAAAATTATTTTGGTCAAAACTATCTTACAAAGCATTTCGATATATTTTATGTCTATTTTTAAATTGCTTGTGAAAGTTTTGACCAAATTAGAGAGGATTCAAAAGACCTTTCTATGGATGGGACCTCAAGATCACAAGAAGTTCCACTTGGTCTCTTGGAACCAAGCTTGTACGAGGAAATAAAAAGGTGGGTTAGGCTTGTGCAACATCTATTTGATGAATGAAGCCCTAATCCTTAAGCAAGGCTGGAAAATTCTGATCAATCATAATTTTGACTGGGTGAAAATCATCACAACTAAGTATTTGATCCACTCGAAGAGTTTGCTCACTGATCCCCTTCCCCAAGAGGGGTCCACCTTCTAGCAGAGCGTGAGTAAATTCAGATCAGATTTAGCTCTTGGTGCTCGATGGATCATGGGGAATGGTAAATCCATTGACTTTTGGTAGGATTCATGGCTCCTTGAGCACCCGCTAATCTAGGATACCAACCTATCATCGGTAGAACCTCTTACCCATAGACTTGGATGGTCTAAAGTAGAGGATTTTATTACAAGTGTGGGAGGTAGGAGAATCTGGAAATCAGTCCCCACCTCTAACTACAGTAGGGAGGAAGCTAACGCTTGGGTCACCATCTCAAATTTACTCAAGCTCCAGGTTTTGAAAACTCATGAAATCGAGGATTCTCTCATTTGGAAAGGAGAAAGTGAGGGCTCATTTTTAGTCAAGTCAGCCTACCTCTTCATCGACTCTAACTCTCCTCAATGGTATCTGCCTAGTAAATTTTGGATGAAGAATCTGACCCCCAAAGTAAATGTATTTTATTGGTTGGCCATACAGAATAGATGTCTCACTCTTGAGAATCTCTATAGGAGGGGTATGTGTTTACCCAATAGGTGTTATCTCTGTGAGGCTGCTGAAGAATCGTGCCTCCACCTATTTTTCCATTGTCCCTTCTCTGCTATAGTGGTAGCCCATATTTTTTTGTACCTGGGAGTTCATTGGGTCTTGCCAAATTCTATTTTAGAGGTTTGTTTGCAGTGGACTTCACCTTTTAAATCTCCCCACTTGATCAAATTCTGGACCTTCTTGCTCCCCCATTTATTTTGGAGCATTTGGTGGGAGCGTAATCAAAGAGCCTTCAAGAACTCAAAGCATGATCCTGAATCTATTTTTAGTAGAGTGATTGGGGCATCTATGGAGAATGTGACCTCTTGTTTCCCAGATCTGCATGGTGGGCTCCTTGATGAAGCCTCGGTAGAGCTCAAGCTTGGTTTTCCTCAGTAAACTATGTCTAATGACCCGCCTCCTCCCTCTTTGAGATCCTTGGTTTTTTGGTCCCCTCCCCTACGGGTTGGGTTAAACTCAACTTCGACGGTGCTTCTAAGGGGAACCTAGGTCTTGTTGTGATAGGTGGTGTACTTAGAAATGATAAAGGGGATCTGCTAGGTGCCTTTGCCAAAAATATTTCAATCCAGACCTCCCATTTTGTGAAAGCTAGAGCACTCCTTCAAGGCCTCTTATTGGTGGAATCCTTGGGTTTTAATAAAGTTATAGTGGAGGGGGATTCATTAAATATTGTTAATCTAGTCAAGAAGTCTTGCACCCCACACTGGAAGATAGAAAATATCATGGCAGAAGTAGTCAAAATTTTTTGTTCGAGATCGAAGGCTCAAATTCAGCATATTTTTCATGAAGGAAACAAAGCGGTGGACCTAATGGCGAATATTGGGCTATCGCAACAAGACCTTATGGTTTGGATGACAAAATTTCCTCAGAGTCTTCAAAATTTAATTGTGGATGATCATGGTTAGGTGTGGGTGCTGGTTATGGGAGTTTAGGAGGCCAAGGGGGATATTTCCTATGCTTTTTGGAGCCTCTTGTTTTTTGATGTTTTCCTACTGGTAGGGATTTGGTGCCATCTATAGGTGCCTCATGTACAATGGGTGCCAGTTGACTGGGAGCCTTGTCTTCTCAAGGTATCATGCTCTTTTTTGGTGGTATATGTGGAGGTGTTCCTTTAGCATGTGGGGTCTCCCCAGAGGGTAGCGAGCTTCTCTATTGTATCTTGTGATCTCCCTTTGGGTATTGCAACCATTTTTTTTTCCCACTTTGTTTTTCTTTTGGGGAGTTTGGTACTAGTTTTATATCTGAATATGTTCTTTTGCTTAAATATTGTTTTCTCTGAGAATGATGCATTATCTCTTGCTCTTTCTCAGTCCCATATGTATTAGGTTTGGGGATCCTTTAAAACCCCTTCTCTTACCTAATAAAAAAATAATAAAAAATAAAGCATTTAATTTTTTAATTGTAACTAACCTTGCTTATCACCTTGGTCAACTTGCACTTCTATTATTCCTTTGATTTGCTTGCTAACTAGATGCGCTAATGACTTTGCACTCCAATTTAAGTAGCCCACATTTAGACGTGTCAATATTAATCCTAAATTCACATGGAACTCTGCATGCTAATCAAATTTTAGTAACATTACATTGGATTTCTTCTGCAACAATATCCTTTATGTATTTGCTTCTAGAATACATTACTTCTACTAGCTATAGACAATGTAAGCAATAATACTTTGATGTTTCTGCTCGTAGGTGATATGCATACATTGATCTGCTCTCTTTACATTAGTCTCTTCATCTTCTTCACTAGTCTCTTTTTCTTCTTCATTGGTCTCTTTTTCCAGTCGTTGGTCTCCTTTTTGCTCCAACATTTTCTTCACATTGGAGCTCAAACCTTTCATTGGTGCTTAGATATTTCCCTGGTGCTCAAGTCTTTCACTAGTGCTTAGGTCTTTTGCTAGAGGTTGTGTGATGGTTGAAAATTGCTCTTGTCCTATGAGTGAGCATACCTCTATTCTAATGTCCACATTGTGTTCCTCTTATGAGTGATCATCTTCTCTGTTATCCATTTCTTCTACTGTAAGCAATTCTCTTCATTGGTATCTAATTTCTCCTACTGTGAGCATTCCTCTTCTCATTTTCTCCTTATATGAGTGTTCCTCTTCTCTATTTCTCCATATGTAAGCATTTTTATTCTCTATTCTACTTTTGTGACCATTCCTCTTCTTTGTTCTCCTTTTGTGAGTGTTTACATGTTACCAAGCTAGTGGTTGTATGTTGCTCAACCTATTAATCTTAGCACTACTCTAATATTAGTGCTTCTATTTTTATACTTAGCACTAATTCTTTTTTAGGTGCGTTATCATGCTTCTTCAACCTTGAATACAATAGCTTTCTTATATTCTGCCTATGCAACATATGTATTCTAGTTTTCACTGAAGACAAGCATCAAACTTGCAGTTTACTTGGAAGCAGTAATTCACTGTATATTAGTGCTAAAATATTTTTGACTAGTGCTTACCTTATATATAGTTATATGCTCTTAGATATCCTATATTATGGCCTTCATATTATGGCCTCTTATTCTTTCACTATTGTAGTGAATATCTTCTCTCTTTAAAAAACTTTAGAAATCTTACAATGCTTTCTTCTCCTCTATGCTCTGCTTAACCTCTGTTATAGAAGCTTTGTGTTGCTTATTTTCTCAAAACTCCGTTCTTCTATGGAAGCTTAGGTTCTCCTCTAAAATTAGAAGATAATATTATTCTCTATCTCTATAGGAAGCTTCTCAACCTCTAAAAATACTATCTTCAATATCTTAGGTCACACCTAAGAACAAAATATAATTCTTCTTTTTTAGAGAACTCAATATCAATGTCAAGGTGACTATGAATGTCCTCGAATGACCAACTTTTCTCCTAAGTTGGTTCTTTACAATATTCGATAATGAACTCCTCTTTTCTCTAGAGAATATAAAATATTATTAGGGTGACTTTGTATGTCCTTGAATTTCCAACTATATTTTGAGTTTTCTTCATCTATCAAATGTCTAAATTTTCATCCTAAGTTATCCCTTTCTATCAAAATAGTTGAGTCCTAGTTTTCACTGGTTTTCCTTCAACCAAGTGGAAATATCCTAGCATCCAAATCAAGGTGACTATTCCTTGTCCCCTCAATTTCTAATCAATAAGACCTTTAAAATTAGAGTTCAAGTCTACACTACATTCAAAGTGGACAAACTCTAAATTAACTATAAAAATTGACAAAGTTGGGTGGTAGCTCTAATATCATTGTTGGCTTTTTAAGCCTTAATACAACAAAATATCATAGGTTCCAATATAAATAAGCCATGGTATTAAAGGTCAAAATATCAATAATGAAGATACATAATAATAGCAATATATACAAATCTCATATAGATCAACAATATTGAAATATACTTACAATATTATTCATGAATCAAAAGGGGTAATCTTGAGATATTCTCTACACTTGATATAGGTTATGGAGTTTTATCTCCATAATATAGATATACAAGATAAATCTTCAAATTCTAGAATATGACCTTTTTATTCTTATCTTTCCACTTGCATGCAAGACTCTCAGTCTTCTAGCATGACACATGTACATATCCTACACATCCCAATATATTAAATAATTTAATATTCTCTAATGCTCTCTCTTGAAGGCTTTATAATCAAATAAAAAAGTAGATGCTTCATTTGAAATACATGGATAAAATAATATCTACGCTCATTCTTCTCATCAAACATGACATCATAAAAAATATACAACTTCTTGGTGTTAGGTTCCATGAACTAAGATGCATTCAACTCATCATTATATCCAATAAAAATGCATCTCTTAGATTTCTCATCCAACATCATACAATTTTTCTCTAAAATGTATATGAAAATTGTGCATCCAAAAATTTGAATATGTGATATAGTGGGATTAGTACTCATCAATCCTTCCTTTGATGTGACGCCATTCAATACAATTATTGGTGTACAATTCAAGAAGTAAACTACCCTACAAATAACTTTTGCCAAAAATACTAGCTCTAACTTGGCATCACTTAGCATGATTTACACCATCTCCCAAATAGTATGATTATATTTCCTTGCATCACCATCCTATTGAGGCATATCCATATCTTTCAAATATCATCAAATATCATATTACCTTAGGAAATTAGAAAAAAAAATAATGGTATACTCGATCTAAGTAGAGGAATTTGATATGATGACTAGTAAACTTTTCCACATGAGCTTTGAAATTTTAGAAAAAATTAAAAGCATCATCCTTTGTTTAGACAATACACCCACATTCATAATTTATAATTATGAACAAACAATAAAAAATATCTACAACCACTAAAAATTAGACCCATGGGTCTGCATAGGTCAATATGCATCGAGTTGAGTGGACTAGTTGCTCAATGACTCTGAGTTGAGTGGACTAGTTGCTCAATTACTCCGATTTGAATGGACTATTTTCTCAATGAATACTTGATACAAATGAGCCTTAATGCTTCTTTATTTTTAAACACCCCGTATAAATATCATCAATATTTTTTAGTTAGAGAAGAGCTCTCATAATGACATGATTGTAGAGTGGTTTTAGATAGCCAAAACTTAGATGTCCAGATCACTTGTGTTGAAGGATGGAAACATTATCCTTGTTCATTATCAAATATTTGTTTATTTTATAATACAATTACAAAATAAAACACATTGCTTATACCTATAGCATAGGAAATAACTATCAAAGCTATGGATTTGTCTCAAATGAAACAAAGCTAATTTTCATTTGTTTTATGAAATTCAACTCTCAAATTGTGATCAAAAATTTAATTCATAGATAATAATTTCTTCATGATGCTAGTCAAGTGAATAAATTTAGTTAGTTGATAGGTATATGAACCAAGATGTAAGGATACATCATCAATATGAACAATATTTTATGCCAAAATATAACCAAGAGTAACCTATTCATGTTACAAATAGTTATCAAGACACATAGATAATTCCTTTTAGCTTGGCATATATTTGATAGCCCTCAAATTGCCATACCAAAATAGGCTATGTTTTAAGATTATATCAGAAACTTGTGCTCAATAGACATAGCCTTCACCTTCTTATTTAGAATTGGTATCCTCTACTATATTTTCTTGTTGGAGTTGATATGTATTTTGTCTTTTTTATTAAGGATACTTTTGCATTCCTCCTTATGTAGACTTTTGGTTCTTACTATAAGGACCTTGTGGTAAAGTGTTAGACATATACTCCTTAAACACATGCCTTTGTTTCCCATTAATATAACATGTGACATCATATTATAAAGGTTTCCTTGTCCTTGTTGCTATTGTTTATTATGCCCTTTTCCTTTTTGTTGTTAGTGCTTGTTGGGGGTCTTCCATCTTTCTTTGACTATATAGGCTCCTTTCATTTCTAATATGTGACTAAATAATGTTCATATTTAGTCTTTGTTTTCCAAATTCCTTCCTCCTATTGAAGCAAATTCACAAAAGTATCAAATGTTAAACTATAGTTAGTTATGTTTAGAGTTATCACCAAAATGCTAAATACAAGTGGTACAGCTCGTAATATAATTTCGATAAGCACATTATCACTCATAATTTTAATTAATACTTGACGTGAGGCTCACAAATTTTCAATTCTCCTTAGAAAATTCTCCAATTTCTCACTAATATTCAACTTCAAATATTACAATTGACTTTGCAAACGTAGAATATGATTCTAATTTTTGGATTCAAGCACTATGTTGATTTTGTCCTATACATGTTTGGTAGTTATTACATCTTGAATATATGATTGAATCTCTTAGATACACCAAAAATTATGATCAAACAAGTATTCTAGTCTACTCTACTAAACTTTATTATTTATTGAGATCAATAGTATTTTTAGTTATATGGTACGTAAGACCACTCCATATAGATCCTTGAACTCAAGGTCAATTTTCAACTTCATTTTCCAAACAAAATATTTTCTATTTATTCTTACTTGAAAAGGGATCTTCCATGAGTATAAGTATCCTTATACTCACAAAACATATATACCTCTAAATGTAAAAATAATATTTTCCCAAGCAAAAATCATGTCTTCAAGTTATTCTTAATCCTTCAAAACACAACTCAAATTTAATTTGCTTATTTCAACACATAATTAAAAAAAAAAAAAATTTACATGTCCAATGGTGAATGTGTGATAAAGCTTGTATCTATTTTTTCAAAAAAAAGTATACCATATAAATTTCAAAATATGAACACATAATGTACTCCACATGCTTGACTTAAATTACTTGAATGTGAAAATGAACATTTAAATGACCAAAATCCTTATCCAATTTCCATGTGGGATAAATAATTTTATTTCACTTAGAAAATAATATACAACTTTTTGCTATTTATTTATTCCTATCTGATGGTACAAATACAAAGTATTTTAGGGTTTGTTTTTGTCTCCTTTTGTAAACAATGTGACACTAGTTTTTAGTTGATGTATTTTCTCTTTTCTTTTTTGCATTGTCTTATCCTATTTTTATGACCACATTAGTGCAACAACATCATCCATATTATTTCAAGTTCCTCAATTATACTCTCAATAGTAGCCTTTTCCTCAAACAAAAAAGGTACTCATAAATGTCTTAGGGAAAATGTTTTGGCCTAATATATTATTCACTCAACACATGTCTCATTAAACTCATAGATGGCGCACCACCAAACTCCATACAACAACATCTTAACAACATCAAATATCTCCAAAATGTGTTCAAGGATACAATACCTTGTGTATTTTAGAAAAAATAAAAACTTCTCAACAAGTGTTCTCCCTGATATTCTACCTCCAATTTTGCACCAATGTATCCACTCTATTTTACTAGGATAATCTAGTTCATATAATACTTCTCCTTTCATTGCAATACATATTAGGAATTCTAAAAATAGCTCCATCTCCTCAAAATGCTCTCTCCCTGTATTTGCTCTTCAAAAAATGATTAAAGTATTTTGGCAATGTTTGATTGGCACCCAACTCTAATTATAATAAATTAAAAAAATCCTTGGTTGCACCATTCTAAATCAACACTTCACATTGGACTAAACTCAAACATTTGGCTTTGCATCTCAAACTTCTTCAATACAATATCAACATTCTTCATTGTTACTCCAATACTTGATCAATAAGCATTCCACATCGACAATTAGATGTCTCTCTTCATAAACACTTTTATTTTTGGTGCATATCATAATTCTTTATATAGCCCTAACATTGTAGTAGATGGTAACCTCACTTGATGACAAAACTTACATTAGACATATTATTTTCTTTTCATAATACATCATTTGTTTTAGTATGAAAATGACCTTTATACTTCAAACATGAATATATTCTACTTCAAATTCCTTCAATTGCTTTTCCTTGAGTATCAACGCAAACTCTATTCCACAAATGTCTTTGTCTCAACATAAACAAAGTTCAACACTATTTTTTGGTACCAACACTTCTTATATTGTGCATATATCTCCTTTTTCTCTCATCCAACATCTTATTAAAAGTTGGAAATAACAAAAAAATAAAAAATGTAGAAAAATCTTCTTTCCATAAATAGTAGGAATTGTCTAGTCTTCTCTTCTCTAGACATAAATGTAGCACCCTAAAATTGGCGCAGTAAAATTATAAAATTTACATTCACCTTAGTAAATAATTTTAAATTCAAATTTAACCTCCCAAATCGCCCGTTAATCGTCGAGAAATCTGTTTCCCCCTTTTTCGTGCCATTTTTAGAGGTTGTTTTGACCGTTTGACGATATCGTCGTCGATCAGACGATATCGCCCCAGATTTGACGATTTCGTCTGGACTAGGACGTCCAAACGATCTTGTCGCAAAACTGAATGTGCATAGTTGGAATCTATTCCAATGGGTCTCCAATCTGGGCAGAAGCGTGTCTGCGTCGTTGGGACCCTCCCCCGTTGGAGATCTCCCAAATTGGGATGATCTCCAACCTCCTAACTACTCCCCCTAAGCCTATTTAATCTCTAGAATTTTCCCTCCTCAACCCCTGGCTGAAATTATCTACAAACTGATTCCCTTTGCGTCCAAACATCTTAATTTCGCTTTTACACTAGTTCCATAGCAATTTTGTTGCAAGTACATCATTATTTTTCAATCGGAGCCAGCACCCATCGTCGCCAACGAACCTGTTCAGATCAGAGGCGATCCCGTCAAATGCGAGACGATTTCATACTGATGCGAGACAATCTCGATTGCAGTCCACATCGAGGCAATCAGTGCCTGGAGTTTGCTTTTCTCAACCTTTTCTTTGTCATTTTATGCTGCAAATTAGATCATTTACTCAGTGTTTATATTACTTTGCATTTGGAGTTCACCCATTTAGCTTAGATTGCACATTAAGTTCATGATTTGTTGTTAAAATACATAAATTTGCTAGGATTGCTATTTTAAACTATTTCTCAGTATTCATTTTATTATTTTGTGTAATTTGCCTCTGTTAGCACAGTAGGACTTCTTCTATTTTGCATCTATTTTCTGTCTTGCAGGTCTCTGACGAATTTTTCTGCGAATTCGTCAGATCTCAGATGATTCTGTCAATCTCAGATGATTCTGTCAGATCTCAGACAATTCTGTCAATCTCAGATGATTCTGTCAGTCTCAGACGATCCTGTCAGATTACAGGCGATTCTGTAGAATTCTAGATGATCCAGACTGCTTCAAACGTCAGAATCTTCTTCAGACATCCGGATCAGGTATTCCCCATTTTCCTCCTGTAAATTCTCTATTTTCTGCTTTCAAATCTGTTTTCTGTGTTCATGAAAGTTGCATTTTCATGTAGTTTAATTTAGATTCATTCGGCCAAACCTAGGACTTGAATTCTTAATATTAAAACGAACACATCAAAACACATTCCAAAACCTAGGCGTGGAAACTGCCGCTAAATGTTTCTTGGTGAACCCACCATCCATAAAAAAATCACCAAAATACACCTCCCTTGAGAGGCGGGACCTTTGCAAAAGTCCTCTCAGTCCGAGGTACCACACCATCCTTTTCCCATCCTCCTTCCGGGCGTGGATCCTATAGCCTGAAGGTAGGGATGCGAAAAATTTGGAGCGATACATTTTGGTGAACCCAACGTGAATGCATCATAACCTTTTGAAAACAAAAACAAGAAAACAAATATATATATATATATATATATATATATACAAAAAAAATAAAAACAAAATCATCATTTCAAGTTTGTATGTTTTAGATTCAATGCTAAATAGTAAATATTAAATATTACTTTTAGAAGTACTAAAGAAACCATGGGTTTTTACTCAAATCAATATGAGCCCGTTAATAATGTTGGAAGAGTTCATCCAAATACATTTGTTGATTATGACCAACCTCATCCCTATTCAACATCACCTCCATCACACTCTTCTTATTTTTCATCCATAACCCAACAAAACAATCCCTTTGCCAATCCTCTTCATAACGATATTATCTATTCTCCCATATATCCACATTATGTCTATCAATCCACATATAATCCTCCACCCTTTCAATATTCTTCTTTCAATACAACACATCCATTTCAACAAGAAAATACTTATTCTTCCAATTCTACCATGCACTCACCTCATACTTCGCAATCTTCCTGTCATCATAAAGAAAATAGAGGTGAGAAACCATTAGGTCCTTTTATGACGAAATTCCTAAGGCATTTATCAAAAACCTCTCAAAAACCTTCATCACGTAAATTTACTAGGCTCAATCAACCAATGGATATAATTCTCAAGTATTTACTTGACACAAATAAGATTGAACTCCCTTCCATAAGACAACCTGACACCACAACAGATTGGTTTAAACCTGAGCTACATTGTGAATATCATAGAGTATATGGAAATATGACACAAAATTGTAAAGACTTAAGATGTGCAATTCAACATTTGATTGATAAGAGTCTTTTTAATATAAAGGAATTACAATCTACAACTGATGATAAATCTCCTGTAAACTACCAAACTCCTACACAACAAATACCGATAATCAATCAAGACATGGGGATCTCCCACGAACCCCTATTCAATTATCAACAACAAGAAACCAATCAAATATTGCATGTTAATGTGTCCCATCATGATGATATTATTAATATTGTAACAAAAACTACAAATGAGCAACCTCAAGTTCAATCAACTCAATCTGATATTCAAGAGATGGATTCCTCATTTGACCAACCTTCAAAACTATCTTTGGCTATAGATAATGATCCAAAATGGAATGTAAGCATAGAAAGCTCATCTTTAGAATCAAAATCTCAATCTAAAATCCACTTTGATAACCAACAACAAGTGATTAATCCTCAAGCAAAGATATCCCTTTTAGAAGTATTACAAATTGCTCATAAGGAAATTTTGTTCAAAATACCTAGCCAACAATTTGTTCCTCATCATATTTTCTCTAAGAACATAATTAATGGTATAAACCCTCTTGAGGTTAACCATATTTCATTCTATGATGAGGATATTCCTTCCTCTACTCCACAAGAAGACCCATATATTTACATTATCGGAGCTAGTAAAGAAACACTTTTTAGAACTATCATGGTAGATAATGACTCTTCTCTTAATTTATGCACTTATCAATTATTTCAAAAACACAAATTAAAGGAAGAAGATAGTAATGAATCAAATGTTATTATAAAATATTTTAACAATGAAATTCAAGAACCTCAAGGTACTATAATTATTCCCCTTAATATTGGATCCAAGATCCTGGATACTTTATTCTATGTAGGATATTGTCCTTCACCTTACAAACTACTTCTCCAGAGTCCTTGGATTCATATGATGAGGGTTGTCCCTTCCACTCTTCACCAATGTTTGAAGTTTGAACTTACAAATAAAATTGTTACCATACATGGTGACCCAAAACCATTTGAAGAATATTTAACGATTGAAACATCAAGTTTTATACATTCTCTATTGTCACAATTATCTTCTATCCATCACTTTTCTTCATTCATATATGATCATCCTTGTTTACAAAATAACATCCATGCATATCTTTCACATATACTTTCTCCATCTTATCAAAACTTGGAATATAATAATAAGAATGAAGAACTGTCTTGTCTTTCTGACATATTATTTTGTAACATGATTAATTTTCCACATATAACAGTCAAATCTTTTGCTACATTATTCTACATTATAACAAAGCTTTTGTTATCACTACCTTTTATTCATCATCTTTTGTTCTTACCTTCACCTCAACCAGATTATCCTTCAAAACCTCCTTTGATTTTGAAGCAACCTTAGACATGCTATACTCAAATAAACCTTGTATAGTGTATATAGATCATCTTGTATATACCACCAATTTCAATTCATAAATTAAAATCAAAATACAAAAAAATCAAAATCAAAAAATCAAAAAAATACTAATACAACTAAAGACCTTAAATGCAAATTTGAGCCCAATTGGCTTGGACCATACATTATTACTGCAAAATTTGAATCAGGAGCATATAAATTATCTACCTTAGATGGTAAAGAACTTAAAGAACCCATGAATATTTTGCATCTTAAACGTTACTATGCATAAACTTGGTCATTTCATCCATGTATATATTTGTTCAAAATTACTATCTTGTATTTCTTTCAAAAACACCAAAAACATTCATAAATCTCCAAAAATCTTCAAAAACTATCTATTGCATTTGTTTAAGGTAGTTGTTAAATTTTTTTGCTCAAAAATATAAAAACAACAATATGCTTGACTCTTTCGAAACCAAAACAATATACAGAAGAAAGAGAGAGTCAACATTCTCAAAAACTTTCTCACAAATCATTTATATATATTTTCTTACAATTATTGCAGTTATATGTTTCAACTTATTTTGGATAAATTAGCATTTATTTTGAATCCCTCACTTGCACACTCACAACAATAAATATCTTGATTTTATTTGGCATGATTACTAATCTCTCTTATATCAAAGTCCACAAAATTCAAATTAAATAAAGTTTGAGCATAGAGAATTGATCTTGTTATTTACTTAAACCAAGCACATCTTTCCACAATAAAATGATTATATTTGTAATTTCCATGTTTTGCTACATAGTAGAACTGATTTCTTGAGTGAAAAGTTTCCCCTGCTATCCTATCATGCACATGGTCTAAAATCTTTGAGAATTGGCAAAAGGACAAGCTCACCCCTACCCAAAATAAAAATCCCTTGCTCTACAGCTAATCCGAGCAAGTATCCCTAGCAAATAAAAAGAGAAGAAAAATTCAAGAAAGAAGAGAAAAGAAAAATGTTATTTCAGCAATGTTCCAAGTATTATCAAGCAAAAGAAATACAAAAGAAAAATAAGCAAAATTTAAAAGAAGGCAAGAAAGCAATAAAATCCCTTTCCCTACCCTTTGAAAAGAAAAGAAGGGTTGATGAGCTTGAATCCCGGAATTCTCAATTATTCGAAAAGCGTGAGGTAAGCCCCATAGCAAGTGGTTTGTGCCCAACCTGCTTGGCCTTGGGTAACTCCTAGCATGACGATATGTCTATCACATTAGCGACCTTCTTTTGTACAGACCTATGTCTGCTTATGGATTAGCTAGCTCTTGATAATCTGGTCTACATAGTAGCCTAGTATGGTTATATGCATCTACATCATGGTTAATGAACACCTATTTGGTTTCTTCAAATCACTTGTATCATAGTATCTTGCTCACAACTGCTAAATGAACAATGCAATTGCACACACATTTGTATTTGAGATATTTTGTGTATCATTATGATAAATCAAGATTGGAAATGAATTCACATATGCACATGGGATTCCTTATAAATCTTACTTTGGTCTTCAAAACACTTTGAAATATTATTTTTTGCAATTTGTTGAAATAAATCAAGTACAATTGTTTACTACAAAGACAACTATACAAATAGAAAAATCAAAAATTTCTTTCAAATTACACAAATCAAATCCTATATATCTGGTTGACTTTCGCAATGATGGTATAGTTTCAAAACCAAAATTGGAATTTTATGCCTAGCGCAAGTCCTCATTTTCATCTTTTATGTTCATCAAAAATCAACCATGCAATAAAACTATCTTTTTGGATTTTCACGATGATGGTATAAGTCTATACCTACATATTCTATACCTAGCGCAAACCATTGTAACAATTTTTATCCCCCCATTTATCAAAAATCATAAAAACCATATGACTTCATTTTACACAAATTATGCTTTTCAAGAGCAAACCCATTTTTTCACTATTTTTATGTCATTATGTCAACCTTCAACTTTGCAATGATGGTATAATTCCTAAGGAATTATTCACAAATTTTATCACACTTAGGAATTTATGCCTAGCAAAAATCATTTTAAAATATTTCATGCATAATATTTTTCATGAAAATCTGAAAACAAACCATCATCATCATCATCATCATCATTTGCACTATTGCACCAAAGTCTTAAGACAGTCTCTTAAGCACTCTTTTCCTTTTCGCGATATTTCTATACTGGGATTAGCTTGACGACCGAGTGAGTGGCGACTCCATGAAATGGTCTATAATAGCGACAATGTCCTTTGAAATTATTGTTAAAAGTCCCCTTTTATTTTTATCAAATTATCACATCACAAACAAACACTTTGTTACATCATATTATTTCATTTACAATGTTATAGCATGACATTCAAATCATATTTCCAACGACATAATTACATCCAATTATCAAATCAATCAATCAAACATAAAAGCATCATAAGCATCACAAAATACATAACACAATACAAGTCATATGATCAACAACATATCATATATATATCATATCCACCATTTCTGCTTCAGAGCTCTAAAAACCAGAAAAAGAACAGTAAAAATGAATTAGGGTTTTACCCTATTTTTCTTAATTTTATTCAACAATAATTTTTTTCTTTTTCGCGTTTTTACCTCAAACGTTTGATTTGGGTAAAAACACGGAGGGGGCACCATAGTAAGCTGTCGTACGATTCGACCAAGAATCGTCGCCTAAAAATGGGAATAATTTTTGCTTTCTCGTAGATCGAGAAGAACTCATCTTTAACGCATTTTCTTCAAAAAAATTTCTAAAGAGGGGGCAAAATGTAGCACCCTAAAATTGGCGCAATAAAATTATAAAATTTACATTCACCTTAGTAAATAATTTTAAATTCAAATTTAACCTCCCAAACCACCCGTTAACCGTCGAGAAATCTGTTTCCCCCTTTTTCGCGCCATTTTTAGAGGTTATTTTGACCGTTTGATGATATCGTCGCCGATCAGATGATATCGCCCCAGATTTGACGATTTTGTCTGGACTAGGACGTCCATACGATCTTGTCGCAAAATTGAATGTGCATAGTTGGAATCTTTTCCAACGGGTCTCCAATCTAGGCAGAAGCGTGTCTACGTCGTTGGGACCCTCCCTCGTTAGAGATCTCCCAAATTGGGATGATCTCCAACCTCCTAACTACTCCCCCTAAGCCTATTTAATCTCTAGAATTTTCCCTCCCCAACCCCTGGCTAAAATTATCTGCAAACTGATTCCCTCTGCGTCAAAACATCTTAATTTTGCTTTTACACTAGTTCCATAGCAATTTTTTTGCAGGTACATCACTATTTTTCAACCGGAGCCAGCACCCATCATCGCCGACGAACCTGTTCAAATCGAAGGCAATCCCATCAAATGCGAGAAGATTTCGTACTGATGCGAGATGATCTCGACTGCAGTCCACATCGAGGCAATTAGTGCCTGGAGTTTGCTTTTCTCAACCTTTTCTTTGTCATTTTATGCTGCAAATTAGATCATTTACTCAGTTTTTATATTACTTTGCATTTGGAGTTCACCCATTTAGCTTAGATTGCACATTAAGTTCATGATTTGTTGTTAAAATACAAAAATTTGCTAGGATTGTTGTTTTAAACTATTGCTCAGTATTCATTTTATTATTTGGTGTAATTTGCCTCTGTTAGCACAGTAGGACTTCTTGTATTTTGCATCTGTTTTCTGTCTTGCAGGTCTCTGACGAATTTGTCTGACGAATTCGTCAGATCTCAGATGATTCTGTCAATCTCAGACGATTCGTCAGATCTCAGACGATTTTGTCAATCTCAGATGATTTTGTCAGTCTCAGACGATCCTGTCAGATTGCAGGCGATTCTGTAGAATTCCAGACGATCCAGACTACTTCAAACGTTAGAATCTTCTTCAGAAATCCGGATCAGGTATTCCCCATTTTCCTCTTGTAAATTCTCTATTTTTTGCTTTCAAATATGTTTGTTGTGTTCATGAAAGTTGCATTTTCATGTAGTTTAATTTAGATTCATTCGGCCAAACCTAGGACTTGAATGCTTAAGATTAAAACGAACACATCAAAACACATTCCAAAACCTAGGCATGGAAACTGCCACTAAATGTTTCCTGGTGAACCCACCATCCGTCAAAAAATCACCAAAATACACCTCCCTTGAGAGGCGGGACCTTCGCAAAAGTCCTCTCAGTCCGAGGTACCGCACCATCCTTTTCCCATCCTCCTTCCGGGCGCGGATCCTATAGCCTGAAGGTAGGGATGCGAAAAATTTGGAGCGATACAATAAATAGATAAAAAAATATCATGGTAGTATCAAATTGGTAATGTAGTCCTCCTTGCACAACACTATTATCAAATCACTTCTTGAATTAACTGAGAAGTCTTTATAAATAAATATTTATTGTTAGCTTTATAAATTTAGTCTCACCTTTAGAGCATAACTTTGGTATCAAATGTTATGAGTATAGATTGACTATGATACAATATCAATTTATGTAATATTGAAATATATATACAAAGAAGAATAAGAAATTTTTTTGTCAAATAGTTTTTATAATATTAGGAGATGTAATGAACCAGTATTCATAGTGTACACAATACATACATATCCATATGTGTGTGTCACATTCAATATTGTGAGTAGGTATAGTATCCAAATTTGATAAAATTCAAGGATATTTTATTTACAAAGGATGTGAGGAAAAACTTATGTTTCTTCTATGTAAGTAGGGTAGGTTTTACAAAGGATAAAATATGGGGATTCAAGCTTCTAAAAATGCAAAATTATGAGCTTGGCATTAGGAAAAAACTTGGTTAGAGATTATTCAAAGATAAAGGAAATAATTGGGCAAAAATATTACATCAAAAATATGTAGGTTTTGATGCAATAAAATTATTTAATAAAGAAACACTTCCTAGAGGTTCAACAACATGGATATTAAAATAAGCCACGCAAATTATTGGGTGCCCATAGGCACCATAATCATTTTATTATTTGTGAATAAGAAGCACAACACTATGATTTTCAATGAGTTTACACAGGATTTTATGAGGGGTCCTGGTCCCCTCATATTGAGTGGGGTTTGAACCTTGGACCTCTCAAAGAGAGGCCAAAGCCCTTACCACTACAGTAAGCTTGCAGCTCCGTTGATCAAAAAATATATTATGTGGTTAGTAAAAGGATATTTTATAAATTTTTAGTGTAATGCTTGGTTGACACCTTAATCGGTTCCAGCACCTTTAGATTGTAAATCTTTAAAGGTCAAAAATTATTTTAATATCAGCAACAAATCCAAGTCATGGAATTCTACTAACAACTTGGTTGAAGAAGAGGTTATCAAAAAAATTGTAAATAAGCTTCAAAGGATGCTTAAATATTTCTATTTACCTATTTTTATATAGAAGGATGAATTGGTTTGGAATCTATAAAAATATAGTGGATACACTATGAAGTTGAGATATTAGGATTTAGAGTAATAAAAGTTTTATACCCTCAAATATTACCATGGAGGATTTTTTTGTCATTTGAGTCCCTTGCCAAGGCCTCAACATGTCTTTGGTTATTAGTTTAATGAAAGATTTTTACAAGTGAGAGTTTATAAAGAAGATGATATTATTGATTTTTTAGGTGTGCCTTATGTAAGAAGGATCTAAAAATATTAGATCATGTATTTCATTATTATCCTTTGCTTACAACATTTGGAACAAATTTTTGAAAACAACTATAAGAATATATTGGGTATCTTCATCAACATTGAAAGAGTTGAAATACTATATTATTTATTTTAAAGCTAAAGCATTATGTAATCTATAGAGGATTGGTCCTACCATTAATTTCTAGAATTTATGGCTTAAAAGAAAAAACATAATTTTAAAAAATAGTTCTTAAAATCATTCCCAAGTTTAGAATCATATTATTGCCTCTCTTGTAGAATGCTTACAAACATGGTGCTCATTGGGAAGTCTTGAGCTTAGAAAAAGTGTGTTAGTATCTTTATTAAAATATTTGAATATACATGAAAAGATCACATGTGATGTCCAATGGAGTTAAAAGAAAATAAATACTTTGATCTAAGGTAGAATGGAAATGTCTAGAAGTTGGATTCATCAAAATTAACTATGGCGGTGCTTCCAAAAAAACCTTTGGGAAAAGCTATTACATGTGGTATTTTTTTAATAATGAAGGAAAAACTATTCTCGTTTACTTAGAATCATATGGAATTTTAATTAACAACCATGATGAGACTAAGACATCTCTTACATGGATCAAAATTGTAATTGAAAAGTGAAGTATATTTTAATTGATGAGGGTTCACAAATTATCACTAATACTATCAATAAAAGTGGATGTGGGGATTAGATAAAAAATGATATTATTTTGATGCTCACCAATTGTTATTAGATTCCATATCTTAAAATTTTCAACCTATTTATAGAGAAGGAAAGTAGATAGCAAATCATTTATCCAATCATAAAGTTGATATTCATCTTGACAAAATTCAAATTGTGGAAGATGGCAAAGCAAGGGAGAATTTAGATCTTAATGAAAATGATGTCAAAGAGCTATTACAAATATACAATTTGAGAAACATGAAGAATATATTTTAACATATAAATGTGATAAATAGTAAGCTTGATATGGTCTACATGACCTAACAAGAATATTAGATTTTGTTATTTTTGTGGGAGTGGGCCCCAATAGAATCCATGCATAGCTTATTAAAAAGAGAATATACCACATATTTGTAAAACTTTGGAAACATATTTATGTTTGTTTATTAAAAAATAAAAACATCGAATATCTAAATTTTTTAGTGATTTGATTCAAGTATTCCATGATCTAACAATCTAATTAAAAGAAAAAAAACAAACTAAGAGGTTATAAAAAATGGATAGTATGTGAGATTTGACATTAAGAACAAGTAATGACATTATATGTTAAGCAATATAATTTCATATTTATTTTATCTTATTAATTATTTTGTAAACATTCTGATATTGTTTTCTTAATTGTTTGTAGGAGGTTGAAAATTATTTACCTCTATTACATGTGATCATATTATGGTGATATTTGAAAATTCTCTTGATATATTTGGAGATAGAAAATGAATAAAGTAGGTCTAACATTTTTCAATTATGGACTTAGAATAACTAGTATTAAAGATGAAATAAGATTTAAATATTTTAATAAGTTGTTAAAATATTTTAATACTTGTTTACCAACCTAACACTTTTCAGTTAAGTATTTTTTTAAAGATAAATCAAACTCAATTATATTTGAATTAACTTACTACATAATTATATTTCATCCTTGAGTAATTGATTATAATGGTTCTATAACTAATAGTGCTTACAAACTAGGAGTGGGTGTGAGCTAACAATGAGTGTGATATGGGAGTAAGAGCAAGCTAGAAGCAAGCCCCACCTTTTATTGCTTCAAATATTTAGGGAAGAGTCGTGAATGACTACTACAAGTGCAAGCAAGAAGTGAGTGTGAGCAAGGAATAAGCCTCAACTTTTATTGTTCCATATCTTTGTGGAATTAAAAATAAATAAAATTTATGGGTAAAAACTATGTAGCATGGCAAGGATGCCCGTTTGGAAAGTCCTATGCATATTCATAGTTCTACTAGACATAGTCATTTTTAGGTATATTTTTTCTAGATAAGCATACCTTTGAATATTGTCTTCCATGCACCTCTTGGTGCTTAGATGTAAACATGGTTTAAGAAGGTAAACAAGGCACAACATTTCCTAAAACATATCCAACATGTTCATCACCAAGCCTAATAGATACTTGGCCATTAGCAACAAACATAGCAGGAGGTGTCATGGCCAACACTGCACTCATACTTTTCAAGCTAGACATCAGGTTTAGCTCCACTTAAATAAGGAAGCTTCTCCAATTGGTAATGGAAGATCAAACCTTTGTCTTATTGTTTGTACACCATTCTATAGAGTATAGGGAATAACACCTTTGTTCTTGACCATGCTTGGGAATGCATCAAAATTTTAATGCAAAGCTCCTCAAGCCAATATAATTTTCCTTTTATTATATCTTGTAGTAGTGCAATATCCTTCCTATCTAGATTTGGCTCACTTGGTTATTGCTTCATTAGATCATCTAAACAATTATATAACCAAATGTACACATTATTAGCAAGTATTACATTATTTAGTGTCATTGAGTACTATTGTAAATATTTATATTAGGAACTATGTGTGTTTAAAGTATGTGTCAAAGTGTAAAGAGTATTATTTTGTATGTAATAGAATATGAAAGGTGTCAAGTATGCAAGTGTGTGGTGTGCAAGTGTGAATGTGCAAGGTGTCAAGTGTGCAAGTGAAGAGTCATAAGTATTAGGTTTCAAGTGTGAAAGTGAAGAGTCATATGAGATATATCAAGATGTAAAATGAGAGGTTAAGTAATCATGAGAAGCTTTGTCATAATATGAGACATGTGAAAGCTTGCATCTCTCGAAAGTTTGAAGAGAGCAATAATCAATATTATTGAAGATTTTTTGTGTAAATTTATATATCAAAGACAAAGCTCCATGCTATGTAATCTAAATTAATGTAATAGAGAAGTATTTTTTGTGTGCAATATTGTGAGCATTATTGTGTGTGATTATTTGATCCTAGATAAATTTACCTGTGAGATAATTAGGCATATTTGTTAAAAGTAATATCAGAGCCACCTTGGTTCAAGTGTCATCTTAATAGAGAGTCTGAAGAGTTGAGAGAGATATTGAAGAGAAGATTATTGTAAGAAGGAGAGATGACTTTAAGAAGAAGAGACAAAATATAGGAGTAAGAGATAGATTAAAGAAGATACAAACTAAAGGAGAGATGGATTGGAGGAGTAAGAGACACATTGGAGGAGTGAAAAGTTGAAAATAAAGTCTATGTGATGGCTTGAAGAATATGAAGGAGAATAATATAAATTTGGAGAAGCAACAAAATTTTGTGATGAACACAACCATTTTTGGAGTAAAGGGACATGAAAATTTTGAAAAAAATTGGATGATATTGCTGAGAGGAATGTGAAGATATTGTAGTGAACATGAGAACATGTAATTTTTTGTTGATAATATTGCAACAAGACGACCCGAAGAAGTGAAAATTTTGTCATAAATAAGATAACATTGGAGAAAATATATTGCTAAGTTGTGGAGGTGTATTGCAGAGAAAGAAGTAGAAGCTAGCTTGGAGTCCATTTGAAGGAATATGAGGATGAAAGCCATGAACGTGACAACTAAGAGACACTATCTAGAGGAGGCTAAAAGAGTTGTTTGCATACCAGAGGAGGCTAGAGTACCATAAGCAGTGTCGAAAGAGCTATTCACAAGAGATACTTGGACCAATTTTAAAGAGCGATGTTGCAATTCATATATCAGAGAGGAAGGAGACTTGGGTAGAGGAATAGTGCAGTAGAAGAGATGGACGAGTGTGTAATGCATTTCAAGTTTTGAAACAATTGACTGTGAGCCAGTGTTGTGTCTAATAGATTTGCCCTAACAAGTCATATACCAAAGCACTATTGAAGGTAAGAGTTATTTTTTAGCAAAGTTAATTAATTATGGGGGTACAATTGAATTTTAGGATTTATAAGGTGCAAAAGATTAAAGTGTTGTTTGACTTATTTTTTGGGAGATATAAGGAGAGTTTTTATTAATGAATTAATGAAATGAATGGAGTAAGTAATTGATTAATTGAAGATATTAATTAATTAAAAGAGAAATATAGAATTTAAAAAATTGCTTTGGGAGACATAAGAAGAAATCTAAAATTTAAAAGTGAATGAATTAAAGGGAGTCATAAGAAGCAAATGAGTTAAAAAATTAAAAATTAATTGATTAATGAAATGAAATGGAATGAAATTTGAAAAATTGATGAATGGTGAATTATGATTTGAGAATTGATTGATGAAATTGAGATCTTTAAAAGAGGAAATTTGAAATTTGAATTTAGAAAAGAGAGAAGAATTTGAAATTAAAACATTGGGAATTTTAAGAAGTGAAAATTGAATTTGAAGGAATTTGATTATTAAATTTGGGAGCACTAAGGTATTCTATGTCAAAGAAATTAAATTTGTTCAAAATGAGTACATCAAGATCATACAGATTCAAAGAACCAAGCTTCATTAAAAAAAAATCAAATACAAAGATACTGCTATAAACATATGGCAAAAAATAATGTGCCATGGGAATTACAATCAAAAATAGAATATGGAGATGATTCATGGTACATAGATTCAAGAGCAAGCCATCACTTGACAGGAAATCTTTATTGGTTCAATTCAATTCAAATTAAAACAAACATTCTAATGAATAGAGTAGATGAAAAAGTTTACCACCCAGGTGTTGTAGGTGACTTGGAGAGGAGAGGGCAATCCTCCAAGGGAGGTCCCAGGTTCAAATCTCCACCCTACCAAAAAGCTGAATTGGGTATCCAAAATCCAATTGATAATGTTGGTGCGGGTAGGATCGGGTGCAACCCCGGGTGACTTTGACGATGTAGAACCCCCTGTTCGTGGTCTCTCAGACCAAGGCGGCTCCGCAAGGGTTTTTTTGCTTTAAAAAAAAAAAGATGACAAGGTTTACCATGTACAAGGATCTAGAAATGTCACACTTGGTTTACCATATTCTAAATGCATATTAGAAGATGTGTTGTATGTTCCAAGTATAAAAAATAACCTCATTTCAATATCTCAATTGGTCAACAAAGGAAGAACTATGGAATTTAAATATATCAATGGAAATAAAAAATGTCTCATCAAGAGACAAAATAAAATTGAGGCCATGGGTTCTATCAAGAATGGAATATTTGCATTGGATGTAATGGGAATATCACAAAAAGTTTTAAATCAACTTTTGCCACAAGAGCAAAATCAAAAGAGATATTCTATTGAGCATAAATCTCTTATGGAAAACGACTGGTGGAAGGAGGAGCGAGCAATGGTTTCGATGATCGAATATCGGAACCCTGAGAAGCAGGTTTCGCAGGAGGAAGAAGCCCACAATGCCATGACGACAATAGGGTTTGACAGGAGTGTAGCTAAAAATGGAGCCTCCCACAGCGACATTGAATGGGGGAAAAAACCTCCCGATAAATTGGGCGAACCGAAAAAATCTTATGTAGAATGTTTGCAACAAAATCCTAGACTGCTCCCTAGTGGATCGATGGATTTCATTCTGCAAGGCAGTGATGTGTTGTGCCCTAAACACCTCATGGAATATTATGCATCTCGCGATAACTTATCATTAGTGGGAAAGTTCGTAGGAGGGCACCTAGACATGGATGCGATTCGACAGTGGGCTACTTTGAAATGGAAAGTTATGGGAAATTTGGGTCTTTCGGCAATGACCAGAGGTTTTTTTATGATTCAGTTGAATACCCAAGAGGATGCAGAGCGTATTATTTTTTGAGGTCCTTGGTTCTTTGGAAGACGAAGCCTTTTCCTCAAAAAATGGGAACCAAATTTTGACCTCGACTCTCAGAACATCAATTTCGCTCCCATTTGGGTTCGCCTCCCCAACCTCCCTACACATTTTTTCTACGAGGATGCTCTCTGAGGTCTGGCTAGGGCTTTTGGAGATTTGGTAGCTATTGACCCAAATACCTATGCCAAAACGTGCCTAACCTAGGCCCGCATTTGTGTAAATGTGAATTTGGAATCGCAACTTCCAGATCACCTCAATATTATATACAAGGATTTCAAACGAAGGCAGCCGCTAATCTTCGAAAATAAACCTACTTTTTGTCCATATTGTCAGTCGCAAGGGCACCTCCCTTCTCAATGCCCTAAGCATAGAAACCCTAATGAAGATTCCTAGCCAAGTGGGCATCTGCAGCTAAGAACCAGTTAGAAGGAAACTAGCAGTCAATGGCAAGCCAGGAGGAATGCGCAACAGAACCAACCACTTCAATATCAAGCTCAAGCTCTCCAAAAGGCAAGTTCCTCTTTCACCACTGCTAATAAATTTGATTTACTTAAATATTTTGGAACCAATGAGGTCTTTGAACAAGGTGAAATTCCTGTCCCTCCATCCCCAAAACATATCAATTCCCCTTCGAAGCCCCCTGACCCCATGCCCATTTAGAATATTCCATGTTCCCCCGTTCAGGATCAGATCCCCAAGTCCAACAATGTCCCCCAGAGCCCATCACAAAAACCCCTTCGGTCATCGTTATCCACAGCCCTATACCAACCCCTTGAAGAGTCTAGCTTTTTGACTTCCCTATCCTCCTCTATCGATGTCAATTCTGATAACAATCAGGCCGCCTCAGAATCCCCTGACCACCAAAGTCCCAAACAAACTCGTAGCTTCATAAGGTCCCAAATGGATGTGGGAGCAGACAGAAAGAAAGGTAGGCCTTCCGACGCTGAACGCCAAAATCGGGACACAGCCAAGGATATAGCAAATGGTATGCAGAGAACCTTGTTCCAAGAAAATGTCAGTTTTATCAAGGATGAAAACCAAAGACCCAAAACCCCTGCACAACAAGGCAAAGGGGGCAAGAAAAGCTCCAAAAATTCTAAATGAAAGTCCTCTCCTAGAATGCGAGAGGACTGAATGGGGAAGCCAAGTAGAGATTGGCTGCAGCCATGCGGAGAGATTACAACCCCACAATTTTTCTCATTCAAGAAACTAAATTGGACAATCAACTTTTGCCTAGGATAGCCAAAATCATCTGGAAAAATTGCGATTTTGTCTACTCCCCAGCTTCTGGTACTGTAGGTGGGCTCTTGTGCCTTTGGAACCCATCCATAGTTGAGGGTAGATTTATTTCGATAGGCTGTCTAATATCATGTTTCACGACCTCAGCTCCCATACTTCTTGGGTTATGTCCAACATCTATGCTCCCAATACTACTCTGGGAAGAATGATGTTGTGGAACACCCTCACCCAAATGAGACAGGCCTTTGCCAATATTCCATGGGTTCTAGCAGGGGATTTTAACTCCCCTCTTCAATTCTATGACAAGAAGGGAGGAAATGCAGTTACTAACAAGGATATAAAGGACTTGAGACAGTTTGTTGATAGTAATGCCCTTATGGATGTTTTGATTCAAGGCCTCAAGTTCACTTGGAGTAACAGACGGATGGGAAACAATCTTATCCAAGAGCACCTTGATCGGGTGTTGCTCTCCCAAGAAGCCCTCCCCCTCTTCGATGATGCCAGTATGCAGGCTCTCCCAAATATTGGGTCTAATCATAGCCCGCTCCTCTTTGAGACTGGTAGCAAGCCTCAGTTCAAGACCCCTTTTCGATTTGAATCCATGTGGACTCACCACCCGGATCTCAGAAATCGAATAGCAGAATGGTGGCAGGTAAGATTTCTAGGGACAACCTCTAACCAGTTTATGCAGAAACTCAGATGGGTCAAAGAGAATCTCAAAGTCTGGAATAGAGAAACCTTCCAAAACATCTTTGAAACCAAGCAGAACATCAAAACCATATTAGGGAAAATTGAGGATAGTTTTCAAAGAGGCCAGGGTGATGACAGTCTCAGAAGTGAAGAGAGGATACTACTCTCTAAATACCACAACACCCTAAGTAAGGAAGAAACCTTTTGGCGCCAAAAGTCGAGATAGCTTTGGCTCAGGGAAGGAGACTCCAAATCCAAGTTTTTTCACATATCCACTCTAAGGCACAGGGGCTATAACAGGATTAAAATCCTTACTAAGCAGGATGGGACCCTTATCTCTAATATCCACCACATCAGGGATGAAGCTGTCAGCCACTTTAAAGACCTCCTTGTCTCCCCCCTACTTCCTCCCCCATGGCCATGGATTCCCTGCTTAAGAAAATTTCCAATACCATTCTCGATGAAACCAATGAGTTCCTCCTCAGCCCCCTATCCCATAAAGAAATCCACCAAGCCCTCTTCTCAATGCAGCCTAATAAAGCTCCCGGACCTTATGGCTTTTCCCCAAGGTTCTTCCAAACCTTCTGGGACATTGTGGGACTTGACCTATGCCTGGCCATATCTAACATGCCAAATTCTAGAATCAATCCCAAAGACATTAATTTCACTTTCCTGGTCCTCATCCCAAGGGGTCCAATTCCCATTCTTTGTTTGATTATTGGCCCATCAGTCTCTGCAATGTAATCTACAAAGTTCTGTCCAAAGCCCTGGCCTATAGATTCATTGGGATCCTTCCTATCATCATTGACCACTATCATGGAAGTACTGTCAAAGGCAAAAACATCTTGGACGGGGTTATCACCATCCATGAGTTGATCCACTTTGCCTACAATGCTAACTATGCTTCCTTCTTTCTGAAATTTGATATGAATAAGGCCTTTGACCGAGTGAATCGAGAATTTTTGTTCAAAATCCTCCTCAAATTTGGTTTCCATGAGTCATGGGTAAATCTGATTTATAATTATGTCTCTTCTTCTTGGTTCTCAGTCCTGGTGAATGGGTCCGTTACCGAATATTTTCCTAGCACCAAGGGGCTAAGATAGGGGGACCCTATTTCCCCCATCCTCTTTATCATCCTGGCGGAGAGTATCGGCATAACCATTAAGAATGCTTGTCATAGAAACTTGATTTTTTGTATCAAGGTAGCCTCAGGTTTAAATCCCATCACCCACCAACAATTTGTGGATGACACCTTGCTGACAACTAAAGCTTCAGTCTCTGAAGCCAAAAACATCAAGGGTATTCTCAATTTGTATGAGGAAGCAGCTGGGCAAAAGATCAACTACACCAAAAGTAAGCTTCATTTCATCAGCACCCCTGCTAGATGATAGACCAAGATTGCGAGCATATTGGGGTGCTCCATTGCTGATTTTCCAACATCTTATCTGGGCCTACCCATGTTCAAGGGGAGGCCTCAACAAAAATCTGGAACAATGTCACTGACAAGATTCATAAGAAGTTGGCAGGATGGAAGGGGGCCCTACTCTCCAATGTAGGCAAAGCGACTTTGGTCAAGTCGGTCCTATAGAGCATCCCCACCTACTTTTTGTCAGTGTTCAAAATCCTTGCTGCGGTAGGAGAAGCTATTGAAAAACTCCAAAAATAGTTCCTGTGGTCGGGTAATGCTAATCACAAGAAGTTTCACTTAGTAGCCTGGAAAAAAGTCTTCTCTCATAAAGACATGGGAGGTCTGGGATTGTGACGTATAACCATTACAAATCAAGCCCTCCTAGATAAGTAGGCTTGGAATGTGGTTAAAAATGCTAAAATAGAGTGGGTGACCATTGTCAAAAGGAAATACCTGCAACAACACTCATTCCTTGAAACAGAGACCCCTCGCTATGGGTCCCACTTTTGGAAATCCATCAGCCACACTAAGCAATTGGTTCAACAGGGATCTTGGTGGCAACTAGGAGATGGTAAGACTATCAATTTCTGGGAAGATGCATGGGCCAAAAAATAACCACTCATCAGTGATCCCAACTTAGCCCCCATTAAGAACCTCATCGATAGGAAGTATGAAGCTCATGTTGTTGATTTCATCACTTTTGACCAAGGATCCCGCGGTTGGAAAAAGGTTCAGTTTAGAATTAAGAATGATGTGATTAACAAAGGCCTCGCCACTCTCATGGACATATTCAAAGCTAACTTCATACCCCAGACCCTAAAGGAGGATGAACATTGTTGGAAGGGGTCGAGTGATGGGGAATTCACGGTCAAAACTACTGCCCAGATGTTAGAAAACACTTTTATTGGCACCAAGAAAGATGACAGCCAAACTCTAGCCAAGAGTGTGTGGCTCAAGCTATTGATCCCAAAAGTGGCACATTTTTGCTGGCTTCTTTGCTCATAACAAAATTTTGACCACTGAAAACTTGATTCATAGAGGAATTATAGTCCCCAATAGGTGCTACCTCTGTACTAAAGCTTGGGAATCCACACAGCATCTCCTCCTGGACTGCCCCTTTGTCGATAATGTGTTATCCATTTTGATCAACAAATTCCAGGTCTGTTGGACCCGACCCAAGACTATTGCTGAAATGTTCATTCAATGGCCAAGAATTTTCAAAAACTCTAGACTTCTATTCCTATGGAGTTCCATGCTTCACCATATGATCTAGAAAATTTGTTTGGAACGTAATAACCGTATATTCAAAGAGGATACCAAGAATCCAGAAGATGTTGTCAACAAAGCACTATCCCTAGCTATCGAAAATAGTAGTCTGATTTCGTACGAAGAGGTTCCCAACTATGGGTTGGAATCCCTTATTTTTGCTTCCCTTAAGATTCCCACAAATTGTAGCAGAATCCAGAAGACTGGTAACTCCTGAACCCTGGCTAAATGGACCCCTCCCCGTAGGGATGGCTCAAAGTCAAATTTGATGGTGCTTCAAAGGGAAATCCAGGGAGAGCTGGGGCAGGAGGTGTCATCAGAGACCACACAGGAAGCATAATCAAAGCATTCTCAAAAAATTTGGGGACCCAAACCAATAATTATGCAGAAGCTAGAGCCCTATGGAGGAGCATCATGGAAAGTAGAACCTTTCCCAAGCCAATCATCTTTGAAGGCGACTCATATGTGATTATTAGCCACATTACCAACAATAGCTCAGGGGGGAAGAACATTCAGAATATAATTCAGGAGTGCCAATTACTCCTCAACAACAACCCCCAAAGTCAGTTCAACCATGTTCTTAGGGAAGCCAACAAAGTGGCTGACATTCTCGCTAACAAAGTTGTTAATCAGTCAAACTTGATCATATGGGAAGAATACTTCCCTCAAGAAGTTATCTCCCAAGCGAATCAAGATGTGGAAAGTTGACTCTCTGTTAATCAAGATGATGCTGCTCGACAGAAAAGAACAAGAAATCCCAGTAACCTGAGAGGATGTTGGATAGACAGGTGGATTGTCTGGTGTATGTCCTTCAGCTGTATCTTTTTGTTTTGTGTCCCTTATCTTAAGGGTTGTCTTTCAAATATAAGATATGTTGTATGTGGTGGAATTGTATTTGGTAAGCCATTTTTTGGGTATTTCTAGTGGAGGCCTCAGGTGTCTCATTTTTCTATTGATGTAATAGGGACGGGACCCTTCAACCCGTAAAGCAATAAAATATTTTTTACCTACCAAAAGAAAAAATCTCTTATGGAAAATAAATGGGGGAACAAGATAATGGAACAAGAACAACATCAGGGAAGCTTTTATTATGTCTTTTTCAATAATTGGATGCTTATGGATTAACTAAATATGAAATCGGGATCCAAGTCGAACAAAAAAAATTTGCTTTAGAGGAGGGACGTTTTTCGTAGGACTGCCCAAACTATCGAACTTGTTTCGGCCATATCTCACTCATCCGGACTCGGATTGAGCTAAAATTTTGAGGGTAGATGCCTGAAAAACCCTAGAACGTCTCCACCAATTTTCATATCATTTGGAGCAACACAGATCCTAGCGCATCCCTATGTGTGAACGAGATTTTTGGTAAGCGAGACTATGCGAGGGTTTCATCCGGGTTGAGTGCAAGCAGCTCCAGAGGTTGGTTTTTAGGGCCTTCGGGCCCTAGCGGCCAATATTTTTGTGGTTTATGCTCAATATTTTAGCAGGAAATGTTGCAGGGGATCCAAGATGGGTTAGAAATTTATCTTTCAATAGATCATACTGTGAACTTGAGTGACAACGACTTCCAATTTGTCTGCACAAAAGAAAAGTGAAAACCATACCTTTCCACGACGTCTAGGGCAAGGATTAAAGAGATCACGAAACAAGTTTCAAGCGAGTTGATCAAAAAATGGCTCATATCTCAAGTGAATCTGGTGCTAAGGTGCACCCACAAAATAATTCTATTGTGAAAACCCCTATCAAGGGTAAGAATTTTGAAAACTTAGCCCCAAAAATGAATTTTAGGGATGCCCTCCATGGTGGACAGCCTCAGCCCAATGCTAATATCAATCTTAGGGCTTCCCATAAACCTCTAAGAATGCCTAATATTGATCCCAGGAAAATGGAGTCAGGATGTCTTAAAGCAGTTGATGGAACTCCTATTGTTAAGCTTGATATGGGTAACATTCAGGCTGGCATTGAAGATTTGGAAAAAAGAGGACTAATTTGTCGGTTCGTGGGTTTTCGTCCGAGCCTATCTCGCTTTCAAAGTCTGGGCTGCAAAAAGTCTGGAAAACTAAAGGTGAGTTACAAATCTCTATTTATCCAAATGGTTATTTTCTTGTTTTATTTGCTAATAATGAAGATAGAGAGAAAACTTTTCAAGGGGGTCCTTGGTTTTTTGGAAGGGCAGGGCTTTTCATGAAGCCCTGGCATACTAAATTTAAATCCGAAGAAGAGATGCCTTCTATAGCTCCCGTGTGGGTTAGACTCTTTGGCCTCCCTATTGAATTTTGGAATCCTACTATTTTTTCTTCAATTGGAAACTCTTTAGGAACTTTTATGATGACTGTTGATTGTACTCAAAATTTTGAACATATTATTTATGCTCGGATTTGTGTTTTAATGGATTTTGACAAACCCCTACCTAAAAATATCACATTACAATTTGGGGAAGACACTTGGGAGCAAGTAGTGGACTATGAGAACATTCCTTTTCATTGTAGAATTTGCCATGAATATGGTCATTTGGCCAGTGCTTGCCCAAATAAAATTCTTGATCAAAAGAAAGAAGATATAAACTCAGCAGGTTTCCAAATGCCTAAGAAGAAGAACACTCGAAAAAAACCAGTTATGAAGGATCAATCAAAGTCATCTGCTAATATGTTTGAAATCCTTTCCACAAATGATGTCCCAAGTGAGGAAGAGGAAATAATGGAAACATAAATCTTAGAAACACAATTTAAATATGAAGGGAAGAACTTGAAGACAAACCAACAAATCAAAGGTTTTCAACAAAACAAAAGGACAAAATATACGCAAGAAAAACAATCTTTTAAATGTCAAAACTTCAAATAATACGAGGTCCCAATATAGACTCCGTTGAACCCTCTAGTAAAATTTTGGTTGTGTACGAGCATTCTTCAAGGTTAGAAGCCATCTCAGATTCAATTGGAATAAGTCAAGAAACAGGGAAAAAAAACTGAAGATGGATTCTAATCAAAAAGTAGGTCGCAAGACCAATCAATATCATATGGTAAAAGAAGGTGAAAAGCTTGTAGAGGAAGGTAATATTAATGCCCTTCCCAAATTTTTTAGCCCTGGTATTAATGAAGATCATCACTTGGAATATTAGAGGACTCAAAGGGAGTCTTTCAAAACAAAATGAAATTAGAAGAATGATTGAGATAAATCATCCACATCTTGTTTTCCTTCAAGAAACAAAGATGTCAATGGAGGATATGGACTCAATTGCCAGTAAAATTTGGCCAGCTAGAAAAGTGGTTTCCCTCGGTTCCCAGGGGACTTATGGTGGCATTGCTTGTCTTTGGGACCCAAAAGAGGTAGTTATTCACCATATGGTTGGCAGTTGGGGTCTGTTGGCTATAGCTATTCAAAGTAGACATTCCAACCAAATTATGCTCTGCATTACTATTTATGCTCCGACTGCTTTGGAGGAAAAAAGAAGACAGTGGAAGGATATAACTCATATTATCTCTCATTTTCCTGAAGCTTGGATCTTGATCGGAGGAGATTTCAATACCATCCTCTCTCTGGATGAGAAAAGGGGGGAAATAGAAATTTGGACAAAAGCACCGACCTCATGAGCGAATATATTGCAAACCTCCATCTTGTGGACATCCAACCAGATAATGGCCTTATGACTTGGTCTAAGAGAAGGCAAGGCTTAGCTTGTATAATGGAGAGATTGGATAGGTTTTTGCTCTCTAAAAATTTCTTAATCCATGGTCACATTCCTAAAGTGAAGACTCTTAATAATGTTGGTTCGGATCATTGGCCAGTCATGGTGGAAATGTGGAAAACCAATGTGAGTTTCTCTCCTTTTTGTTTTCAATTAATGTGGCTTAGAGACATTTCCTTTAGACCTCATGTGCAACAATGGTGGAAGGAAGGTAAACCTAGGCATGGGACTAAGATGTTCTGTTTTGCCAAAATACTGCAATACATTAAATCCAAAATCAAGACTTGGAACTGGAAAGAGTTTGGGGATGTTCATAAAAAAACATGAAGTTATTGCTCATCTTGAAAATTTGAATAAGAAAATCCATTTAGATGGCCTCACAGAGAAGAGAAGTGCAGATGAAATTAAACTCACAACTCGGTTAGAGGAATGGGAAAAAAGAGAAGAAATCTTATGGAAGCAAAAATCTAGAATTCAATGGCTCAAAGAAGGAGATCGAAACACAAATTTCTTCCACAAATCTCTTCTAGCTCGAAGATCTCACAACTTTATTTCTTCCTTGAAATCAGATTCTGGAGATGTTGTTTATACTTGGGATGGCATGAACTCTATTGTTGTTGATTACTTTTCCAATATTTTTGCTGCTACTCCTCTTGACTCAGATTCTCAACAAAATGTTCTTCAAGCAATCCCTTCTCTTATCACTTCTGAGGAGAACTCTATTTTGACTGCTCCTATTACTATCAATGAGCTTCAATAGGTAGTTTTTAAAATGCAAAAAGGGAAAACCCCAGGTCCTGATGGTTTTCCCATTGAGTTCTACCAAGAGTTCGGGGATATCCTTCATGTTGATTTATTAGAGGTGGTGGAAGAAGCCAGGAAAGCCAAAGAAATTTTGAAGGTTATCAATAAAACTTATATTACTCTTGTTCCAAAATCTCAAGAGGTTGATCATATCTCAGCTTTTAGACCTATTGCTTTATGTAATGTTCTTCTCAAAATCATTACTAAAATCATGGCAGAAAGGTTGAAGCCTCTTTTGCATAAGATTATTTCCCCGAGCAAGGGGGTTATGTGGAAGGGCATCAAATAGTAGATGAGATAGTTCTTGCTCAGGAAGCCATCCATTCCATGGATATGCAAAAATCTCCTTCCATGTTCATTCGGTTAGACTTATCCAAAGCTTATGACAGAGTGGATTGGCACTTCCTTATCAAAGTTTTGAGGCAATTTGGTTTCTCTAAGGATTGGATGGATTGGATTATGGGATGTATCTCTTCAGTTTCCTACTTAGTTCTTATCAATGGCAAGCCTTCTCAGTCATTCCCAGCTTCCAGAGGTATTAGGCAAGGTGACCCGCTATCCCCTTATTTATTCATCATTCTTGTTGAATGCTTGGGTAGGACTATAACCAAAAAGAGGGAAAACAAAACCCTTGAGGGAGTTACCATTGCTCATGGAGCTAGACCTATCTCTCATCTTCAATTTGTGGATGACTCTACTCTTTTAGGTAAAGCTACAGTTAAGGAAGCTTCTAATATTAAGCAAATCATTAGCTATTTTTCTAAGGCTATTGGGCAGTTGATCAATGAAGACAAATCTAAAGTTATTTTCTTTCATTGCTCTGCTAGACAAGAATCCATGGTCTTGGATAAATTAAGATATAATAAGACCTCCCTTCCAATCACTTATTTAGGTATTCCCATAAATATTCAAAGGCAGAAAAATAAATATTGGAATTGGTTGTTGGACAAAGTCAAGAAGAAAATTGGAAAGTGGACCAACAGGTGGCTTTCTTCTAGGGGTAGAATCACCTTGGTAAAATCAGTCCTTCAAGCTATTCCTATTTATGTATCTTCCATGTTGAATATTCCAAAGGTTGTTCTTCGAGAACTGGATCAAATCAGTCATCATTTCCTTTGGAGTGGTACTAAGGAGAAAAGAAAATGGGCCTTGGTGAAATGGGACACTTTATGTCTTCCTAAGAATGAAGGGAGGTTAGGATTCCGGTCTTCTATTAATAACAACAAAGCTTTAGCTGCTAAATTATATTGGAGGATGTTGCATAACCCCAATGCTCTTTGGGCCAATAATCTCCGTGCTAAATATGCTGAGAACAAAAGTCCTGAAGACCTTGTTCGCTATCAACTTCCTACCAAAGGTTCTCCCATTTTAGCGAGTTCTTAAGACTGGTGAGGATTTGATAAAGAAAAATTTATTTTGGATCATTCATAATGGTCAACAGGTAAATTTTTGGATAGATTCTTGGGATGGTCACAAGCCTTTGATAACTCAGTTTCCCGATTGGAGGCCTTGGATGGAGGAGCTTCATCGAGCTAACTGGATAAAGGTGGCTAATTACTGTCGGTACCATACTGGTAATTCAAAGGTTGGTAGATATTGGATCCCTATTGAGGACTGGCCTATTCAAATCCTAGAAAGGCAAAGACAAGATATCCAAGGCATCCTTCATATGAGATCTCTCTCTTGGTCCCATGAAAAAGATTGTTTTGGATGGAACAACACTACTAAGGGTGAGTATTCAGTTGCTCAAGGTTATTTGACCTTATGCCATAATAATCCCAACCATTCTTCTGACATATTTTCTCAATTGTGGGCTCAAAAGATCTGGCCTAAGGTGAGGTTCTTTAATTGGCTTTTATTGCATCGTAGGGTGCTTACTGGTGAGCAACTTATGAAGCGTGGTTTTCATGGCCCTTTTAGATGTGAGATGTGTGAAGAGAATGTAGAAACTCTCAACCATATTTTTATTGAGTGTACTTTAGCCTCTGAGCTATGGAGGAGAATGGCCACTTTACTTGGCTTATAGTGGTCCAATTTTTTTACTTTTGAACAGCTTTGGAGGGATTGGCCTAATCAAGAGGGTGTTGATCATTTTATTAGGCAATTAGTTTGGATGGGTTCTACCATTCTTCTTTGGAATATTTGGATTGAAAGGAACAACCAAATTTTTAATCAAGATAGGAAGGATATTCACTATATTTGGCAAAATACCATAGCCAACTTAGTTGAATCAGTCCATCAACTCCTTAATCACCCCCAAAACTCCCACCAAAGATGGGATCAAGTGATGCAAATATTGAAGATTAAATCTTCTAAGGGCAACCAACTTAAAGGGAATGTGAGTATTAGTAAGATGGATAGGACAAGAAATTGGCAACCTCCTCCTAAGGATTTTGGAAAAGTCAATACTGATGGAGCCTCTAGAGGGAACCCTGGAAAAGCCGATGTGGGAGGAATTGGTAGACTTTCGGATGGCTCCCTGGTTTTTACTTTTGCTTGAGAATTTGGGTATTCTTTCCAATAACCTTGCTGAGGGGTATGGTATCCTCGGAGGCCTTCAGGAGGCTACTAAGGTTGGATGGGAAAAGGTGTTAGTTGAGTTCGACTCTCAACTTATGATTAATCTTTTGAAGACTCCTTCCAAGAATCATAAGGTTGATTGGAGAATAAAAAGAATTATTGAGAAGATTCAATTAATCCAGATGGGATTTTTGAAAGTTGATTACAATCATGTGGTCAGAGATCAAAACAAGAGTGTTGATGCTTTAGCTAATTGGGCTTTGGACAAAGGTGATCTTACTTGTTATGGCCACCCTCCTAGATGGTGGGCTTCACAAATTAGGGAAGCTCTTCTTTCTATCATTTCTTTGGATGGCTCCAGTTCTGAAGGTACCTAGTTTCTTCTTGCTTTTTTTGCTTCTCTTTGGTTCATTCAGGTTTTTTTTAGTTCCCTAGCTCACTCTTTTCTTTCTTTTGTTTCCTTTGTTGTTTCTTGCCTTAATAGTCTTCTGGTCTAGATAGGTCATTGTTATGTTCAATTTTTTTTCTTTTTTTGTTTAGTTTTTTAAGGTGTGTGTGTTCTTTGTGTTGTTTTTTGTTGTTCTTGTGTTTTTGTTGTTTTGTGTTTTTTTTTATGTTTTTTGTTATTGTTCTTGTGTTTTTGTCGTTCTTGTTCTTGTGTTTCTCTTTGTTTGTGTTAATTCGTGTTTTTTTGTGTGAGTGTTTTCTATGTTTTTTGTTTTTGTTTATTGTCTGTTGTTGGTTGTTTTTTATTTTTATTTTTATTTTATTTTTTTAATATTTTAGGTTTTGGTTGTGTTTATTTTTCATGTTTTTTTGGGTTATGTCTTTGTAGTGTTCTGTTGTTTTTGTCTTGTTTGTGTTTTGTTATGTGGTTCTTGTGTTTTTCTATGTGGTTCGTGTTGTGGTTTCTTTTATCTTATTGTGTGTGTGTTTGGTTGTGCTTTTGTTTTTGACACACTCAAGGAGCATGTTTTTTATTTTATTTTATTATTTTTGTTGTTATTTACTTATTTTTAAATTGGTTTTGTGTGTTTGTTTGCTCCTTGAGTATGTCAAAGGTGGTAGGCCAGGTCCGAGTCCTGGGCATTTTTGGTGGAATGGATACCCCTGCCTCCTTGGGTCTTACCCGAAAGTGGCATCCCTTTTGGGATGTTTTCCACAAATAAAAAAAAATAACAACATCAACAACAGAATCAGAGAATGAAGATAAAGACAAAAAGATAAAATATTGAAGGTAAAAATGACTTCATATCAAATAATGTAATACGAGGGGTGTTAGCGGGTATTACATTATTTGATACCATTGAGTACCATGAAGTATCATTGAGTACTATTGTAAATATTTAGATTAGAAAGTATGTGTCAAAGTGTAAAGACTGTTATATGTTATGTAATAGAGTGTGAAAGGTGTCAAGTATGCAAGTGTGAGGTGTGCAAGTAAAGAGTCGTAAGTGTTAGGTGCCAAGTGTGGAAGTGAAGAGTCATATATGTAACACCCTAAATTTGACCCATAATAATTTGTATTAAAGTCACAAATATTCAAAAATAAATTCAAACAACTTTTTAACCTATTGCCTCGATTTTTGCGCTTTCTTGGCGAGATCGGGTTAAACTGACGAGATCGTATGTATGATCTCTGCGATTGTATGTACGATCTTGTCCAAAATAGAAAAACTCAAATTGGCAAAATGATAAACCAGTTACAACATTTTTTGTCTTTCCCTATGCAACCATGTAGCAGTTACAAGATTGGATCCATCGATCAATCCCAGCTTGGAAGGAGTTGCAACCTATTCTATTTTTAGCCTATTTTTCCCTGCTAGGTCACCCTATTTAATCAGACATCCCTCCCCTTGAATTCCTCCTGACTCCGTGACATAATTTTTGTATTTAAATCATTGTAATTTTTGCATTAGTCCTAGTTATTTTTCTGTTTCCTGCAAGATCAGAGGATACGATCAGCGATCAGAGCATACAATCAGCCCTGTTCTGCGTACGATATTGTTGTTTGGTTATGAACTTACTTACAAATCACTTGGGGGTAATTCCAAGTTTTGGTTTGCATTTCTTAACCTCTCATTTGCATATTTATCATCTGATTTATCATTTCCCATTGCATATAATATTAGATTTAATCATTTTCATCCCTAGAGTTCACCAAAATTGCATTCACTTGCATATTTAATATAGCTTAAGGTATATACATGTTAGATATTTGTATTAATGTATTCAATAGATCATTCTTAATTTGATTTCTATCCAATAAAATCTGTAACATATCCTAGTTTTTTGTTTTTGCACTCTATTCATGAAACTGCAGGTTTCTACTATGATCGGATCTTCCAATCACTGATCGGATGGTATGATCACAGATCGTATGTACAATCTTGACCAGAAGCATACGATATTGCCCTGCTGCATACGATCTTATCTGCAACAAAAAAAATCAAAATCTTCATCAGACTTTCGGATACAGATCAGAGTTTCAAATCACTTTTTATTTAGTGCATTGTGCATTAAAACTATGTTTTCTGTTGTTTTCTATTTGCATATGAATCAAAATTGTATATAGGTTAGCATAGTTGCATATTGGCCAAACTAGGTGATTGTGAGAATTTAAAAGGAACACATCAAAAAAACTCCAAAACCTAGGCATGAAAACTACCAAGAAATATTTCTTGGTGAACCCTAAACAATTTGTTGAAAAATCACCAAAGAAGACACAAACTCAAGTGTCTCTCTTCGAGGTGTAGACCTATCATTCTCCCATTCCCCTTTGAGGTGCGGATCCATTAGCCTGAAGGAAAGGAGTGCAAGAATTTTAGAGCTACATTCTTTGGTGAACCCGACGTGAAAAACATAGACATCTTTCTGATTTATAAAACATAAAAAAACATAAAAATTACAAAAACCAAAAATCACACAAGGTCATTAGTCAAATTTGCACATTTTAAGTGAATTCCATAAATGTTAGACCACAACATTAGAAGAGTTGTACTCATAAACGTTAAGGCATTGTTATCTGCACAAGAAATTTCTCAAACAGTTGAAAACTCAAGTCTCCTATCCGAAGAAAAGTGGACTAAACTCTGAAGAATATTAGACATCATAAAATCCTACGAACCAAGACTTAATCAAATTATAATATTTGACTTAGCTATAATCCTGGATCCTAAAAACGCTTCTCGCCACTTTGATATTCAAAGGGCGTGTGAGGTGGTTGATGGATAAAAGAGAAAGTATCTCTTCAACTATTTACAACTTTTATGACTACCTTGAGAATGCTATAACAGTACATAGGTTCTTAGCACACGTAGAAGATCAAGAAATAGTCTTGGACAATAGGACAAGATTTTATAGAACTCCTAGGGCAGTACATTATCGTGAATATTGTCACAAAATTTACTTTTATGGTCAAGATCTTGAAGTTGATAATATCACCATAGCCCATTTTGTTAAGTTTTTGAAAGCCAAATTTCAGTTTGAGGAAGAACACTATATGTCACTAGAGGAACTTGAACCCATTAATGATATCTATAGACTCTTTCAGGAATACTAAGATATAATATTTAGGATATTATAATTTATGTTTTCTACTTTGTTTCAAAAACATAAAAAAAAAAAACATATTATACATTTACATATTTGCATATTTATTTAGGTATATATAACATATATACCCTAAAAATTTAAGCATATATATCTGCAAGATAAAAATCCTAAAACCAAATGCCTAAAGTTTTGAGAAACGGTAAACAAATAGAGACTGATGAACAAGACCAAGAAAATATTGATAATAGGGTACTCATTGAAGATTATGTACCTTCAAAATTTGAAGGTGATAATGGAGAAGATGAAATAGAAGATCCTAATAAACCTACATTAGATGAAAAAGGAAATGTTAAATTCGAGTCTCTTAGTCAATTTACCCAACTTATAAAAAACCACATAGAAGAGTTTAATCAAGCAGTACAAATTGATAATTTAGGAGAAGGTGATATGGAATTAGCCTTAGCAGTTGCTTTTCGGATACATACAAATCCATTATCATACATGAATTCAACATACCAAGATAATGATCAAGCAAGACCGTCTAATCAAAACATGATACCTATAAATCAAAATGTTCAAAAACCAATGGCACAATCATCCAAAATTGTTGTTAGAAACACCAAAACAAATCCTAAAAAATAAAAAACAACCATTCTCTTCCATCTTCTCTCAAGATCTTAATCAACAAATGCCAAACCAACAATAATCTAAAAAAGTACAAAATACCAATTATCAACATAAAGTTCAACAAAATCAACTTCATAACACTTTGCACAATAGTATTTCAATTGGAAACCCTTACACAACAACACCAACTTATCAAAGACACAACAACATGGTGCAACAAAATCAATTTGGTGGACAACCATAGGGCCTTGAAGACATAGTTAAACAATTAGCTTCAAGACTAGATCAAATAGATCCCTACCATCCCTCAAGTATTTATAGAGAGATGTGTAGCCAACCCTTGGATCCTATTGTGGTTGCCAAACCATACCCAAAACATTTTCCTATGTCTGTCCTCCCGATATATAAAGGAACCGAAGATCCTATTGAACATTTTCACATGTTTAGGACAACATGTCATGATATTTCTCATGATGACTTGTTATTGCTAAAAATATTCTCTAAAAGTCTCGAAGGTATGGCTCTAGAATGGTATTATCAACTACCTACAAATTATTTAAGGAACTTTGAAGAGACAACAGAGATGTTTGTCCACCAATTTAATGCCTATATAGAGAGGTATGTGACCATCAAGGATTTATACAATTTGAAACAACGTAAAGATGAGATTTTTGCTGAATTCTTGACTAAGTGGATACAACTCTTAGGAAAACTACATTTTGCATTACCTTATCGTGAAATGTTGAACATATTTATTGGTAATTTTCAAGAACAACTATCTTATGATATTTCTACTACTACAGTAACCTCCTTTTATCAAGCCATTGATCTAGCTAGGAGGGTAGAATATGCCCTAATTAAGAGAGGATAATTTAAGAAGAAATATGAGGATAAAACTTCCAAAAATCAATATAAAAATAAGCAAGTAGTGGGTGATGGAGTTACTGATAGCAGAAACAACTCAAATGTTAACCTTGCTAAAACTGTAAAGAAATTTATATTTAAAATCCTTGATAAGCCACCAAGAGAATTCACAAGATTAAATCAACCCTTAACTATGATTTTACCTCAATTATTGGAACAAGATTTGATACGGTTACCTAAGGTAATACAACCAGATACCACTGCAGCTGGATACAAGGCTGATTTACATTGTAATTTTCACCAAGTAGATGGACATTCTACAAATTCTTGTAAAAGGTTAAAGCATATGATACAAGATTTGATTGATAAAGGTAAAATAGAAGTACAATAATTTCCTGCAAATAATAATACCCAAAAACAAACAAATCAAAACCTAGATATTTTTCAACATCCCTTACCCGAGCATGGTAAAGAAGCAGTAAATTAATTAGAACATCATAATGTTCCTCCTCCAACTCAGTATGTGGGAACCATTAGCAAATTTTTGCCACAAAAAGATTTGCAAACCTTCTATGTACCTACTTTATCTGTAGTCATAGCTAGACCAATACAATATTTTCAATCTTCATATTCAGAAGATACTAAAAGTGACACAGAAAGTGAAACAGAAAGTGAACTAGACACTGTCTCAAATAGTTCTTAGTATGAATCAGATCGAGTTTGACCTTTTGAGTCAAAATCGATCTAATTACTCATATTTGATTCATATTCAAAACTATTTGAGGCAATGTCTAGTTCACTTCATATTTCACTTTCTGTGTCACTTTTAGTATCTTCTAAAGATGAAGATTGAAAATATTGTATTGGTCTAGTTGTGACTACAGATAAAGTAGGTACATAGGAGGTTTGCAAATCTTGTTGTGGCAAAAATTTTCTAATGGTTCCCACATATCAAGTTGGAGGAGGAACATTATGATGTTCTACTTGATTTATTGCTTCTTTACCATGCTTGGGTAAGGGATGTTGAAAAATATCTAGGTTTTGATTTGCATTTTGATTTTTTTGTTTTTGGGTATTATTTTAGGTATTATTGTTTGCAAGAAATTGTTGTACTTCCATTTTACCTTTATCAATCAAATATTGTATCATATACTTTAACCTTTTACAAGAATTTGTAGAATGTCCATCTACTTGGTGAAAATTACAATCTAAATCAGCCATATATCCAACTACAATGGTATCTGGTTGTCTTACCTCAGGTAACCGTATCAAACCTTGTTCCAATAATTGAGGTAAAATCATAGTTAAAGGTTGATTTAATCTTGTGAATTCTCTTAGTGTCTTATCAGGGAATTTCAATACAAATTTCCTTACAGTTTCAACAAGGTTAACATTTGAGTTGTTTATGCTATCGATAACTCCATCACCCACTACTTGCTTATTCTTATATTGATTTTTAGAAGTTTTATCCTCATATTTCTTCCTAAATTGTCCTCTCCTAATGAGGGCATATTTTATCCTCCTAGCTAGATCAATGGCTTGATCAAAGGAGGTTACTGTAGTAGTAGAAAGCTCATAAGATAGTTTTTCTTGCAAATTACCAATAAATATGTCCAACATTTCACAATGAGGTAATGCAAAATGTAGTTTGCCTAAGAGTTGTCTCCACTTAGTCAATAATTCAGCAAAACTCTCATCTTTACCTTGTTTCAAATTGTATAAATCTTTTATGGTCACATGCCTCTCTATATAGGCACTAAATTGGTGGAAAAACATTTATGTTGTCTCTTCAAAGTTCCTTAAATAATTTTTAGGTAGTTGATAATACCATTCTAGAGCCATACCTCTGATACTTCTAGAGAATATTTTTAGCAATAACAAGTCATCATGAGAAATATCATGACATGTTGTCCTAAACATGTGAAGATGTTCAATAGGATCTTTGGTTCTTTTATATATCGGGAGGACGACCATAGGAAAATGTTTAAGGTATGGTTGGGCAACCACAATAGGATCCAAGGGTTGGCTACACATCTCTTTATAACTATATGAGGGACGATAGAGATCTATTTGATCTAGTCTTGAAGCTAATTGTTTAGCTATGTCTTCAAGGCCCTATGGTTGTCCACCAAATTTATTTTGTTGCACCATGTTGTTGTGTCTTTGATAAGTTGGTGTTGTTGTGTAAGGGTTTCCAATTGAAATACTAGTGTGCAAAGTGTTATGAAGTTGATTTTGTTGAACTTTCTGTTGATGATTGGTATTTTGTACTTGTTTAGCTTTTTGTTGGTTTGACATTTGTTGATTAAGAGCTTGAGAGAAGATGGAAGAGAATGGTTGTTTTTGTTTTTTAGGATTTGTTTTGGTGTTGCTAACAACAATTTTGGATGATTGTGCCATTGGTTTTTGAACATTTTGATTTATAGGTATCATGTTTTGATTAGACAGTCCTGCTTGATCATTATCTTGGTCTGTTGAATTCATGTATGATAATGGATTTGTATGTACCCGAAGATCAACTGCTAAGGCTGATTCCATATCACCTTCTCCTAAATTATCAATTTGTACTGCTTGATTAAACTCTTCTATGTGGTTTTTTATAAGTTGGGTAAATTGACTAAGAGACTCGAATTTAACATTTCCTTTTTCATCTAATGTAGGTTTATTAGGATCTTCTATTTCATCTTCTCCATTATCACCTTCATCTTTTGAAGGTACATAATCTTCAATGAGCACCCTATTATCAATATTTTCTTGGTCTTGTTCATCAATCTCTATTTGTTTACCATTTCTCAAAACTTTAGGCATTTTGGTTTTAGGATTTTTATCCTGCAGATATATATGCTTAAATTTTTGGGGTATATATGTTATATATATACCTAAATAAATATGCAAATATGTAAATATATATTATGTTTTTTGTTTTTTTATGTTTTTGAAACAAAGCAGAAAACAGAAATTATAATATCCTATATATTATATCTTAGTCTTCCTAAAAGAGTCTATAGATATCATTAATGGGTTCAAGTTCCTCTAGTGACATATAGTGTTCTTCCTCAAACTGAAAGTTGGCTTTCAAAAATTTAACAAAATGGGCTATGGTGATAATATCAACTTCAAGATCTTAACCATAAAAGTAAATTTTGTGACTATATTCACAATAATGAACTGCCCTAGGAGTTCTATAAAATCTTGTCCTATTGTCCAAGACTATTTCTTGATCTTCTACGTGTGCTAAGAACCTATGTACTGTTATAGCATTCTCAAGGTAGTCATAAAAGGTGTAAATAGTTGAAGAGATGCTTGCTCTTTTATCTGTCAACCACCTCTCACATGCCCTTTGAATATCAAAGTAGCGAGAAGCGATTTCAGGATCCCGGATTCTAGCTAAGTCAAATATTATAATTTTATTAAGTCTTGGTTCGTAGGATTTTATGATGTCTAATCTTCTCCAGAGTTCAGTCCACTGTTCTTCGGATGGGAGACTTGAGTTTTCAACTATTTGAGAAATTTCTTGTGTGGATAACAATGCCTTAACATTTATGAGTACAACTCTTCTAATGTTGTGGTCTAACATTTATGGAATTCACTTAAAATGTGCAAATTTGACTAATGACCTTGTTTGATTTTTGGTTTTTGTTTTATTTTTATGTTTTTGTAATTTTTATGTTTTTTTATGTTTTATAAATCAAAAATATGTCTATGTTTTTCACGTCGGGTTCACCAAAGAATGTAGCTCTAAAATTATTGCACTTCTTTCCTTCAGGCTAATGTATCTGCACCTCGAAGGGGAATGGGAGAATGATAGGTCTACACCTCGAAGAGAGACACTTGAGTTCGTGTCTTCTTTGGTGATTTTTTGACGAATTGTTTAGGGTTCATCGGGAAACATTTCTTGGCAGTTTCCACACCTAAGTTTTAGATTTTGTTTGATGTGTTCCTTTTAAATTCTCACAATCACCTAGTTTGGCCAATATGCAACTATGCTAACCTATATACAATTTTGATTCATATGCAAATAGCAAACAACAAAAAAAAAAGTTTTAATGCACAATGCACTGCTTAAAAAGTGATTTGAAACTCTGACCTACATCCGGAAGTCTAATAAAGATTCTAATTTTTTCGTTGTAGATAAGATTGTATGCAGTAGGGAAAGATCATACGCTTCTGGTCAAGATTGTACGTATGTTCTATGATCGTACCGTCCGATCAATGATCGGAAGATCCGATCATAGTAGAAACCTGCAGTTTCATGAATAGAGTGCAAAAACAGAAAACTAGGATATGTTGCAGACTTTACTAGATAGAAATCAAATTAGGAATGATCTATTGAATACCTTAATACAAATATCTAACATGTATATGCCTTAAGATATATGAAATATGCAAGTGAATGCAATTTTGGTGAACTCTAGGGATGAAAATGATTAAATCTAATATTTTATGCAATGGGAAATGATAAATCAGATGATAAATATGCAAATGAGAGGTTAAGAAATGCAAACCAACACTTGGAATTGTCCCCAAGTGATTTGTAAGAAATATCATAAACAAACAACAAGATCGTACACAAAACAAGGCTAATCGTATCATCCGATCCTTGATTGTATCCTCCGATCGCTGATCGTATCATCCGATCCCTGATTGTATCCTCTGATCTTACAGGAAATAGAAAAATAACTAAGACTAATACAAAAATTACAGTGATTTGAATACAAAAATTATGTTGCAGAGTCAGGAGGAATTCGAGGGGAGGGATGCCTGATTAAATAGGGTGACCCAGCAAGGAAAAATAGGTTGAAAACAGAATAGGTTGCAACTCCTTCCAAGCTAGGACTGATCGACGGATTCGATCCCGTAACTGTCGCACGGTTGCACAGGTAAAGATAAAAAAACGTTGTAACTGGTTTGTCGTTTTGCCAATTTGAGTTTTTCTATTTTAGACAAGATTGTAAGTAGGATCGTAGAGATCATATGTACTATCATACGTACGAATCTCATCAGTTTAACCCGATCTCGTCAAGAAAGCATGAAAATCGAGGCACCAGGTTAAAAAGTTGTTTGCATTAATTTTTAAATATTTGTGACTTTAATGCAAATTATTATGGGTCAAATTTAGGGTGTTACAATATGAGATGTGTCAAGATAATAAAGTGAGAGGTTATGTAGTCATGAGAAGCTTTATCATAATGTGAGGCATGTGAAAGGTTGCATCTCCTGAGAGTTTGAGGAGAGCAATAATTTGGAGTATTGAAGAGCTTCTATGTAAAGTTATATACTAGAAACAAAGCTCCATGTTATGTAATCTTTTGAATGTAATCGAATATTATAGAGAAGTATTTTTGGTGTGCAATATTGTGAGCATTATTGTGTGTGATTATTTGATCCTAGAGAAATTTACCTATGAGATAATTAGGCATATTTGCCAACACACATCAAGGGGCACACAACCTATTCAAGGTTGTCAAAGCTAGTAAATGTACAACTCAAGTCAAATGATATAAACTTGATCAACTCAAGTCTTATTCCCTTGATTATTGTTAAATATGATGGAAACGATATTGCTTTATGGGCAATGGATCCTAAGAAAAGCAAGCGTTACTCAAATATTCATTACTCATGGCACCAAGTAGGCTTCAACACTCGATCAACGATGAGCCTGTCCATATTGGCTCCCAATAAAACTCTTTATATAGTAACAAAGTGTCATAACTCTAGTGGTGCCAACACCAATAATGTTGCCAACCTGACCTTAGTTTCAAGAGGTGCCAACAACAATGGACTCAATGCCAAGGTCAATTGCATAGTCCAAAATAGAGAGTGACTCTTGACACCATTGCCCAATTAAGTTTGGAATGCTAGCATCTACATAGGAAGTTCTCCCACTGTCTAACATCAATAGGAGGATCACAATTACTAGTAGCAAAGCTACAAGTAGATCTTGTTGCTAGTCAACTTGACCCCTACACTAAGACAAGAAGGTAAGCAAATAGTTTCATGGTGTTTGTTGAATTGGTTGTTGTATCAATTGGAAGAAGAACCATTTCACCTTGCAATCTGATTTGTAACTATGTTTTCATCGTTGTATATAAGCCCGATTGTAGCATAGTTAGACACTTTTGATGTTTATGTTCTTGTGTTTCTTTTAGTCTCTTTGTTTTCCTTTCTACTACGTTCACAAAAATTTAGTATTTAATATCCAATGCATGTTACAACCCAAACAACTGTGTAAGTCTATATCCAAAGTTTAAAGTTGTTGCTAATTTGGTTACGTAAGAGCTCTATATTACATATTTTATTTACATTTGCATTATGTATAAATAACGTTCATCCTCTTTTTGTCTAATACATTCTCAATTCTTTTATTAATAGTAGGTAGTGCCTTTTGTTGTACAACTCTAAAGCTTAACTCAAACCACTAGTTAATTTGAAAAGTGGTCCAATTCTAGGCCTTGCTCTCTGATTAGCTCTCATTTAAATACATTAAATTAAATTTTAATAATATAAGTATCATAATTAATTATGATTATACTTATATTCTAATTAAGTATCATAAATTAATTATGATTATACTGTTGATAATATTTCACCTACTTAACATTATTTATGACTTCTGAAATGATTGATATTAATATGATCAAAGATATCTTAATTATAACTTTTTCTATGTTTAAATTTAAAAAAAATAGAAATAAGAAGTATTTTAAAGCTCCACTGCTTAACGTGGCAACGAAAATAAATCCTTTGACCCTAAACATGGTCCGTATCAATTGTTATGATTCTTATATTTTTAAGGTCCATGGCAGCATTAATAGTAAATCCCTGTGTCCTTGGCATATAGTACATTTTTTACAATATATATCTCTTTACCTGGTACAATAACATAAGTGTACATAGAATAATATTCCCAACATTCGCATCAGTGTGATAATGGTGGGTCCACTGGATCGAAACATTCACCTAAATGTGATAGTGTTGGGTTCAACATATGTGAATTGTACCTTTGTTGGTTGTTTGATATGATGACAAGCGTTCACTGTTTAACAAAGAAAAAAGTTGATATGCACCCTTGTATGCTGGGAGAGGATTGATTGATTCATCTCATGCTATTTCTCATTATTCTTTCTTTATTGTATTCAATGAAATGGAATCCTTGCTATAAATTGTATCCGTCTCATCTGCATCGTAATAATGCAATACACAATAGTTCAGATTGAAACAGCTCAAAAGCATCAAAAGATACGACCCTCATTCTTTGAATAGCTGAGATAAGGAAACATTTCTTTCCAATGCCAATGCATGGTTTATGGTCCTGTAAGAGTAAAACATTCCATCGTCTGTCTTCAATTCTTTTAACGGAAGAAAGTACTGCTGCAATTTATTCTTTTTTGTGTAAAAGAGTTGCGGTTAGCTTATACCATAGTTAAGGCTTGGTCCCGTTCCCACTTTTCGTGCTGGAACCAGTTCGGTGAGGTTAAGTTTTGGTCTTTTGTTTTTAATTTGCAATTCTTTTGATATATCTTAAAATAAAAAATAAAAAATGTAAGTGTAACTTATAAATCTATAAAGTATAAAAATATACTTAAATTTTTAAAACTATGGATTGTTTTGAATTTTTCAAAGTTTTTTTTTCATCTATTTATTTTGTTCAGTGTGGGTGTATATATATTATATATATTAATTGTCCAAACTTTTCTGAACCGAACCCTCCTGAAAATCTACACCTCCAAACCTTTTTGGCCTGTTGAGCCGTACAATACCTGATAACAATGGCTAATACTACCTCCTCAACACGTACATCTATGATGACCGCTATTCAACAAATGGATGGCAATGGTTTTACTCTTCCCAGCCTCTGGATCTTGAGCTAGTTCCCTTCTAACTAAGCTGAAAACATAAGGAAAGAAACTAATCTAAATAATCAGAAAACAAATGTATCTAAGAGGAAAGGGTGCAAGAGAAAAAACATAGAATACGGTCAAAGCTGTAAGGAGGTTTCAGATTTGGTGCAATTAACGATTCCAGCAGTAAACGAATAACTTCAGCATTGTAAGATCTTCAATTAAACTGCAACACAACAAAAGAGAAGGACTAACAAGGGAAAGGAGGGCAGAGCCATTAATTTCATGCATCCATAAGACAAAAGGTCAGAGACATAGTTGAATCGGAATGCCCCACACACAACTCTTCATTGATTTGCAACTTTGAAGTGCCCAGTACAATCAATCTTACGCCGAAGAGTAGCTCTAGTATGCTTGAAGGCAAAAAAAAACCCTTACAATGAGTATGAAACTCTTATTTATACTTGAAAATGCAGCCAAAAATAGACTACATGCAATGTACCATAATGCAGCCAAAAATAGACTACATGCAATGTACCATGGTAAGCAGGGCATTGTCAAGGGGGGCTCTCCCCAGATGGGCTCTCTATTGAGCAGGGTGCTGTCGAGCAGGGCTCTTCCAAGCGAGGCTCTCCCGAGCAGGGCATTCTCAAGCAGCGCACTGTGAGTGGGGATTTCCAGGGCTCTTCCAAGCGAGGCTCTCCCGAGCAGGGCATTCTCAAGCAGCGCACTGTGAGTGGGGATTTCCAAGAGGGCTCTGCCACTTCCAAACACTTAGCCAATTCTTGTTGATTTTTGTCCTGCTCTGTCTTTTGCCTCAGGTGCGACGGATCTCCACTCAGAGCGTGATGGTAATAGCAAGCTACTACACTACCCATCAGTATATGGTGTCACCACCATTATAAAAGGAAGCACGATGTCCCACAAGTTGCCTTTTTTAATGATTTAAATTTTTTTTAAAGGTAGACATGGAAGAATGCTTTTCCTAAAGGTCGGCCAAACATTAATGTTTACATTAGCTATATGGTTGTAGTTTAGCAAGGACAGAATGGAAGATCTTTGAATGTCTAAAACAATGAAGATCTCATAACCACCATACTATGATTCTCGAATTGATGCTTAAATCGTCCAAATATTCTGAGTGCATAGATCTTGTTTGACCAAAATTAATTGCACATACAAACATTGTCAAATTATTCTCTGATAAGAACAAGATCAATGAATGTAGACCTCTATGCTCATTTTGCCAAAACTGTTACTTTATGTGAGAGAGAACGTTTTATTGCAAATAATTATATAAAGTCGAGATACCATGAATAACCATATGTCATAAAGGTTAAAATCATTTTACCATTACTAAATTATCAAGTCAAGAAACAATGTACTTTCAGCAGAAACCATTAACTGAAAGTCAGGGCAATCTGAAAGAAAGTCATAGTTAATGCTACATGATACAAATCATTTTGATAAAGATGAGGATAATAAGCAAATTTAGATCAAGAGGCTGTGAATTATCAATTATTAGACAAACATTTTGTCTGACAGTGGCTTAAGCACCAATATTTGAAAATGGCAGTAAAATTGATTGTAAAGCCAAAAATCTCTTTGATGCACAAGTTATGGAGCAAACTTGCCTGTTGAGGCTTTCATAACTTGCCTGCTTTGACTGTTATTAAATAAATGTAAGGCATAAGTAAAGCAAATTGTTCTATACTTTTGATTTACTGGCTCACTAGAGCTAAGATACAACAGAATATGACCAGGTAATAATTTTTCAAAATTATTAGATCCAGAATAAAACCCTTCCAGTACAACTTGTTCGTGTAGTACTTTCAATGCTTTCCTTTTATTAACAATGGCTTCAGCAAAACATCCAATACTGTACAGTCGAGGAGGGGGGGAGGACTGAATGATGAAGAATTTATGATGTCTTAATGCCTAGACACCACAGATCATAATTTTACAAAGGTGCAGACTCATCCTTTGCCTGCTTCAAAAGAAAAAAAATCCAAGGCTTTTCAGATGTGTTGACACAAATGCAAAACAGAAAAGCTCTAGCAGTGACCCCAGCAAAGCACCTGAGCCACTACTATTTAACACCCCAAGGTTTACTAAAAGGGAGATGATTTTGCCCAGCCTCAACTGCATTCCTCCATATCCGGTATCTAATACCTAGTTTATCATATGACACTGGTAAATTCCAAACGTTTGCCCCTTTAATCATCCTGTCCTGCTGACCAATCACTAATCTGAGATCTTCATTTAAAACCTGTTATAAGCAAATAAAAAGATATTGCATTAGAATCACTGGCAAATGCTTTTTAAGAAGCAAAATAAGAGCACAAATTATAAAAATGAGAAAATTCCAAAATCGAATGTGATAGAAATGAAAGGATTGTTAGGACTTACCTTATCAGCAAAGTGTCTCCACAGAAGATGCATGAAAGGGATATATTTTAATATAGGTGCAAAGTCGAGTGACATTCTATAAAGCAACCGAGTCTTTTGTCGAGAAGAAGGCATACAGACATGTAACTGGTGTAAATGTGTGGAACAACTCTGAGTGCTCTTGCCCTGTATTTGACCAGGTTTTGATATTCCAATTGTAGATAAGACCATGCAAGGTGGCGCAAACTGCATATCTATGGGATAAGGATCCCAATTACCTTCCAAACCAGCAACTGGCGACATAAACTTCACAAGACTGTACGAAGCAAAAACGACCAAAATTATTAGAATTCGGAATTTATATCCATAACAAATTTACCACTACCATATTACATCAGACTGTTGACTATATATTGGGCATTAGAACCAAATCAAAAGGTTCAAGATACTGATAGTTTCTTTCTCCAAGTTGCATCTCTGCCAACAACTCCACAAAATGCAAGTACTCACTTTGAAATGGATCTACCACTTTTGTATGGATAAATTCAGCATACTTTGGTATTTGCCCAACAAACTTTACTATTGTTTTTGTCTGTCTGTATTCACTGGCTAGAAAGAATTCAACAATCAGAAAATGCTGTGAATCCGATCCTTTGTTCGCTTGTGATGTATTTATCAGGGTGATGATTTTGTTATGGAATTTATTGATTGCATGGTAAACAGGTTGGATGCAATATCACCTTTTATGCTAAAAATTTTAAGTTTTAGAAAATGGAGAAGGTAATGACCAGATCTTCTAGAAAACATGAAAATGTTGCAATCATTTTTTTGTAGGCAATGTATCAAAAATTAGTGTACACAGAGAAGAGGAGAATCATTGGATATATACGTGTTTTTTTGGGGGGTTAAACAGTTTTTATATATGAAAAAGGGGATAAGGGAACTAAAGTAAAAGAGCTTACCAAGAAGTTCCTTTGGAGGCACTTTTGAAGAATGCAGAATGGCACAAAGACAGAAAAATTTTAAGGTTAGAGCTACTGAATGGACTTTAGTCACAAAATAGGAAAGTCATTCCAAAACATGCAGCATGGATTGTAGTGAGACGACAAGGATATCAACATCAACCACAATATTATACTTCACTGTTGTTTTTCATAAATGCTATACCGTCTGTTAATATTTTATTTATACTCTTCAAGACATTGATTTAAGAAGGAAAAAAATGGAGGGAACTTAATAGACCTCAAAGGTTAAGAACCATGGGCAAATCAATTTTCCAAGAACTTTGCAAATTCCTTCTAAAAGAGCTGTCTCTCCAAACTTTGACTGCCCCTTTCTGGCCCATACCAGAATGACTTGAACAGGGCAGTGAAGAATAACTTCTATAATTATTTGACAAAGGACATCTATGCTTGGGTGAGCAAAGCTTCCCCAACTCCACCACATTTGAACACAAGTTTGGAAATTTCATACTCAGAAGAAAAATGGGTGAAAAATGGCCAATCTATTTGAAATGCAAAGACACCCTCTAAATATAAAATTTTGGGTCAGCTTCTACTTCCTCATTGGCAATGAAGTCACATCTTTGCAGGATTGGTCTTAAAGATGCCTCTTACATTGTTTTTGCAAGTGAAGATATCCAATCAATCTCCAGAGATGTAGACCTGCCTGCTAGATCTGTTTAGACTTGGTTGAGGTCAGAATTGAGTATTCAGATATGTAGACCTGCAAGATCTATTCAGACTTGGTTGAGGTCAGAATTGAGTATTCAGATATGTAGACCTCGCTAGATCTGTTCATACTTGGTTGAGGTCAGAATTGAGTATTGTCTTTACTGACCCTCTTTCTTGGCATCATACCCTTCTTGGTGGCTGCTGGCCAACAAATGGTAGCAACATTTTTGTCTGGCCAGCAAGGCTAAACCTTCATTCTTATGGTAAAAGTGAAGTAAATATGTGCTCCAGGAGCATGCTTTCAACACCAACAAGGTTCTTTATTTAAGTAGGAGGGCGCCTTGCTTCTCCAAGCCAAACTGACTTGGATATGAAAGGACATTCAGCCTTTGGACACTGGATCCTAGGCTTAGGTGGTCTCTTTCATTGTCTACATAATGTGATTGTACAACCTATGTAACATTTTGCGAATGCTGGCAACATAAGCAGAATCTTTTTTGATATATTCCCATACCTCTGTTATACAATTCACTCGTTTTCCATATATGTCATCTTGTATTAGACTGCTTGAACCCATCTAAAATCCTTTAAGTTAATTCTCATCTCTCATAGGATTTGTTTCAAAAGAAATAGTAAAGAATCATTGTTAGACCATTATTATTATCCAGACTTACCATTTGAATATATAGCAGGTCTATATGCTCTTTATCATAAGGGAGCATTATTTGTTTTTATTCAGGTAGTATTCACAAGCAGAATCGATACATTAAGGATCTAGATTTAAAATAGTGAAACGTTCTGTCCTTGCAGAGTGCCACAGCTGTGTTGAACCCATGCCTTGCATTTGGGTCTAAAATTACGCACTCCGGCTAAAATGTACAGGTTGACATAGAAACTAGGCACCTAAGAACCTCACTTAAGGTCCCTCAGTTGAAACAAGGAGAAGAAAACTATATCAAATGCATAAGGCAAAGTAGTGTGCACAACAAGCAAGAGAACAATGAGTCCAGAAAGCATCTAGATATAGAATCCCAACCTATGAATATTTGCATGTGGGAACAACAAGAGTAACAAAATTAGTTTTTCAAGTACCTAAAGCAATTGTTGGAATTATAGGAGCATACTAGAAAATATAAATATGTAGTGTCCAGCAATGACCTCAAATAGTGTTTGGCATAGACCCATAACTGATTTGATTGTTGAACAATAAGTGCACATACGTCATATTCTGCTGCTTGGAATAAGTTGGTCACATAACAGTTATACAGTATACCAGACATGAGAAGGTACCCTATTTATTTTTGAAGTGGAATAATTCTCCAAGAATGCTTTCACATCTCTTGGCCATACTGGAAACTTGTTTGGCATGCAAGTTCAAGAAGCAGTAAGTGGATAATAAAACTCAAGAGTCTCTTATACCTAACATAAAAAGTATCGGAAGAATGAAATAATATGACATGGAGAGGTTCATCTTCTGACAAAATAACTCTCCAAGTTATAAAGCAATCCAACAATAAAAATTGCGATATGTGAATTACAAAATACACTACTAAAATTGCACTGAATAATATCAAGTACACTGCATAGACAGTTGATATGATGTTTTATAGCAAAAGTCATTACTTAACACCTAACAATTTTTCTATAACATGCATATATTAAAAAGAAAAAAAGAATAATCAATATAAATCTGTATTGGGTACTTAGTAGCACAGACCTGGGAACCTTCCAGCCTTTAGCAAAAGTTGTAGTGTGGGTGAATGGCGCATGAGCAAGATCCAAAAGGTTGTCCAGAAGAAGACCATGTTCAATAGGCAATTCCATGATAATCTGTACTAAAAATGAAAATAAAAAGCATACTGCTCAACATCATAAAAGGTCATCCACATGACATCTATGCATAGAAAAAATATACAATTACATAATATAAGACAGTAGAGTTTAAAATTTGAATGATAATTAAGTCAAGAAGCCTATCTACCTCTGCATGAATATTAAATCCAGATGGAGGTGTCAAAGATGGAAGAGGCGCATCAGGAATTGCATTGCCAGGCCAGACCCAGATCAAACCATCTTGTTCAACACATGGTAGGGATCTTATACGCACATTCAATAAAGTTGTAGATGGCATCTTCTCACATACACCATTAGTTGCATACTCCCAACCTGTATGCCACTCGATAAGGGCAGGGCTAGAATCATTCTAGTTAGATTCTCTCTCTTTCCCTCTCTGCTACTTCTATTCTCTAAGCATACAACAGTATTGTAATTTCACATGGAATGGTAATCCAAGATATATAGAACACTTTTTTTAGTTTAAGTCCTATAATGTTTGAATTGTAGCAACCTTCCATCAACAAATGTAATTGTTTCAAGAATTTTACAACCCACTCACCATGGTATGGGCATTGGATGCGGCCATCCTTAACTGAACCAAGGTGTAAAGGGCATGCCCTGTGTGCGCATGTATTCTGTACACAACCTGCTCTACCATCTTTTCCACGAAACATCACCCATGGCTCTTCAAAACAATCAAACGGAACCTGCAAAGAACCATGCATTCCATGTCTGTCATCAAAAACCTTATATATGTATCAATACTTAATGCACCAAGTTTCTCTTACAGTCCAAGCACATTACCATTGTATCATCCTTTATATCTGCAGAAAATGCAACTGGATACCAGAAGTTCTTTAGATTGGCAGAATATGGTTCGACCGGGCCAGATACATTTAGACGTTTTTTGCGAGGTTTTCTCTTTTCCAATCTCCTACCGTTGGGAGTGGCCACGGATACATCTGAAGCTTGCAGATAATCTTCGAACTGTTCGCTTTGTGGTGGAATATTATCCTTTAACAATTTGTCATTGACAAGGGCCTCCATTTCAGCCAACTTATCTAAGGCACATGCAACCCTCGCTTCTGATATGTGAACCTGAAATGAACCAGGTAAGCAAGTAAGATGTAAATGCACTTTTGTCCCTTCTCCTGCTAAACAAATAAACCAAATTCTGACATTCAAACAAGGAACCTGCTCATGTGCTTTTGTTAGATCATTTTGCAAGTCTGCTAATTCTCCTTTTAAGGTCTCCACAGACTTGTGATCACGGGCTAATGGATTCAAAACTTCTACAACCTGCAGACAAATTATGATATAAGGAAAGAACTATATTTCATAGACCACTATTTGTGATATTTGCAAATCAATATGTAATAAAACACACACACACAGGGCTTTGGCCTCTCTTTAAGAGGTCCAAGGTTCAAACCCCACTCAGTATGAGGGGATGGGGACTCCTCATAAAAACTTGTGTAAACTCATTGAAAAAAAACACAAACACACAGATATATATATATATATATATAAGCATACATTCCAGATACAATGAAGTGCCCTGTAGGCTATACACCACACATCCATGCATAAGAGTTATATGCATTCTTCTTATAATCAATTCCTCAAAAACAAACTCGAAAGAGACACAAATTCACTTATACCCTACCCAGAAGCTGAAGAGTTACAGTCTGCATACATAAACCAAAAACTGGCACACACTTCAAACAATGCGAGTTAGAAAAGGATACAGGTTTTAAGGGTATAATCAATTAAATAGAATTATGCAATGCTAGACCCTGTCTATCAAAAGCAACACTAAATGAAAACCAAACAATAAGAAGACTAAACAAAATATTATAAAGATAAACTTAAAGATAAAGGTGGTTTTTATGTTACAGCCAACCCACCATGTCTCTCGGGATTATGAGATCCTTTTTGTTGTATCAAGGGAAGCTTTTCACTTTATCTTACATGTTAGTTTATATGTGCACCTCTTTGGGCTTCAAGCGTTTGACCAAGCTCATGGGAAGTTAAGTTTTGCCAATCTGAGTTCAGGCTTGACCCCTTATCTTACCATAACCAAGATTGCCTGTCAGTAAAAAGAGTACTCAAAGAAGCAGACAAAATGAAACAAGACTGAAGAAGAACAAGAGAATGATGATGCAGCCTTTTGATCTGATTCTCTCATTAAGCCTCATTCCTGTATCTACGTGTTTCTTTTTCTAGCTGAAAACTTAAACCTGCCATTCAAAAATGTTTCTGTCACTTAGGTATGTTTCTAATAATAGTGGCTGAAGAGGAATTAACATTAAGTTTTAAATTTGATGATTGTTCAGTTAAGCTTCCAATGGGTGCTTAACATTGCCCATTAATACCATTCATCAGGCATCTCCTGTAACAGAAAATGGTATTGACCAATTGATAGATCAAACTCTGTTATCATGCATTTTTTTGTACCCAAAAGTTAACTCTGCCCAGGGGATGAGCGCAAAAGAACAGAATAGTCAGCAATGAGAATTTGAGAGTAGCAGCACCGGTTTAAGATAAAGGACTTATAACAAAGTTCCTTTTGGAAAAAAATAAAAATAAAATGAGGGAAAATGGAGAGAAGAAATGTAAAGAAGGCAAAAAATAGCAAGATGGTAAAAGAAAAGTTCCTTTTCTCAAATTGGGAAGCCAAGCCAGAACTTGAAATCTTGAATCGTTCTCCAAGTTAGTGTAACATGCAGTTCAGTAGAAAACTCAAAAGATTCAAAGCCTCTTCTCCAAGTCATTGATAAATAAAGTGCCTCGAACATCTCATGTGGTTGAATCCTATGTGGATGAAACAAAGACCATAATGGCTCCAAGAGTCATAGTTTTCCAAAGGCTTTTAATCTTGAAATTGAGCTTACAAATAGTTAACAATGGATTTATCCACAGTATGACTTGGAGAACATAATTGCATCAAATATTGCTTCCAAGAAAGCTCTCGAGAGCAGCCTTGCTCATTGCAGGAAGTATTTTGCATCCATTCATTCTGCTACAAAATTAAAAATGTTTTGCACCATGGAACCTTAGGATTACACAAATTGGCATGACTCAATTTACCATGTGCCTGGTCAGAAGTTCGAAAACCAAAGAGCAGCAAAGTTTGAACAGTATATAAGGTAAAATGAAAACTTCTCTTGGTATCACAAGAGGATTTTCATACACCAATTAGGTGTATTGTCTAGGATGGAACCTACACCTAATAGCAGTAGTTATTCTTACAACTGTGCCATAACCACTCTTTTGTTACGCTTGTCCAATTTGTTATCTAACAACTTTACATATGGTTTTACCCTTTACATTATTCCCCACTTATGAGATGTCATTTTTTTTGGTTACAAGTTTGATCTATAAAGTTCTTGAATTCATCCAAGCATTTCTTTGTAATCTTTTGTTTTTATTAACAGATGTAACAAATTATAAGTGGACGCCATAATCCTTTGACCTACAAATTCAAGCCAATTTTTATACTATTTATAACCTGAAACATAGGTAAATAAAACATTTATTCCTCAACAAATATATGCATATTTAAATATGGAACCATAATTGCAAAATATACACATATGATGGAAACAAAAAAATTGTAATAAGAATAAAATCTTGAGCTGATTATCCATAAAATATGTATTTAATCTCACTTGTCATTTGCAACACAAATTCTAGGTAATACCCATACCCCTTACTCTTTTTGACCATCAATACATAACTATGCAAGTAGAAAATATAATACCACATAGTTCTACTTGTGTACTTGTTTGTAGGTGGAAAAGTGATGGGGCATCAGCTTCATTTAATTCACATGTCCAACAAAATCTTTGTTTCAAAAAAAACTCTTCAAGGGAGCTCACCTATCACTTTGCTGCATACTTTGTGTAAGTTAGTTCCTTTTTTTTTTTTGGTAGGTAAAAGGTGAGGGTTTTGAAAGGTTCCGACAACCTTGTACATAGAGCTCCAAAAGGAGTCAGCCAATCGCCAAAACTTACAATCTTCAATCTAGCACAAAGGCAGGCTCAACAAAAAAGCTATCGGAAGAAAAAATAATCAAACTTACATTCCCGTCCAATGGCAGCACAACAATTTGAACACAAAATCAAAATCAAAATTATCCTCATCCCGCCTAGCGGGGACCAACCGACCAACAGTGCCATCAAACCCTGACAACCAGGACTCAGGGTATCAACAATTCATCTCCGAGGGATAAAAAACTTCCATAGAAACGAAAAATGTCCTTCCCTGAGAACACCACTGGGACCTGAGCGCAGAAGAAGGATTTGAACTTTGGATCACCCACTCAACCAACTCAATAGAAACCAACCGTCGAAAATGGAGATCTGCAACATATTGCCCTAGCGACAGTAAAACCCTCCATCTCAAAAATCTGTGAAGACTAAAACCCCACAGATCCTGTTGTATTCCAACCATCCTCCGAACTCTAGAGAACAACTCATACCAAACCTCCATCTCAGAACAAAAATAGGGGCCAGGGGCCATTGTGTAAGTTAGTTCTTATTGTTGTCATAAAGACCTTTTCATGCTAGCCAATTCATGTAAGTAGGTAGGGCAAATTCATGCAAGTAGGTAGGGCATTTGATTAGGATTGATATTGTTCTTACAATACCAACTTTTTCATGTTTTTTATTTTGTCACCACTCCAAAAGTTCAATAATGCATTCAATATATTTATTAAAAAATTTAAAATAATGATTTTACTTTGGATGTTTAATTCTAATTTTTGTAATCATTTCTATATTCCATCTCTGTGGATATCCCACTCATTTAATTGGTTATTTTTTTTCAACTACACACACTTTAGTCTCCATTTTTTGTGACAAAAAAAGTCCCTTACCATGATTTATTGATTAATCACTCTTATAACAACAAGGTCTGCTTGACATGGGTCGAATGTGAAGAATCAAATTTGAATCAGTCTCCTATAAAACACTCAAGTTGTCCATTATTGGACAATAAAACTTTCCAAATATACTAATATTGTATAATGTTCTGGATGTGTGACGTAACCCAAATTATGATTTTGTTTGTCAAATATATATAAAAGGAATCTCATATGGCAATATACACATGATCATGTTATGTGAATATGTGAATGCCATTGCATGAGTTATACTTCATTTAACTAGGGATAAAAAAATTATTGTTTGAGGCGCATTTGAACCCCTATGTCACAAAGATCTATGTTATATCAAAATTCAATTGACACAGTCCAAAAAAATAAAAATAAACTTCATGCAGGTTCATTAAATCAAGACACAAAGGATGTGATATCTATTATCAATGATGCCCCAACCAAGAAACTCTTCAACCCAAAGTAAAACAATTTCTTATTAAATTATAGTTTAAAATGATCCTTGGGTGTCTTTTGAATCATATCCAAATATTCTTGAATGCAGGGTTGCAAACGTATATGTTATAATAAATCATTTATCAACGATAAGGAAATGATTTGTATATTCGAGTAAACAAATTTGACCACAATTACAAGGTTTTGTGGGACCTGACCCACATCGGATGGTCCAAACCCTTTTTTCAACAGCCACTAAAGAAATGTGGCTTCGTTATACTACCAGCCCCATTGCCATGGATTTACAAACAAAGATTGTTGCTGTTGACAATGATCTCACAACCATTGCAGACTTACCAGTTGTTGGGTGCCTAGCAAGGGTAAAAGTAGTTTGAAACATGGCCCACTTCAGCATTCAAGGATATGCAGCTGTTTCGAACTTACACATTAATGGTAGTAAATATTGAACTACGAAATCTGAGATTTTCTGCATCTTTCCATATTTTAATATTTTCACGGATATTTTATTTGTTCTTTATATATACAACAATATGGATTCATATTATTTCTGTACAGAACCAAATCATTTTGAAAAAGCCAAACGGCCAAACCTAGTAACTATTAGTTTGAGAACTCATAAGAATTACAGAATGAAAGGAATGGAAATAAATAGGACATGATTACCTAAAGATTGGTAGACACGATTGTCATATAAAACTTTATTATGCCCTTTGACTTTTTGAACAAGGAGTTCAAACCAATGATCAGCTTCCATGAAGTGATTATGTGATAGGCAAAAAATAATGATTATCGATTATATTCCTTTCAAAATTCAACTGGACCATCTAAATTCAATTTTCTATAAGGGAATGGTTTGGTTTATTGGCCATTAACATAACACAATAAAAACCAGGTTTCATTTCTACTGAATTTGTCATTTCTATGGAGCACCCCAAAGATATTTGCCAATTTGATTACTTTAATGATAGCATAGCTAGCCAACAAGAACTGTTAATATTGACACAACTTACAACTATCCTAACAAACTACATAAACTAAAAGGGCAACCAAAGGACAGTAACACTTCATACAAACTAAAAAATAAGTGTATTTTTTCACTATAAAAATGTTAATTCAAGAACAGATCTGTAGTCAGTTATATACAAGGTTGTAAGGCAAGGAAACTGAAGAATAAAGAGAGAACTTATATCATTCTCACTAGAATTCTCATTGTATTTTTTACAAACTAAAAAATTGAAGTCAAATGACTAATAAATAAGAATATATGTATAAGGGCATTTGACAAACACCAAATCAAACAAATATTTAAAGAAATCAATTCATGTTTCTACTAAAAAAATGAAAACCTTATCATGAAGCAACTTGATGGTAAGCACATCTTGACGAGCCCTCCAATCACAATATTGAATATCATGTCGTGCTACTTCCAGTGCTTGATAGACATCAAAACATCTTCCCCTCCAAGGAGGAGTCCTGCCTCGAGGATCCTCAACATTAAACAAGTGGCTCCATCCATTCCTTCTTTCAGATGACTCATCTCCAATAATAGCTACAACTTGAAGAAGTCCTGTTCCACTCTAAATAAAGACAGTACAGTAAGAATATGGGGAACAAAAGCTGTTGGAAAAGCTTATTTGCATGCAAAAATATATTGCCATGTCTTTACCAAGAACAAAGCGCATGGAAACATAGAAAGATCAGCTAGAATTAGTAACATAGCCACATTTTGTTGAGCAAAATGAAATATTGCATTTCAGGATAGTATACTTAATGTGTAAGTGTGAATTGGTTAGTAAATCTATGAACCGGCATGTCAAATTTGTTCAATATTCTTGAAGGAAATTTTTATGAATCAGACTAATATTTCCTGCAAGCATGCAAGCAACAGACTGTAATCCATCTAGTGAATGAAAATTTGATATTAACTAAATGTCATGAAATATGTCTGTAATTATATTAAAGTAATAACCAGATATAGAGCGTTCTACAGTGAGATCTCAACATCAGCTATTAAACAATATCAAATATTGTGGTAACCCAAAAACTCATATCTATGAGACAAAATAAAACAAGAAATGCAGATATAAACAAAAGAAAAAGGAACCACTGTAATATTTTCACATTTTAATGGAAGGTTATCTACTTTCATATCCAGGCTAGCTCAGTAGCCTTCTGTTACATATTACCCTTGGAAGAGGATACACGCACATGACTTGCCACCAGGCCTAGCTGGATTGGGATACGAAAGACATAAAACCTACCATTTGACAGGCAACATCATTTGATGTTCATTAGTACCCTCTTATTAGGACTCAGACTCATTAATTTTGAGACTCCCACTGACTTCATTATTTCGTTCTCCCCAAAATAAGTCTTGGGAGTACCAAAGTTGCTTTCCATGTAGGTATATAAGAAACTACAGTGGTAAGGCAGTTGCCTAAGAGTAAAATACATGTGACAAAAGATCTGTATGATCAAATGAGACACACTTCACCAATTGCTCCAAGATTGAACAGAAACGTGGAGAGTGAATGGCCCCCAAGCTCAATGGCTCTACTGTACTGCCAACTCATGTGGAGATGGAGCACCTCCTTTAAACAAAGTATTATTGGCAGGTTAGTTTATCATCAAATTTTGACAGTCAAGGCATTCAAGGGCTGCTATTTCAGCTTCTTTGTGTGCATTGTATGGTAGAGAGGAAGCAATTGGGCATGTTTGTGAAGGTGTACCATAGCCAGGATTCTTTGGGCTTGGCTTTAGGCAGGAGTCAACTTCCTTTTTCCTACCTCATGCTCATGGAGAGGTCTGCTATTAGGGGACATTTGGATGATCAGCAACAATTGTACATATGTATGGCATTCAGTATGATTGGTTGCTTTTAGCTTCCTGTGAAAAATCAGATGCAAGTCAACTTTCAAAAATATATCTTCCTGCTCACCATTGGGAAATTAAAACTTTTTAGACAGGATTTGGCCATGCTTGTCAAAGCTTACTTGTTTGGTTTCAAAAATATGTCGATTCCTTGTTGACTGGGGCTGAGGCTCAGATAGTATCTATCTTTATTTTCATGGGAAATGATTTCCCTGGGGTGCATCAACCTCTTCCCATTATGAGTTGAAGGTTGTTATGATTAACTGCTGATGTTGATATGTGTGATGATGTCTTGCCCATGGTTCTGTAATACCATGGTTTACCACTCCTAGGTAATTAGGGTTTTCAATGGTGGTACTTTGGAGACAACTATCAAGAGCAAAAATTATAGTTCATATTTATATACGTGATGCATCATGTATCTCAAGCACTAAACACCAGACATATGTGAAGCAATATACTTTACCTTTTCTAAAACTTTTGGATCATCTGTGCTCAATTTTTCTCAGCCCACCACAGCATGTGTATTTATTTATGTAAAATTATAAAATACCTACATGATATAGTCCAAACCTCATTTTTAACATAATTCTGAAGATAAGACCCAAAACATTAAAAAAAAAATTACAGTCAATCCAGAATCTTCAACATTTAGATCATCATTTCTTCTTACATCTGGCATGCATTAAGTTTACACTAATTCTTTTACTTTAGTTTAGCTGATATGTGTAGTAGTTTTTAGTTACTACAGTGCATTGTAACCGCTCTTTTCAATGAGTCCCACTGGCCTATTTTGGCCATCGTGGAAATTAATCTCATCTGTCTACATTGTTCATTTGTGTTTTATGTCATTGAATAAGAAGTTGAAGAGTGACATAAAGGAAGCATATCAAAAAGAAGAGGAGCTGTGGTGGACCCCATTTTGGTTTGGGACCTTGTTGTCAACAACTTTTTCCTCAAAGAGTTTGTAAATTTCCAGTTCAAGGACTCGTGAAAATTGCCCAATAACTGTTTCACAAAAAGCACAGAAAAGAGAGTAGTTGGAATTTCTATGCACATTGCAAAAAGAAAGCAAAGAGTGAAAAAATATTGAATATGGTAACAACAAATGAACCAGGAACCCTGCTGGTGTTTTATCTAAAGAAAGGAGGAGAAGATATGACTCCTAATACAATGATAATAAAGGAAAGTTGACAGATTGAGAAAGGAAGGTCTATCAACAAAAATGAAGACAAGCTCAACAATGAAAAAATCATCAACAAAGAGGATAGATTTGGCAGTGATAGAACTTATCAAGAAGGAAAGAGGAGTAGAATAGGCTGATGAATGAGCTAGGCTTGACATTGAAGACATAGATAGGCTCAATGGTGAAGGTGAGGGAAGAACCAAAGTTGAGAAAGCCAATGTCCCAAGCAGCAACATAGAGACTGAAACTACACCTTTTTGCCTCAGAAATTGTGGAGTGGAGACCAAGATTGATGATGGCAATGAGGAACTAGAATGGGTATAAACCAACTAATTCTACTGAAGAAGACAGGAATTGCATTTAGAAGATGAAGAGAAGCTAGGCATAGCTAAATGAATCAAAGAAGGGGGCTCCATATACCACTTAGATTAACAAGCCAGCCATGAAGATCACTGAGACAACCCACAGTTATGGAGATTCATACCATATGTAGATAGGAAAAAATTGATAATGTTTATAGAAGAGGATGATCAAGATACCGTCCAACATTTCGCATTACAATTTGGACTTCTAATGGTCACAAAGATATCAGGTATTGATATGGGGTCATTTCTAGAAATCTTAAGAATTGTTGATTAGTATATGGAGGAAGATAATAAAGTTGGATATGTGGATCAAGTTGAGAAAGAATTTTGAAAAACAATTTAAGCTGTTACCGGAGGATAATAAGATAGTTGATGAGATTTTTGACACATAGCAAGGGACAAGTGACTCCGTCCAAGCATATAGTAGACAAATGAAGCTGACCCCAAATTGGAAATCCTTCGATAGATGGATTGAAGAAAAGGTGGTTTACTAAAGGGCTAAGGCCAAAGTTTAGAACAAAGATGAAGATAGCACCATCAATGACACACAATAAAGTGCATGATTGGGCAATGAAACTCAAAAGTAACAAGGCAAACATTGGAAGAAAGCACTATCAACCAATTCTAACAATGATGGAGATAACCCAATGAACCAACATAAATAATTGCTCTTAGAAAGGCCATCTGAGAATGTTCAAGAAAATAAAGGCCAGAAGCAAGAAAAGGAAGAAGAAACTGTGGTGCACCAAGTGTTGCATGGAAGGTCATACAACAGGAATTGTATCAATATTTTGAAAGTTGTGATAATACCAATCATTCTGTCAAAGGTTGTAGATAAACCTGATGAATAAAACGGATCAGCAAGTGCTAGCAATAAAAATATCACCTACTAAAGAAACCACAGTAGTGAATTTGGAAATATACAGCACAAATGACAACAAAACACCAGAACCCATAAGGAGAAGGCAATCAACAGATTAAATGAGATGCCACTGTTCATACCAGAGTACAACGTCAAGCATGAGCAAATTGGATCATTTCATGAGGGGCTGGCCCAGTAAGCAAAATTTCAACACATAAATAATGTGTCAATGGTTCAGTCACAATAATACTAACTACCTTAAGCATTGAGTGACCGATGTGAATATGATCAGGACAGAATCAACCACAATGATTGTGACAAGAGCACAAACAAAGAAAGTGGGTTATCCGTACTTTGTTGTATCACACACACACACATGCATGCACATGCACACACACAGAATTTTTAATCAGGTAAATTCAGGTTGAAATGGACTCTATCTGCCATTTATAACCAACGTTGGATGCCAGAGAAGAAATTCAAAAAGATTATGGCGTATAAGGTCCACGCAGAGATACCAGTCCTTCACGAGAACCAATGCGATAGTTGGACAGGTCTATGGCAAGGCAAATAGCTGACACAGGAGACACAATAGAGATCAAAGAGCTTCTAAATTTTGCCTGATATGTCCCCGCAGTAAAATTATATCAGCAGCATGCACTCACTGGAATACACACAGCAGAATGTACAGACTGAAGAGCAAATGGGAGAAGATATCTGCCAAAACTGATGATATACACTCTTCATTAGTGAGGTATAAATAGATTTACAAAGATGAGGTTGAAGGGTTGCAAACTGTCCTTGAACTAGATATGCATAGACACCTCAATTAGTTTGACTCACATATAGTTAGTGGCCTGTACATATGCATGGACACCTCGTCCACTCTAACTTAGATGAAGTGTACATGCAAACTAGGAGTCTAGTTACTGACTGAGATAATTACAAGGAAGAAGGAAAAATTACAATAAATGAGGAGATAATTAAAAATAGATCACATCATTTCCTCCCTGCTTGGTGGAAGTTGTCCCCAACTTCTACAAGTAAGGAATCCAAACATCGAGAAAGATATTATCCACCAAAGGTTGCTGAAAATTGGGAATTGGATCTTCAAGATGAGTGATAGAAATGTCCTCCTCCAAGTGACATGGTTGTGAGACCTATGCTTGTCCAATTGAAGCCAAACATGGTGGCGAACTTGGAAAAAAAAAGGTACTTGAAATCTGTCATGAAGTGCCTTGAATGTAAGCTGTGGATGCTGAAGAATGACTTGAACTTTGGCATGAAGCTATGCCAGATTCTGTACAAAAGAAAAAGCTTTGTCTTACTCCTTTTGTTCATGGCTGGACTGTGGAGCTGGAAGAGCTACTGGAGAGGCCAAGGGTTGAAAGCCATCACAGAGTGGATGTCCTCCCTGCTTAAGAACCACATCAATGGCATATTGAGAAGCATTTGTCTCAAGGATGAACAGTTGTTGTAGGTGAGGGGGATCAAGCATAGAAGCAATGCAACAAGCATCTTCTCAAATGGTACAAAGAGCAAGAAATTTGTGCAAATTGACTTGTTTCATTGCAGGTCTACCAAAAAGCAAAGGACTAACAAAAGAAGTGAATTTATACACTTTACCATCCTTGTGCAATAGGTAGGTCTTGTGAAACCCATCAAAAACAGCCATATAATCATATTGATTATAGTTCTCTACGTAGAAAACTTAAACAATCCAAGGAAGCGACATGGCATACCATGTCTTGGAATAGCTCAATGGAAAATGTCATAGAATGTCGACGAGTGACAAGAGTAGGATGTCCTTCCTTCTTGACCCATCCCAACGTGTATGGGCATGGATGCTCTGTAGTTGGCAAATGACATTATCCACCTATTTTAGTGAAATCAGGTTCTTTTGATTGCCATCATCAAGGATTAGCTCCATCAATATGTCCTTGATTGGACAATTTTGTGTGAACAAAGCTTCCTGAATTTTTGCATCATAATTATTGACCATGAGAATGAGTTGAGGATTTGAAGTGTTGGGATTGGTTATCTCAATCACTGAACCCCCGTGCTGCAGGTACGACTGTGGCTACAGCTGCAATTGTGATTGCAACTGTGACTCAACTAGAAGGGCCTTGGCCTTCTTGGATTGCAAGACATGGCATTCTTGGGTAGAATGTCTGACATGCTTACGATAAGCACAAAAATTCTTCTTCCCATTGCCAAAACCCCTAATGGAACCCCTTTGAGAAGAATTTTCATTCTTCGAAAACGTGGTAGGGTTTAAGAAGACAGTTGGGGTAGAAGTGCTCTTTTCATAAGAAGCAACAAAATCATTGGTGTTCTTTTTTGCTGCCTATCTTCCACATGTAGAGCAAGCTGGTGACCATGCTCTAAAGAAGTAATGGTGATAAGCTTTGTCTCCTTTCAAAGATGAGAAAATAATGCATAGACAATTTTAATGTGAAGGACATCATCAAGTTCAACCACGTCCAACTTGATAGAGAGTTGATTGAACTCTCCAATGTACTGCTTGATTGATTGGCCAAATTTTTTATGAAGATGAAGCCAACCAGCCAATAACTCCTCTATATATCCAAGGGGATAAAAGCACGTCCGAAAAGTGGCTTGGAACTCTTTCCACATAGCAATTTCTGGTTGCTTTGTTGCTTCTAGAAACTTGATGTGGGGTTGTCATCAAGTGAGGGCTTGATCATCCATTTATGGATTTCATCCACCATGATATTTTGTGCCCCTGTGAGCTGGAGTTGTGTCTTGAAATATGCCTCTAGACTGCAAATCCAAGCCCCATCAATTGTGCCATCAAAATGAGGAATGGAGATCTTGGTGTCCAACTTGAAGGCAGGTTGGGCAATTGAGACAGCTGAAGAGGGAGAACTGATGGATTGTTGTTCCATGAGAAGTTAGGAAATACTTGTCATTTGATCCATGAGTTTCAGCTGAAACTCCTTTTGTTGTTGTTGTTGATCGTTCAACTCTTGGGTCAAAAACTGTATTACATCATAGTTAGGTAAAGAGCTGCCTGAACTAGCCATCTCAATATTTATTTTAGCAGAAAAAGCAAAGGCTACTAAAAGTCAGTAATTAGAAGGAAACAGATGGAAAAGACTCCTAAAAAGCAGAAAAGAGAAGGCTGGTTTGCAAGGGTTTGGGGGGGCGAATTGGAACAGAAAGCAGCCTAGAGCAGCAAATGCAGAAGCAGCAAACTGAACAGCAGGGCAGGGTGTTGCAACTAATCTGAACTTGAGGATGAGCAAACTCGGCAAGGATGAATCTCAAGGAAGCAAGGATGTATTGACCTCAACAAAACTCTAACATTAAACAATATGTCCATGCATTAAAATTGTAACAGCAGCATGCACTCACTCAAATACAAACAGCAGAAGGAGCAGACTGAAGAGCAAATGGGAGAAGATATCTGCCAATACTAATGATGTACACTCTTCATTAGTGAGGTATAAATAGATTTACAAAGATGAGGTTGAAAGATTGCGAAAAGTCCTTGAACTAGGCATGCATGGACACCTTAACTAATCCGACTTACATGCAATTAGTGACCTATACATATGCATGGACACCTCATTCAATCCAACTGAGATGAAGTAGGCATGCAAACTAGGACTCTAGTTACTAACTGAGATAATTACAAGGAATAAGGAGATAATTAAAGATAAATCTCATCATTGCCACAAATCACATACAATCCTCAAGTAGTCACAAATGCCTATGGATGCTTGTTTGGACTAGAGCAAGGCAAATCACTGACACAACATTCACAAAAGGATCAAAAAGCTTCTAAGTGTTTCCCCTAGGTTGCATACAATCCTCAGGTAGTCACCAGCGCCATCCATGAGGTAACTTTTTTCTTCTACAACATTATCGTTGAGGAAATACAAGACATGAGACAGACAATTGTGTAGAGGCACTTTGAGACCACTGATTCTTGAGATGTCCAGTTGAAGACTTCTTCAAATAGAACTCAGAACTTTACCTCTGAAAGTTTGAGGAATGAAGCATGAGATCTTTTAAAGGTTAAGACATCTCGAAGGTGTGCCTTCATTCCCTAAGATGACTTGCTAAAGTAGATTGACGACATATTGAGACATGAGTTGTTGAGTAAAGGCGTTGAAATGTTGTTTTTTTAATGTTTAAAAAAATGTGAGGGCATTGAGATGTAATTGTTTGAGAGCACGAGACATCTAAGAAAGGACAAGGCGAAATGTTGCAAAGATCTTTGTGTCGGAGTTGTAGATTTGAGGGTGCCATTGTTGCATGGTGAAAGGATATGGCGGTTGAAGTTTGATAACATTGCCCTTATTTCTTTTCCAAACCTAAACTCACTCTCCCTGCAAGTCGTTAGATTGTTTAAATCAACAGTGGAGTTTTATTTTTAAAGAGTGACGTTATTTGATATTAAAAAGGGGGTGCCATCCACCTAAAGATTGAGTGTCTTGTTTGGAGGAAAAAGGTGTTGTTTTAAAGCTTTTTAAAAAGGAAGAGTGTTTTCTTTTGTCCCACATGCATAGTGGGCAAGCAGTTTAGTGCCCTAGGTGAAATTGTCGCCTCCTTTTGAATGAAGTCAAAAGCACTTGGAGCTTATTGTATATTTATTCTTTGAAAGTCATATATATGGTATAATTTAAAAATGAATAAATACAAGCTTTAACACACATGCATGCATGGTATATTTTGGCTGGTAGTAGATCTTTTTTTAAAACGTTTGGAGGCATATATATTGTTTTCATGAGTATAGGGGTATTTATACTCATCAAAAGGCTCTTTTCGAGCTTGATCTAATGAGCATATTATTTTTCAGCTTTTTGATGATTTGGTATGCCTAACATCACAAAGAACTTATTATCTATGAATCAACTTCTTGATCAAAATTTGAAAATTGAATTTGATAGAACACGTGACAAGAAACTTTTTATCACTTGAGACAAATCCATAGATTCAAGTCTCGATAGTTGTTGCTCGTGCTACAGGCATAGGCAATATGTTTCAACTTGTTATATTGCGAGATAACCAAGCTTTGGTAGTGGAGGATGATGTTGCCACACTTTGGCATAGGCTGGAGGATGATGTTGCCACACTTTAGCATAGGCAATTTGGATATCTATGTTTTGGCTACCTGAAAGCACCCTACAAGCATGCTATGGTGAGAGGTTTTCCCTCTTTGAAAAGGACTGGTGACATCTGTATGAATTGCTTGGCACGAAGGCAACATCAAGCCCCAATTGGCTCAAGCAGTCATCGCGCAATTGGTCCACTTGACCTAGTGCACACCAATCAATGTGGACCCATGGACTTAAGTTTCAATGGTTGTAGATATTTGTAGTTGTTTGTTGATCATGTACAACGAATGCGGGTGTATTGTCTAAAGACGAAGGATGAAGCCTTTCATATTTTCCAAGAGTTCAAACCTCATGTGGAAAAGTTTATTGGTCATCATATCCAAGTCCTCTGCTCATATCGAGGTGAGTACATTAGTAATGAATTTTTTGCTTTCCTAAAGTAGAATCACATTCAATGGCAATTGAGAGCTGCTTGTACACCTCAATAAAATGGTGTTGCGAAGAGGTGGAATCATACTATTTGGGAGATGATGTGAAGCATGTTGAGCAATGCAAGATGGATCCAACATTTTGGGCAAAAGTTGTTCATACAACGGTTTATTTGTTGAACTACACACCCACAGTTGCACTTAATGGTTTCACACTAGAGGAAGCATTGATGGGTATTAAGCCCACAGTTTCACATATTTGAGTGTTTGGACGCACAACATTCAGGCACATTTCGAAGCAAAAACAAATGAAGTTGGATGAGAAATCCAAGAAATGCGTTTTTATTGGGTATAGTGATGAGTCAAAGGCATATCGACTCATGGACCCTGACACCAAGAAGTTGTACATCATTTGTGATGTTGTGTTTGATGAGAAAACTAAGAGTAGCTCTTCTAAGCCACGGGTTTTAGATGAAGCACATGTTATGTTGTCTAATGATGAAGTCTTTGAGAGAGGATAAAGAATTTGATGATGATGAAGAAAGAGATGATCCTGATGGACTTGAAGAACCAAGACCATCCGAACCATCTTCTTCAAATACCACTTGTAGGCCCAAGTGGTATCTTAGTACAGTTTGTGATGCAAACTCAGATGGTATCTCAAACACATCAGCTCAAGGCTTAGAACTCATAGAGTTCACTATGAGGTCAACCTAGCCCTTTTCAGCATAGTTGTGCAAAACTTTGAAGCATCAATGGTTCAAGAAGCTCTTGCATCAAAATAGGGGAAGAATGTCATGGATGTCAAATATCAGACGTTGATGAAGAACAAGACATGGCAACTTGTTGATCTTCCACCCAGAAAGAAACCCAATGGTTGAAGCAGGTATTCAAGATCAAATACAAAGTTGATGAGAGTATACAAGGCTTGTTAGAAAGGGCTATGCACAGAAGGAAGAAATTGTTTGTGATGAGATCTTTGCACCAACAACAAAAATCAAAACCATTCGGATGGTATCCACAATGGCAGCTCAATTTGGATGGAGGTTGTATCAGATGGATTTAAAAAGTGCATTCCTTAATGGTGACCTCACTGAAGAAGTATATATGATGCATCCAGAGGGATTTGTCATACTTGGACAATATGCAGGCTCATCAATCCTCTCTATGGGTTGAAGCAGGTTCCCAAAGCCTAGTATAGGAAGATAAATGAGTATCTTGTCCAACATGGACTTTTTTGCAGTCCTCATGATTCAAACCTATAATTCAATGACAACGAGAAAAGTTCATGATGATAATAGTGTATGTTGATCATTGTGTTGGACATTTTGAGTAGTTGAGTTGTCATTGATGTCAAGAGTCAGTTTCAGTGAGCAGTGCAAGAGGAAGCAATTTCAGTAAGCAGTGCAAGAGGAAGATTGTATCAAGGCCAAAGGAAAAATATTATAATATTTTATTATAATATTCCAGTTAAAGGTTGATTTGAAGAAAATTGAAGACCATGAAGTGATCATTCTCCAAGTTCTCTAAAAAACCCAGGTGGCAGATTTGAAAGGATAAGGTTTAAATTATTTAAATTTAAATATTTTAACTAAGGTTAAAATTTAAATTTAAATAATCCTTTTGGTGCCAAAGTTAAAGGATATATTTTAAATCGAATTTAAAAATTCGATATCTTTGCCGACATTGGAAGCGCATGTGCCAAAGTGTATAAAAAGGGGGTTAAATTTTTATTTAACCTATCCATGCGATTGATTGCCCATGATAGCTAAGAGTTCGAGCGCCAAAGTCTAGAGGATTTCGCATGTGCTAAAATCGATATTGGGCAGTGAGAAGAGACAAGACAAAGGGAGCACCGAGTTGAGTGCCAAAGGCGCTGGTAGCGCAGTTGGCGACAGTGGGTGGCGCTAAGAATTTCGGTAAGCAAGGAGAGCGGGGTTCGAAACTCGCCGAGTTGGTTTTGCAAGGGAGAAGGGTGCGTTTTGTTTTGCGCCGCGTCGATTAGAAAAGGACAAAGGAAAGGCTTGAGCCTTCCCCTTCGTGTGGAGGCTCGCAGCCCACGTGGTGGGCTAGCGCCTCGATAAGGCGCTCGGCTGGGAGTGGTCTCGCATTCGAAACCCGCCAAGGTCTTTTGCTTGAGATAAAAGGTATGCGCTAATGTTTGCTAAGGTTGCTTGAAATATTTCGGATTTGCTAAGGTTGGATGAAAAATAAATATTTTGGTAGGTTTATAAAGTTTTTTTTAAATTTGGTTATTGAGTATTTGAGGGAGATAAAAGGGTAGGCAGTATTATTTTTGAGGGTTTGATTTTTGGAGGTTGTTAATTAAAGATTGGAGATTATAAGGTGTAATTGAGTAATTATTTTTTTTATGTTTTGATGATTGCTAATTTCAAAGAAGGAGTAATAAGGTGTATTTGAGTTTGATTATTTTAGTAATTGAGAAATATTTTTGAGAGTGTTAGTGTGATATTGTGTCATCTAACCTTTGAAATTGGCAAAGAAGAAAATTGTGTTTAAGATAGGTTTTGAGGTCATCTCTTCATCAAACAAAAGGTATGGGCACATCTTCCTTGTGAGTGATTGTTGGATGTTGTGAATGCTAAGTTGGAGTGAAAAGGGTTGTTTGATAAGCATTGTTGAGTTTGGTTTTTTTGGAATGAAAGTTGATTCTAGAAACCTTGTTTGATAAGCATTGTTGGAAATATTGAGTAAGCATTCATATTCTTGAACTAGGGTTTATGAAAGAACATGAGTATCATTGTTATGTGAAGTTGAGAACTATCTTGAACTAGAGTGTGTGCAAGATCATGAGTATCATTGTTATGTGAGATTGTTTGATAAGCATTGTTGGAAATAATTGAGTGAGTGATTCATATACTTGGACTAGGGTTTATAAGCAAGGAAGTATTTCATTGAGTAATTGATTGAGTGGAGTTGATTGAGCCTAGTCAAGTGGAAGTGTTGAAGTGATAGTTCTAAATTTTGTGAAACAAATTGTTCTATATTCTGAATTGATTTGAGAAAGAGGTTGGAAGTGATTGAGTGTTTGTGAGTGTGAAACATATTGAGTCTCTAACAATTCTCTATATGTTTCTGTGGTAAAAAGAGAGATTGAAAGTGATTGAGCATTGTTGTGAATGTGAAACATATTGAGTCTCTAACAATTCTCTATATGTTTCTGTGAGATTGGACAAGTTCTAGTGAGGACTTGTTGAGCAGATTGGACAAGTTCTAATGAGGACTTGTTGAGCAGATTTGAGGCAAGTCTTGGTGAAGACTTGTTGAGCAGATTGGATAAGTTCTAGTAAGGACTTGTTGAGCAGATTTGAGGCAATTCTTGGTGAAGACTTGTTGAGCAGATTGGACAAGTTCTAGAGAGGACTTGTGGACAAATTAGTGTGAGCTTTTGTGGAAGCTTACAAGGCAGATTTGAGACAAGTCTTTAAGAAGACTTGAGAGTAGAGTTGATTGATTTGTTCAAACCTTGGATTAAGGTTTGGGGCAGATCTAACAGAGTTGATTTGTGATTGAGTCAAGCTTTGTGTTAAGGCTTGAGGACAGATTTGTGCTAGACCGAAGGACTGTGTTTAGTGCAGATTTGAGGACAGAGTTTAATGCAGATTTGAGGACAGGTTTGTGCCAGACCAGAGACAGAGATTGAGCAGATTTGTGCTAGACCAAAGGACCGTGTTTAGTACAGATTTGAGACAGAGTTGAGAGCAAGCTTTGGAGGTGACAGAGTATAGAGGACGACAGTCTCCAGTGGATAGAGGTCCATTAGCCAGAGCAGTGAGGACAAGTCTTCTAAGTGAGGACAGGAGTCTTCAGTGGATAGAGATCCATTAGCCAGTGCAGTAGAGGTAGCAGTTCTTCTAGAAGATCACCAGCTAGAGCAGAGAGGATTGGTGTCTCCTGTGGATAGAGATCCACGAACTTGATTAGGGTATTGGTGTCTCCTTTGGACAGAGGTCCATAAACATTGTAATAGGGAAAGGTTTCCCAAGAGATTTGTTAAGAAAATTTTAGTGAAATATTTTCTCCATGGAGTAGCCCACGTTGGGTGAACCACGTTAAATTGGTGTCTCTATTGTGTGTGGTGATTTGTGCATTGCTTTGATTACTGCTAATGATATTGCTATTGATACATTGCATAATATTGATTGGGAAAGAAAAAGTAAAAATTGGTCTTATACTGTTAACCCCCCCCCCCCTCTCAGTATTAGCTTGTGTTCTTCACATTGAAACTTCAAAGAAGTTGATTGAAAGGACAAAGAGAGTTCAAAAAGTCATTTAACATGATAGATCTCAGGCTTATGCATTATTATCTTGGCTTGGAAGTTTTGCAGACGAAGAATCATGTTTTCATGTCAAAGACGAAGAGTGCGAACAGATTACTTGGGACGTTTCGAATGACAAATTAGTGAATTACAAGCCCATGCCTACCCTAATGGAGATAGGGTTGCAACTAGTCCAAAGCAATCCATTTCCATGGGTAAATGTAATTGGAAGTCTCATTTATTTGACCTAATACTAGACCATATATCAGCTATGTTGTCAGCTGTCTTTAAATGTAATTGGAAATCTGATTTATTTGACCTAGTACTAGACCACATATCAGCTATGTTGTCAGCTATCTTTCACAATTCATGCAAGAACCAAGGGTGTGTTACTGCAATGCAAAAAAGCAGGTACTCAGGTATATTCATGGTATGACTGAGTATGGTTTGGAGTACAAGAAGAATGATCAATTCTTTTTAACAGTATCCATGGATGTAGACTATGCAAGATCCATTGATGACAAGAGATCCACATCTAGATATGTATACTTTCTAAGATCCTATCTAATATCTTGGGGAAGTAAGAAGCGGCATGTTGTTGCTCGATCTTCTACCAAAGCAGAATATCGCGCTGCAAGAGGAGCTATCTGTAAGGCGATTGATTACATTTACGTTGTATCTCGTTAAAATGGGCATTTCACAAAAGTGGCCAACAATCCTACACTTCGACAATCAAGGAGTTCTAAAACTTGTTCGCAATCCAATTTTTCATGGCCGCATGAAGCACATTGAAGTTCAGTGCCACTTCATTTGAGAACATACTTTGAAGCATAACATATAACTTCAATTTTGTCCTACTATAGATCAATGTGCAAACATTTTCATAAAGTGTCTTGAACGTGTTAAGTTTAAATATTTTTTCAAGGTTTTACGAGCTTGGGGGACGGGGTAACGGGGGGATGAGAGGACGGGTTTTGGGGATGGTGGGGGACGGCAAGCCAATTTTAGGGGACGACTGGGGGACGACAAGTATAATAGTATTAAAAAATTTCGAAATTTAAAATAATTTACATAACAAAAATGAAAAATACTAAATACTAATAGTTTACAACAAAAATATTTAGAACTTAGAAGCCATTAGATTCTTAGAATAAATAATTTAAATTTTACAACAAATGTCAAAGACTCAAAAATTAAAAATACTAAAAATTTAAGCTTTAATATTTAATAGCTATCATGTTTGGAATCCAGAAGATTTCTTTTACAACTGCTTATTTCATCTCAGATCTGAAAAATAACAGAACTTGTATTACTTCTTCTGCTGTAGACATTTATTACTATGAATTGTTTGTCTCAGGTATTTTCTGTAAATGACAGAAATTTAGGGGTCTGCAATTAGGTTTCAGCAATTTTTAGGTTTTTTAATGCACTTCTCAAAAACATTGCAAACTGCCTTCATTTGCAATAAAATTTGTCACTTCTACGTTTGGTACTTGCAATCTGCTATTGAATTCTAGGATTTGTGATGTGAAGGTCTCTGGAATTTGTCTTCAGAATATTTGTATGCAATTTCTTTGCTTCTCTGAATTTAGTCTGCAATATCTATGGATTTCTTCTTTCTCTCTCCCTGTTGTTTCATGTGCTGTCTCCATATTTTGGATGTGTTTGTTCTTACATACTTCTGAAAAACTTAAAATTCTCTTACCCATTGGTGAACAATTAAAAACCTTACAAATATCATGGCATTCCTTATCAAATTCTTTTGGATTCCAACATGATAGCTTTGATAACTTTTTTTTTTTTTAATTTAATATTCTAACTTTTTTTTTGTTTTAACATTGGCTTGAGACGCCCAGCCGTGGGGGACAGCTTGGCGTCTTTGGGGACGCTTGGGCCGTCCCCAAGGATGGTTGGGCATCCCCAAGAGGCCCCCTCATAGGGGACGGCCCGAGGACGATCGGCTGCAGGCCTTTGGCGTCCCAAGGACGGCTCCCTATCATCCCCCAAAAGGGGGACGGTGGGGAAACGTCCCCAATGCCGTCGCCCTGCACCGGGGACGAAGGGGACGCGTCCCCCAGGGTGGGGGATGCGTCCCCGTGGAACCCTGCATTTTTTAGATTTTCTTGTTTGTAATTTAATTGAACATTAATGTAATAAGGGGGGAATGTTACAAATTCTTGTAAACGGATAGTTATTAGTAAGTAGTTATAAGTTGGTTGTATCCAATCATAATGAACCTCTTTCCAAATTGTATATATATAGTTATTACATCAATACAAAAGTTATCACAGGTTCATGTCATGCTTAGCAGTCAAAGGCAGCAAATCCTATGCTCATACGAAGGCCCTCAAGAGTTTCAGGAGTGCAATATATTTTCTACGGAACGGATGCACTCAACATGTGGATTTCCTTATCAAAAAAGATCACTACCAAGAAAGAACAAGATCTTTATGGCATAACCATATGGTACTGCTCTGGAAGTTCTTGGTATAACAGCCAATTTTGGTGGCAAGTCTAGTGATTGCTGCTATCAGATGTGCCGGAATTATTTTATAACGTTACTATGTCTTGTCTCTTGATGGGAGTTATAGATCATAAGATACATGTCTTGTTTGGTCATTGGTGCTTGGATATTGTTGTTAGAAGAGGTTTGATTTTACAGCATTTTGTCATCAAATCTTGTTGTTTCTAAGTATTATCTAACAGGACAGGAATATTAAATAAAGAGTTTTGGGAGGCTCCGGATTGTACAACATGCTAGAACTCCTACCTTAGCCCTTAATTTATATTCTAGAAGAAAGATATATTTTATCTTTTGTTGGGCAGAGGTTCTAATAATAGAAATGTTATATTCTGTTCCAAAGAAAACATTCATTTCCATGGCTATAACAAATAATATTGCACGGACCAAAAAGCATGAGCTCAACTTGTTAAATACATAGGCTCCAAATGTAGAGACCCAAGTTCAAATTTTGCCAAGTGATATAATACTACTATGTGGTTCGTTGAAATGCCATGGTAACACGGTCATGTTGTAATACGGGTGGGGACCATTTCAATCCCATATAACCAATTTAAAAATGGAAAAGAAAACTAAAGAACACAAGCTTATACCGAGAGGGGGGGGTGAACAGTATAAGACCACTTTTTACTTTTCTTTCCCAATAAATATTATGCAATGTATAGATAGCAATATCAACAACAGTAATCAAAGCAATGCACAAAACACCATACAAAATAGAGACACCACAATTTACGTGGTTCACCCAATGTGGGCTACTCCACGGAGAAAATATTTTACTAAAATTTTCTCAATCAATCTCTTGGGAATCCTTCCCTACTACAATGTTTATGGACCTCTGTCCAAAGGAGATATCAATCCCCTAAATCAAGTTCGTGGATCTCTATCCACAGGAAAACTCCTCCTCTGCTCTGGCTGGTGATCCTCTAGAAGACTACTACCTCCACTGCACTGGCTTGTGGATCTCTCTCCACTGAAGACTCTTGCCCCCACTCAGAAAACCTGTCTTCACTGCCCTGGATGATGGATCTCTATCCACTGGAGACTATTGTCCTCTCTTCTTTGTCACCTCCAAAGCTCTGTCTCAAATCTGCTCAATAGGTCCACTCAAAACCTGTTCAAATCTGCTCAATAGGTCCACTCAGAACCTGCTCAAATATGCTCAATAGGTCCACTTAGAACCTGCTCAAAACTGCTCAAGAGGTCCACTCAGAACCTGCTCAAAACTGCTCAATAGGTCCACTCAGAACCTGCTCAAATCTGCTCAAACACTTTCTCAACTCAAATCAGAATATAGGATAGTTTGTTTTATGGAACTTGAACAAACACTTCACACATCCACTTGACTAGGCTCAACCAACTCTACTCAACCAATCACTTAATGAAACACCCATTTCTCACAAACCCTAGTCCAAGCATATAAACATCAACTCAAAATGTTTCCAACAATGCTTAACAACAAATCTCACATAACAATGATACTCATGTTCTTTTCAAACCCTAGTTCAAGTTCTTTGCATAACAACTCTCTTCAACAACAATGCTTATAAATCAATCTTCACATAACAATGATACTCATGTTCTTTTAAAACCCTAGTTCAAGTTCTTTGCATAACAACTCTCTTCAACAACAATGCTTATAAATCAATCTTCACATAACAATGATACTCATGTTCTTTTGCAAAACCCTAACTCAAGTTCTTCACACAACCAATGGCTTCAACAACAATGCTAATCAAACAAGGTTTTGACAACAACTCTTTATTCCAAAAAACCTTGAAGCATTAACTCAAACACTCTCAAAAAGGAAACCCTAATCAAATCCTTTTCACTCCAAACTTTATTTTCCAGAAAGTCAATCAATCAACTCAACTATGGAAGAATGTGCTCATACCTTTTTCTTGATGATGAAGGGATCTCATAAATCTGCCACACTCACAATAACTTCTTTGCCAATCTCAAAGAAAGGTTAGAAGATAATAATTTTCTCAATGAATCACAATACAAAATGATATCAAACAAAATACACCTTATCACTCCAACTTTAAAATAACATCCAACATCTTCATAATAATCTCTTTGGCAAAAATCCCTTTACAAATAAAATCAACATTGTTAAAGTCTTACTCCTCCAATATGCAAATATAATAATTAAGACTTTATTTAAAAATAAAATCAAACTCCTTATAACTCCAAACTTTATTAAAAACAATTTCCAACAAACACCAATTTTCAACTAGCAACCCTTTCAACTATTTCCAACTAGCAACCCTTTTAACTCCTAATCAAAATTTAATTACCTTGCCTTTGGAGGGATTCGAACCCTCAACGCAGCCCACGACCAACGCCTTTGCCGCGGCTCCAACTGCCGCTCGAGCTAAGCACTCACTTGGGAAGTGGAGAGCACAACGTGCTCAATGAACCTCCCTCTCTCTGCCAAATAAAAACGTGTGTCGTTCCTTGGCGCTTCCAACACAATGCAAACACTGCCGCCGCATTTCGAACGCAGGCCACTCGGTGCCTCAACGTTTTAGCCAATGCCTCCTCGCCACTAGGCCACGCTGCCCAACTGGCTCTCAAACTTTCGACGCTTTCGATTTGTTCTCAATCACTGTCACACAAAATACGAATTTGTTGTCTTTTCTCACGAGCTCCTCTTCATTCAATTCGCATACAAAATAATGTTCGAAGCAAGGATGATTAAAATGCCTTTAAGGCATGGTATATATATAGCCTTTCATCCTTTATGCAAACACGTCGGCGCTCCTCCAATCTTATTCGACGTCGGCGTTCGAATTAATTTCTAAGTGATTTAAATTTATTTAAATTTAAATGTTATAAATTAATTTAATAAGGCCTTCTCTTATTGCACAACTTGGTATTAATGATATTTATTTATAAAATTTAAATTCCTTTTGAATTTAAATATTTTATAAAATAAATATTAGGCCTCCTTTTAACTTTGCAATAAGCCTCCTTAGGTTTTTATGAAACACCTTTTAAACTAAGCTTCCATATAAAATTAAAATATTATGGAGCCCTTTTGCCTTTAACTTCTGCACTGATTCTCTTGACCTTTGGTGTTATTTGAAGCTTCTTCCTGGATATCAAATGACAACCTTGACAACTTTGTTTCTTGACAAAGTCCTTGACATTAATGATGACTTCATCTGGTGACATCAATGACAACATTGACTTAGGGACTCAAAATGTCCAACAAAAACAAATAATATCATATGGGAAATTCAAGGTGCAAGTTCTGCAAAACTTGTCTGAGAAGATCCATAAAAGCAGGGTTTTGTTTTCCCGTAATAGGTTTAAGTTTGAAAAATAATAGAATACAAAGATGTTGCAAAGCATGGTAGAGAAAATCGGAATCGGGTAGTAAATCAACTGGGGAAAAAATCGGCAAAAAAAAAAACCGAAGAAAACGAATTTTTTTTTTTTTTTTATGAATATTACAATGAATTACATTATGCAAATCAAATATTGCAATAAAAACAACAATTCAAGTCAAGACATCATACAAGGCTCAAACTTTAAGTACACATGAAAGTGACAAAAGTTCACAAAACACATCCTGTATTGCTTATAATATGAAAAGGTACAAATTACAAAATGTGTCAAGACTCAAAATGCCTCAATAGGCCCACTATCTATTGTCTTCCTTTGCCCCTTGTCCTAACATTAGCCCTAGTCTCTGTTGTCCTAACAACAACAATAACAACAATAAGAAATAACAGCAATAGAAGCAGCAATGGCAATAGCAGCAGCAATGGTAGATATTCGATAACAGTAAATATAGGTAGTTTTATATTAACAATGGCATTTACAGTTCAACATTGCAATATGCAACCTGCAAACCTTAGGCAGAATATCCTTCATGGCTGCATACAAGACTGGATTGCATCATGGCCTATGCACATATGCATCAACTCTCACATCATGAACATGACAGGCAATGCCCGTCACCACCTGTGTCGGAGGTCAAGGGGGCGGGAGCCCCCTTGCAGGGTCAAGGGACAGCGTCCCTTGCGGGGTCAAGGGGCAGCAACATTCTGGAAGTTGTTTTCATGTTTAAAAAATATTAGATAAGGTAGCAAGGTAGCAGAGAGTTTTTTGGTCTTTGCAAGAGGTCAGGAGAGGTAATTAAAAAAGACACTTGTTTTTTTCTATTTATCAGCCGCAACCTCTACCCGCACGGCTACGGCCGATTTTTTGAAAAAATCGTTAAAAAACGTCGGACTCACGATAAGCTGCCGAGTCACTCGTTTCGCGAATGACTCGCGATTTCGGCAATTTTTTGCCGATTTTCAGTAACAGAGTTGCAAAGCACGTTTCATGCTTAGCAAAGATAAAAAAATCAACATGTTCTTGGCAAAAAGAGAGACAGATCAAAAATTCATTGAACTTACTCATAACAACTCCAAATCATATCATAGTTCCATTACTTTTCTAGAGGCTGCTCATAAATTAGATAAGCTAAGAATTGAATATTTTAGTGCAATAGTATTGCATAAAGGACAAGCACTCCAAAAGAAGCAGGCATCTAGATCTTATGATATTGCTTTCATTCTAAAGACAAAATTGTAGCAAGATAAGAGGAACCTAGTTCAACATATAAGTGAGAATCCATGCAGAAAGAGATATGCAAAGCCCAAAGGAAGATATTTCACTTGTGTTAAACTAAATGTGGAATCCATAAAGTAAAATTGCAGAAAGAGATATACAAAGCCCAAAGGAAGATGTTCCCTTGTGATAAACTAAAGCATCGCAAAAATTTGGACTCCAGAATGAAAATGTAGAACAAAAAGTAGTTATGTCATTGCTTTAGCATCTTCAAGTGTTTTAGATAACGCTTGGTATTTAGGTCAATTTGCATTTCAAGATATTTATAACCAAAGGAAGCATTTCAAGTTCGCTAAAGAAAAGAGTGAACATAGAAAGGTAGTTCTTCACAGGGAGCCTTCTATTGATATTAGCGGAATTGGTATACGTCTCTAACATTAGAAGATGTAAAGACAAATATAATTACAATGTGATTTATATTGCTAATGTTAAAAATAATCTATGGTGCAGAAGAGATTTATAAAGTTGAATGTTATAAGGATACGTGTTTGATTAAAAAAGAATAATGGTTAGAAAATTGCTCTTGAAGGCATGGGAAAACAAGATGTACCTCAGGCTTAGATGGACTGGCAAGGCTCAATTTAGCATGAGCATTGGCAAAGGGTCTAAAATTAAGCAAGAAAATAATTTGAAATAATACATATATGGTAATATAAAAAGTCGACTTGTTACCAGAAGGGGGTCTCATATGCCAATTATGTGTGTTGGTTACACTGGGACATAAAATTATTCTCATTATCCTTTACGTGCTCCTAACCAAAGCTACAGGTCAACCAGTTTGTTTTGCACAAAGAAAGATCAACTATTGTTTGTTATGCAATGGTGAGGATGAGTAATTGATATTTATCCAAGACTCGATAAAGGATTCTCATCCATAACATCCACAAAGAATAAGGAAATATTAAATTTTGCAAGACAAAAATCAACATCTTCCTGAAGAAATTAACACCTTGGGGAGAAAATTTTAGATTTGGTTAAATAGAAACATGAATGAGTCGGTAAATTGCAAGACACCAATTAAAAATTTATGAATTAAACTAAATCATTGAATGAAAAAATTGAAACATTGAGAAAGCAAGCTAGGCACATTGCCTATCTAAAAAAAATTGTCTGCAACCTAAACAAAAACCTAGCAAATTATTTCCTAGGTTTGCAATATGATCAACTGTGGTTATAAGCTTTAGTATGAGTTCACGTGTGTTTGTGTAAATAAAAGAATAATCGTTTTACGTTAAGACTGAAGATGAAAGACAAAGGATACCATTCATCAGAGAGACCATTGTAAATCCAATTCAACAAACAGCTACTGAAAAGAAAAATCATCATTTGTTCTTGAAGCATTTGTTACAACCGCAGTTACCAAATTCGCTAAATTTTATCAAACATGTCAAAAATTTGGCAATTTTCTACACTGCAGGAACAAATTTAGCAAACATAATTGGATAAACAGTATTCAATGGCAAGTGAGACTTTAAAAAAAAAAAAAAAAACCTGAAAACTTATCGATTTACATAATTCATTCCCAAATGTACTTCATTCCTTCCTATATTTACAAAAACTAAAGATTGAAAGAAAACAACCTTAGGGCAACTCATTCACAAAAGCATATGCAAGTCGGTCTCAGTTCCGTAAATGTATTTATATTTATAATAAGATATTGTAATTTCATATATATATATATATATATATATATATATATATATATATAAAAAAGGCAAAAATTTTAGTTGATTTTCTCAATATTTAATGTTTTTCAACTTTGTCCTTGTTGAACTCAAACATGATCCTTTACAGTAGTAAACCTAAAAGACGTCAACAAGTTCAAAGATGTTTGCGATGTAATAATTGAAAAGAAAGGTGAATACAATGACAATCAAAATTAATCACTCTTACCAAAGCACCAAGATGAACGCACTCTGAAGAATGTCAAACGTTCAGCCACACTGTTTATCACCCAAGTGGCCTAATTGACATGAAGGGTGGTTTGTAAGGATAAGCTTCATAAGTTAATGTAATCTAGCTATAATTTTTGTTTTCTTATTTATAACTTTCTAAGTGCATTACTTAATCTGAATACCATACCAGCTCTCCAGCGTCAATAACTCATTTCTGTTTATTCAGAACAACTTAACATAGGTTGTAAAAATTCGATCTGAAGACTGCCAGAAAATGATATGTGGCACCAAGTTGTAAAGGAGAGGTTTAATCCCATCATGTCACTTTGAAATGAAAAATTTCAACCAAATGGCATGACACTCTTTGTAAGAAATAAAGGAAATAAATGTCAGCGTACATGGAAGTATCTATAAACATCTCTCAAAATCTACTCAACTTGTTATAGATCATTAGAAAAAATAATGGAAGTATCCTGAAAATTAGTAAGCTCTTGTTTTATTAAGATTCTTTAAAATCTCCAATCGTTTGTGAGTTTCTGATCCAGGAGTCATAGTGCAAAAAGAGTTTTCCTCGTGGGAGACAACAACGCACTAATGTACACACACGACCATATTCGTTTTGCCATCTAGGTTTGGCACTGCCTTCTCCTTGTCTTAATTTCAAAACTCCACCTCTTCATTGTTATGTTCGCTTCTTGAAGAGGAGACTAATGATATAGCTGCTATGTAATGTAAAGTGAAAGCATCCTAAGATGGTTAGACTCAACAAGATGTCCAAAAGACATTCTTAAATGATAAAATGATCATCTCAGGTACTTAGTTTTTCTATTGCCCTGTCCTGTGAATGGGTTTCAATCTTCCCTATGTGCGAATCTTTACAGCCATGTTTAGAGGAGGTCGTCTCTTCAGTTGAGGTATTTTAGCAAAACATAAAGTCAAAAAAGCTATGGCTATTGGCGACATCCTTTCATGATTTCCATTGGCCATGGCTATTATCTGGCCCTGCAGAGGCAACAACCTGTAACCTCTGCATGCAATAACACACAGATTCAACATTTCTTGGGCCCAAAAATATGCTTGGTTGCAAGGTGGGACTGGGTACCCTATTTATAAGTAAAGTTTATTTTGTTGTACACCCACCCTGACAATGATGTCTTCAATGAAAATCTAAAGACATGCTAATTGGATCTCCATAAATATTTTTTATATTAAAGCATTGACAATGATCTCTTCAATGAAAATCTAAAGGCATACCAATTGGATGCATGAAATGTGGAGATTAATATCATTAGAAGTCTGACTGACATGTACAAAGCAGTCAGCCCATTGGCAGGCAGAGTTCCCCCATAATGAATGCTCAGGCCGCTCACTAATTCACCATATTAAACTCACTCTCTGATTCACCAGATTAAACTCACTCTTTACGTCTATCTATCTATTTGAATGTATGAAATTATTATAATACAACAAGAAGCAAATAAATTTTGTGCATAGCCAACTGTTGTGGTAAAGTAGATTGTTTCCAAAGAAACTGAAACTTTGAGGACTCACCTTCTTTGATTTGGGAGGAGGGTCCAAGAAATGCGCGGGATTCCTAGAAGAAATGAAGAAACATGGCCTGCAAGCAAATTCTCTCCTGCAACCTTTGCTGTTTGTGATTATCTGTGCTTGTGGCGGAACAATTGGCCAAACATGAGACGAGAGCGCTGCACTCGCCATGGGTATCGATCCTCTTTTCCTCTTCACTCTTCTCTCATTCGACAAGTGGGCATAACCCGGATTTGCTGCACATATCTCCCCTTCTACTTGGGAAGGAAGATTTTGTCAGAGGAGGAAGGAATTTGATTAAGGGTGTTAACGAGAGGATAAAGAAAGGATATTGTCACAGCGATTTGGATGATGGGAGTCGGAACCACAAACTTACTTCACGCGATCTCCTTCCTCCTCCCACAGACTGACACGTGCTTGGCTGCCTCGACGGCTTGCCACCATACGCTTTTACCCTCCGCATACGAGTCATACTACCACGTGGGATATGCAACATTTCCTTTTAGTTTCTTCCCTCTAATTTATGACTGGCGCAATTCCACGTCGGAATTTGGTTTTGTCGGAGGTTGGTCCACCTGCAATGGTATGACTGGCGCAATTCCAGCCACAAAATCTTCCTACACTATATCTAATGCAATTCAGTATTAAGAACAAGTGAATTTCTATATGATTTCAAGTAATTGGTGACACTTTCGAACTTTCCTATAACTTCTTCCTTCAAAAGTACCACTAAAAAAAATTAAACAAGTGATGATACTTTTGTCTTCATTATTTTAATATATTTTAAAGTACCATCTAATTAAAGTTTGATAAGTGTAACTTATAAATATTTGCATTATTTTGTTCACTTTAATATTTCTTCTTCTACATTATATTAATTTTATTGATGCAAATTATCTATACATATTAACGACGTTAATACATTTTTTCCACACCATGAAGTTGTATGATGAGTAACATGGCAACTATGCACGTCCAATAGATTGATTATATTAATTTTTTTGATGCAAATTATCTATACATATTAATTACGTTAATACAATTTTTTCCACACCATGAAGTTCTATGATGAGTAGCATGGCAACTATGCACGTCCAAAGTTGGATATGATTCTAAGATTTATATTTGAAATTATAGTTCTTTTTAAGTTACATATTTCAAGATCAATCTTTCACATAATGTTTTAATGTTTAGTTTTTTGAATAATTAATTTAATAAGAAAAAAAACAATATTTAAAATAGGAAAGGAACATAAGGTTAAAAATAAGTTTGGAGATGGAAGAGCATTGGGCAAAGAATGAGGGTTTCTGCAGAGTGTAAACTATAATTTTTTATGGCTATCAATCATCAGAGCACCTCTTGGGTTCTGTGGAGGTTGAGTGCTCTGAGCACAAGCAGTGGAGATCAACGAAGAAGGCCCTTTGGGGCCAAATATTCAGGGGTCTGTGGGCCTCCTGGAGGGTTATCAAGAATCCAGCACGATCATGCAAATATTATGTTCAACAGGGATAATCTTCACGGCACCGATTCAAGTGAGCAGCAAGCAAGGCGAATAGGGGAAATTAATATCCAATATTCCTCCATGCATGTGGACCAGCAAATCCAACAAAATGAACAGGTATTGAACAAAATCGATCACCCTTTTCAGTTCATAGCACAAAATAAGGAGGAAGGGCATCCTTTTCGAAGGTACAAACAAGGGCTTAAACGAAATAGAAACAAGATTCAAGAGATGGATCAAGCAAAGGGAGATAACATGTTGATGGCAGATTCAGATCTCGACAAAGCTACAACTACGGCTAGGGCATATAATAAAAAAGAGCCAATCACAACAAAAAAATCTGAAGGGATGGAGCCCAAGGTCCTCCCTCCAAAACTAAATTTTAAAGAAGCTATCAGTGCAGGACCATCTCAAATAAGAGGGAAAAATAGCCAACGACTGCCAAGGAAACCATTGAGGATGCCGAAAACCGATCCAAGGAAAACAGAGATGGGTTGTATGAAAGCAGCTAATGGATCCCCATTAGTGGAGTTGGCAATGGAGGATATTCAAGAGCGAATAGACACGATGGAGAGGAGAGGATTAATTTTTTGATTCATGGGATTTCGATCGAATCTGGCTACCATCAAGCAATGGGCTACCAAAAACTAGAGAACTAAAGGTGAGTTCCAAATCTCTATTTACCCTAATGGTTATTTTCTTGCTATGTTTGCCACTAAAAAATATAGGGAGGATATTTTTCAAGGGGGGCATGGTTCTTAGGTAGGGCAGGGCTTTTCATGAAGCCCTAGCATACCAAGTTCAAAGTTGAGGAAGAAATGCCATCAATTGCACCTGTCTGGGTCCATTTATTCGGCCTCCTAGCAGAATACTGGAATCCAAATACTTTAGCAACAATTGGAAATTCTTTAGGAGTCTTCATGATGATAGTTGATAGCACTCAATAGTTGGATCACATGATCTATGCTAGGATTTGTGTTCTAATTGACCTTGACAAACCTCTTCCAGAGAGGATTACTTTACAATATGGGGAAGAAATATGGGAGCAACAAGTAGACTACGAAAATGTCCCTTTTAGATGTAGAATCTGTCACGAATATGGCCATCTAGCCAAGGACTGTCCTCAAAAGCTCCCCAATAAAGAGAAAGAGGATGAGGATTTAGCAGGATTTCAAATCCCCAAATAGAAGAATTTAAAAAATAATAATATAACATCGAAAAATAAAACAGTAATTTCACCTAACATCTTTGAAGTTCTATCTATAGATGAACATTCAGATGAGGAGGATGACAAAACGGAAGCTATGATTAAGGAAACACGATATGATAAAGAGAAGGAACAAGAAGGAATGGATGATGAAATAGGAATAAAAGAAACTGCCCTAATTTTGAGAAACAATGGAGGAGAGCCATCTCATCCAGCAATGGACCTTCAAGAAAAGAACAACATAGAAAATTTAAATAAGTGCAAAACTAAAAGCCAAATTCAATCAACAAACAAGTTAGTTCCTCAAAAAGATCATATGGATCCCAACAATAGTGCCTTGGTTCCAAGTAATTATTATATAGCCTTTACAGGAATGAAGCAAGATACAAATAAAAATATGAGGATGGATACCAACCAAAAGGTAGGACGTAAATCCAACCAACATCATATGGCAGAGGAAGGTCAAAAGTTAATTGAGGAAGGTAAGGTAGCAGAGCTTACCCAATACTTCAAATCGGGTTAATTATGAAGATTATCACTTGGAATATTAGGGGACTTAAAGGAAGTCCTTCTAAACAATCAAAAATTAGAAGAATGATTCAAAAAAATCAGCCTCAACTTCTCTTTCTTCAGGAGACGAAGGTTTCTATGGATGAAATGGAAATTATAGCGAAAAATATTTGGCCATCCAGTAAAGTAGTGTCCCTCAGCACCCAAGGGGCCTCAGGAGGAGTGGCAAGTCTTTGGGATCCAAAGGAAATTACAGTACAATGCATGATGGGGAGTAAGGGAATGCTAGCAGTGGTTGCCCAAAACAGAGATTCAGATCAGGTTATTCTTTATATAAATGTCTATGCTCCATGTACTATAGAAGAGAAACAAACAATATGGAGAAATATAGCTTCTATCACCTCTCAATTCCCGGAAGCTTGGGCTTTGATAGGAGGAGATTTCAACTCTATCCTTTCTTTAGAAGAAAAAATGGGAGGAAGTAGGAAGTTGGATGGGAGTTCCGAACTCATGAAGGAATACATGGCCAACCTTCATCTAGTGGATATCAAGCCAACCAATGGTTTGATGACTTGGTCCAATAGAAGACAAGGCTCAACATGCATTCTTGAAAGGCTAGATAGGTTCTTGCTTTCAGACAAATGTTTAATTCAAGGACACATCCCAAAAGTGAAAATCTTAAACAATGTGGGATCTGATCATTGGCCAATTTTAATTGAAGTGTGGAAAACCAAGGGTAAGCCAACTCCTTTTCATTTTCAGTTAATGTGGCTCAGAGAAGAATCTCTCAACTCAAGGATACAACAGTGGTGGCAAGAAGGCAAGCCAAGACATGGTACTAAGATGTATTGTTTTGTCAAAAGATTGCAGTATATTAAATTCAAAATAAAGACTTGGAATTGGGAGGAATTTGGAGATGTTAGGGCTAAGAAAAGGGAAGCACTAACCCGACTTGAGGAGTTGAATGAGAAAATTCATCTTGAGGGACTCACAGAAAATAGGGTGAAGACAGAAATTAATCTTTCAGCCCAGGTGAAGGAATGGGACAAAAGGGAAGAAATAATGTGGAAACAAAAGTCAAGGATTCAATGGCTACAAGATGGAGACCAGAATACAAGTTTCTTCCACAAGTCTCTCCTAGCCCGCAGAACTCATAACTTTATCCCCTCTCTGAAGAATGATCTAGGAGATATAGTCCACACTTGGGAAGGCATGTCTTCATTAGCTGTGAATTATTTTTCAAACCTCTTTACAGCCCAATTGCTTGACCCAGAAGCTCAACAAGAAATTCTTCAAGCTATACCTGCTCTTATCTTTGATGAGGAGAATGTGGCCCTAACTGCTCCTATTACTAAGAAGGAACTACAAGAGGTAGTTTTCAAAATGCAAAAGGGGAAAACCCCAGGTCCAGATGGTTTCCCTATTGAATTTTATCAGGAATTTTGGGATGTTTTGCAGGATGACATTCTTGAGGTGGTAGAAGAGGCTAGAAAGGCTAAAGAAATCCTCAAAAATATCAACAAGACTTTTATAGCTCTAATTCCTAAAGCTCAAGAGGTGGATAACATTACTGGATATAGACCAATTGCTTTATGTAATGTTATTCTAAAAATCATTTCGAAGATTATGTCAGAAAGGCTCAAACCTTTGCTTCACAAGATCATTTCTCCAGAACAAGGAGGATTTGTTGAAGGTCGACAAATAGTTGATGAGATAGTGTTAGCCCAGGAAGCTATTCATTCTATGGAAGCTCAAAAATCCCCCTCCATGTTCATTCGATTGGATTTATCCAAAGCATATGATAGGGTGGATTGGCACTTTCTCATCCAAGTGTTGGAAAATTTTGGATTCTCTCAAGAATGGACAAAATGGATCAAAGGTTGTATTTCCTCAATTTCTTATTCAGTTATTCTTAATGGATGCCCTACTCACTGGTTCTCAGCTTCTAGAGGCATCAGACAAGGAGACCCTCTTTCTCCATATCTTTTTATCATCCTTGCAGAATGTTTGGGAAGGACTTTTGCTAAGAATCAGGATTGTCAGAGGTTAGAAGGAGTTACTATAGCTAAAGGAGTCAGACCTATCACTCATTTACAATTTGTTGATGATTCCACTCTTTTGGGGAAGGCAACTATAAAGGAAGCAACCTCAATAAAGCAAATTCTTCATTGTTTCACTAGAGCCTCAGGGCAACTTATTAATGAAGACAAATCTAAAGTTCTTTTTTTTCATTGCTCACCCAGAAAAGAGATGTTGATAATGGATAGACTAGGATTCAAAAAAACTTCTCTCCCAATTAAATACCTGGGTGTTCCAATTAATCTAGGTAGCCAAAAGAAAGAGCATTGGAGCTGGTTATTAGAGAAAGTGAAGAACAAAATAGGCAGTTGGACCAACAAATGGCTTTCATCAGGAGGTCGAATAACTCTTATCAAATCAGTTCTTCAGTCTATCCCAATATTTGTTTCAGCAGTGTTGAACATCCCCAAGTCTGTGCTCAATGAACTGGACAAAATTAGTCATAGATTTCTGTGGAGAGGTTCAAAAATGGAGAAGAAATGGGCCCTAGTAAGGTGGGAGACTCTATGTCTTCCTACTCATGAAGGGGGCTTAGGTCTCAGATCGACAGTCAAGAATAATAAGGCTTTGGTAGGAAAATTATATTGGAGATTAATTAGCCACCCCAATGCCTTATGGGCCAAAAATCTAAGAGCCAAGTATGCAGAAAATAAAGATCTGTCTGACTTAATTCGTCATCAATTACCTTCTAGAGGGTCCCCAATTTTAAAGATCTTAAAAATTGGAGAGGAGTTGATAAAGAAAAAGCTCTTTTGGGTTACTCAAAATGGTCAAAAGATAAATTTTTGGACAGACTCTTGGGATGGGCACCTTTCGTTGTCTATCCAACATCCAGAATTGAGGCCTATAATGGAGAAAATGCATAGGATGAATTGGATAAAAGTTGCCAAATACTATACAGATCAGACAAGAAATGTTGAGGTGGGAAGGTGTTGGATACCAGTAGAAGAGTGGCCAATACAACTTTTTGAAGCTAAAAAAAGGATATTCATAGAATCCTTCAAATGAGATCGCCTTCATGGTCACAAGTTGAGGACTGCATTGGCTGGAATAGTTTAGGGTATGGTGAGTACACTGTTGCTCAAGGCTACTTAGCCTTAAGCCCTATTAATCCCCATCAAGATCAAGATATTTTCAAGCAGTTATGGGCTCAAAAGTTATGGCCAAAAGTCAAATTTTTTAGTTGGTTACTGCTCCATAAAAGGGTTCTCACAGGGGAGCAACTTATGAAGAAAGGTTTTAATGGGCCCTTTCAATGTGTAATGTGTTGGGATAACAATGAAACTATTAACCATTTGTTCATAGAGTGCCCCATAGCTGCAACATTATGGAAGATGATGGCTTCCCTTCTAAATTTAAGATGGTCCAATGATCAATCCATAGAACAACTATGGAGATATTGGAGCAAACAAGAAGGAAAAGACTGGTATGTGAACCAGATAGTTTGGACAGGTATGACTATTCTTCCCTAGAACATCTGGAAGGAGCGAAACAAGTGAATATTTCAACAAGAAAGTAGGGACATCCACTATGTCTGGCTAAAGACCATAGAAAATGTGAGAGAGACTGTCGAGTATTTATTAACTCATCCTCACAATTCAAATCAACTATGGGAACAAATTATGGCTCGATTAAAGATAAGAAATGGATTAGCCCAACATAGAAGGAAGAAAGGGACCGACCAAATGATGGATAGAACTCAGCAATGGCAGCCTCCCCCACAGGACTTCATAAAAATCAATACAGATGGAGCATCCAAAGGAAATCCTGGAAGAGCTAGTATAGGAGGGATAGGTAGATTGGAGGATGGTACTCCAATTTTTACTTTTGCAAAAAAGTTAGGAATTCTATCCAATAACTTAGCAGAAGGGCAGGGTATTCTGAGAGGTTTGCAGGAGGCTCTTAAGATAGGGTGGAGAAGGGTGATTGCAGAATCAGACTCTCAAGTTATGATCAATTACCTAAATTCAACTTCAGGGTCTAAGAAGATTGATTGGAGAATCCAAAATATTATAGATAAGATTAGGTTAATCATAAACAACTTTCAAGAGGTTGTTTTCAATCATGTGCCTAGAGAACAGAACAAAGTGGCAGATGCTATGGCAAATTGGGCTCTTGACAAAGGAAATTTTAAGTGCTATGGTTATCCTCCTAGGTGGTGGCCAGAACAAATTAGGACTGATCTTCTCCTTGTTCAGTCTCTTGATGGCAATGCAAGAAGCTATGTTTAAATTGACCCCTGCTGTGGTTTTGTAATTATTGTGATCTTTTCTATCTTGGTGCTATTCTTCAACTCTTTCCTTGATAGAGATTGTCATTGGATTTTTCAATAGCTCCATTGGCTTAGTTGGTTTTGGGTGTTTTTGTGTTTGTTAGTGTTGTTGTTTCTAATTATTCTTGTTGTTTTTGTATGTTTGTGTTAATTGGTGTTTTTGTGTTTTGGTGTGTGAGTGTTTTCTTTGTTTTTGTTTTTGTTTGTTGTCTGTTGTTGGCTGCTTTTTTTGTTTTATTTTTATTTTTTAGGTTTTGGTTGTTTTTGTTTTTTATGTTTTTGTTGGTTGGGTCTTTGTAGCATTTTTTTGTTTTTGTTATGTTGTTCTTGTGTTTTTTATGTGTTTTTTTTTGTGTGTGTTTGGTTGTGCTTTATCTTTTCGACACACTCAAGGAGCACTTTTTTTTTATTATTTTAATTTTTTTATATTATCTTATTGTGTGTTTGTGTTTGTGCGTTCTTGTTTCTGTTGCTTCAGGTTTGCTCCTTGAGTATGTCAAAGGTGGTAGGCCAGGTGCGAGCCCTGGGTGATTTTGGTGGAAGAGATACCCCTGCCTCCTTGGGTCTTACCCAAAAGTGGCATCCCTTCTGGGATGTTTTCCACAAAAATAATAATAATAATAATGAATCTAACAATCTGTCATCTCTTCAAATGTCAATAAAACAACCTAGTAGAATTTCATTTTTTTTAAGTAGCCGCAAATTACGAAAACAAAGGGATGCCAGAGAAAACTAGATGATCTAAAATTTCTACATCCCCATCATACAAAACATACCTAAAATATCAATGATCTTTTTTTCTTTACAAACAATTACCTATAAGAATTTTGCTTTAGATTTCTAACCAAAAGAATGTTGAGACCTTAGAGAGTGCCTTAAATGACTAAACATTCTTTCAAGGAAAATCCTTGGGAGTAATGAATTCTAATTGCTCCAAATCCTTTTATCCCAACATTGAGTATCCACCATATTTTTATATATTCTAAACCAACTTATCATTTTGCAAAAAATAGATAAATAGAACTCTTGAAGCATATTTTGAAGCACATTCTCTACTTGTTTAAGCTCTTGTCCATCATCCGAATTGCTAATAAAAATTTCATGTTTTTGAATTATTTCTCACAAAAATACATATTTACTTTTGAACCTTTAGAAGTTAGAAAGACCTAATCCAATGGTTGTTATTTGGATCACAAATAAGAGGATAAGGCTAGAAACAAGCATCAAAGTCCCTTTCATTGATTGACCACCTAATATATTTCTTTATTACAAATTGATATGAAGTTCCATGTTGTCAAACCCCTAGGCAAGGTTTGTTTCTTTAACAATTTTAGTGCAACAAAAAAAAACTATGTATTTATGAAGATATATTTTATCCAAATCCTTTCGTGATATTTTAATAATCTCCATCATTTTCCCTAATGCAAAACTCATAAATCTACATTTTCATAAGCTTTTATTTTCAATATTCATTCCTTTGAAAAGCCTATCCCATTTGCAAAGAGGATATATAAATTTATTGCCACATCATGTCTTAACTCAAATTTATTTAACTCATCTATAATAATTTCATAATGTGATAAAATATTATATGGCTTGTGGCTATGATGATAATAACAATTTGGCATTTATATGAAATGATGAACTAATCATTATTGAAGTATGTTTACATTTGATTGTTAATGTACTTCAATTTGTATGATTTTATATGCAATAATACTAACTATCAATGTGGTTTGAGTGTTTAACAAGGGCTTCCCTCTTTCAAGATCAAGAGAGGGAGTATTATAAGGGAGAGGGTCATATATGTTGAGTAGCAACTGAATAAAAATTTATATACACATAATTGTTAAAATTACATATATACATACTTGATACTTGTTGATTTGATGCATTATTTGATTTTATATGGTCACTTTCTATTATAAATAAAACCTTATGGATGATATGACCTGCATGAATAAAAAATTTCTTGACATCTTCTATGTCACGAAGAAACTCCCTTTTTGCAACTAATAATGGGTTAAAGGGGGGTTTAAATATTTTTGGAATATCTCCTTGAATACTTAGATGGCATCCATTGTGTAAGGGTTATAGACCATCATATTAACACCTTAGATTAAAATGAGGGAGCATATGTAAGAAGGATCCCGTGGCATTAGAACAACATTTTAAGTCTAACATAACTTAGATTGGTCAAGCAATAGTAATTTTAGGTGTCAAAATCTAATTTCTTCTAATAAAAGACTTTCTTTTTTGGGTACCTTCCTTTTTTATATGCAAAATGGAGATGGAGAGGAGAAAGGGGAAGATAAGTAGGAGTATCCCATGGTAGTAAAGTATAGAAGCAATTATTTAAGATAAATTTGTACTCTAATCTTGTTATTCTTAGAACACAATCTAATTTTAAATGTGAAATTAAAATAATTTTTTTTAAACCCATAAGACATATCTTAGTTTAAGTAATTAAAACGCTTTGCCATATGTTGGAAAAGGGAGAACGTACTTGAAGGGAAAGCCAATTCTCACAAACAAAGGAGAAAGTAAACTTTGGCAAGGGATTTGAGAGTTATTGATTTATAGCATCTCGATTCTTCATCTACATGAATTTTATCCTAGGTATAGATATTGTGAAATTTATTTATTTTTCACCCTTGTGAAAAATTATCTTGTCCCTCTCTTTGGTTATTTCATTTCAAAAAAGGACTTTAAAAATATGATAAAAACTAGGGAAAACTTGCCTACTCTATAAATAAACTTATAGGTTGTTTTTGTTATGCATGTAGCACCCTAAAATTGGCGCAGTAAAATTGTCATAATTACATTCACCTTAGTAAATAATTTAAATTCAAATTTTAACCTCCCAAACCGCCCGTTAACCGTCGGGTAATCCGTTTCCCCCTTTTTCGTGCCATTTTTAGAGGTTGTTTTGACCATTTGACGATATCGTCGCCGATCAGACGATATCGCCCCAGATCTGACGATTTCATCTAGGCTAGGACGTCCAGACGATCTTGTCGCAAAACTGATTTTGCACAATTAGCTTCTGTTCCAACGGGCCTCTAATCCGGGCAGAAGCGTGTCTGCGCCGTTAGAGACCCTCCCCCGTTGGAGATCTCCCAAATAGGGATGATCTCCAACCTCCTAACTACTCCCCTAAGCCTATTTAATCCTTAGGACCTTCCCTTCCCAACCCCCGGCTGAAATTCTCTGTAACTTGATTTTGCATGCATTAGAATCATCCTAGAACATTATTTTGCATTTGTCTATTTTCAAGTTTTGTTGCGGGGACCTCATTGTTTTTCGGTCGGAGCAAGCTCACATCATCGCCGACGATCTCGTTCAAATCTCGGAGGTGATCCTGTCGAATTCGAGACGATTTCATTACTGCGAGACGATCTCGATCGTAATCCACATTGGGGGCAATCGATGCCTAGAGTTTGCGCTTTCTTCCTTATTTCTTTCGCTGTTTTATTCTCGCATATTAGCTAGTTTATCCTTATTGCTTATGCTATTTTGCATTTGGAGTTCACCCATCTAGCTTAATTGCATAATAAGATCATAATTTATCATTAGAATATCATAATTTGTTTGAATTTCTGTTCATAACTATTTTCTAGTATTCATCTCGTCATTTTGTGTTGTTTCCTCTATTAGCACAGTAGTATTCTCTCGTATTTTGCATCTATTCTTTTGTTTGTAGGTCTCTGACGAATTCGTCAGATCTCAGATGATCTTGTCTGATCTCAGACGATTCTGTCGAATTCCAGACGATCCTGACTGCTTCAAACATCAGAATCTTCATCAGACATCCGGATCAGGTATTCTGCTTTTAATCTTCTATAATTTCTCTTTTTTTTGTCTTTAAATCTATTTTTTGTATTCATTAAATCTGCACTTTCATATAGATTAATTTAGATTCATTTGGCCAAACCTAGGATATGAATGCTTAAGGCTAAAAACAAACACATAAAAACACATTCCAAACCTAGGCGTGGAAACTGCCATTAAATGTTTCCTGGTGAACCCACCATCCATCGAAAAATCATCAAAATACACCTCCCTTGAGAGGCGGGACCTTCGCAAAGTCCTCTCAGTCCGAGGTACCGTGACATCCTTTTCCCATCCTCCTTCCGGGCACGGATCCTATAGCCTGAAGGTAAGGATGCGAAAAATTTGGAGCGATACATTTTGGTGAACCCGACGTGAATGCATCATAACCTTTTGAAAACAAAAAAAACAAAAAGAAAACAAAAAAAATAGAACAACTAAAACATAGATGCATTTTAGATCATTTAAAGTTTAAAATCATGTTTAGATGGTAGCTCCTAAGAAAATATTAGCAGTTACTATAAATGTAGAAAACCAATTGGCAGCCATAGAAATCAACTCTATGCTTAATGTGCCTGAAACAAGTAGAAATCAATTCTTGTGGAACGAACTTGATAGAAGACTTAGTCTCATCTCATCTAGGTCCACACAACTTAAGCAAATCAAGAGGCTAGTCCTAGATAGAATCCTGGATCCTCATCAACTAGTTTTTTATCATGAACTTCAGAGAGCCTGCCATAGATGGTTAGCTTATAGGAGAGCTCTAGTATCTTCGAAATTGTTCACCTTCGAGGAATACCTCGAGAACGCAGCCATTGTACACCAGTTCCTAGGTTGTGTAGAAGACCAAGAGGTTGTTCTTACAAATAGGGAAATATGGAATAGAGTTCCACGAGCTGTGTTATATCGAGAGTATTGCCACGAGCTTTACTTCTATCAACCAGCATCTGAGACAGATAATATCACTATAGCTCTTTTCATCAAATTTTTAAAAGAAAACTTTCAATTTGAAGAAGAACACTTCATGACTCCTGAACAACTCGAGCCTATTAATGATATTTATAAATTATTTATAGAAAACTAGATTATTACTTTCAGTCTTATTTCTTGCATTTATTGTGTTGATTGTCTTTACAATATTATTTCAAAAACAAAGAAAAACTAAAAATTAAAAAATAAAGAAAAACTAAAAAACATAGCAAAAACTTAAACATTTCATTTCAAATATTGTAGTAGGTATATAGTAAATATATACCTCTTAATTTTGTTGCATATATATATATATATATATATATATATATATATATATATATATTTGCTGAAATCAAAATTTAGCACCATGCCTAAACTTAGGAATGGTAAAGAAACTTTAGGAGAAGAAGAAGATTGGTTACAAGATACAACTAGAGACCCAAATGTCCTTCCCGGAGATCCAATTCCGGAAGGAAAAACTCTAGATCAATCAGAACATGACCTAGGTGAAGATAATGAACAAGAAGGAAGTGTTAAAGAGGATGGATCCTCATCCCCTAGAGTAGCTCCAGATGGAACTATTGCTTTTGACAACATAGATCATTTCAAGAAATTTCTTGATGATAACATTGATGCCCTTAATGTGGCAGTTCGTATTGATAAAGGGCAAATTAGTAACACTCAAGCAGCCTTGGAACATATGTATGATGTGCGCACTAATCCCTTGTCTTTCATTGATCAAGAAAGTGATAAGGCTGGACCATCCAATACGGATATGGTCACTATGATTCAAAACATGTCAAAACAACAGGCTATCCAACCTCCTAAGGAACCTGTTATTCAACCTAAAATCATTCCCACACAAAAGAAACCTTCCTTCACTACTTTATTCCGCCAAACTATTGAGCAATATGCTTCAAGTAAACAAAAACCTAAAACGAAGCCAAACACCAATTTTCAACAATCTGGAATACAACATAATACAACTTCAAAATTCCTTCATAATACTTTTCCTACCAATAATTTACACAATAGTAACATGGCATCTAATCTTCATGTTCCTCCATCATATGCCCATAAAACCCATGTCAATGCCCTACCAAACCAATATGGGGGGCAAACTAGTAATCTGGAAGCCATGGTGAAACAGCTTAGCTTCACGTATGGACCGGATAGATCCCTACCGTCCCTCGTATAATTATCGAGAGATATGTAGTCAACCTTTGGATCCCATAGTTGTAGCTCAACCATACCCTAAGCATTTTCCCATGCCTATCTTGCCTATATATAAAGGAACCGAAGATCCCATAGAGCATCTTCGCATGTTTAGGATAGCATGTCATGACATATCGCATGATGACTTGCTATTATTAAAAATGTTCCCAAAAAGTTTAGGTGGAATGGCATTAGAGTGGTACTATCAATTGCCCACTCATTCTTTGAGAAACTTCGAAGAAACAACTGAATCATTTGTCCATCAATTTAGTGCCTACATCGAGAGGCATGTAACTATTAAAGATTTATACAATTTAAAACAAGACAAAGATGAATGTTTTGCCGATTTCTTAGCTAGATGGAGGCAATTGATAGGAAAACTGCACTTTGTGCTACCTTATAGGGAAATGTTGGACATTTTCATCAATAATTTACAAGAACAAATATCTTATGAGCTATCAATTGCTACCTTAACTACCTTCGATCAAGCTATAGATTTAGCTCGAAGAGTAGAAGATGCCCTCATTAGGAGAGGCCAACTTAGGAAGAAGGATGATGAGAAAACATCCAAAAATCAATATAAAAACAAACAAGTTGTCGGTGATGGAGTCACTGACAGCAGGAATGTTGCTAATATCAATGCAACGAAGACAACAAAAAAATTTATATTGAAACCTCCTGACAAGCCTCCTCGAGAATTCACTAGATTAAATCAACCCTTATCAACTATTTTACCTCAATTACTCGAAAGAGGTTTGATCCAATTACCAGCTATCCGGGAACCTGATCCAACTATACCCGGATACAGAGCCGACTTACACTCGTGATTTCCATAGAGGACCTGGACATTCTACCAACGCTTGTAAAAGGTTGAAACATAAAATACAAGATTTGATTGACAATAATGAAATGGAAGTGCAAGCCTTCCAACCTAAACAAAACCCTCCTAATAATACTCAAAAGACCATTCCCCAAAATCAAAATCAAAATGCCAATCAAACTTTAGACATATTTCAACACCCTTTACCAAGACATGGTAAAGAGGTAGCCAATCAAATCGAACATCATAATGTTCCCCCTCCTACCCGATATGTAGGAACCATTAGCGGACAATTACCTATTCAGGATCCTCAAATATTTGACACAACCTTATCCCTGGTTACGACCAGGCCCTTACATAATTTTCAAACTTCGAATTCTAGTGATATAGAATCAGATAGTGAAAGTGAACTAGACATTACTTCAAACCAATCGAATAGTTCTGAAAACGAATCAGATCCTATTCAACCCGTCACAGATGCTATGGTTCCGGAAGAACCATTTCCTAGACGAGTTACTACTCGACCTTCTTCTAATATATTCCTTTCTAATGAACAAGCCATCAATGCTCAACCGAGACCAGTTCAACGTCTTCATTATAACATTGTAGGTACCATTGGAGTCGTTACCCGACAACAAGCTCAAAATTCCCAACAAGAACCAAACAGAACGATGGATCGGCTCCATTCATTTTGAAAAACCCCAATAAAGGGAATCATGCTCCTAATGTTCAACCTAAACCCCCTTACAATATTAATGAGCAATTGTCCAATACTACGGCCAAAATTTCCCTTTTGGATTTATTAAGATCCTCTCCCACCCATAGGGATGAGTTGATGCTTACATTAAGCCAAATGATGGTACCTCAAAACATTCAACCTGAAGCTATGGCCAATACTATCATCACTCGAGAGATTGATTGTATTGAATTTCGGGATAAAGATATCCCACAACACAGCTTACATAAGGATAATCCCTTATACATTACTACTTTAATTGGAGATGTAGCTGTCAAACGAGTCTTGATTGATAATGGCTCATCTCTAAACATTTGCACTTTTGACTTCTACCAACGATTTGGCTTTAGAAGTGATGAAATGAAGAAAAATGATATGATTATCAAAGCTTTTAATGACGAAACACAAGAAACGTGTGGAGTTATTACCCTCCCATTGCAAGTTGGTCCTAGAACCCTAGAAACAACCGTGTTTATTGTACATTGCCCAACATCGTACAATATACTTTTGGGTCGCCCTTGGATCAATGCCATGCGAGCGGTCCCATCAACCTTACACCAATGTGTTAAATTTGAGTTTAAAAATCAGTTGGTCACTATCCATGGTGACCCTAGACCTTTTGATATGTGTGCTTTGGCAGAACCCGTTGGAGTGCAATTTTGCCCTGCTCTGTCATCCACACATCCTAGTTCTTATTTTTCATCTAAAACTGTGAAACACACACCCATAACTTCACCTATTTCCCCTCCATTAATTTCATCCTCCTATATAGATCAACAACCCTCTAAACAAATCACTCTAGAACCTCAAAAAGATCTTAAATCTACAACCAATCCTTCAAGTTCTATCCCTATAAATTCAAAACCTACAGAAACAACTATCCAACCCATATCTCAAGACCTATGTAATAAGCCTTCTACATATTAATGTCTCTATTTGATCAACTGTTACCTTAGAATGCTATTCCTCAACTAGCAACTCGTGCAATGATGCTATCGCTCGTATTATCTCTCCCACAACCTATGGGAAGTACTTACCAAGATGGGAATATGTCCACTATCATTTATAAGTCATCGACTCGAGGAACCCCTTCAAATATCAAAACTCATCTTAGAGCCTTTGGATGTGTTTCTAATCATATGTTAAACTAATCACCATGAACCTTAAGGGATATAAACGGACATATTTGGGATTTTCTCCAAAATGGATAGAAAACTTTCACATGTCGATTCTAATAGAAACCCATCGGTTATTACGTCGACGAGCAAGTCGATTTGTAATAATTGGCAATACTTTATATAGGAGATCTTTTGAAGGTATCCTATTAAGATGTTTAAACTTAGAAGAGTCTAAATCAGCCTTGAGTGAAGCCCACAATGGATCTTGTGGAGGACACTTTAGTGGTAGCGTCATTGCTAAAAAGCTCCTTCGGATAGGATACTTTTGGCCTACCATAGAAACGGATGCACATGAGTATGTGCGCCATTGCGACAAGTGCCAAAAACATGTTGACCTTGTCCATGCGCCTGCACAAGAGCTGCAAGCTATTTCATCTCCATGGCCCTTTTCCAAATGGGGTTTAGATATTATTGGCAAAATCAATCTTGTGTCATCTGATGGACACAAGTTCATCATAACCGCCACTGAGTATTTCACGAAGTGGGTCGAAGCTATGCCTTTAGCTTCCTGCACTGGCACACAAGTTTCTAAATTTATTTTTAATCAAATCATTTGTAGGTTCGGAATTCCTGCAAATCTCATCTCTGACAATGGAACTTGTTTCAAAAATAAAGATGTTAAAAAATTATGCCAAAAATATAAGATTCAACATCGTTGGTCCACTCCCTATTATCCTCAGGGTAATGGTCAAGCATAAGCATCTAACAAAACCTTAATCAAAATTCTCAAAATATTGGTCAATAAAACTGGCCGTGATTGGCACATTCAATTATATCCAGCCTTGTGGGCCTATCGAACTAGTGTTCGAACCCCCACTGGAACTTCACCATTTGTTTTGGTTTACGGTGTTGAAGCAGTTTTTCCATTTGAATTGGAAGTTCCTTCTTTGGCTCTGCTACTTCAAGATACCGAAGTAGGAGATGAATATCGTCGTCGGTAGACTCGATCACTGGAACTCCTAGATGAAAAATGCATCAATGCTTTGGAGCATCTCCGTGCCTACCAAAACAAGCTTAAAAGATCATATGCTAAAAAAGTTCGTCATCGATCCTTTGAGATTGGCGACCTTGTTTTAAAAGAAAATAAAAAAAATACAAATGCAACTAAGGACCTTAAAGGTAAATTTGAGCCCAACTGGCTTGGACCATACATTATTACTGCTAAATTTGAATCGGGAGCATACAAATTATCTACCTTAGATGGTAAAGAACTTAAAGAACCCATGAATATTTTGCATCTTAAACGTTACTATGCATAAATTTGGTCATTTCATCCTTGTATATATTTGTTTAAAATATTTCAAAATTACTATCTTGTATTTCTTTCAAATTTATAAAATCCAAAAACACCAAAAACATTCATAATCATCAAAATCTTCAAAAACTATTTGTTGCATTTATTTATGGCACTTGTTAAATTTTTTGTTCAAAAACAAAAATAAAACCAAAAAACAAAATAAAGAATAAAAATCAAAACAACAATATGCTTGACTCTTTCGAAACCAAAACAATATCAAGAAGAAAGAGAGAGTCAACATTCTCAAAACTTCTCAAAAGTGTTTATATATATTTTCTTACAATTATTGCAGTTATATGTTTCAAATTATTTTGGATAAATTAGCATTTATTTGGAATCCCTCACTTGCACACTCACAACAATAAATATCTTGATTTTATCCGGCATGATTACTAATCTCTCTTATATCAAAGTCCACAAAATTCAATTAAATAAAGTTTGAGCATAGAGAATTGATCTTGTTATTTACTTAAACCAAGCACATCTTTTCACAATAAAATGATTATATTTGTAATTTCCATGTTTTGCTACATAGTAGAAGTGATTTCTTGAGCGAAAAGTTTCCCCTGCTATCCTATCATGCACATGGTCTAGAATCTTTGAGAATTGGCAAAAGGACAAGCTCACCCCTACCCAGAATAAAAATCCCTTGCTCTACAGCTAATCCGAGCAAGTATCCCTAGCAAAGAAAAAGAAAAGAAAAGTTCAAGAAAAAGAGAAAAGAAAAATGTTCTTTTATATCATTACAACAATATTTCAAGCACTATCTCAAAAAAAAAAAATCAAGCAAACAAAAATACAAAAGAAAAAGAAGCAAAGTTCAAAAGAAAGCAGAAAGCAAGAATGCAATAAAATCCCTTTCCCTACCCTTTGAAAAGAAAAGAAGGGTTGATGAGCTTGAATCCTCGGAATTCTCAATTATTCGAAAACTGTGAGGTAAGCCCCATAACAGGTGGTTTGTGCCCAACCTGCTTGGCCTTGGGTAACTCCTAGCGTGGTGATATGTCCGTCACATTAGCGACCTTCTTTTGTATAGACCTATGTCTCGCTTATGGATTAGCTAGCTCTTGATAATCCGACCTACATAGTAGTCTAGTATGGTTATATGCATCTACATCATGGTTAATGAACACTTATTTGGTTTCTTCAAATCACTTGTATCATATTATCTTGCTCAAAACTGGTAAATGCACAAAGCAATTGCACACACATTTGTATTTGAGAGATTTTGTGTATCATTATGATAAATCAAGATCGGAAATGAATTCACATATGCACATGGGATTCCTTATAAATCTAACTTTTGTCTTCAAAATACTTTGAAATATTATTTTTTGCAACTTGTTTGGAATAAATCAAGTACAGTTGTTTACCATAAAGACAACTATATAATAGAAAAATCAAAAATTTCTTTCAAAACTATACAATCAAAACATATATATCTGGTTGACTTTCGCGACGATGGTATAGTTCCAAAACCAAAATTGGAATTTTATGCCTAGCGCAAGTCCTCATCTTCATATTTTCTGTTTATTAAAAAAAATCAACCATGCAATAAAACTATCTCTTTTTTGATTTTCGCGATGATGGTATAAGTCTATACCTACATATTCTATGCCTAGCGCAAACCATTGTAACAATTTTTATTCCCCATTTATTAAAAATCATGAAAACCATATGACTTAATTCATTATGTTACACAAATTATGCTTTTAAAAAGCAAACACATTTTCATTATTTCATGTCATTATGTCAACCTTCAATTTTGCAATGATGGTATAATTCCTAAAGAATTATCCAAAAATTTTATCACACTTAGGAATTTATGCCTAGCAAAAATCATTTTAACATTATTTCATGCATACTATTTTCATGAAAATCTGAAAACAAACCATCATCACCATCATTTTCACCATTGCACCAAAGTCTTAAGACAGTCTCTTAAGCACTCTTTTACTTTTAACAATATTTCTATCCTGGGATTAGCTTGACGACCGAGTGAGCAGCGACTCCATGAAATGGTCTATAATAGCGACAATGTCCTTTGAAATTATTGTTAGAAGTCTCTTTTTATTTTTTTATTACATCACATTACAAACAATCAATTTGTTACATCAGATTATTTCATTTAAAATATTACCGCATGACATCAAAATTATAAATTTTCAAAACGACATAATTTCATGAATCCTCAATCCAATTATCAAATCAATCAATCAAACATAAAAGCATCATAAGCATACACATAACACAAGTCATATGATCAAAAACATATCATATATATATCCACAGTATATATACATCATCAAAACTGGATTGGTATGCCACAATCTGTACCTCGGCATACTCAATCCTCTATCAACAAAATAATAATAATACAATGCTATCATGTCAATCTATACAAAGTTGTGCAGCCCTCTAGCCTCGAGAGCCCCTCGAGCTCTTCGCCTCATCTCCTCCCCCGCCCTGAGGTGGACGAGGTGGCCCCATCGCAGTCTGAGTAGTCCTAGTCCTCGATCGGGACGAGGTCCTCGACGACCCGATCCCGATCAGATCTGCGATGTTGGCTGGCAGGGGTAGTCTATCCGCCTCTAGCACCAGCTGATAGTACAAAGTTTGGTAGAAAGTAAGTTGGGCAATAGCCCATGTCATCTCCCTAGTGCTCGCCCCTCCACCCCGTGCCCTGAGGCATGCAATCTCGTCTCGTAGCTGTGCCACCTCAGCTCGATGGCGTGCAGCCTCATCCTGTAGAGTCTGCACCTGTGCCTGGAGACGATCTCTCTCCGCTCGAAGAGTAGCAATCTCGCTACTCTCCCCCGTGTCAATGCCCTTGCCCTTATCGGGCGATGGTGGCCTCTCCCTCTATGGAGATGGGGGTCTCGCCTCCCTCCTCTCCCTCTATCGTGGCCTCTCCTGTGCCTGTGGCCTCCTCGGCTCTCTCTCGCCGTGACCCTGGGCTGCCTCCATAGTCGCTTGGTGCCGCCTCCCTATCCGACGCACAACTGCGTGTATCAGACCCTGAGCCCTCGTCATCCAAGGAGGGCGGATGCCTACGTACCAGGCATCGTAGCCATCGGCTACTCTTGTGTCATCCCCATCCACTGGCTGGATGGGGGCATCATCTACGTCCCGACTCCAGAACCGTTGCATGTCTGGAGCCCCGCTAACCGTGGTGTTATCCCGGACAGTTCGAGAAAACTCATAATCCCTCAGAGATGGGATCCCCTGTTGTAGACCGAACTGACGCAAAACTCGGTCATAGCGATGGAGCTCCACCTCTCCCCTCTCCATCCATAGCCAGCAAACTCGCCTGACGCGAGCCAACTCCTGTCCGTCCTCGGCCCACCCTGGATGCTCCCTCCATGGCCTCCAGGTGATCTGATCTGGGACTAAGTCATCTAATAGCCTCCGGGACATAGGAAGGTCGATCCGCCACTGTGACCCTCTCCGGAGCCACCGGTAGAAGACTCGGGGCCTCTCCCCATCTACCCCTATCAGAGGAAGCCCTATCGGCCTCCGCACTGCAATGTGCTCCCAAGCACCAAACCTCGTAGAAGCGATGTCATCACCAGACATCGACCGCCCTTGTACACGACCCCATATAGGATCCTGTACAACCGACATAGTACATAGCTACCCCAAGAGAACCTGTACCCGTGGTCCCGCATGTCGTAGATCACATCTGCCAGCATCCACGACACCCTGCACCCACTCTGGTGGCATAGCAGAAGTCCACCAACTACTCCAGCTAGAACCCGTGTGAGTCTAGATGCCCCAGGCATCTGGCGCAGTGCCTCGATATTCACTCCACCCTTCTCCAGGGCGAAGCTCGGGTCACCACACAATCGTCCCATAGCGTGGCCCTGATTGGCCGTAGGAGTGATCAATCGTCCTTGTATGGGGATTCTTAGAATCCTCCATACATCCTCTAGAGTGGGAGTCATCTCCCTTGTCGGTAGCCAAAAACATGAGGAACCCGGATACCATCTCTCTGCTAGGGCCGTCAGTAGCCCCATATCCGTAGACACCTGTGGCATCTCTGCCACATGCTGCAAGCCGACCTGTGCCAGCTGATCTCGCTCTGCCTGTGTGAGAGCGGCCAAGTCATCCCTCAAACCTCCATACTTCCATTCCCTGCTCTTTAGCAAACCTCTCTGCAACATAAACAACAAAACAACAAACAATCATTAATAAACAATTCAAGTAATTAATAATGCAAGTTAAAGTTCAATTTTATGCAATTGATGATATCGCCCACTATTGGACGATATCGTCCCAAATTTGAGCAGAATCGTCTTCGATTTCGCAAGCCGAAATCGTCCCTAATTTGACGAAATCGTCCCCCTTTCGCCGATTTCGCCCTTGGACGAAATTGACGAAATTGAGACGATTTCGTCGAAATCGGGACGATTTCGTCCCGATGACGTCGACGGCCCAAAAACGGCCGCGATGCTCAAAATTCATCTAAAATCTACCTAAAAAGCATGTAAAATCAAATTAAAGCATTCTAGTTAAGTCTAGACTCTTACCCGTAGACCGCGTCGGACCTCTGTTGATCTGTGCGTCGTCTCCACCATTTTTGCTTCAGAGCTCTAAAAACCAAAAAATGAACAGTAAAAATAATTTTTTGCTTTTTCGCGTTTTTACCTCAAACGTTCGATTTGGGTAAAAACACGGAGGGGGCACCATAGTAAGCTGTCGTACGATTCGACCAAGAATCGTCGCCTAAAAATTGGGAATAATTTTTGCTTTCTCGTAGATCGAGAAGAACTCATATTTAACGCATTTTCTTCGAAAAATTCGCTAAAGAGGGGGCAAAATGTAGCACCCTAAAATTGGCGCAGTAAAATTGTCATAATTACATTCACCTTAGTAAATAATTTAAATTCAAATTTTAACCTCCCAAACCGCCCGTTAACCACCGGGTAATCCGTTTCCCCCTTTTTCGTGCCATTTTTAGAGGTTGTTTTGACCGTTTGACGATATCGTCGTCGATCAGACGATATCGCCCTAGATCTGACGATTTCGTCTGGGCTAGGACGTCCAGACGATCTTGTCGCAAAACTGATTTTGCACAATTAGCTTCTGTTCCAACGGGCCTCTAATCCGGGCAAAAGCGTGTCTGCATCGTTAGAGACCCTCCCCCATTGGAGATCTCCCAAATAGGGATGATCTCCAACCTCCTAACTACTCCCCTAAGCCTATTTAATCCTTAGGACCTTCCCCTCCCAACCCCTGGCTGAAATTTCCTGTAACTTAATTTTGCATGCATTAGAATCATCCTAGAACATTATTTTGCATTTGTCTATTTTCAAGTTTTGTTGCAGGGACCTCATTGTTTTTCAGTCGGAGCAAGCTCGCATCGTCGTAGACGATCTCGTTCAAATCTCGGATGATCCTGTCGAAATTCGAGACGATTTCATTACTTCGAGACGATCTCGACCGCAATCCGCATTGGGGGCAATCGGTGCCCGAAGTTTGCACTTTCTTCTATTCCTTTTGCTTGTTTTATTTTGCATTTTAGCTAGTTTATCCTGATTTTTTATGTTATTTTGCATTTGGAGTTCACCCATCTAGCTTAACTTGCATAATAAGATCATAATTTATCATTAGAATATCATAATTTGTTTGAATTTCTGTTCATAATTATTTTCTAGTATTCATACTATCATTTTGTGTTGTTTCCCCCGTTAGCATAGTAGTATTCTCTCGTATTTTGCATCTGTTTTTCTTTTTGCAGGTCTCTGACGAATTCGTCTGACGAATTCGTTAGATCTCAGATGATCTTGTCTGATCTCAGACGATTCTCGTCGAATTTCAGATGATCTCTGTTTTTTGTCCTTAAATCTGCTTTCTGTATTCATTAAATCTGCACTTTCATATAGATTAATTTAGATTCATTTGGCCAAACCTAGGATATGAATGCTTAAGGCTAAAAACGAACACATAAAAACACATTCCAAACCTAGGCGTGGAAACTGCCATTAAATGTTTCCTGGTGAACCCACCATCCATCGAAAAATCATCAAAATACACCTCCCTTGAGAGGCGGGACCTTCGCAAAGTCCTCTCAGTCCGAGGTACCACGACATCCTTTTCCCATCCTCCTTCCGGGCACGGATCCTATAGCCTGAAGGTAAGGATGCGAAAAATTTGGAGCGATACAATGCAAAAATAAAATATGGGTAGGTTGGCTTAACATAATTACAAAGGGAAAATGATGCAAATCGAATGATTGATATGTAACTTTATTTTCATGGCATTTTTGTTCATTTCCTTGTAACCTTATGATAAAACCTTGTTGAAAATGAAGTAGTGAACCCTTATTAATGGTGTGTTGTTTGATTTTGGAATTGAATATTTTGCGAATGGTTGTCTTTTTTATTGAAAATTTGGTTGCTTGCCCTCCTTTTGATTCAAACAATGATAAAACCCGTTTTTGTTGTAGTGGATTATTGATAATTTTGAACAAGGTCTTTCAACTATAATTACCTCTACATTTGTAGAAATTACTCTTAACTTAGTGTATGCCAAAAATCATCATAACTGGTTATGAATTTGGGAATTTCTTTTTTATTTTAGAATCTAGTTTTATTTTATTTACTTTTCTTCAAATTTTGGATGTGGATCCTATAGTAAAGACCATGTTGGCTAAAGCCTAACCTTCATTGAGTATTTTTCTTAAACTATAACTCAAGTTGAAATTATTCAAATTGAATGATCGGTAGGTGATTTTGTTTTCATGGTATTGTTGTTCATTTTCTCATAACATTATGATAAAACTTAGCTGGAAATGAAGTAGAAAACCCTTCTTGATGGTGTATTGTTTGATTTTGGAATTGGGGATTTTGTAAATGGTTATCTTTTTTATTGGAACTTTGATTGCTTACCTTGTTTTTAATTTGAACAAGGATAAACCTTGTTTTGTTATAGTGGATTATTGGTAACCCTAAACAAGGTCTTTTAACTATAATTACCTCTAGATTTGTAGAAATTAATCTCATCTTAGTGCATACCCAAAATCATCATAATTGGTTATGAATCTAGGGAATTTCTTTTTTTATTTTTGAATTTGGTTTTATTTTTTTAACTTTTCTTCAATTTTTGGATATGAATCCTATCATAAAGACCATGTTGGCTAAATCGTAACCTTTATTGAGTATTTTTCCAAAGTTTAACTCTAATTAGTTCTATTATGTCTTTGTGTGATTGAATGGTGGAGTGTTGGTAAGATTAAAGTAACCTAGATCCTATTGTTATTACCTTTATGTTGTAAAATCCATATTGATAATTTATTATGAGTGATATTCCATATTATTTTTTCTTCAATTGGTTATATGCGATTGAAATTGGCCGCACCTATATTACATCATCACCACATAGTGGTATTACAATAGCTTAGACATTATCCATATATCTTGGGCAAGATTTGAACCTAGATCTCCTCCTTGATTGTTGAGGAAGCTAATCAGTTGAGTTAATACCATGTGATAATATTCCATGTTGTTTAACCTTCAAGAATAGGGAGAATTTGAACAATAGAACTGATGGTTGTAACCACCCTTCTGGTTGGAATAACTCTTGCAAATTTGATGTTGAAACTTCTTGAATTATTAAAATAATCTATATTTTAACTTTTGTTAATTTTATGTTAAAACTTGCTTCTTAGTTAAGTTGTGTTGTAACTAATATTTTCAATCTTGTTATTTTGATGTTGAAACTTGCTTCTTGAATAAGTAAAATTATGTTACAACCAATATTTTAACTCTTGTTAATTTGATGCTATAACTCTTGAGTAATTAAAGTATGTTGTAACCAATATTTTTACTCTCATAAATTTGATGCTAAAACTTACTTAAATCAATAAAAATATGTTTTGATATTCTGTCTTGTTTATTGAATCAACAAACCATGAACAAATAATCCTTTGACTCTTGGAAAGTTAGTACCATAATTTGTATCACAGACTGGCAAAATATATAGTTGTAGCAAATTAGAATAGTTAACAAAAGATGCATTAGTTTTACTCTTTTGACCATGATATGTTTTTTATTATGGTTTCTCACATATTGATGAAGTGATAGAATCAATACCACTATGACAAAAACCTACCATAGTTACTTATTACAAAGTTGATCATTTTGTGAATTTGAAGACTATAATGGTTACACATAAACATACCCTATGATGTTAATCATGATACTCATAATAATTTGAACTAGAGAGTAACATTACTTGTTAAAAGACATGATGAATGGAACTTGTGATACTAGCTCATGTGTTTCATTTATGGTTGAAACTAATGATATTGTCTCATTTGTAAATGATATTATTGGGGGTTGAAATTTGTTGGTCCCGTATATGTGTTTGCTTATTGGATAATCTTGTGATCCTATTTTATTAATGAATAGATAATTGGAACTTTTCTCGTGTATTATTGAAGCCTTTAATTACTTCAATGGGGTCTTGATTTGTTATTGTATAAGTTAAGATGGTTGAACCTTATCTTGTAGAATTGGCTGCTTGTATGTCCGCGTGTTGTTATAGGAGTGACCTATCCAAAGATCATTCACCTTGAAGTGTATTAAATAGTAGACACGAAGTAAAGTGAAACTAAGTTGCATCATTTTATTGAAGGAATTATGGTTTGCTTCCATGTATGGAATGTGTTAGTATGCTTAATTGCATGTGTGTAAGTGTGGATGATTTATTGCTTTAATTGCAAGTCTACTACTATGTGGGATAGAGGAAAACTGAGTGAATATTATTTTCTTTTATGTATACACTACTTATTGTAATGCATTATCCTAGTCTTAGCCAATCACTTGAACAGTAGAATAAACTATATAAGATATTTAGAAAGAGGGGTATAGATACATTGCATATGGACTTGCTTTATAGGCCTTATATGGTGAATATAGAGGAGGCATGCTAATCAACATTGACATATGCCTATCATAATTATACTATAATTATAATTCATTATACATACTAGGTACACTGTATAAACAAAATCTTGGCCAAACTATTATTAAAGTAATCATTATGTTCTCAATGTTGCATATGATTAATTGGTTTACTTTATTTCAATACAATGTATTGGGAGAAATTGATTCACATGATTCATATGGTGCTTCATGTAAATATGATACCGTAGACACCAAATCCTAGCCATTTGCCTTCCACTCAACCCATATTCATTACCCAAAGCCCCTCTTGGATACCATAATATTCTATGGTTTCCATTCCCATATCTCCATCAACCCATTCCATTCCTAGGAATCCACCCATCCATAGTCCTCATACATTATATCCTCTTCTTCATTCACAATCATTTCTTCACCAACCTCATCATCATCAATTTTTCTCCATGCCCCCCAATTCATCACACCTCCAACAACACACTCAATCTCATACATCCACAAATCCATGCATCACATCTCAATTCACTCAACAAGCCAACCAAGGTTTACAATCATATTATCAACACACTAAAATTTTGCAACAAATTTTAACTCGACTCACTAACATTTACAATTGAGTCATATTCAACCATGAAAATTAAAACAACCAATTTCACAATCCACATATTAGGTTTCAATACTTGTACCAAAAATTCAAAATCCAACATAGTTGGATAAATGCACCAAGCATCCTACAAAGCCCCATTGAGAATACATAGTGCTTTCAGAATCTTATTTGACCATTTTTTGAAGGCTTTATGAAGCACAAGAGATTTTACTTCCAGAAATCAAACCAAGAGACCCAACCAAATGAGGCAAACACTTTAAGGAGCACTTGTACTATCCTTATCATCAACAAGTGGGCCATGACATCCATAATTGTCATGTATTCAAAGACGTTGTCCAAGATCTTATTGATCTGGAAGTATTTTCCACCAAAGGTCCATCCAAACCATCTAATCAGGACAATGGTACCAACTCAATCACTAAGAAAAGTGGGTATTCTCAAGATATCACATCCTCCTAGTCACTCACATCACAAATCAAAAAGCTCCAAAGGTACCTAATCTCTTTGGTCACATTTTAACATGGCTTCATCTTAGCCATTCATAATTAACATAGCTACATAATAGCCATTCATCATTAACATAACTTCATCTCATCCATTCACCATTAAAATTGCTACACAACAACCATTCATCATTAACATGGCTTCATCTTAGCCATTCCACCATTAACATGGCTTCATCTCAACCATTCCACCATTAACATGGCTTCATCTCAACCATTCCACATTAACATGGATTCATCTTAGCCATTCCATATTTAACATGGATCCACAACAACCATTCATCATTAACATAGATTCATCTTAGCCATTACATCATTAACATGGCTCCACAAAAACCATTCACCATTAACATAGCTTCATCTTAGCCATTTACCATTAACATGGATCCATAATAGCCATTCATCATTAACATGGTTTCATATTATTCATTCATCATTAACATGACTCCACAACAACCATTCCATCATTAACATGGCTTCATCTTAGCCATTCTACCATTAACATGGGTTCATCTTAGCCATTACACCATTAACATAGCTTTATATCAACCATTCCACATTACACATGGCTTCATCTCAGCCATTCCATATTAACATGTCTCTAGAACAACCATTCCATCATTAACATGGCTCCACAACAGTATTTCCACATTAACATGGCTTCATCTTAGACATTCCATCATTAACATGGCTCCACAATAGCTATTCCACATTAACATAGCTTCATCAACAACCATTCCACATTAACATGGCTACACAACAACCATTCATCATTAACATGGCTACACAACAACCATTCACCATTAACATGGCTACACAACAACCATTCATCATTAACATGGTTACACAACAACCATTCACCATTAACATGGCTTCACATCAGCCATTCTCACATTAACATGACTGCACAACAACCATCCATTGTTAACATAGCTTCATCTTAGGTATTCATCATTAACATAGATACACAACAACCATCCACCATTAACATGGCTTTATCCTAGCCATTCATCATTAACATGGCTACACAACAACCATCCATCATTAACATAGCTTCATCTTAGCCATTCATCATTAACATGGCTACACAACAACCATTCATCATTAACATGGCTTCATATTAGCCATTCCACCATTAACATGGCTTCATCTTAGCCATTCATCATTAACATGGCTACACAACAACCATTCATCATTAACATGGCTACACAATAACCATTCAACATTAACATGGCTTCATATTAGCCATTCCACCATTAACATGGCTTCATATTAGCCATTCATCATTAATATGGCTACACAACAATCATTCATCATTAACATGGCTACAAAACAACCATTCAACATTAACATGGCCTCATATTATCCATTACACCATTAATATGGCTTCATCTTAGCCATTCATTATTAACATGGCTACACAACATCCATCCATCATTAACATGGCTACACAACAACCATTCATCATTAACATGGCTTCATCTTAGCCATTCATCATTAACATGGCTTCATCTTAGCCATTCATCATTAACATGGCTCCACAACAACCATTCATCATTAACATGGCTCCACATCAGCCATTCATCATTAACATGGCTCCACAATAACCATTTTCACATCAACATGGCTCCACAATAGCCATTCCATCATTAACATGTTTGCTTTACAAGCTTGCTAGGCTGGGGGAGAAAAAGAATTCAAAACCTTTGAACACCACCCCCCTCTAGAGTAGTCTATGCTTAATGATATATATATATATATATATATATAAAAAAAAAATATAAAAAAAATATATATATATATATGGCTAATACACAAAAAAAATTGCATACACTTCATTCATAACATTGCATTGCACTTACATTTACACTTCAAAAACAATGTATTCACCCATATCTCATATTGCATTTCACAAAACTGCATATCATACATTGCATTTACAGTCAAAATTTCATATAGGGATCATTTATTAAGTTCAAGGTCTTAATTGGTCCAACAAAAGTCATGTTGCATTAATCAGGGGCACCTTCACAAAGTCATCCACACAATTCCACCAAGCCAAATTGTCATCAACACAAGTCACATTCACATAGTCCTAAGTGTTTTCAATCACTTAGCCACTCCTAGTGTTTTAAGCAACCTCAAAAATACATGTCGAGTTCTTCTAGGACCATATCACATCTTACACTAAGAAAATTTTGAGTTTGGAAATCGATTCCAAAAATATTCTTGAACCAAGCACAACTTTCACATATTAAAAACATATTGTATCAAAGAGGGATAAAAAAATACTTGGTAGGAACCTTGAAGCAAATAGGGTCATCCTTGCTAGTCCCATCATGCAACATAGTCCATAAGAATAGTGGTTTGCACCACTACCATAGTTGCTTCAAATTAAAAAGATAAGAGTAGTAAGGATAGGGTACAATTCTCATCACACTTAAGTTGAGAACCCAATTTCCCAAAGCTCTAAACCTTTTACATCACACACCACTGATCATTGGATTGTAAGGCTTGTACTACCTTTCCATTCATAAGGTTAGGTAGTCATCCCCAAAATTCAAGAAATCAAAAATAAAATTGTGGACTATGGAGTTAGCCTCCATCAGAGCTATAGACACTTGATTGATAGTCGAGTATTCTCATGCGTGGTGACATGTCTCTTTTAAACGATACCTTTGTCCACTCATACAGACAACCTAGCTTCTTGGTTTCAACCATAACAAGTTAACCCAATTTACTCAAGATGAGTTACTGGACTCACTTGCACACACACTGGTTCTTGACAGTCTTAGGTCATTACCTTGCTCTTGATTTGGTAAATGAATTCACTGCACACACATGTGGTCCTAGAAGTATTAGACAATTTTAGTGGGTTTGTTTGATACCACTAGGATTATTGAGTCTCCGTAAAACAAGCAATTTTCCATAGCAACATCAATATATTCTTCCATATCAACATCCATATCTTCTTCTATATCAACGTCCATATCTTCTTCCATATCAACATCCACGTCAGTTCATGAGTCATTCATCCCATACACCCCTTGATTAAACAACAATGCTAAACATGGCCAAACAAAGATCTAAACCATAAATGATCATTAGTACTTCATCTTGCATTAATCATCCATATACACATGCATTCACACAAAAGCATCCACATAGGTATAACACAAAAGTAAAAGCCATGTATATATATATATATATATATATATATATATATATATACATACATATATATATATATATATACATACATATATATATGTATATATATATACATACATATATATATACATATATATATGTATATATATATGTATGTATATCTACATATATATATACATATGTATATATACATATGATATATATATATATATATATATATATATATATATATATATATATGTATGTATGTATATCTATATATATACATACATATATATATATATATATATGTATGTATATATATATATATATATATGTATGTATATATACATATATATATATGTATGTATATATACATATATATATATATATGTATATATACATATATATATATATATGTATATATACATATATATATATGTATGTATATATACATATATATATATGTATGTATATATACATATATATATATGTATGTATATATACATATATATATATGTATGTATCATATATATATATATACATATATATACGTATGTATGTATATATACATATATGTATATATCTATGTATACAATATATATATATATATATAGAATATATACATATATATATTATGTATATATCAATATATATATATATGTATATATACATATATATATATATATATATGTATATATACATATATATATATATATATATATATATATATATATATATATATATATATAACTCGCGTATGCAAAGATCACTAGAAAGTGCGAACATCATCACAACTTGGGGGTGTTCAAGGTTTCACACCTTTCCCCCAATCAAGAAAACATCATCAAAACTTGGGGGTGTTCAAGGTTTCACACCTTTCCCCCAATCAACAAAACATCATCACAACTTGGGGGTGTTCAAGGTTTCACACCTTTTCCCCAATCAACCAAACATCATCACAACTTGAGGGTGTTCAAGGTTTCACACCTTTTCCCCAATCAAGCAAACAAGATCACAACTTGGGGGTGTTAAAGGTATCACACCTTCTCCCACCAATTCAACAAACAGTTCAATCATTCAATCACATCACATCATCATCTGCATCAATTTATAGGTTCAAAAGGTTGTGTTCCTTTTTCAAAGGTTGCACCATTTTCCTTGCATTCATTCCTTGTCAAAAACCCCTTTTCTATTAGGGCAAAAATAAAATGCATCAATTACATCTCCACATTCACTCAATTTCCTTGCCTTACTTGTCGACCAAAAACACGAAGTTTCCTAGTCTTACCCATCAGCTAAAAATATGGAGTTTCCCAACCTTACCCATCGGTTAAAAACACAGAGTTTTCTAGCCTTACCCATCGGCTAAAAACACAGAGTTTCCTAGCCTTACCCGTCGACCAAAAATAGGAATTTTCCCAGATTTACCCGTCGACTAAAAACACAGAGTTTCCTTGCCTCACCCATCAGTCAAAAACATAGATTTTCCTAGTCTTACCTGTCAGCTAAAATCACAGTGTTTCCTTGCCTTACTCGTCGGCCAAAAACATGGAGTTTCCTTGCCTTACCCATCGACCAAAAACATGGAGTTTCCTAGCCTTACCCGTCGGCTAAAAAACGGAGTTTCCTAGCCTTACCCATTGGCCAAAAACATGGAGTTTCCTCATTTCAAAAAACCCTTCATCTGTTAGGGCAAAGAACAGACACAAGTACAAGTGAACCTTGTATCTAGTGGTTTATCCTACTTAACTTGGCGGTTGCAGCGACTAGTTATCCATGCAATCCGGTAGGATGGTAAATAACCATAAGGACACTTACATCATAAAAAACCCTTCATCTGTTAGAGCAAATAATAGATACAACCATTTAATTTTTCATTATAAAAAACCTTCATCTGTTAGGGCAAAGAACAAAATAATAATTTCATTTTTTATTATCAAAAACCCCTTTCATCTGTTGGGGAAAAAATAGACTCAATCACTTGAATCCATATATTCAAAAAAGTAGCTTACCTCCACAATATCACTCCACATTGCACCAATCATCACATCTTCATATCACCATCAAATCCATCAACAATTGTATTTTCAAATGTGTCAAATTTCAAGTGAATCTTGTATATAGTGGTTCGTTCTATATACTTGGCGATTGCAACGATTTGCATCCATGCAATTCGATAATATGAATGAATTACCATAAGAACACTTGGTCATCATCATCATTCCATATCTCCTAGTTTGAAAAGCACAATCAAATTTGGTTCCTCACATTCCAAGTGAAACCTTTGACAAATATGAATCTTGCTAAATAGCTATCATTGATGGCCTAGTTCATGGGGCTTAACACATGGACAAAATCAAATCACATCATTCCCAATCTCCTTGACATTCATCACAGATATAGGCACTAGCTAGGATGATTGGTTCCATTTGAGAGGAATTATTCTATAGTCACTAGTAGGCCCTCCGATGATGACTTCTTTTTTTTTCCTTCTGCATCTTCATATTGCATATCAATGATGCCATACGACAAAATTGATTCCAAATCATGGAATCACCCCAAATTTGGGGCAACCAAAATTTGATTATAATTTTCCCACAACGGGATACATCTTACATGATCATGACATTCAACACAAAAACCCTTCATCTATTGGGGCAAAAATAGACACATCATATCACATTTCTCACCAACCCCCTTCCCACCATTGGGGCAAAAATGGTATCACATCATCCATCATTCATTTGCACAAGATTTTTCAATTGGCTCATGAGATTCATCCGTAACCTCATTCACCAATTGAGGGGGTAAGCTACACATAACTCTAAATTCTTTTAATCTTTTGTCTTCAAGCTAGTGCTCCACATCCTAAGAGAAGCTGCTTCTGTACCTAGCCAAAACAGGTGTCTCATGTTTTTGCACTGCATCGTGTTTCATGCAATGCAGTACAAAAAGGGGCATCTGTAGACACAAAATCCTAGCCATTTGCCTTCCACCCAGGATTTATTGCCATTTCCACCACCAAATCATAGCCATTTGCCCACCATTTCTCATTTCCTATCATTTTTTGAATATTATTCACATTTATTTATATATATTTATTTTATATATGTTTAAATATAATATTTTATATTATATTTTAATATATGTTTAATAAATATATATTTATTTAAGTGAATTAACCCCAGCCATTAGATTTTATCTAATCTCATCCGTTCATTCACCTTGATCCATGCCATACCCTAAACTTATTATCTACCCTTGGATGTGCTTTAATCTCAGCCACACGATTAGTGTCGTTGAAACCCTAGCATACCCTAGGTTAGACTATAAGTAGGAGCCATTTTGATGGCTCAACCCCTGAGTTCCTAGAGTTTCCTGAGTCTTTGGCCTAAGTTTTAGATTTCCTGAGTTCTTGAGATTCCTAATTCCCTGAGTGCCAAAGGCCTTGCCATAAGCCCTTTGTGCCCTAGCCCTATTCCATCCGTCGTACTCCATACCTTCACTAGCAATCACTGTCGCCACATCCCTCGCCTTCACTTGATCTGGTTTTGCAAACTTTTCCATCAGTCACCAAGTACCCACAGGAACTTTCTATCAACACTAGGTGCCCACAAGTGCTTCCCTACTAGTCCCAGGTGCCCACGGGCGCCTCCTTACTAGTCATAAGTACCCATAGGCATTTTTCTACAGTCGTAGGTGCTCGTGGGTGTTTGACACTCCCATTCCTGAAGTCCCCATAGCCTTCGGGTGATGTTAGAGCATCGCCACACCATAAAACCTACATTAGACATCATGCATCAGAAGACAACAAAAAGGTTCAACCCTAAATTTATTCATTTCACTGCATATGTTTCTAAATCTATCCATTTTATTTAACAACATTTAGTAAGTTTTATTATTGCTTACAGAGGGCCTCACGCTATGGAGCCCTCTCAAATACTACTAACTATTTTTTTGTGTAATTGTGTGCAGATCAGGAGCACTACATCAGCATCTAGAGTGGCCCAATCCTAGATAATGAAAAGCCCACTCAACCTTGTTGGGATCAAGATGTGTTAGAAGACACCATAACCTTACTTCTTAGGGTTTCAGAGAACCCTAAATTATTGTAATATTATATGAAAAGGGATTCAAGGATCCAAGCTTGTAACAATAAGCTCCCCCCATCAATAAAGAATTAATTTTGTTGTACAAACTTGTGTTATTTTGCATTTTATTTTGATCAAAGCATTGCTTGTAGTGTTGTGTTTTGCATCTTTTAGATATATTTGTTGTACATTAAGCTACATGGTTTGGCTAATTTTATACAAGATATTAACACCCCCATGGATTTCTCTTTCTCCAATGCTTATGCTTGTATTTTTTTCTCACAAAAGGGTCTAAAAAAGAACCTAAGATGAGGGTATTCCAGTTGATATACCAATTAGTTGGGTGGTAAATCATTCCGATGATACTCTCCCTTCATTCAACTTAGTTTATTGAGGTGTATTCCTTGTTTGGCCATTGTAGATGAAGGCATACACTAGGAGTATAATTTTTGGTGTGTGATGGTCTAAGAATGGCAAGCACCATTAATCAAATTACCTTTAATTGAATGCCCATAAAGTTTATGAATTAGAAGTTGATTGACTGTACTGTTTGTACCTAATATTAATCACTTAACATTTATGGATTCTAACTTGGATTTTTTGCATGCATTTTAAGTTGTAAGGGTTACCTATAGTGGTGAAACCCATGAAATGTTATGTTTTAAAAAAACATTGTGATGTAATTTTATGCTTTTAGTCATAATATTAACCTACCTAGACACTATACATGATTTACTATGCGCATGTATGACTTTATTGGAGTTTTTATTCTTGTGTTTAATTTTTTTAAAGTTATGAAAGCATGTATGGCTATGGATATGTCAACGTAAATTTGAAAACCTCCTTATGAGAATTTTAATAGAAAAGTAAATAATCCTACTATGATTATCTTGATCATGAACTTTAATGTAATCACTTATTTTATTTTTATGTTGTCAATACTATGTCTAAATTATACCTAATTGTGATTTGTTGTACAATATGAAGATGGTACAATGCTCATATTATGAACAATATGTGTAATAGCTTAAGTTGGTTGTAATATATTCTCTAATTGATGAAGTTTATTTCTAGTTCTAACATAATTCTTGGTTGGTATACTAGATAGATTGCAATATAAAACTTTGGAACATTCATGTATATTGAAATCAATCTATGCTTTAGCTAGTTCCTTGCTTCAATACATGGATATGAACTAAATTTGAATTTTAGCATCCTTTAAATAAAAAGGAAGTGAACCCCTTCATGTAGATGAAATGTTAACTTTATTTTATCTTTAAGAAATTATGCCATAACTAGAGTTTGTTGATGGTACACAACCTTCCTTTATGTGAACAATGAATAGAGGATTGACTCTAAAATTTTTTACCAAAATAAATAGTAAGGTTGTCTATCTCTTGTACATGGAATAAATACTACCATTCATAAAGGATATACCCTTGTTCGTACTTGATATCTCTTTATATGAATTATGAACATGCTTGATTCTATTGTAAATTCGATTACAAGGTTGAATGTAGTCTAATTAAAACTATTTTTAATAGTGGTCTTATTGTACATGTTATAACTCTGTGAGCAAGGTTAAAGGTGATCTATCTAAAAGTGAATAGATGAAAAATGGGTACTAGTTGTTATTTATCCATTTATTGAGTTATAATGTATTGGGTTGAAATTCTTACATAGACAAAAATTACTATCTTCCTTATCACTTTGAAAGGATAGAGAGGACTATGCCATGTATGTTGTTCACTTTGGATTAACAAAGTTGATATAACTAGAACCAAAACCCTTCATTGCATAATGATAACTGACTTTGTGATGGGTTGCTATAAATTATGAGTGTCGTTCTAGAACACAACCTTGTTAATTTTCTAAATGTTAATTCTTGAGAGATAGCAATGAGACCTCTCTTACCTTAAATTGATTATCTATACTTGATAATGGATTTTCAACCTGTCTGTACATAGAAGTGTGACACTAGTCCTAATGGTGTAGATAGTATCTATAAATTCATATAGGAAATGAAAGATATTTAAAACTTGTCATGTTGAAATTCATAATATTTTTCAAAAGAATTCTAAAAAATACATTCACCACGATCATATGTGGAATAATGGAAAAACAAAATAAAGATAACAAATAGATGAAAATAGAGGGAGAAAAATAAATGAAAAAAGTAAGGGGTGGGTACTTATAATAACCCCATGTTCTCACATATCACCAATAAATGTAATGGATAAGACATTAAGGAGTATTATAAAGATGCCTAATCCTCAGTTAAATGCTAACCTTAAGCTGACATAACTGACTTGAAGGTTACTTGTTGAAAAAAACTTGACTTGAAGGTTAAATTATAATTTAGTGAGTGTGTAAATTCTTAAATTAAGGTTAAATATATAGATGACTTAACCAACATCACCAAGGGTGAATACATCAAATTACTTGTATGTTTAAATAAAGACACCTATATCCTTACATAAATGACACCTATATGATTACATAAATATGCTCATAGGATTACATAAAGGATGCTTGTAGGCTTACATAAATAATGCCCATAGGTCTACACATAAGATACCCATAGGATTACATCAAGAGTTCCTATTGTCCTCTACAATTATCTTGGGCTATCATATGGGGTTTGGATCAAATGGTCAGGGCTATCGCACCTTGCATGGAGCAACATAATAGGGCCAGTACCAAGAGCATGGGGTTCCACTCTATCAAGGGCCTTTATGATTTTTTACAAGGATACCACCTTTTGAGTTTTGATCTTGAGCAAACAATCCTAATATAGCCTAATCTAATAGCTTGGGGAGAAAAGGGTTAGAAAAATGCAAAAAATAAAAGAATTGGAAAGTAAAAACCTAAGCTAATTGAGGTGATGTGCCAAGATCAAGATAAGACCCCCCTGCACAACAACCCTAAGTGTAATGCATCGATACAGTAAACACTTCCTCTCCTCGACATATACAAGCCCAAATAGACACACATGCATAAAGGAAATAGGATAGGGAGAACCAAACACTTGGAACCAGATAGTCACATGCCTCTAGTATGCATATATGTATATAAAATTATTACAAGATTATGTCGAAAGTGAGGGCTCAAGGGTGTGCCTGCAAGACCACTTAGGAACACAAGTACTACTATATAGATGAAAATTAAGGGAAATATATATGGAATGTATAACATGTTGATCCGTTTTATTGCTAAGAAAACTACTATAGATATTACAATATAGTGAGAGTTTTCCGCCAAAATTTGTAGAAAGACTAACAATTCTTTTTTAGGATTTTGAAGACTTAAATGAAAGCATCATATTCAACCAATTTATCAAGTAGAGGACTATGACCACCATGTTTTTATCTTCAAGAGATCACCTTCTTAGATTGCTAAACTAAAATAAAAATAGTAGGTGATCCTTACTTCTAATAATGGCTCATACATCCATTTACCTACTTCTCCTTGGGGCTTATGCACTATTATTATTAATCTACAAGCTAATTTAATTCTTCTTGAGACTTGGTGGCTTTTTGTGTCATCCTTTAAATTCTAGCACACTCCTAGTCCTTTTGGATTCATATGCAAGATACTGGTTGTTTGTTAGAAATTTCTCACTTTAGCCTATGTCGTAACTTTTCAAGACTTCCATAATCAACCTAAATCTCTTATCGAAAGTATTTTATGGAATATTCTTCTCTTGTTATTTTATCGACCCTTTTAGTATTTTTCTTCTTGAGAATTCCTTTCTCACATACTTCGTCTTTTGAAACTTTTTACTTTTATCTCTTTGTAACTTATCAAAACCTCTAATTATTGGGAGTTATTTATTTGTGCTAGTTGACCCTCTCATCTACTCTTCGCCCCTTTAAGAGAAGTTATCCATGGAAGCTTAGAACTTTTTCCTTTCTTCTCCACTAAGGACTTTTAAAAAATAATGATCACCTTTGGTCAAGACTTTTATACCTTTTGCCATATTGCCTTTATCTCATATTTTGTCTAAGGCTAAAACTTTATTGTAGTGAGAAATCACTACAATTCTGGTGACTCATAGGGGTCTTCCTACTTGTTGAAGGAGAACTCAAAATTATTACCTCTATCCTTGGGCGTGGGATCAAAATTTTATAAGTCCTACAAAAGAAAAACATAAAACAAAAGAAAAATCACAAGGCTAACAACTTTTCCAATGCTTGCTTGATTTTTGTCCATTCCTCCTCTTATGGGCATTGGATCATTCTATAGTGGTCGTAGATTATCTTGAGCTCAATATGACCACTTCTAGGAGACTCCTTGTGTTATTGATGATAAAATGTGTTTGAGTCCTTAGCTTGACTATAGGTCCTATTGAACCCATAATATCTTTTGCTTCCAAAGACTCTGATCAGTCTTTGGAAGGAAAATTATCTTCCTTGTAGTTCTTTAGTAGTTGCATATATTCTTGCTCTAAGATAATTATGTCCTTTTCATCCCAAGGAGAAGGAAGTTATTTTGTAATAATATATTAATTTTACCTTTGAACCATGCAATAAAATTGTCTAAGGTAACAAACCGAGTCTTACATATATGCACAACCTACTTCTTTTGAATGAAATTCATTATCCTTTGTAATATCATACCCCTATCATGAATTCCAACATACCTCAACTTAGATTTTGATACAAAGGTAAATATTTCTTGATGATTTTTGGATTTAGTTAATTTCATAGAAGCTTCAACTAGGCTTGAATTAATTTCTCGTTTCACTTGGGTACTTAATCTGGCAGCTGCATCGATGAATCTAAACACCTGGAAGAGTGATGTAGCCAATTCAATAATCTCATCCCAATAGGTATTGTTGATTTATTTTACTATATTTTTTAACTTTTGATATTTCCTTGCTTTGTTTTTCTCTTTGATCTTTTGTATTTACCTCTAAATATTCTACCTCTCCTGAAAAAACTCAACTTCTTGTTCAATCAATCCTTTTGAGAGTTTCTTGATTTGTTCTTGTATTTCTAGAAGAGGATATATAGGCTGCTTTTTTAGACACTCAGTTAGATTATATACCTATTTTGAAGTGCTTTAGTCTCTTCCTAAGAGTCATTCAAAGTATTTTTTACCATTTCTAATTCCCTTTCCTTCTCATTTTATTTTAGGCTTAGCATTTCACTATTGTAAGCGATTATTTTATCTACCTTTTGCATGAGCTAAATTTTATCTTTGACTCGTACATTTCTTAAATCAAGAAATTTTGTCATCATTCATCAGTCCTTCTCTATTATCTCCTTTTTAGGTTTTGTTACTAGTGGATATTTTCTTGAGACTAACAATGTTTTCTTTTGTGGAGTAATTAAAGTGGAAGTTTATTTGGATCATGGTTGGCAATTGCTCTTAGAAATCTTGATTCTACTGGTTGAATTGCTTTGTCTACTACTGAATACTCAAAAACCCTTGAGGTACTAGGAAAGTAGTCAAATGCTTGATAAATAAGGTCTTTGAGGAAATTAGGGAGGTTGTAACATTTGGAGGCTATCAGGTTGCTTCTTCTTGACAAGACAAGATAAAAGGAGAATCTAAGGGGTTATCAGCTATTACGACTGCTATAATTGGGACCTCTGTAGATGGATTTGATGTCTTTTGAAAATTTGGAGGTTCTTTAGGAGAGGATGGAAAATCTAGTGGAGGGGCCTTTTCAATAAGCGAATTTATTACAAGTCTTTCCCCTCTTTATTTTTTTGTTCCTTCTAGACTAACTATTTGGTTTGAAGTATTACTTAATATTACAATCATATCTTCTTCAACCAACATCTCTTCCTCTTGTATTTGACCAGTTAATTTTGTTGTTTAATCTAGGGATTGAGGATAACTCTTTTGGGGCATGGATTTACATATTTATGCTTCCTTTAGTGATTTTGGCTAAAGTATCAACTTTTGCTTTCTTGGAGGAGTCCTACTTCTTCTTGCTTTCTTCTACATTATTTTATTGCTTGAATAATTTAGCAAGATCATTGCAACTCCTTTTTCTTTTGTAGGAACAATATTCATGATTGGCACCTTTTCTTTTCCAATTTCTTCACCTTTATGATTTTTAACTATTCCTTCTTTTGGGTGCTCTTTATTATAGCATATGATGAATATTTGTTATTCATATCGATATAGACTCCCAAAATACACCTTAGTTTGATCAATATCTTGATAAAATTTCCACCATGCTTTGATCTTGTTACTAATTTGTTTTAGCTTTTGCAATGCTTTGTGCATAGTGGTGTTGATTGGGCATGTAGGGTCTGATTCTTTTAATTTTTCATAAAAGCTCTCATACAAATTTTTTGGGGGTTTTTGTTGTAGGAATTTCTCCTTTTTGAGGGGCGAGAGAGGTCCTTCCTATATAATTCTAAATCTTTTGAGGTTAGTCCTAGGCTCATGTATAAATATTTTGGAGATGTGGGAACTTTTTAACCATGCAATAGGTTTTTTTTAGGTCATAGCTCTAGGTGTCTTTCAAAATTTTTAACTCTAATTCCTTTAATTTATCTTTTACCTTATCAACCACTTTTATTTTGTTCTGATTTATAGTCCCTAGCTAGTATGGGGTTTTATAAAATATAAATTTTCTTTACCCACTCATGTAAGTTGCATCTATTAAATCTATCTGCCTTAGTATTTCAATACATGCCACTCTTTTCATTACATATTTTGACAACAAAAATACTAGCTTACTAAAACCAAAAATGTGCACAATGATCCCTTCTATAAATTATTAGTCCCCTTTTATTTGTACCCTCAAGATTTCCATGGTATCCCTTGATATTTGCCTAAACCTTTCTCCTTTGATCATGGCTATCATTAGGAATATAAATTTATTTTAAAAATGATAATAGGGAGAGCCATGATATAGGGCTTATGTCTAGAGGAATACTGTATTTGCTTGTTTTTTTTTATTTTTCATCCTTATATTTAAATGCTCAAACTTCCAAATATTTTGATGTAAATTCAAATGAATTAGGAATGTGCAATACCTAAAATCTTGATTTACCCTAAAATTGATTAGTCCTTCATGAATCTATTGAGATATAAAGTCATTGAAATCAAGGGCTAGCAACTTCCTTTTTGAGTTATTTCTTAGCATGTGAATGCTAGCTAATTCTTCCTATGCTACTTTTATGTCATTGTTGACCTTGTAGATGGATTTATAATACTTAGAGTACCTCTAGCCCCTTGTAACGACCCTAAAGTAGATGTCAGTTCATTGATTGGTCGTGTCCATTCATTAATTCTTTCATCTATATATAGGTAGAATAGTTTATCCAATTCATCATCATCAAATATCAACTATTTATACTGCTTGCATAGCAAGATAATCTGACCTCTCTAAGTGGATACAAGACCTTACCCTCTCTGAGTGGCTTCAACACATTGAATTATTCTTAAGTTTATTAACTATCGTTAAATTCTTATTTATCAAGAAGATTTAATGCTTCAAGTGATATTAGAGCCATGATATGGAATTACGCAAAAAAAAAATTCCATCATCAGTTCTCCTCTCGTTGCTTGCGTTGAATATTGCAGTGATCTCTCGAGGTATGAAGTCTCAACAAGGAGCACAGGAAAAAAATACTTTAATTTTACCGTATAGGATTGCATGTAGGCACAAATCATCCATTACCCCAGATATTCATCAACACTTGCATATTCACAAAACATCCAAGATTTGGAATAAGGGAAATACTTGTCAAGACTAGAGATTCAGTCAATTATTCCTTCTAGACCATGTGCAGTCGTGACACCGATAGTTACAAATATACTCTTTCAAGTGTTCTGCTCGATGTGTATTGTCCACATCTATTTTCCTAACACAAAATAAATCTGGTTCTTTCCTTCACAATGCTTGAGCATCCTAACCTTTGGTAGTGATCATGGATATTTTATTCCTACCCACAAATCACTCATAGATGTTGCAGGCCTTTACATAGAAGACACAGGTGAAATAATTAATCATTTTTGAAGGTTCATTTACCACTAATAAAATATGATTATTAAACCCTAAAAAAATCCATCCCAACACCCAGTGACAAGTGGCATCTTTTGGTTTCAAAATTTTTAGGCAACGTAGACGATATTATTTTTTTAAATTTTCTTTAGGGATAATTATCCCACATTCATGTCATGTCAATCCTAAAGGTAGATAACATTGCCAAAATGTGGATAGTACATCAACCAGCTTTTTCTAGTCACATTTGATGCCTTCCTCCCACACGCACCAAGTTCCACCATGTTATTCCATGCAAGTGAAGTTGTGTTGACTTCATTTCTATTGTGTTTTCAATCTGTGATAGATTCAAACAATTTTTAATTCGAAAAAGGAATTTAGTCCCACATTTAATACACCAAAGGTAATAGGGAGTTTAAATTAGCCAAGTCTCCATAAAGTTATTGTGACCACCATTGATGGTCACATCAGTCCCTCATGTGATCACTACCATTCTTCTCCTTACTACGCCAAGTGTTCCTCCACAACTTATCATCCATGTGTCATCCTCTGTCGCATAGTCCCTGCTACTGCCAAGTGTCCTTCTGTAGATCACTGTCCACATGTTGTCCTCTGTCACACTATCCTCGCTACTACCAAGTGTCCCATCATAGCTCATTGTCCATATTTCATCCTCTTATGTGCATCCATACTTGATCATTGCTTGTCCAGACTTGGCCATTGGAAATTCAAAACTCTGACCGTTGTCACCTGATCGTTGGAAATTAAAAAATCTGACAATTTTACCCAAACATTGGAAACCAAAAACAAATTCTTTACAAACTAATTTTTTAGCAAGTATCTGACAAAAAAAATTGCCCAATTTTTTGACAATTTTTGTAACAATTTTTTGCAAATTGTACTATTCTACCAAGGACCATTAGAATTCAATTTGGAGATATTTATATTCAATTTTTGACTCCATTAGTGCATGAATTAACCTTGTGAGTGGAATCAAGTAAATGAAAGATTACAATGTACTGAACAACCAAAAAATGTATTTATGACTAGAAGGCACCAACCTAGAAATCAATGTATGCATCATAATACTCCCAACAACATTAATAGTTTTGACCAACGTTGTTATTCTTCATTAAATTCCATGGCTTCACCTTCTTCAAATAATTTTGACCCTTTTCTCAATAACCCTCCTCCTAGGGAATCTATCCCAATTCCCAATAATGTGGATGCCCCCTTACGTCAATATCTTACTCAACAAGAAATAATGTTGAGGGACATTTGTACTACACTAAGAACCATTGAAGCCCATATAACTTCTGCAACACCTCCTCATACCCCCATTTCACAATATGCTCTTAATCCTAAACCCATAAATACTCATCAAAGATAAGTGGTTGTTTTTAACCGAGGCTTCACCAATGATTTAGATCCAGAAGCAGGTGATGCTTCCAAATATTTGAAATGGCTTCATGATGTTCTTCCTCAAATTGACATACCCACATTTGAAAGGGCTGATCCTCGGGGATGGCTGGAAAAAATGGAAGGCCTTATCTGATTGCCCCATGTTCTAAAAATAGGTCGTGTTGCCTTTGTAGCTTCTAAACTAGGTACACAAGTGTATCAATGGTTGTTATGGAAACTTCATGAAAATTAGTGTCCTCTTTTATGGCCTAAATTTAATGAAAAAATTCTTAGAAGATACAATAAGGGATCTTCCACATCATACATGGTTTATCTTATGTAAATTAAGCAAATAAGATCAGTAGACGACTGTATATATGAATTTACTAGTCTACTCACCTATACACATGAATTAAGTCCAACAATGGTGGTTTCTACTTTTTGATATGGTCTTAAAGATAAGATTTGCAAGGATGCTGAATGCATGATCCATATACCCTAGATTATGCACAACGTATAGCTCAAGTAGCAGAACAAAAACTCCAAGATTTTATCCCTCCATATCATTGAGATTTCAAATCTTGTCATCCTTAGCACAATATTGAGCATTCCATAGGATTCTTCTACTCTAAATATCGTTCACATCACCCAAGAGAACAAGCTTGTGTGCAATATCAAACTTTCACTTAGAATATGATGATGTATTAGAGACACCCAACAAGAAGATTTTTCTCAACTTGAGCCATCTACAGAACCAACAAATGATGATACCCAAGAAGATGATACAATGGATCTCTCGGTACATGCACTTATGGGTATTCAAGCTCATCATACTATCAAAGTACAAGGATTCATTAAATACCAATGTGTTAACGTGCTTATTGATTTAGGAAGTACACATAACTTCATCAATTTTAAAACAACAAAAGCCTTAGGCTTGTATATCTATAATTCACCTCAAGATAAATTTCCAGTTCTAATTACAAATGGAGGTAATGCACAATGTGTGGGTCGGACACCTAGGATCACTATCCAAATGGGGAATTATTCATGGATGGGTACGCTCTTTATTATGAACCTAGGAAGCTAAGACATCATTTTAGGAGCTCAATGGTTATCTCAACTAGGTGATGTCACTATTAATATGTAAAAATTATACATCAAATGGATGGAGAATGGAAAAGTAATTTGTCTTCAAGGATTACAACCTCCTCCTTCCAAATTTGTGAGTTCACACAACATGGAGAAGTTATTAAAGAAATGTGGTTATGGTTTTATAGCCCAAATAAATTCCATCAAAGCTCAATCCTTGGATACTGTTGCAACTCTTCCAAAGGATCTTCAAGACATTATGGATAATTATGAATAAGTCTTCAGTGAACCAAGGGATCTACCTCCTAAGCGATCACATGATCATGCCATACATCTTGTTCCAAGAAGTCTTCCTCCTAATATGCATATCTATTGCTATCCACAACCTTAAAATTTAAAAATCAAGAAGTTGGTCCAAGAAATGTTGGAGCATGGAATCATTCATCTAAGCATCAGTTGTTATTCATCTCCAATAGTGATGGTACATCATAAGGATAACTCATGGTGCATGTATCTTGATTTTCATCCTCTCAATAAGATCACTATCAAATATAAGTTCTCTATCCCTGTGATTGATGACTTCTTAGACAAATTACATGGTGCTCATTATTTCACTAAACTTGACCTTCACTTGGGTTTTCACCAAATTCAGGTTCGAGAATAGGATATCCTAAAAACTGCTTTTTGAACTCATGAAGATCATTATGAATTACTAGTTATGCTCTTCAGTATTACTAATGCTCCATAAACCTTTCAAAGCCTCATGAACCATGTTTTTAGGCCATATCTTTATAAGTTTATCCTGGTTTTCTTTGATGATATCTTAATTTACAACAATTCTTGGAAGGATCACCTAGTTCATGTTGACAAGGTCCTTGCTCTATTACAAAAGGAGAAACTATTTGTTAAACAATCCAAATATGCATTTGGAGTCCAAGAGGTGGAATACTTGGGTCACATAGTATCTCAGGAAGGAGTTAAAGTAGATCCTAATAAAATCAAAGCTATTCAATATTGGCCCCTACCAAAATCATTCAAAAAGCTTTGTGGTTTTAGGACTCACAGGCTATTCTAAAAAAATTATCCTCAACTATGGTAAGATTGTGGTACCACTCATAGCTCTTACTAAAAATGATACCTTTAATTGTAATGAAGTTGCTTCTAAGGCCTTCAAAGCCCTCAAGGAGGCTATGTGTCCCAGTCTAGTTTTGGCCACTCCTGATTTTAGCAAACCCTTCGTCATTGAGTGTTATGCTTCTAGCATAGGTATTGGAGCGGTTTTAATGCAAGAAGGACATCCATTGAATTTTGAGAGTAAACAACTTTTAGGGAAGAATTTAGGCCGATCCACTTATGAAAAATAAATGCTAGCTATTCTACATGCTATAGAGAAATGGATACATTATTTATTAAGTAGTCGTTTCATCATTAAAACTGACCATAGTAGCCTTAAGCATTTTCTAGAACAACATATTTCATGTCTTGAACAAAATAAATGGCTTACCAAGCTCTTGGATTATGATTTTGTCATTGAATACAAGAAGGATAAAGAAAATGTCATAGCAGATGCTTTATCTCGTAAGTACAAAGATGAGATGACCATCAATGCCATATCAAGTCCTTGTCCTCAATGGCTTTCCCAACTTCAAAAAGAATGGTTGGCTGATTTAGAGATGACTCAAATCATTCAAGATATAGAAAAGGGTTCACCCCTACATTCTTATTTCTCATATTTAGATGGAGTGCTTCACAAAAAAGATTGCATTTACCTTCCTCACTCATCTACTATTAAATCTATGATTCTCCAAGAATTGCATGCATCTCCTCCTACAGGACATTTAGGATTATTGAAAACATACCAACGGGTGAAGCAATCATTTTCCTAGAAAGGTTTAAAATCAGATGTCAAAACATTTGTGGTTGAGTGTGAAGTATGTCAATGTAACAAAGGGAAAATAGTTAAATCTCCTGGTTTATTACAACCCTTACCTATCCCTAATCACCAGTGGGAGCACATTTCCATGGACTTCATTGAGGGTCTACCCAAATCCAAAGGTAAAACAGTGATTTTGGTGGTAGTAGATTGCCTTTCCAAATATGCTCATCTTTGTGCCCTATAACATACCTATTTGGTAAGTAAGGTGGTTAAGGTATTTATGGATTCCATTTTCAAACTACATGGTATTTCCAAAACTATTATGAGTGATTATGATCCTATATTTACTAGCAAATTTTAGAAGAAACTATTTTGCCTTAGTGGTATCAAGTTGAATATGTCTTCTACATATCATCCCCAATCGGATTGTGTACTTACCTTCGTTGTTTTGCTCAAGATAAGCAACATATTTGGATTCAATGGCTTTCTTTAGTCGAATAAAGGTATAATACTTATTATCATTTTTCCCTTAAGATATCACCATTTGAAGCCTTGTATGGTCATAAACCACTAACAATCACAAACTATGTTCCATGATCTTCCAAGGTAGCCTAGGTAGATGATTTGTTACAACAACGTCAGATGATGTTTAAGCTTCTTAGGGATAATTTGACCCAGGCACAAAACCGTATGAAACAACAACACAATCTACATCATTCAAAATGATAATTCAAAGCTGAAGATATGGTCTTTTTGCACTTACAACCTTATAAATAATTATCCTTGAAGATCAAGTCTAATCAGAAATTGGCACCTCAATTTTATGGACCCTACAAAGTAGTTTGTCGCATTGGTGAAGTAGCATATCAATTGGAGCTTCCTCCTTCATCTTGCATCCATCCAATTTTCCATGTGTCATGCCTCAAACAAGTTATTGGCCAAAAGGTGCAATCCTAGACAGAGCTTCCACTACTTGATGAAGAAGTTCATATAAATCTCTAACCAGAAGCTATACTATGAAGTAGAGTATGACATCTTTGCTCACACTAAATTCAAGATTTCCTAATTAAGTGGTAGGACCTTCCAGAAGAAAATGCTACATGGGATCCTAGGAGTATTCTCCAGTCCATTCTAGCTTTGAGGACAAAGCTTTTTGAGGAGGGGAGCCATGTAACGACCCCAAAGTAGATGTTGGTTCATTGATTAGTCGTGTCCATTCATTAATTCTTTCTTCTATATATAAGTAGAATAGTTTATCCAATTCATGATCATTGAATATTAACTATTTCTATTGCTTACATAACAAGAGACTTTGCCCTCTCTAAGTGACTATGAAACCTTACCCTCTTTGAGTGGCTTCAACAAATTGAATTATTCTCAGGTTTATTGACTATAATTGAATTCTTATTTATCAAGAAGTTGTAATGCTTCACCCCTTCATTGAATATAACTCACTCTAATGGAAACTCTATCATATTTTATCTAGACCTATTGAGTTATTGGTTCAAGCATTTTAGCTTATCTTTCAATTTTGAGTAAATCTTAAAACCCATTGGTAGTTTCGATATTTGTTACACAACTTGTTAGAGTTACTATGTTAAAGTAACTATTACTATTACCTTATTTGGTAATATGTAGTTATTTACTAAATATATTTATTTAGCGAGTATCTTATTGTTAGCGATATTTTGTTAGTCGTTAGCATGGATTAAGGGGATATTATTTCCTACCTATCTATGACTATTATTAGCCTTAGACTATTGTATTTATACTGTGATTATTAATGCAATTCCTAATGGTTGTGCTCCTAATATTGGTATCAGAGCATATTTTGAATGAGAGTTACGAAGCTAGGTGATTTTTTGTTTTACACCTATAAATAATTCTCGAGGTAGAGGATCGAACTAGACTCGACTCCTCTGGCATAGATTCCAAGGAGGACTCCTGATTGATGCAAACCAATGGGATGGATTGGACTCGACTCCCTGGGTATAGATCTCAAGGAGAAATCCTATCTGACTGACAGAGGACCTAAATCGACAAGACATCAATCGACATACTAAATGAACAGATTGTCAAACTAGACTAGCCAATCAGACGCAGACCATTCAAACTCAGATGTAGACCGACCATATTGTAGGACTTCGATGTAATATCCATGGACACGTTCATCTAAAACACTCACTGTTTGGGACACTGATTCCCACGATCTTGACTGATCCTGTTTGAGACACCTCTTAAGTGCATCCTCGAGTACGGATCTTGAGGACCACCGTCACCCCTGGAATGGATCTTGAGGACGTAACATGGAACTCTATAGGCGAAAACCTATCATATGATACACAGATTGATGCAAACACGTGGTAATCTACATCACTAACCTAGAGGGCATGTGGATCAAAGCATCAAATGACATGACATTCTCCATGGTGGTTGATGTAGCATCCTCATCGGCATTGACGTATCACGTGGTGATTCGTTGGTTGTGATAGAAAAATGGTTGCAAAGCACCTGATTGCCCAAAGGTAATCAATGTCAACAGGGTGGACTTTCTATTTTAAGTAGGCCAAATTGCACCATTGTGGTGCATGTGGAACTAAAGTCCCAATTTTTTTGTTTTTTATTTTCTCGCTTCACGACGGAGAAGGAAGTAACAAGAACGTTGTGTAGCTTTAATTTCATCCCGAGCGATAGTCAGGTTGGTTGGACAACCACCGCTAAGATGTTGTGCGCTAGGACGGGGTATCGATCCCCGCGCGCTCCGTGTTGAATACCTTTTGCTGCAAAAATAAAAAATATAAGGTAATATTTGTTTTTTGTTTAGCTTTTAGTAATATTTTTTTAACAATTATTGTTTTAATAATTTTATTTTTATTGCTAATCAATTGTTATTTTTTAATAATTGATTTTGCACAAAATTTAATTATTCTTTCAATATCAATGTTTAAAATTATTGTTTTTTGGCAAAAAAAACAAAGCAAAAGGAGCAACTTATTTTTTGCAAAACCAAAATCAAATTGTGCATTTGTTTTCTCAAAAGGAGGGATTTAACACAATAATATGCACATTTTTTTTAAAACTAAAGGGGTTCTCAAAATTCCATCACACCTTGTTTATTTTGCAAACAAAAGGTGGGAAATAAAGCATTGTATTATGTTTTGCAAAATTCTAATACAAGTGGGGGGAATTGTGAATATCAAATTTTTGCAAACACAAAAATCAAAATTTTCTTGCAAAAATTATTGTAATAAGGTGCATTTTCGATTGCATTTGACACCTTTAAAAATTGACATTGAAAAATAGGTGCATTTTCGGTGGAATTTGACACCTATGTTTTAAAATTTTGTGGGCACTTTTGATTGTATGTTGCATTTAATTTCCTATTTTTTGCAATTACATCATAAGTTAAAATTCAAAAGCACATAAGACCCCAAATTTTAAAACCCTTTCGTGTAATTTATTTGCACAACAACATTCGGTATAAACGGTATCTCTGGCCCACACTTACATATAATGTTGTAGTGCCTTGGGGCTACTATATCTAATGCCTAATATAGCTACAACAACAACGTCTGAGATTGTTCTCTATAAATCATCGAGGAGAAATAAGGAAAGCCAATTTTATTTTGATATTCACTCCATCATATACCCTAATTCACTCTTCTTGTTTGGCTTAAACTCCTCAAACTGATCATCCTTCTTTAGAAGGGTTTTTAGGTAGGTGCCATTAAATATCAATTTGAGTGAATTCCCTTTCACATTCTCTTTGTAGTATATCAAAAGGGATACCATTTTGGTGAGATAAGGAACCTTCATAGTAGCAATTGTTTTGCACTAAGGGGGGATAATTATTTTACTCCATCAAAGAATATTTTGTAAAAATGGGGGAAGCCTTGTAAGGGTGCATTTTCGACAGAGACCAACACCTTAGTCAAAATTCTTGCAAAATTCCATCAAAGAATATTTTACAAAAAAGGGGGGAAGACTTGTAAGGGTGCATTTTCAGCAGAGACCGACACCTTAGTCAAACTTATTGCAAAATTCCATTGTAAAATGGGTAGATCAAAGAAGAAAAATACCCCAAAATCAATTGATGATGTTGCAAAATTAGTTAAAGATCCTTACTTTCCAACAGGGATGGAAGGAATGGATTTTTATGAGGATGACACATTTCTCACACTATGCAGTGGTGTAAAAGCCATTCTCAAAGATTTTGAGTCATGAAGATCTTTAGAATAATGATCCTCTAATCCCTATTAGCATTGTAAGGGCAATATATATATCATTTGTTTCACTTACATTGCCCAACATAAAAATAAAAGAGAAATCAGCGAGGAATCAGAGGTAATGCTCCTAATGGTCGATGCTTGTTGTGACATAAGTGAACTTTGGCCCATGGTGGTGAATGCTTGTTGTGACACAAGTGACCTTCAACCCATGGTGGCAAATGCTTGTTGTGACACAATTGAACTTAAGCCCATGGTGGTAAATGCTTGTTGTGACACAAGTGATCTTTAGCCTATGGTGGCGAATGCTTGTTGTGACATAAGTGACCTTAAGTCCATTGTGGCCAATGCTTGTTGTGATACAGGCAACCTCATGCCTATAAGGGTAGATATCAATTGTAGCATAGATGATCTCATCACAAAGGTAGATTTTGCTTGCGACACTAGTGACTTAAAAGCTGAACATCCTCAAAATGAGCTCCATAATCTCATTAATTATGATAAATACCATATTGTTAAAAACATTGATGAAGATGAAGAACTTGGGTGTTTCAAAAAGTATACCAAAGGATTTGGATCCAAAATCATGAAAAAAATAGGATTCAATGGTGAAAGATTAGGTAAACACGAACAAGGCATTACAACTCCTATAATTCCAAATGTCAGGACAAATAATGAAGGCCTTGGCTATGATGAACAAGCAAGTACTAGTAAAACCATGTTTGTAAAACCTAAATCTCCTACTCCTACAAAGCATTGTTGCAGTTATTATGGAAGAACATGACATGTAGCAGTTAAGTGTTGGAAACTACATCCTTGTGATTCATGTGGATGTACAAATCACTCTAAAAATTGTTGGTACAAAGTGAAAATGGCCCACAAGGTTCATATTTATTGTGGATGGATAGATCTCACACAATGGATCAAGATGAAAGAAATGTTGTATGGCTTCTACAGAAAAGATAAAACCTATGGTAGACCCAGAGGTAGATCCAGTGACATACTGAGTGGCAGTTCCAGAGGCAATGAACCAGTGAAAGACCTAAAGGTAGACCTAACAACAATAATCTAGAGGTAAACCTATAGGTAGATCTAGAGGTAATGATCCAGAGGCATTTCCATAGGCAGATCCAGTGATAGTTCCAGAGGTACTATTCCAAAGGTAACCTTAGAGCTAGAGCCAGAGCCATGAGTCAAAGCTGGATCCAAAGATAGAGCTAAAATAAAGCATATTTTATTATCTCTCCATCACATTAAGGGAGGAGTTATATACATTATCCCAAATAATGTAATAAGGAGAGTGTTAGAGTTACTATGTTAGAGTAACTATTTCTATTACCTTATTTGGTAATATGTAAATTCTCCTAGGTGGCAAGTTTCTATCCTAGGTTAATTATTCACTAATATATTTGGTTAGCGAATATCTTATTGTTAGCGATATTTGTTAGTCGTTAGCATGGATTAAGGGGAATATTATTTCCTACATATATATGGCTATTCTTAGCCTTAGACTATTGTATTTATACTTTTATTATTAATGCAATTCCTAATGGTTGTGCTCCTAATACAGCTTATCTAGATACAATTACCTAGAAGTCATCATCATGGGATGCCACAACCATCTTGAGATGGGAGTCATAGTGTCTTGCACATGCTTTCACTAGTTCATAGCACGAATGGACCTGTGGGAGGAGGTATTGAGCTAGACTAATCCAAAATTTTGCTACAAATGACTCTTATTTAGCCTTCAAGTATTTTTGGTAGGCTTTATCCCTAAGCATTCTTGCATCTTTTAATAGTTTAGAATTTGTGACCTTTTTGGTTGTATCTTTTATTTAACTTAGGGGTTTTGTCATTGTAGCTTGGACATGCTTTATCTTCTTCACAATAGGCTTTGATGGTGTAATTTTTGCCTTGATCTTCCCCTTAGATTCCCTAATTACCACTGGTTTTTGTATTTAGGAGCTCTACTTGTATTTTGGAATTTGAAGTGCTTCCAAGGTTTTCAAGTATAAATATTAAATGACTTTGAGGATTAGCAAGTGCTTTACTGATACTTGTTGCAACTTTTCTTTATCATTAATACACTTTTTGAGGCTTGGTTTTGTTTGGCTATAAGAATACCCTTGATATTTTATTGGTTGATGAAACTACTTGGTTTGCATACCAATATTTATGATTGAGAAAATTGTATATCCTTTGTTACAGTGCCACCCACATGTCACCATACCTCCAAATCCTATTTTATCTATTTGTTATTGATCTAACAAGTTAGGGGTTGTGTTGATTTGTGTGACCATTTTGGATATTATGGTTTTGATTCAAATACTATGAATCCACATTTATCTCATAACCATTTTTTTTAACCAAATATATATATAGAAAGAGACCTTAATAGGGTCAAGGCATGGCTTCACTTTATGCTTAGCCTATGCTAAAAACTTCATAAGTTTTAGGAGGATTAGAGTCCCACACCTTAATATTTCATTGGTCCCTCTGATCATATGGGGTAGGAGGATATCTATCTATTGAACCCCTCAATTTAGACAACTTGTCTCCCCTTATATTAGCTTGCTCGTAAGTTGGATATGATATTTGTAGATTTTCCATGTGATATAATGTGAGTAAAATTTCCTCTATTACTCGCTATATCTTACCAATGGAGACCTCAATTTGCATTGCTCTCTTGTGTGTGGGCCAATAGTCTAGATTTAATAAACTAGTGGCCATGATTACCCTTAAAGATGAGTCTATCTTCATGATTTAAAGGGAAGAGAGAGGGCAAATTTCTAGGTTGGGTGGACATTGATATTACTACTTCCTTCCCTCCCATGTCCACTTCTTCCCTATTCTAGATTAGCTAAGACCATTTGAGAGTTGTGGAATTTGTATTAGAAGGGATCCCCTCCATCTCTAATTGAAGGGACTAAATCTAAATTTGTAGGTTCTCCCCAGGGTGAGTGATAAATTGGAGTGATAAATTGCTAAGAAATAATTATCTAGGAATAAATAGGTTCAATGAATGATGTTGGCTAGTTTATTTAAGATTGAATTAAGGGGAGCTTGGGAGGTGATTTTTTCACCTAATTCGAATCATTTTTGACTTGGATATTTGATCTCCCTATCTCATTTTCATATATTTCCATAAGCAAGGTGGCTTGTTGGTCCTAGTTAGTAATTGAGTAAAGGGAAAGAGACTCATATTTTGGGCGAGCTTCTCTCTTAAGTGATACCACCAATAATCTTAGATCCACACTTTGCTTTGTAATATGATGTACTTGATATAAGAATACCATCTCTTGCAGATGCTCTAATGGGGTTGTTAGACCTTTGCTAATGTAATTTTATAGGGTCTTAACTGTGGATTTTGGAGGGTTTCCCCAAATGGATGGTGGATCTAGAGGTCATAGAGGGCTTCTATCATTCTAGATAGAGGATAACCTGAGTGGCTAAGCAACCATGCTTTGGGCCTTGAGATCTTCTTTGGTAAGCTAAGGTACTATTAGTAGAAATAAAGGATCTAGAGGTGAGTCTTTCATTTATGTATCTTTGGGTCCTTTGGTTGGAGTGGAGTCAGGTGAATATAGCTTGTGCTCTATAGATAGGTCTTCATTGAAACATCAATCTTGGATCTTCATTCTTGAGAAGAGTCACTAGGTGAATTTTGAGGTGCTTCAACAAGCAAAATAGGTAGAGACCCTTATTAGAGTCAAAGCCTAACTTGTTATTAATTACAGGATCAAATATATGTCAATGGGGTCCCACTAGGCATGCCTTAATTTTTGTCCTGTCTAATTATCCTAGGTCATCGAAAGAGATTTGGACCATATGGCGAGGGATATCACACCTCGCGTGGAGTGACACAACAAGGCCAATCTTGAAAGTGTAAGGTTTGTCTCTATCAGAGGCTTTAATATTTTTTACAAGGTTGATACCTTTTAAGATTTAACCTTGAGTGTACAATCCTTATCTAGCCTAATCTAATAGTTTGGGGGGAAAATAACTAGAGAGATGCAACAAATAAAATAAGAAAGTAAAAACCTATGCTAACTGAGGTGATGCACCAAGATCAAGATAATATCCCTTGCATAACAACCTAAGTGTAATGCATTGATACAGTGAACACTTCCTCTTGTCAATATACCTAAGCATAAATAAACACACATGCACAAAGGAAATGGGATAAGGAGAACCAAACACTTGGAACCAAATAGTCACTTGCCTCCAAAATGAATATATGAATATAAAACCATTACAATATTATACCAAAAGTAGGGGCTCGAGGGTATACCCACAAGACCACTCAAGAATATGAGTATTGCTATATATAGGAAAATGAAGGGAAATCTATATGGAATGTATAACTTGTCGATCCTTTTTAGTGCTAAGAAAAATACTATATATAGATTACAAAATAGGGAGAGTTTCCAAAATTTGTAGAAAGACTATCAAATTTGACTATTCTTTTCTAGGGATTTTAAAGACTTAAATGAAAGCACTATCTACAACCAATTTTTTAGGTAGAGGATTGTGATCACCATACTTTTATCTTTAAGATATCACCCACTTTCTTGGATTGCTAAGCTAAAATGACAATAGTAGGTGATCCTTACTTCTAATAATGGTTCATCCATCCATTTTACCTACTCCTCCTTGGGGCTTGTGCACCATTATTGTTTCTCTATAACTTAATTCTTATCTAGAGTTGGTGGCTTTGTGTGTCATCCTTTAAAATCTTGCATGCTCCTAGTCCTTTCAAATCCATATGTAAGATATTGATTGTTTATCAGGACTTTCAATATTTTTTTATCAGCTTCAACAAAACTTACTACTTCCTTTAGCCATGGAAAGGATAATTTAACTTCATGATCATCAATTAAAACCTCTCTATTGGCTAGCTTATTTGCACATTTGTTTCCTTCCCTTAATATATGTGTAAATATGATTTCTTTAAACTCTTTAGAAAGATCTTGAATTTTCACAATTATCTCTTGTATGTTCCATGGAGCCTTTGATTTCCTCAAAATTGCATTTATTACTATGAGAGAATCACTTTCCATACATACTCTATTCCACTTCATTTGTATTTTTAACCCTTCTAAATTTACCCAAGCTTCAACTTCATTATTAGTATTAAATCCACTATTGAAAGCATAATGAGACAAAATATCTCCTCTATTATTTCTAATTATTCCTCCTCCTCCTGTTGGTTTTGGATTTCCTTTAGATACTCCATAAAAATTCTATTTAACCCACTCCACATCTGGTGGTTTTCACTTTATATTCGTTGCCTTATTTTTTGCTTCTCTTGTACCCAATATCATAATTCTATTTAATGAATTGAATCCATCCATCAAGTCTCTTTGCTTCTAAATTAGGGAATGGGTGAGTTGATAGGGTTGGTTTTGACTCCTCTATGGCTAAACACATATTCTTTTTCATTACCTCTAAACTGCTTTTCTTTCCTTTAAATATTATTCTATTCTTTCCTAGCCATATAGTCCAAAGTATTTTACCTTTTGATATATCTTATATTGTGTGTAAAGCCTCACTTTTATAAGTGATTTACCATTAATTTTACCAATCTTTAATTCTGCTATTCATCACCATGCATTTACCAAATATATTAAGAATCCATTGCCATATATTGTAGACTATTTAGTAATTTTCTAAGAGATGGTCTATACTCTTCTCTTTAAAAAAAAAAACACATTAAGAGGGACCATGAAAACCCCTTTTCATAAGGTTATCCCAAGATAAAATTCTTCTATGACCTACTAGCCATACAAATATTTTGACTTTAGGAATGCTTGGGCTATCCCAAATATCTCTCCATATTCTAGTGATATTATTATTTTATTGGTGTTGTACATTATATCCACTTTTTATTGTGTAATCCCCTAAGCTATTCAACTTCTAAATCAATTTATCCTTGGATTCCCTCAAAATAATCACATTTGTTATCTTTATACTCAATTTCCTCCTAGAATCAATGTCTTGTATACTTGTAAGAAAATATTCTTTCCAATTGTATCTTCCTTCCCGATCCTTGTACAAAATGTTTGAAACCCTATCACCATATTTGTCTTGAAGAAATCTCATCCAAGGTTTCAAAATTGGATCTAAATTGAGTGGTTTTTTATCACACCAAGTATCCATCCAGATAGAAATTTTTTCTCCAGTTTCCACCACCCATATTAAACCTTTAATCATTAGATCAATATATTTTTTAAACCATTCCAAAGAGCAAAACCATTTGGTAGAGAAAATATAGTAAATATATAACTTGGGTCATTGGGATCAACATACTTACTTAGAAGAATTCTTGACTATTGTCTTTGACTCTCTTTATACAATATCTATATTAATTTTCCCCTAAGAACTAAGTGCATCTATAAGATTTCTTAAACCAAGACTTCCCATAGTTTTATCATCACACAACTTGCTCCACCTCACCAAAGGAAATTTATTTTTATCATGTACACCTAACCATAAAAATGATCACATAATATAGATTAAAAAATTTTCAACTAATTTTGGCACATAATACAATGACATATAAAATGTTGGAATGGCTTGTAAGACTGACTTAATTAACTGCACTCTTCCTGCTAATGATAACCATCTACCTTTCCAAGCTGGAAGTTTATTCTAATCTTTACAAATAACTGGATTCCATAAATCTATCCTCATTATCCCCTCAAATAAAGGCATCCCTAGATAATTTGTTAGTAAATTTGCCTCCTCCATTTGAAGCAACCTACAAATTCTTGATTTGATATTAGTAGGAGTGTTAAGAAAATAAATTTTTATTTAGTTCTATTAATTTTTTTTCCTGAAGTTCTTTCATACTCTTTTAAAAAGTTTTTTTTTTGAGTAATACTTCTTATACACATCCACCATGGGGATTGAACTTAGGTCACATCACCGATAATGCAAGTGGCATCCTTGCTGGTAGACCACACTCATGGGGATCTCTTTTAAAATGTTATTCAAAGCTCTAGCCTCATTTATCATTGCCCTTCTAAAAAGGTTTGTATCATCTACAAATTGTTGATGGGTGACATTATCGATGTTATTACTAACCTTAAGTCCACTTATAAGCCTTATTTAAGTTCCTACTCAAAGCCTCTGCTATAATAATGAACAAAAAAGAAAATAGAGGATCTCCTTGTATAAAGCCTATCTTGGCTTTAAAATATTCTGTTACTAACCCATTGACCAAAACTGAATAAGAAACTGTAGAGACACAGGCTTTAATCCATCTAACCCATTTCTTCTTGTAACCAAAGTTTTCTAAAACTGCAAAAAGGAAATCCCATTAAACCCTATCGTAGACTTTACTCATATCAAGTTTTAAGATCATTGCTTTCTCTTTTCTTGAAGTTGTTGAATGTATAACTGCATCATCTACTATGATCCTATCTTAAATTTGTCTCCATTTCACAAATCCTCCTTGCTCTTATGAAATAATTTTATCTAACAATGGCCTTAATCTATTTACCATGACTTTGGAGATAATATTATATGGCATATTACATAGATTTATGGATCTAAAAGAATCAAACAATTTAGCATCTTTTTTTTTTGGAATTAGGGTAAGATATGTTGCATTTATTTTATAAGGAATGTATTGTTTTACCCTAGACTGATCCACGACCACCAATAAAGAATCTTTCACTATATCCCAATTATGTTGGTAAAAAGATGCAGAGATCCCATATGGACCCAGGTATTTATCCTTATTAAAAGAGAAAAGAACTAAATGAACTTCTTCTATAGTAATAGGCTCCATTGATTTCCTGTTGTCTTCATTTGTTATAACTGAAGGAACATCTTAAAGAATTTTATCATTAAGAACTTCGGTCTCCTATGAACCTAGAATATTTTGATAAAGAGACTTTACCTCTTTTCTAATTTCACTTCGATCTTGAATCCAAACCACCAGATGTGGAGTGGGTTAAATTAAATTTTGATGGAGAGTATAAAGGAAATCCAAGACCAGTAAGAGGAGGAAGAATAATTAGAAATAATAGAGGAGAGATTTTATCTCATTATGAATTCAATAATGAAGACTATAGATGGAAGGTGATTCTCTCATAGTAATTAATGCAATTTTGAGGAAAGCAAAGGCTCCATGGAACATACAAGAGATAATTGTGGAAATTCAATATCTTGCTAAAGATTATGAAGAAATCAGATTAACACACATATTAAGAGAATGAAACAAATGTGCAAATAAGCTTAGCCAATAGAGGGATTTTGATTGAGAATTGTGAAGTTAAATTCTCCTTTCCATGGTTAGAGGACGTAGAAAGTTTAGTTGAAGTTGACAAAAAAATGTTGATTACCTGAATCAATTTATGATTAAGATTTAATTTAATTTTTTCCATTGGTATTATCTGCTTTATTTTATAACAATAATGTGTTTTATTTTAGACTATTTATTATAATTTTTGTGGTTGCACTTGTGTTTCAGGAAGGAAACTAGCAATTCGGATTTGGTAAAGTGAACTATGATTGTGCGATGTTTTGAAAATATTACTTTACTAAGATGCAAGACATAGATATTAGAGGTGAAGTTTTGGCATTGTGAAGGCTACTATAGGAAAATGTATAGAAAGTTGCTAAATTCTAGATTAATTGTATTCATACAAAAATTTGAAAAGATCCAGAAAATGAAAATCAAGAATTCAAACATTTTATGTAAAATGATGTAGATTTCTAGCTATAGCATCTCAATTGAGATGAGAATTGTATTTATTTGTAAACTCTCAAGCTCTAAAGAAGAGATATGTAATTTTTCAAGCATGGGGGACCCAAGTACAACCCCTTATTATCTAGCAAAAAAAAACCCTTCTATTGATTTAATTCTACTAATTTTGAAAGTTGATCTCTGTACTATAGCCATCCTATGAAAAAACTTTGTATTTTTATCTCCTTTTAACCAATTCTATCTTAATTTTGATCTCCAAAAATTCTCTTCCTTACTCAAAATATTATAATATTAACTAAGCAACTCCCTTTCCTCTAAGCTTGGGTTATTAAGATCACCTTTTTAGAATTTTGAGAGTATCTTTTAGATCTTCTTTCTTCTCAAAATTATTTCCAAAAGTGTTCTTGTTCCATTATTTTAATCTAGATGTCAAATTTAATTTGATTTGTAAGAGCATACAACCCATCATTACCTACAAAATTCCATGTTTGAGCTATCATATCAACAAATTAAGGATGGTCTTCCCACATCTGCTCATATTAAAATATGATATTTTTCAAATTCACTTATCACTATTTTAACTCTTATTGGCCAGTGATCTAAACCAATCCTTGTTAAGGTATTAATTTTAGCACAAGTTCCTTAATCTAGGCAATGATCTGAGATAATGCATCTGTCTAATTTTTTTTATAGTTGTCTTATTTAAACTCAACCTCCCATAGATTATTGTTTTGAATAAAAGCTATAAATATTTCATACTTTGGATCAATTTCCTAATTCCCCCAAATTTTTCATCCAACTTGGTTATAGAATTAAAATCTCCAATGATCATGAAACATATTTCTTGGTATTTGCTTCTCATAAAGGATTCAATCCCATTCTAAACTTCTAATCTACCTGATTGAGTTTTAGGTCCATAGACATTGATAAGGATGAAACAAATATCTCCAAAGTAGCAAGTGACTAAAGAGGCTATCCAATGCCTATTCTTATGAATGATTACACAAGAGATTATAGAAGGATTCCAACAAGTTAGAATTCTACCTTTCACTCATTTAGAATCCATAGCATCCCATTCACATCTTGCACATACTGATTTCATAGTTTTTGAAACTTCTTCTTTTGTTATTTTAGTTTCCTAGATACAAAGAATATCAGGCTTATTACTTAAACATAGGTCCCTAATACACCTCTGCTTTGAGGAGGCATTAACACCCCTTATATTCCATGAGATAATAATCATGTCTCATTAGGGGCTTTTGGCCTTGCCTTTGTATTACCAAAATCATATTTTTTTTTGGTAAAGAGAAGTTCAACCAACTTAGTTTGGGTTCCTTTCTCTATGTTTGCTCTTGCTTCCCTGGATATTGCTTGATAATTTATGGGTTTTCCTCTTTTTGCATTGCATATATCAAGAGTAGGTATTATTATTATATTCCTCAATATTTTTTCACAAAAATTTTCATCATATTATCCTCTCTTGGCTCTATTACAAAAGCTTTTGACCTGTCATGCTCATTTTCCAGTATTTCATTATTAATGGAAGAGGTATTAACTTCTAAAACTGCATTTTATTTACCAATTTTTTTCTCCTAAATGGTGCATGGTACTTCACGAGAGTCCTCAAAATATTGTGAGACACATTCCTGAGGTTCATTGAGAATGTTCTTCCTTAAATCAAAATCATACTGAATAGACGATTCCTTATTAATATGTTGAAACTGTTATAATATGTCCTCTAAGTTTTGATCTAATTTTTTTTCAAATAAGCCTCAAAGAGTTGGTATTTATTCCAATATCCTTCCTTATTGGTCTTCAATTTTTATTTTATTTTATTTTCTAGATCTATTTTTTTGGAAGTTAAAAACCATCTTCATCCATAACCATTTGTAAGTTTCTCTTGCAGTTTTCTGCATATGATTCTATTGGGATCTTCTTAGGGCATGATCTCTCAATATGCCCCACCTCATGATATATTCTACATATAAAATATATGTTTTCATAATATATAATTTGGATCCACATTTATCCCCATACTTAATAATGATCGATTCTAGTAAAGCTTTACTTATATTAATCATGGCCAATATTCGAGCATAAAAAGCCAACAATCCATATTTCATCATATCTAAAATCTCAAGTAATTCTACTAGAGTGTTTCCTATTTCCTCAAAGGTATATATTTCCCAAAATTCAATGGGTAACCCAAACATCCTAACCTAGACTGGTACTAGCGATAGATTTACATTTTCAGGTGAAAAGCCTTCATACTAGCGGGTAAGGAAGAGTCCTGCTCTTCCCATAAATCAATGACCCCCTTTTAGGATTTTTTATCTTTATTTCCTAGAACAAAAAATGGCTAGGAAGAAACCTTTGGGAATAAATGATAGAATCACTCCTGGATACTTCCAACTCCTATAAATCCATTTTCTCAAGGCTGAAGCCCCTGACCAATACCCAGTAAATTAACCAAAAACTACCCTATCTTGGAGCAACATAGATCTCTCTAGGGTGTTCTCACTAACCTCCATCACTAGAGATGATTCTAAGGATTTAACTATAAATTGATCCATGGAAATGAAACTAAAACTCAAAAATAATTGAAATTTATTTGAATGTCCTATAGCAAATATAATATTTGATAGAAACTTTATAAAATTTTCAAGCATAAATTTATAAGATAAAGAAAGCAAAAAAAAATTAGCTAAAATATTCTTTGTCCAGATAGAAAATCTTGTCTCACTGAAGTCCTAGCCCTTCATTGCTCTTCCCATCATTCGAACCCTAGTTGACAAATATTTGCAATTTTATTTTTCATGACTTGAAAAATCTTCACTACCCTTGTTCCAAATGGTTGAATTCACAGGGTTGTATCTCCCTCTTGCTCGGATTCTTTTATATGACCACTCATTTTAATTATATTCAAATTCCACACAATATGGTGCAAGAATTTGCTGAATCAGATAACTCTTTGCAAAGATATGACTCCTAAAAGATGAGATGTTTTTCAGAACCCTAATCCTTTGCATATTTTCCTTACATTTCATACAACTTAATGAGACACCCTATTTGTCATAAATTTTAAAATATTATTATAAAAGGATTATTGGATAAAATTTATTAAATATTGTCTCACCTTTCTTGGGAACCAAAGTAAGAAAGGTGGCATTGATCTAGCTTATTATAGCCTTATTTTCTTATTCTCTTCAACTATAACCAACATATTGCTCTTCAAAAAATTCCAAATAGTTTGAAAGAAGTTTACAACAATTTTTTTTTAGGCTAGATGCCTTATTAGGGTGGAAAGAGAAAATTTCCTCCTATAGTTATTCCATAGAGATATTCCTTATTAAGATTTCAATTTGCCTTTGAATGATAATTTGATTGTATATTTTACAAAATCTTACAATGTGCCTCCTATTTTTTATAACTTTTGATAAAATATCTTTAAAATAATCATTTATATTTATTTCTAATATATTATTCTTCATGTATACTTCTTCCATCTAGAGTTGCAATATATTTTATTCGACTAAAAGACATCTATTGTGGCTATAGCATAAAGAATTAGTGTTTCCATCCCCTTCCTTAGTCCATCTATTCCTATTTTTTTGGGTCCAATATGACTCTTCCTTTTATGCATTATGATAATAAAAAAAATTGTTCTCTTGCACATAGGTTTGTTGGTCCATGCCATTAATTTCTACTATACTCTATAAATTATTGAGTTTGGATTAATTTACTGCTTTATATTTTGTATTATTAAACTATTTGACATTCCAAATATTTTTCCATTTAGATATTTCATATTTTGAACAAAATTGTATATGCATTATCCTTCAACCCTTGCTTCACCCTATTATAACATGACCATTTAAAACAAACTAGGTTCTTGAAGCCACGCAAATTAGAATCAAAACAAGTTTAGATGACCATTATTGAGTAGAACATATATCAAGAGAATGAGTTTGTGATTTGATCTTGCTTTCAATAAAAGGTTTTAAGGCATTGTACACTCTATTTATAACCATGTATTAAATGACATAGATGTACCCAATTTGTTTTCTGTATGAGTTATCCTAATACATCTATTATTCCTTGTATATTAAAATCTTGAAGGAATAACATCCCAAAGACAACTTGAATTGAAAAAGGAAGAAAAATCCTCCATTTATTTAGACCATCTAGGAACACCACATTTTTTTCAAAGGATAGAAAACTAAGTTGAAGTCCCCCTAGAAAATACATAGATCAAAATTATGAATCATCATTGGTTTTGATATAAAAAAATTGGTCCTTACAAAATCTATCACAAATAGTAATTATAGTTGGAGAATATACATTTTATAAGTCCTATGTTGATCTCTCTATCTCTCTCTCTTACCAAAAAAATAGCAAATAAAGCATGTATTACTTTTAAAATTTATCCATAAAATTTGGATTTATCCCAAATTTTTGCAATACCCCTAAAACTCATGTAGCAAGAACTACTAGACATTATCCCATCTTCAAAATTATTTTGAATGCATCCTTACATTTCTTAATAGTTATTTTTGTTTCGTGTATTAAAATAAACTTAGGACTATAACAACCTATTAGCTCTTTCTTTAAGGTCCTTAGTCACATCCTAATATTCCAAAATACCATCTTTATCATCACTTTTTATTCTTATTTATAGGTTAACACCACTTCCTATTAGCACTTGCAATATTTAGTTTTGGTTTCCCAAATCAATATCCCTCTAAGTTTCCTTTCCATTTTCTTATTGCTTAAAGGGTATTCCTCTATATTTTATATTTCCACCACCACTTTCATCCTTATCAATCTCTTCCATTTTTTTCTAGATTGTTCATTATGAAACTTATCGTTTATATGTTTATTAATAGCCTTGAAAATTATTTCTTATTTATGATTTTTGGAATATTCTAAAGTGCAAGTATTATCATTTGGAGCACTTTATTAAGTTTTCCTAAAAACCTTAAATTACCATGAATATCCTCCATACTCATTTCTTTATAATGCTATAGTGTAAGGGATAAACTTTATACTAGTTTTATTTTTGTTACAAGGAGATGATTTTCTACTAGTGTAAAGTGAAGATGATTTATGTGGATTAAAACTGACCTCTTTCATTATTTTTTTTTTAAATTTTCCTTAATATATTCCTTTTTACCATTGATTCCTTATGAATTTAAAATTTCACATCCTCACCTCTTACATGCTTCTTAATTTCTTCTAATGTTTGCTTTGAATAAATTGTGAAGAAATTTACCATCCAATGAAGAAGAGGGGTTTTGTTTACAATATTTTTATTGGAATTCATAATATTTTCTCAAAACAAGCAAAAGCAATCCATCCATTCAAATCTTATACAAAAACAAAAAATAGAAAAAAGAAAGAGAAATAAAAAGGAGACATATATTTGGGAGTGTTTGTAGGCACAAAAAATAATAACCATCTATAGATAATATTGCATAGCACTCCAATAATTAAAATGAGGAGTGTGAGGGGGTATTAATAGCAATATAAAAACCCCTAATTACACCATAAATTTTAAATCAAGACAACATTAGAAGTGGTATTTAGGCTGATTACAAATAATAAGGTTTAACTATAACAAGGTTAACCATGGATCATTGGAATTATGTAATAAAATATTATAACATAATAATACATTGTACAATGAAATACCCTTAGGCCTATCCAATACATCACACAATATTGTATCTTGGTCATGAATCAAATTACAAATTCAACAACCTCCATAATATGAATTGAGAGGCCAAGGAGAGAAGATATTAGTGATAATATTATCTCCCCCAATAATGGATGCTCTGGTGGGCCTCTACAGTTGAGATAGATCCATCTAAATATCCATCATATTTTGAAAGATGTCCATCGTGCTCTAAGAACTTAGGTTAATCTTCTATAGCTTCAACAAATAATTCTTTGTAAGACGTCCCTACTTTTTATAGTATCTACAAGTGATCTTCGTTTTCTTTGAAGACTTAGCCTTACCCATGGGCTCCTCGATCTTAGTCTCCCTAGATTGGATTTTATTTGCAAGAGACTATATGTGAGGAGTTCCACCACCATAATTCCACATTGAAAGTGCATTAGAAGATATTTTTTTTTATCAAGAGTAGATTCTTTTAGGATTTCAAGAACATAGGAATCATATGAACTATTAGGTTCAATATTTGAAAGAAAGAGGAGAGATTAATAAGGACAATCTTAAAACATTCTACACCATCTTTTTTTTTACCTCCAAAAGATCAATATTTACTCTCAAAACCTAGAATCTCATAATATAGTCTTCAATAGCTAGCTTAAGAGAAGAAATATCTAATTCCAAGTAAATTACTTGAATAGTATTTAAGTTTTCAAAATGTTCATGTAACTTTGACCATAACTTGACAGGGTCACTTTCTTATTTGATATAGAAAAGCAAATCTGATGCAGTCAACAAGGAAAACAAACCTTAAGCCTCTTTTTCCTTTTAGTGCTAAGCTTCATCATCAAGAACCATTATTTATCCTCCTAAAAGATACACAAGTTCTTGCTTCATAGCAGACTAATCATTTGAGTTGACCATATATTGTAATTTCACTCATTAAGGTAAGTGACTAGGTATTTGTGGTCCATCTTACATAATTTGACCCCTAACATTGTAGTAGGTCCATGAACGAAAGATGCCAATGCTTAGACCTTAAAAAGTCATACAATTTGAAAAATAGGCTCAAAATGCTTTTGTATGCAAAATTTATGGCCTCTAGAATATTTTCCCTAATGGACCCAATTTTTTTTTATTAAAGCTTCAAACCTTAAAAATACATGACCAATTACCTGTTGCCACTTAGCAATCCATGATTTGCTAATGTTATCCTTTGATTTTTTATCAACTTATCTCTCCTAAACCACAACAACAATTATAACTACCCTTTTCTATTTGGCTTAAATATTATATATATATATATATATATATATATATAATATATATATATATATATTAGGGTGGCTAAAAGCTAAGTATTTCATGCTAAGTGGGTTTCCTTGGTGAGCATTGAGGCTCAAAACACCAAATATTCCTTTCGACCTTTGTCACATGACCAAATGATTCTAAAATAAAAAAGGTATCACTGACAAAATTTTTCCTCACAATGCCTCCTTCCTAAAACACTTTTGCTAGCCACTACAATAATAAATATCTTTGAGCATCAACCATTGATGGGTACTTAAAGAGGGTCATTCAACCAACCAAGGTGTCCTGGCATATACAAAATAACATAGGCACAAGAATCGAACTCTACACGCCCTTTGCTCAAATGCCTTCTACCTTACTTTTTACATCAAGATGCTTGTGCTCATGTTTTTGAAGTGTCAACACATCATTGATTAGACAGAGTTCTTTATTTTAAAAAAATATTGTAACCTCAACTTGAACTATCCATCCTTATCCTGCTATGCCCTTGCAAACCCCATGCTAGCCACATCAATACCTTCTATTTTTGATGTTAATCATGCTATTACTTGATAATAAATTCTATGAAATGGTGGTAAACCTTTGGCCAAAATGTGCTCATGCTCTTTTTTGAATCTTTGAATTCAAAATTTGACACCAAAAGAACTTATTGAACTCTAAGACATATGATCACATTTGGTATTGGAATAAAATATTTAAGTCTAAAATTAAACTCAAGCATTTGAATTTTTAGAGAAGCTTAGAGGATAAAAACGAAGAGATAAATCCTTAAAAAAATATGAAATTTAGATGATAAAACATGGAAGAAATAACCTTGTTTGTTTCTTGTGTTAAAGGCGTATATGAAGCTTTGAAGAAAAAATTCCTCTAAAACTTGAAAGACATAGAGGATTTGAGTTAACTTTCTACATAACCAAGTAATGTTGCTCCATACCTACTTTGTTACCATGTTGGAATTCATAATATTTTCCAAAAAATGAATAGAAGCAATCCATCTTCTCAAATATTATAAAAAAGTGAAAAGGGACAAAAGAAAGAGAAAGGAGGCATAGATATTTAGGGAGTGCCTATAGGCACCAAAAATAATCACTATCTATAACTAATATTAGATAACACTTTGATAATTAAAATGAGGAGTGTTAAGGGGGTATTTATAGCAATATCAAAACCCCTAATTAAATCATAAAGTATAACCTAAGCTGACATAACAAGTGGGGTTTAGGTTAATTACAAATAATAATATTTAACCATAACATGGTTAACCTTGGCCCATTGGGCTTATATATACAATGAAATGCCCTAAAGCCTATCCAATACATAATATAATGTCAACTCTTGGCTATGAATTAGATTACAAATTCAACATTTTATAGTGGAAAATATTTGGTCTAAACCTTCTTATACTATAATATGACCTCCTTACTAAATATCAAAGTTTTTATCATGCCTAAAACTTTCCATCCTTTTATCTTTTATTTTCACTTTGTAGTCTCTTTCCATGTATCTAATATCATAACAATTGAGATATCGAAATACAAAATTTTTGTAATACACTTGTTGAACCAAATTCTCTTCACTAGGATTTTATTTTAATGGATTTTAGAAAAAGTTTTAAAATAACCATGGCAACAAATATTTGGGTATATTTAGCATGTTTTTGTTCTTCAATGGTTAGTCCTTGTATGAACTCCCATAGAGTAATACCGATATTCTTTGAAATTTGTAAGTTGATATGGAATTACAAAAATGCTAACTCATTTTTGTCTCCACAAAAATTCTCATTCCATGGTATTAAATAATAGTCATTTCTCCCCTTTAATCATAGGTCATAATCCAATATTTTATGCCTAGTTTTAAAATTTGAGAATATGATGACAAAAGATCTTTTGTAATGGTAGTCATAGAATAATTTGGATCCAAGTTTCACTTCTATTTTATCCACTTTTAAATATCTAAATGAGTTGGTCATTACCCATTGAACTTAGATATTAACCCTCTCTTTCTAAGAACCATTATATCACACTTGATCATCTCATCCTTGATAATAACTTCTAGTGAAACATCTATAAGATAGGGATTACCATAGATTCACTCTTCCTTTTCTTCCCAATGAGAGTATCCTTATTTCTACTTAAGGCTTCTACAAGTGATAATTTTTCCTTGCTATCTAGATAATTTCATGAAAATCCTTTATATTTTTTAAATTTTTGAAATATCTAAAATGAGAACCCTAAAGGTGAGACACATTCCATGCTTGCACTTGCACTTGCTCCTTGTTCATGAACCCACTTTTTAAATTATCTACCAGTATATCTTTTAATTCACAAGTTGATAAATATTCTAACTTGTATGTCCATAAATTTTAAATTCATATTTTCATAAGTACCTTTTAACATATTTGCTAACTATTCAACCTTTCACTTAAGTAAAATTCTATATAAAAAAACAACTTAAAAAATTACATGTATATTATAGTGAGGTAATTTATCTAATGTGTATTTTCATTTCTGTAAAATTTGATTTGGTATTGAATTTGAAAATCCTAACTTATTTATATAATTAAAAATTATAGAGTTGAACTTGCAAATGGCATGTATTTTCATGATATTATAATTTTATTTTAATTGTGTTGAATTTAAAGAGATTTGAAATGAGTGGTCATACAAAAGAATTCAATTAGTATTGAGGGAGATACATCCACGTGAAAACAATCATCCGAAACAAGGACACCATTAGGGCAAGTTTTCCAAAAAAAATATCTTATATTTTAGGAGTCATATATTTGTGAAGGATATTATAATTTAGATAATTCTTGGATTAATTTGTGTAAAAATTGAAGATCTTTAAAATGAGTGATCATTTAAAGGAATTCGAGTAGTATTGAGGGAGATACAATCCTATGAAGTCAACCATCCAAAATAAGGGAAGTGACAATTTTTCAAGTCATAGGAAAACAAATTGCAGATATCTATCCACCAAGGTTCAAATTATGGGAGGAACAATGAAGGGTTAGGGTATCAGTGAGACAAGAAATTCTATTTGGGCATAGAAATTTTTTAACTAAGTTTCATCTATCCCTTTATTTTATTTAAAGTTTTGCATACAAATTATTATAGGTTTATTTTCAAATAATATAATCACTATAAGATATATTGGTAAATTTTAATAGATATTGAGTTTTAATACCATCCCCATGTAATTAATATAGCTAAATCCTTAGAATAATCCCTAGTAGTAGAGGTTAGGGAGGACCTCACAGAGCAATGATCCTCATTGCTCAAATATAAGGTAGTCATTGGTAAATTTAATAGGTCTTGGCCAAGGGCTTTAGCTCTAAGAAAATGGATTGATAGGATATGGAAGTATCCAAGAGTGAGTCTATCCTTTCTTCCCAAAGATTTATTCCTAGCCATTTTATATTCTAGGAAGGAAATACATAGAATCTTGAAAGGGGTCCTTGGTATATGGGAAGAACAAGTTTTTTCCTCACCTGTTATTTTGAAAGCTTTGCACCTAAAAATATAAAGTTTTCCCTAGTACTAGTGTAGGTTAGGATGTATGGGTTACCCATTAAATTATGATAAATGGATACCTTCAAGGTAACAGGAAACACTCTAGGATAAAACATTGAGATCTTAGCAACTATAAAAGATTAAATATTGGCTATTTATTCTCGAATATTGGTCATGATTGATATTAGTAATACTTTACCAGAATTAGTCATTCTTAAGTATAGGGGTAAGTTGTGGACCTAAACCATGGATGGTGAAAATATATCTTTTAGATGTAGAATATGTTATGAGGTGGGGTATATTGAGAGATCATACCCTAAGAAAAGTCCAATAGAAACATATGTAGAAAACCATAAGAGAAAATTGCAAATGGATATGGATGAGGATGCTTTTCAATTTCTAAAAAATAAGTCTAGATAAAAGAAAGTAAATAGATAGTGGAGACAAGAAAGTAAGGAAATTGGAAGAAACATCGATTCTTTTGAGGCTTTAGCGTATGAAGGAAAAGTAGATTAGAGCTTAGGGGACATGGTACGATGGGATTAAAATATTGATAAGGAACCATCTACTCAGTCTATACCCGATATAGGGATGAACATTCCTATTGAACCTAAGAAATGTGCCTCATAAAATTTTAAAGACTCTCTTAAAGTACCATGCACCATTCACAAGAAGAAAAATGGTAGAGAAAATGTAGTGTTAGATGTTAATACCTCTACCATTAACAAGGAAATACCAAAAAATGAGTAGGATAATTCAAAAGCTTTCGTAGTAGATCCAGGAGAGGTGATATGGGTTCATTATTTTCATCAAACTTAGGTTAATTATTTTTAGGACTTAGTCTTAGGTTTAATAGCCGCCTTGATGTGAGTTGATATTGTCACTCATTTTGACTATGTCTAGGTTTAGGTGTTACCACTTTTGTAGGTTTAAGGCTTAGCCTTTATCTTATCATTTTACACAATCCTTGGATCTATTACAGATTATCAGGATTGTTTGTTTGTATTTTTGTGCTATTTAAGCACCTAATTTGTAATATTAAATCATCTAGGAATTAATTTCATATTTGATTTTTAGTTCCTTATCATTGGTATCAGAGCCTTGTGGCTCCTAACTTGTGAGGGGGAATTTCCCTCGTAGAAATTCCTCCTCTTCCCTCTTTTCCCCTCTCGTCAATTTTTTTTTACAAAAAGTCACTAGCAACTTTCTTGCAATTGTTGTTGACAATTATCTACAAAAGTTGCTGAATAAAATTATCGATAATTTTCTATAAAAATTATTGACGATTTTCTATTAGAAAAATTGGTTGTAAAAATCATCATTGTCAACACGAACCTCTAGCGATGTGCAATTGGCCTCCATTTTAAAAATTGCCCCTTTACAGCCATAGTAGCAACGCTGAGGCGATAAGAAACTCGATGACCGTGCAACCCACTACGGCTCGACCTTGATAATTTTTCTCATACATAGGTTTTTCCTATTCCCACCAACTAAAAATTCTGCCCTGTCTCATCTGATTGCTAAGGGGGAAATAGCCAAAATAGTTGTGCTTAAAGCTTGCTGATTGGTCGACGATAACCACCACATGAGAAGCTTGTGCTGAGTGGGACACGGGGTTTTTCTTCGATAGAGAATTTACTCTTTGGAGGATGCCATTTTCCATCGAAATTTTAATTTTTGCTCAATTAGATGCCTATTTGGAAAATTCAAACACGATATTCTATCCAATTTCTGGTTCTGTTTGCCTGTTTGTGACCATACTGCATGCTTTCTAGACTAGATCTGTTATCCACCTGCAGTTAGCCATAATTCAACAATAGACAACAGGTTCATTTCCTTCATATATGGGTTTTTAGTTTTGTCAAAACCTTGACGAATTCTCTGACTAACTTTCTGGAAACCGATTAAGAGATCCAACATATATCGTGCTTGAATTCCAAATATCGTCGAATGCAAATTACGGATCTGAGGATTTTCAGAAAGAGGGAAAGGGATAATTATGCTAAAGAAATATTGGCTAATATGGAGGGATAATTGCATTGCTTGTCATTTTTTGGGACTTAATTTGTTTTCTTTGTTGGGAGGAAAAAGAAATGATATGGTGAGAAGCCTATTTTACTACACAACGTGCACAAGCTATTCAGGACGAGCAACATGCCGTAGTTATTGAGTTACATCTTCACCAGCGGGAGGACGCGGTGCATTCGTTAGCATATAGTCATTGGAAAGCACTTTTCAAGCCGGTTCCAACTGGACTATTATTTTGATGTTTTGTGAAGGTATTTCTTGACCTATGTTGCTATGAAGTTTGGATCATTAAATCCTTCGAAACTTTCATACTTCAAAACTTTTAGAAGTAGACATTGTTGAATGGAGTGAATTTTTGGTTGAACCTGACACTCCATAAATTCACTTTCATACTTTGAAACTTTTAGAAGTAGACATTTTTTTATGACCATGGTCTTTTTGTTTTGATTCCTTCATGGAATTGTGGTTACTCCCATTGGAGTTGTCGTTGTCTCTTCTTTTGACCAAGGCCCTCACATGGGTAACTCCTCACACATTGGAGTTGTCTTACCCTTTTTATGGCTTGTCTCTTAGTGGATTTCAACTTTTAAAGCTTAGCTCATGTCTTATTCAGTAATACTAGCAACACTTCTTCGGGCAACACTACATCAAGCTTTCACATCAGCTTCTACATTAGCTTCTACTTCAGCTACTTGACTTCTCTAAGGATTGACTGAAGCATATGAGGAGATCCATTTTACTCCTCTTACTTGGTGCATTCATAATTTGGTGCATCATGTCCTATTGTGGACTTTATTGGGCTACAAGCCACTTGTTAGATTTTCATAGCTATTATCCACTTGCATTTGTGGATCTTTGAGGAGTCATATTACTCCTCCCCTTTGGGATTCTTGGATTTGTAATGAAGTGCATCTCGGTGGTACCCAACACTTCATCCTTTTATATCCCACTTGAAGGCATTCACTTCACTTCATGCCTTCTATGATTCGAAGACTACAAATATTCGACACTTTGGAAAACAACAAACTACCGAAGACTATAGAGATTCGACACTTCGAACATCAAACTGCTGAAGACTACAGAGATTCAACACTTCAGAACATGCCTACTTGTGCCTTTTCCTCCACTCTTCCTCCATAAACTATGGTTACAAGATGTTGCTTGGAAGGATTGTTTGTACTTAGTTTTTCATGCATGCTTATGGTTCAACATGATTGGTGTGGAGAGTTGCTCCTTCTTGAAGATTGAAGACATTTTGACAAGACCCTTTTTCAGCATAGTAGTGTTCATTCCTACATGCTAGAGGTTGACCTACATGGCAACAGACCTTGATATCCCCTTCGGCATTCCTACATGGACCCTTTTTGAGCATGTGAGTGGGTACTTGTGGAGGTTTTGGGTTATTTTTGACCTCGTGCTAGTTGATTTGGGTTATTTCCAATCAACATAATCCTACTTGAAGCTTGTTGTTGCTCCCTTTGATGGAGTTGTGGTGATCTCTTTGGGGCTCTTGTACATCGTCTCTCTTTCTTATTTTCTGAACCACTTTGGAGGATTTTTGGGCACTTATTTTTTTATAATATCTTCTCTCCCATTTCTTTGTAAAAGCATTGGATTCCAATGCTTTTTTTATTGGGAGGAATGATATGGGTTAATTATTTTCATCAACCTTAGGTTGATGATTATTAGGACTTAGTCTTAGGTTTAATAGCCGCCTTGATGTGAGTTGATATTTTCACTCATGTTGACTATGTCTAGGTTTAGGTGTTACCACTTTTGTAGGTTTAGGTCTTAGCCTTTATCTTATCATTTTACGCAATCCTTGGATCTATTATGGATTACCAAGATTGTTCGTTTGTATTTTTGTGCTATTTAAGCACCTAATTTGTAATATTAAATCATCTAGGAATTAATTTCATATTTGATTTTTAGTTAATTATCAAGAGGATATATCTAATAAAAATAAAATTTGCAAAATAAATTAAGGAATAGAATAATAATACCTACCCTTGATACTAGAAAGGTAAAAAGAGAAAAAACCTTCAAATTATCAAGTGAGAGCCAAAGAAGCAAGAGCAAACATAGAGAAAGGAACACAACCTAAGTTGGTTTAACTTCTCTTTACCAAATAACAAAATAATATTGGTAATTCAAAGGAGGGGCCAACAATACATTATAAGACATGATTACCATCTCATGGAATATAAGGGGTGCTAATACCCCCTCAAAGTAAATGTATATTAGGGACCTCCGTTTATGTAACAAGCCTAATATTCTTTGTATCCAAGAAACTAAAATGATAAAGGAAGAAGTTTCCAAAACTATGAAAGCAATATGGGAAATATGTGAATGGGATGCTATGGATTTAGGAGTGGCAAGGGGAACTCTAACATGTTGAAATCTAGTTATAATATCTTGTAAAACCATTCATAAAAATAGGAATTGGATAACCTCATTAGTCACATTCTACTTTGCAAAATATTTGTTTCATCCTTATCAATGTCTATGGGCCTACAACTCAGTCAAGCAAATTAGAATAATAGAGTGGGATTGAATCCTTTATGAGAAGCAAAGACCAAGAAACCTGATTCATAATCATAGGATATTTTAATGCCATAACCAAGTTGGATAAAAAAATTGGGGAAATTAGGAAAATAACCTAAAGTATGAGAGATTTCTTAGCTTTCATTCAAAAAAATAATCTATGGGAGGTTGAGTTTGAAGAGAATAGGTATACATGGACCAACAACAAGATAGTCCAAAACTTGATAGTAAAAAAATTGGATAGATTCATACTCTCATATCATTGGCTAGATGAAGAGACTTGCACTAAAATTATTACCTTGACAAGGATTGGTTCAAACACTTGTCAATAAGAGTTAAAATGGTGGTAAGTGAATTAAAAAAAAAGATCATATTTTAAATATGAGCAGATGTGGGAATACCATACTTAATTTGTTGATATGATAACACAAACATAGAATTATTTAGGAAATGATGGGTTGTATACACTTCTAAAACAAATTAAATAAATGGCATCTAGATTAAAAGAATGGAACGAGAACACTTTAACAATTTTTTTTGACAAAAAAAATGAACTAAAAGAGAAACTTTAAAATTTATAAAAATATGAGCACAATAATCCAAGCTCGGAGGAAAGGGAGTTGCTTAGTGAATATCATAATATTTTGAGTAAGAAAGAGAAAATTTGAAGATTAAAATTGAGATAGACTTAGCTAAAAGGAGATAAAAACACATTTTTTTTCATAGGATGGTAATATTATAGAGATCAACATCTAAAATTAGTAGAAGGGGTTTGGATTGAAGACTAGAGTGAAATCAGAAAGAAGGCAAGTTTTTTTTACTAGAATATTCTAGGATGAAAGGACATTGAAGTTCTTAGTGATAAGCTATTGCAAGAAGTACCTTCAGTTATAACAAATGAAGATAATAGCAAACTCATGGAGCCTATTACTTTGGAGAATTTTCATTAAGATATTTTCTTTTTTGATAAGGATAAATCCCTAGGTTTGGATGGACTATCTACAACATTCTATTAGCATAACTGAGAAATAGTGAAGAATTATTTATTAGTGGTAGTGGAACAATCTAGGGTAAAATAGTACATGCCTTATAAAATAAATGCAACATATCTTACCTTGATTCCAAAAAAGAATGATGCAAAATTGTTTGATTCATTCAGGCCCATAAGCCTATGTAATATGGCATATAAGATTATCTTCAAAGTGATGGAAAATTGGCTAAGACCACTCTTAGACACAATTATTTTAGAAGAGCAAGGAGGATCTGCAAAAGGGAGGCAAATTTTGTATGGGATCATAGTATCTCATGAAGTAATACATTCAACAACTTCTAGAAGAGAGAGAGTAATGATCTTAAAACTTGATATGAATAAAGTCTATGATAGGGTTAAATAGAGTTTTATTTTTGCAGTATTAGGAAAGTTTGGATTTGGGAAGAAATGGATCATATGGATTAAATATTGTGTCTCTATAGTATCATATTTAGTACTGATCAATGGGCTAGTACCATAATCATTTAAATCCAAGAGGGGTATTAGATAGGGAGATCCTTTGTTACCAGATCTATTCATTTTTATGATAGAGGTATTGGGAAGGAACCTAAAGAAGGCATATAAATATGGTATAATAAGTGGACTTAAGGCTAGTAAAAACATCAATAACATCACCCATCAATAGTTTATAGATGATACAACCCTTTTTTGGGGGCATGGAAAAATGAGGCCAGAGCTTTGACTAACTTATTATAGAAATATGAAAGAGCGTTTAGGCAAAAATTTAATAGGTCAAAATCCAAAGTTTACTTCCTAAACACTCCATCTAGAATCAGAGCATGGATACACAAGTTACTTCAAATGGAGGAGGTAAATTTACCAATAACATATCTAGGGACACCATTATTTGATGAGAGAATGAGGATAGAATTGTGAAATCTAGTTATAAGTAAATTTCAGAATAAATTGCCAGTATGAAAAGGTAGATGGTTATTATTTTTCTTTTTTTTGAATTTACATGGTGGAATCGGTGGCCACCATGAATATGGGCAGACTGTCCAAATTTTATGGCCATCACAGTATTCTGTGTTGTCTACCCCAAAAACCACCACATAGTTCTTCGCACATTCCACCCCTATAACCACCATGCCACAATTATTTTAAACCTTTTATGCCACTGAAAGCACCAAGAAAGGGATAAGCGTTCAGCCCGACGAGGTCCGAGATTTTAACCTTAGAACTCCACCCCCATTAAAGGGTTTGGTTGAACCAATTGATCTACACCTTGGACCTGGTAGATGGTTATTGTTAGTAGGAAGAGTGAAACTAATTAAATTGGTCTCACAAGCCATTTTAATATATTATATATCCTCAAGCTTCAATATTACTACAATGGTGAGGGATTTGGCCTCTCTTTGAGAGGTCCAAGGTTCAAACCCCACTTAGTATGAGGGGACTAGGACCCATCATAAAAAAACTATGTAAAATCATTGAAAAAATATATTATATGTCCTTGTATATTATGCCAAAATCGATAGAAAAATGATTAACCTATATTATGCGATCATTTTTGTGGTCAATATTACATGTAAAAGAAAATTTTATTTGGTGAAATGGAGAAAGGTTTGTGATGGTAAAACTAGGGGAGATCTCAATTTTAAAGTATAGGAAAAAAGTAATTTAGATATTGTACAAAGAGAGTCAAAGACAATGGGCAAGACATTTCTTAAGTACATTGAGCCTAATAAGTCAAGCTTAATATTTATTGTATTCTCACTACCAAATGTTTCTACACTCTAGAATGGATTAATTTTTTTTTGATCTAATGGTTAAAGGTCCAAGATGGATGGTGGGAACTAGATATTTTTTTCCATTTGGATGGATACTTGGTGTGATAAAAGACCACTCAATCTAGATTAATTTTGAAACCATGGATAAGATTACTTGAATATAAATATGATGGTAGGGTTTAAAATATTATGTACAAGAATCAAGAAGGAAGATAAAATTAGAATTTTTTTTTTATTAGTATACCAGACATTGTTTCTAGGAGGCAATTGAGTGAAAAGATAAAAACAATGATTATTTCAAGGGTATCTAAGGATAAGCTGATTTAGGAGTTGAATAGCTCAAGAGAATACACACAAGAAGCAAATATAATGTAATGTGCCAACAAAATAAGAATGCTACAAGAATATGGAGAGATATTTGGGATAACTTTGAAACATTTGGTAGTGAGAATGTAGTAAAGATTAAGCTTGAGTCATAAGGCTTAACATACTTAGAAAAATTATTTCCCATTATCTTTGACTCTTTTTGTACAATATCTAAATTACTTTTCCTCTTAGAGATAAGTTTGCATCCATGAAAACCCCTTTTCATTAGGTTATCATCATAGTTTTGTTTTTTGATAATTTGAGTTGTATTTACATTACGAGTTTTGAAAGGAAACCAAAACCTTATTACATTCAGGGCTGAATAGCCATACGTAGGGACAAAATTTCCATAGAGGTACTAACGACCATCACAAAACCCTCTAAGACCCAGAGGGAAAACCACTTGAAACAGAAATTAAAAATAAATAGTTTTCCATCAAACAAAGGCATAACCCAAAAACTAGTTGTATCAGCTTAGTTCTAGCGATAAGCTTAGTTTCAAAATTCAATTCATTGGGACTTGCCATTTTGAATATTATCCTTTTCATGGCTTGCTGCATTGGTGATGTCTTGGGGAAAGTTATCTCTCCAAACTCTGAGGCTATTGGAGGATGCTGCCAGGTTGGCCATGAGATCGGCTAGCTGATTAGCCTCCCTATAGTTATGGTGGATAGTCGTCTATGGATGACTTCGAAAGATCTTCCTGGATTCTTGGATGGTGTTGAAGACTTTCTAGGAAGGAGTCTTGTCATTCATCATGTAGTTGATTATATTTAAGGAATCACCCTCTATGATTACCTTTCTGGGGTCCTCTTGGAGCAGGACAAGCCCCCTCCATAGAGCCATGGCTTCCACAAAATTATTAGATTGAGGCCCGAGGAACTCTGCAAATGCAAGGATCAGGTTGCCATTATGGTCTCTGATGACCCCTCCTGCCCCAGCATTGCCAAGATTTCCTTTAGAAGCCCCATCAAAATTCAGCTTGATCCACCCTTTCGGAGGTGACATCCACTTGAGATTGGCTCTGGGATTGGGCCTTGGCTGAGCTCCAGGATCCTCTTCAGGTATACCAAGAGATTTGAAAAGGGCACATTCAAGAGCCTGGGAAGGGGCCATGGAGCAGGGGATGAGCTGGATGTTTTCAATAGCATAGGCAATGGATTTGGAAGCCACAGATAGGGGGTCCCTGGAGGAGGATGAAAAGGCCCTGTTGTTGCACTCTAGCCAGATTTACCAAATGAAGTGATGGAGGTAGAAGGACCAGAGGGAGCGAAGCCTGGGATTGCTGAAAGGGTTTGGCCACTGGGAGAAAAGGTCAATGATTGAATTGGGTTGGACCCACTGGATGTGGAAGGAATTGAGCAAGTGGCCAAGGGCTACGGAGGAAAAAGCATAGTTGGTGAAGATGTGATTCATAGATTCCCAGCTTGAAAGGCATAGGTAGCAATGGTTGGGGATCATGAATCCTCTTTTGGAGATTTTCAATCATGAGGATCTTATTTTGGATAGCAATCCAAGAAAAGAAACTTATTTTGGGGATGATTTTCTTCTTCCATATGAGGTTGAAAGGGATGGTTGTAACCTGGGCCTTCTCTTGGAAGGTGTAGGCTGACTTTACAGAAAATGACCCTTCATCAGTTCCCCTCCAGATGGGCCTATCTTTCACTTCTCCCATTGGAATGGTGACTGCATTGAGCAAGCTAGATAGGGCAACAACTTGATTAGGGAAGTTGGCCACGTCAATGGTTCTCCATTTAGGGCCTCCATTGTGACTGGTGATAAAGTTTACAACCTTGCTCCCTAGGATGGCGTCAGTGGATGGTTTAAGGACCACCAACTCCCTATTTTCACTCAGAGGTTCCTCTTGAAGCCACCTATCATGCCAAAATTCGATGGTGTTCCCGTTACCTAGAATCCATCTGCTACCTTTCTGGATGAGACTTCTAGTCTGGGTGATGGACTTCCAAAATGTTGAACCATTTTGGGGCCCCTGATCATTCAAGAACTGGTGGTTCTGCATATATTTCTTCTTGACTATCTCGACCCAATATGCATTGTTGTTGGTGTAAATATTCCACGCATGCTTGGAGGGGGGGAGCGAATTTCATGTGAGTTTTTCTTAGGCCAAATGGCCTTTTTTTTTGTTATAAGGGAAAGCCAAAGTCCCAAGCCACTAGGGGATTCTCTTCTTATCCTCACTCCCGGACCAGAGGAATATCTTTTGGATTTGCTCAATCTTGGAACTCATAGAGGCTGGGATTCTGAAGACAGACAAGAAGTACACCGGGATGCTCTGAAGACAGGCCAAAGTAAGGGTGGCTTTGGCTACCTGGGAAAGGAGGTGACCTTTCCAAGAGGCCAACTTTTTCTGAATTCTTTCAATGATATTATTCCACATGGGAGCAGTGGGGTTTCTAGAGAATAGGGGGAGCCCAAGGTAGGAAGTGGGGAGAGCCTCCGAGGAGCATCCAAGGATCCATGCAATTTTGATTTGTCGGGTATGGGGAGTGTTGATGAATTTTTTTTTGCTTTTGAGGAGGTTGATCTTCTGACCTGCAACATTCTCATAAAGGTGGAGGATGTGTTTAATGGCCTTGGCTTGAGCAACTGAAGCTGAAGTGGACAAAATGGTATCATCGACAAACTACTGGTGAGTAACAGGGTTAAGACCAAAAGCAGTTTTGATCCCAAAAATAAGGCCTCTCCTATCGAAACTTGCAATGGACCTCCCTAAAGCCTCAACTAGGATGATGAACAAGATTGGGGATAGAGGATCTCCTTGTCTCAGACCTCTAGAGCTAGGGAAGAACCCATTAGGGGACCCATTGACTAAGACGGAGAACCACGAAGAGGATATGCATCTTTTGATGAGATCAACCCATGTCGGGTGGAAGCCAAATTTGAGGAGGACATCAATGAGAAACTCCCAGCTGACCCTATCGAAGGCCTTGTTCATGTCTAGTTTTAGAAGGAAAGTTGGTTTCTTGGCCAAGGTGGCAGAGTGTAGGGCCTCATGGATGGTGATCACTCCATCTATTATGATCCTTCCTTTGATAGAGCTACCCTGGTAGGGATCAATGATAAGGGGGAGGATCTCCTTGAGCCTATTTGCTAAGGCTTTGGTTAGGATATTGTAGAGAACATTGTAGAGGCTGATGGGGCGAAATTTAGACAGAGCTTTGCAAGCCGACACTTTGGGAACCAAGGCAATGAAGGTTGAGTTGATCCCTCGAGGAATGGCCTTGGAGGATTGGAGGTCTCTGACTGTTGCACACACTTCAGGCCCAATCAGGTCCCAAAATGCTTGGAAGAAGCACGGAGGGAACCCATCTGGTTTGGGGCCTTGTCAGGTTGCATAGAGAATAGAGCTCCTTTGATCTCTTCAATGGAGAGAGGGCTAATGAGCATTTCATTAGTGGATGAGGAGATGGAGTGGGGAATATTGCCCAAGAGAGCTTCTGCAGCCCGAGGGGATCCAGGAGAGGATGTGCCCAGAAGGGACTAGAAGAAATTGATAGATTCATTCTTGATCTCAGAGATTTCCCTTGTGACCCTTCCATCGCTATAGGTGAGCTCTGATATTTTTTGGAGCTTCTATTTCTCAGGGTAGATGCATGAAAGAATTTGGTATTCGAGTCACCATCCCTGAGCCAAAGGGCTCTCAATTTTTACCTCCAATACGTTTCCTCTCTGGCTAGGATGTTGTGAAACTCAGCTAGGAGCTTGCTCTCTTTAGCTCTGATGTTGTTGTCTTGGTTGCCTTCCTGGATTTGTTGTTCTATGATTTCTAGTTTCTCTTTGATTATCCACTTGCTTTCAAAAATGTTTCCAAAGGTTTCTCTATTCCAAGTCCTAAGATTTTCCTTAATGAATCTAAGTTTTTGGTATAGTTACCCAGAAGGGGACCCCTTGAAGGGTTGCTACCACCACTGAGAGACTTGGTTCCTGAAATCTGGATGGTGGAACCACATCACCTCGAAGTGGAAGGGGCTCTTGAAAGAGGGAGCTTTGGTGGCTTCAAACAGAAGGGGACTATGATCAGAGCCAATTTTAGGGAGGGATTTGAGGGTGGCATCCCCAAAAATAGGGATAGCCTCTCTTGAAAGTAGGACCCTATCCAATTTGACCTGGATGAGATTGTTTCCAACCCTTCTGTTACTCTAGGTGAACTTTGCTCCCTTCAGCTGAACATCCATGAGTTCATTCGCATCTATGAACTCCCCAAGTTCCTCCATGCTTCTGGTAAGCAAGGTGTTACCTCCTTTCTTGTCATATGGGAACAAGGGGCTATTGAAATCTCCTGCAAGGATCCAAGGGATGGTATTGAACGAGTTTCGCATATGGCTAATTGAGTTCCACAACAAGGCTCTTTCGAGAGGGTTATTAGGAGCATAGACATTGGAAAGGATCCATGTGTTGTTGCTAGTTTTGCAGTGAAAAAGCATGTTGATGATCCTACTTGAGGAGGAAATCAACCTTCCTTCAACTTTAGTCGGATCCCACATGCATAACAACCCTTCGAACATTCCTTGGGTGGGAGTGAAGATGAATTCACTTTTATTCCATATTGCTTTGGCAACTTTGGGGGAAGAGATCTCATCTACTTTGGTTTCTTGCAAGATGAGAATTGTGGGGTTGTAATATTTTCTTAGATTTGTAGCCAGCCATTTCTTGGGGGCACCATTGAGCCCTCTCACATTCCAAGTGAGAATCTTCATTTAAAATTTTTTGAGGGATTTTTTGCCTCCCTTCACCTACTGAGGGGGAGGTTTGGATTTCTTGGGTTCATCTCTTATCAGGTTGAGAGATTCAGACAACAAGGTGGCTTGGAAGTCATTTGCTATATCCTCTTTGACCTCTTTCCTTCTTTGCTCAGCAACGGATGACCTTCCTCTCTTTCTATCACTTCCATAGTCAATGAGGGATTTTTTGCTCCGAGTCTGCATAAGGCTGAAGCTCTCCAAGAGGGATCAGGATAGGATAATATTTCCCTTGTCTTCATCATAAGAATGAATGGATGCTGGTCCGAAAGCTTCTAGTGGGGGGTGGTATGGACTAGATTTAGATGGGGACTCAGATGGAACTATCTCTACCAAAATGGCCTATGGAGGGTCAGAGTGAAGAGGGGGATGGGGATCAGCCGTATGGGGATCCATTTTACCCTCAAATAAAATGGGATTAGATTCAAGTGAGAGACATACTTGATCAGTCTTCGAGGTCAGAGGAGGATCAATAATTTTTTTCCTTTGTCTTTCGAGGAATCGTCCCTTATTTGACTTGAGACCTGGTTTGCTTGCATATATGAGTTGTTCTTCCTCGAAAAGGGTTGGATATTCTTGGGATGATGATTCCTTGATGAAAGGGGATGAAACCTATTTTGGGATCTGGGAGGAGCCCTTAAAAAGAAAGAGTCAACATCCTCGATTTCCTTTGAAGGTTTGGCTCTAAGAAGAGGGCACTAGTTTTTGAGGTGGCCTTGCATGTGGCACTAGACGTAGAATGCTAGCTTGTTTTCATATTCTAGAGGTTGATGCCATCTAAAGGATCCTAAAATTAAGTTTACGAACATGGGAAGCTCGATCTCGAGATTGGCATTCATGCAGATGCAGGTGTGGACCATTCTAGAGCATGCTTTGGTTGCAAAATCGATAGCCACTAGGTCACCAATAGTTCTAGCAATAGCTCTCAGGACGTCCTCATGCCATAGGTGGAAAGGTAAATCTGGGATGTGGACCCAGATGGGTGTAAAGTTGATACTCTAGGTATTGGGATTGAAATCCACCACCCACCGCCTGAGAAACAAGCTCCTCCTACCTAGGAACCAGGGCCCCCTATTAGGATTCGAATTGCATCATCATGGTTGCATAGCTTTATGGCAAAAAACCCTCTAGAGAGGGCTACAATCTCCATGTTTCCTAAGGTTTTCCATTTGGAGAAGGCCCAATGCCTTATTGTCTCCATATCTAGGCATCCCCCAATGAACTTGTCGATTAGGGAATAAGATGCCATTGAAACATAGCTGGAGAAAACCTCTTATGGGATGACGATATTCGTTTCGATAGGAGTTAGGTGGATATCTAAGGTTTTTGGAGTGATCGCCCCATTGGAGATGACCTGTGCATATGAAGGCCCACCAGGGCTCCTAGGAATAGGTTCCTTATTGGGGATGGGGCCCTCGATAGGTCTTTTATCGGGAGGCTCCTTGTCCCAAGGGCCCTCGGGGGGCTTCCCATGGAAACCCGCTTCACCATCAACAACACCATTCTTACCTGGTCTAGGTCTTTCATCCACCGTTCCAGAAGGTCGGATCCCGCCATCGCCATCACTACCCTCTACCTCTGCCATCATCCTTCCCTCGTTCATCCTACTTACGCTTTTGTTAAAGGTAAAGTAACAAACCCCTCTTTGGAACTTTAACAACTTTATCATCATAGTTTTTGACATATTAGCCATCCAAACATTTTAACTATTAGATTGAGCATTCCAAAGTCAAATTTTTTGCATGGCTAATACGTTATAGGAAAATTTTATTTTGAGATAACCTAATGAAAAGAGGCTTTCATAGCTCCTCATAATGTGTTCTATGTAAAAGGGAGGAGAGTATAGAACATCTCTTAGGAAACAACTCATTAATTTGGGAACTATGCCAATGGATTCTTAATATATTTGGTAAATGCATGGTGATGAATGATAAATTTAAAGAATGATTAAATTAATGACATAGTACTTCTAAAATTGAGGTGTTACAAACAATATGGGATACATTAAAAGATACAATACTTTGGACTATATGGTTGAAAAGGAACAAAATACTATTTTAACAAAAGAAAAGCAATTTAGAGGTAATGAAAATGAAGATTTGTTTAGACACAAAGGAGTCTAAACCAACCCTATCAGCTCACCCAATCCCTAATATTGAAGCAAAGAGCCTGGATAGATGGAGTTAACTTAAGAATTGGAATTATGATGGTGAGTATAGGAGAAACAAAAGGAAGAAAAAAATATATAGTGGAAACCATCAGAAGCAAAGTTGGTCAAATTGAATTTTGATGGAGATTCTAAAAGAAATCTAGGACCAAAAGGAGGAATAATAAAAAATAACATGGGTGCAATTTTGTCACAAAACGCTTTTAGTAGTGAATTTAAGACAAATACAATGAAATAGAGTATGGATAGAAGGCAATTCACTAATAGTAATAAATGCAATTTTGAGGAAAGTAAAGACTTCATGGAACATACAAGAGATCATTATTGAAATACAAGATCTTGCTACAAAGTTTGAAGAAATTATGGTTACACATACATTAAGAGAAGGGAACAAATGTGTAGATAGGCTATCCAATAGAGGGGTTTTAATAGAGGATCATGAAGTTAAATTCCTTTCAATGGTTAGAGGAAGTAGTAAGTTTAGCTAAAGCTGACAAGAAAAATTTAAAAAGAGTAAATTCAAAATAATGTTTCATAGGATTACAAAATTTTTCAAGGGATCCATTTATAGATCAATGCATTGGAGGAAACCAATAGTCCATATTCAGTAAAGCAGACTATGAATTCATGAAGTGGGTAGAAGCTTTGTATGTTGAAGTAGAAGAAGATGATATCAGATGGAATTTGTGGATAAATATATTATTTGAACATTTCTCAAGGCTTGCACCTGGCATATCCCTTCTAGAGTGTTTTCCAAAAAAAAAAGAAAAAAAAAAGATATCAAATGGAACATTCTGAAAAATATATCTATATCTTAATTTATATATATAATCCATGGAGCATGCATAGGCCATATTATTATATATAAAATATTTTTAATTTATACTCGAATATAAAATGAATAGTCATCTTTTAATCATGACAATTTACTATAATTATTGTTTAGCATTATATCATTACAAAATTATCAAGGGTTGTATATATACTTATTTCTAATGATATGTTAATCCCATAGGTGATAATTAGAGCAATTTATTTCTCCTTAAAACTAGTGTGCAGGACCATACAATTGGTTATCACAAGATGGGATTATTAATATTACCATCAACTACATTCTTATAGTTTGGTGAACATGTAGTCCTATAGTTTAATAAATGTTACTTAAAAACTAAGCTATAAATACCTTATTCACTTCCCATACCAGTCTTATACACCTATAACATCAAAGAGAAGTAAGTTCACTTAGGGTGAGAAAAGTTACTATTCAACATATATCAAATTTTCAAATGAATCGAAATTACAATATTCAAATTTCTATAAAACTATTATATTGTATTATCTTTTATAATGAATCCAAATTACAAGATTCAAATTTCTATAAAAACTATTATATTGTATTATCTTTTATAAAGTATAGAACCATTGCCATTTATATAAAAATAAGGGTTTATATATCATTAGTTATAAAAGAGTAAATTTTATTAACAAAAAAAAATACAATTGGTGATTCGTCTTCCCCATAGTGAAAACTATTGCACACCCCTATGCAATGCTCTCTTTATTCATTTCCTTAATTTGTTGGCTCTCATCTCATAGTCTTTAAATTGAATCATTTTAAGCCCTAACAGAAGTCCCTTGTTCTTTTTCTTCTTTTTATTCCAAGTTGAAAATTGATATGTTTAGATGAGGATATATAATTTTTGTGGAAATTAATGCAAATGGATCACCCTTTACAAGGTATATACCATTACAAAATTATCAACTTGAGTGACCTAATAGCCAAGACTTTGGAGTTTCTAATAGAGAATCCACATTTTGAATCCAATGGGGTAGGATTGTACACCATGTCCTAGTGAGTTTGGTTGGATAAACACATATGTGGAAAGACACATTTTCATATTGATTTTGTAAAATTTAAAATCTATATAATTTTAAATTAAAATAATTTTTTTACACTATCATACTAATAATAATTTTTTATGAAATAGCATTAACTCAACCAAGTATATTTCTCAACTTATATAAAGAAGAAACCCAAGTTCAAATCTTAAAAAAAAAAAAAAAAAAATCACAATTGATAGACTATAAACATTCAAAATACAGGAAATCCATAAGAATAAGATTGTACATTATACCTTACTAATAAAATTTGTTTAAATAAACTATATGCAATAAAACACATATTCTGACATTAATCTTTTAAAAATTAAAATCTACTTTATAATTTTATATTCATTATAATAATAAAATAATTTTTATCAAATAATATAACCTTCATTTGTTTTTTTGGATTGAATATAACCTTCATTTGTTAGAAAGAAACTCAGGCTAAATTATTGCCAAACAACCTCTATAATTTACACACTATAAACCTTCAAAAATATATATTTTACATTAAAAAATAATAATAATAAAATATATTTATTATTTAAATTAAAGACAAGTTGTTTCATGTAGAGTGTAATCGTTATAAAAAAAATCATTTATCACAGACATGGAAAGGAGGAAATTTATTGTAGATTGTAGATAGAGGAGTGTTATCTATATAGTTATAAGAATCATACAGCTTTTAAAAAGTTATAACTTGTATGAAATCCAAGCTTGCATAAAACAGCGGCACACATTGTTTCTGACTTTCAGGAGTTCCTGCCACATTGTTCCTGAGTTTCATCCTTGGTCCCAGTGATGATTTCAGTAGTCTCTGCCACTTTTGAAGACCCAAAAAAATTACTGTACTTGCGGTACACAGCCTTTTCACAATCTTCTTCCTCTTCAACATCATCATCAACCTGTTTCTGTTGAGCTTGTCTATAAATTTCAGAAACCATGGCGACGCAGGGCTTCAGATCAGAGTGACAATACCGATATCGTGCGAGTTGTGGGAGTTGTGGCGTCCTGCCCAAAATCCTACTCGCTTCATATACAGCCGATGCAGACAGCAAAGAGGGCTTCCACTTAAAAGCCTCATAGCGCATAAGGCAGAGCTCTAACAAATACATGGTGAGAAATCCCAACTCTTTGTCTTTATGATGATCATCATCTTTGAGAAACCTCTTTAAGAAAGTATGAGGCGTAGGTTGGCCAAAATAATAATTCAAGGTGTCGGAGATGACAAGTTCCATGTCGGCCACCTCTTCCAAACTAGCCCTAAAATGGTTTCGTTTGGCGAGCTTTCTCATAGAATAGGGGTAGAGGCACACCACCTTCTTGTCATGGTATTTGGAGGCTATAAGAAAAGCCCCCATGCTCGCCAATACGAGATGGTAAGGCTCTTCGTAGGGTTGGCGTTTTTCATCGGGTGTTAAGTTGAGGAATTTGTAGAGGAGAGATCCGGTGAGGAATAAGGCTTCTGGGCTCGACTCTGCGTCGAGATGGCACCAGCTAACCCAATCCATCACCCTCTCCCATGTCTCTGGAATCTTACTGTCGGTTTTCAGTTTGCAGTTCTTTAGAAGGTCGTGCTCTGTGTCTTCTTTTGTCCAGTGGTCTTCTTCCATGTCTTTCCTGTATTCTGTCATAGCCTCTATGGCTTTCTCGTTTTCCATACTCATCTTAATTCTGTATATTCTAAGGATCTCAAGGTTTTGGGTGTGGAATTCAGACAATGTCCCTCTGCTATTTGTAGGTGATAATAAGAAGTGAAGAGTCGCCCAAAGCAACGTGTCCCTGCTGGGCTAGTCTGCCCTAAATTATCGTTACTTCGTACTGATTAGAATATTGTGAGTTTTATATCTTATATTTATGAATAGTGGCACGAAATTTCAATATAACTAATTTTATTGATACAATTTTGTGCAAGCCTTTAGGGTGTTTATGTAGGACTCCTCATCTCTATTAACATCAAGTCGCAGTATATGTAGGGTAGTTGGCCTTCTAGCCATGTTGTAATGCTCATACAAATTGTTTATTTCTAGTAGTATATTTTTATATTGAAATTGTGTTTCATTTTAATACCTCTTATTTTTTTTTAAAAAATCATTCAAATTTTTTTATTATATAATTAAAAATATAATAATATAAAAATAAAAAATAAATTACTATTAAAAATATTAAATAATATTAATTTAATCAATTAAAAATTTTAACTGGTCATTAAATGATTTGTTATGCACAACTTAATATATGTTTTTTTAATATGTAGATGTATCTTCAAGGAATCTTTGTGGGAGCATGCCTATTTATCTACATATCCCCTTGTAGGTCCATGGTTCAAATGCTTAATACGTTTTTTTTTTTTGGATACATATGGAAGTTTGTTACATTCATATTATTTTTAGAAACTGTCAAGTTCAAACTACAAGAGTTGTTCCCGTTATTTTTAGTAATTGTAAGTGTAGGATTTAAACTACAAGAGCTGCTTCCAATAAGCCTATACCACCTCGTTATTTTATAATTCGGTATGAAAAGGACCACCGGTCGTTCAAGATTCGTACTACCGTTGCCGGTTTGGTGTACACTCAAAGTATTCAGAGCAGTCGTTCAAGATTCATACTACCGTTGCCGGTTTGATGTACACTCAAAGTATTCAAAGCAGACTATTACCTTTTCAAACTAACATGCCCCCAAGGTTTGAACCTAAGTCTCTTCTGGATAAGTGTCTGGTTAGAAAAACAATTACCAAGCCACCTAACCCTTGGGGACCTACAATATGTTTATTACTTCATAAGGCATGCTTCCATTCCACTCCTGAGTAATAGAAAATAAAACAAATATCACGATGCTATATCCTTAGCATTATATGCCAAGAAACTATTGGGGTTAAATCCTAATAAATTTATAGCAAATGTACTTTTCAAACTTTTAATTTCAAACCATCTCATAGAAACCTTGGAATTTTCACCATTAATTATTTTTATTTTCTCTTTAAAAAATACTTTAAATAAATTTATTTCTATGTAATTGAATGACATAGGTGAGAAATTTTTTTCTTATATCTTTAGTTTTTGAAAGTTGTTGTATTGCTTGCACCTTCTGCAAGTAACTTATGATTTTAAGTTTGCTTAAATATGGAAACTAAGAAAAACTTTATATAAACTTAATAAAAAAGAAGTAAATAAAGAACAATGGGTTATTTTATCATGGATGAAATCAAAAGCAAAAAAATATAGTAACCATAAAAATTTAGTGAAAGGTGTTGCAATAGGAGCATAACTCTCTTGAAAATAAGAAAAGATCTATATAACAAGAGAACTAATAATTATAATACATATTCGCTCATCCAAATGTTTATGTATTTTTAGTTAGCTTGAGGTTTTTAACATCATGAACAAATTTAATTTTAAAATTTGCATGGACATGTAAACCAAAATAGTTTTATTATAGACCTAAAAGTTTGAAATACAAATAACTTTATAGAATTTTAATTTATTAAAAAATAAACTCATTTTCATTGCAAGTTTTGTTCATTATTAACTGGTAATTGAAATTTTTAAAGAACATATGCAATTGGTAGGGGTTAATAAGATCTAAAAAATTACGTATTTACTCTTGCTATAACACGATCAAACTATCCATTTCTTTACTATTTAAATAGTTTCATAAACTTTACAGCAAGCATGATGTTAGAATAAAGTCTATCAAAAAGAAGAAAAGGATATCTATTCTTATCTTGTCATGATTATGTTTGTTATAGTTAGTTAATTTGTTATGGTAGCTTGTTAGAATTACGTTTGTTATAGATGGTTACTTTGTTAAGGTAATTTGTTGGAATTGTTATGATTTGTTCTTATTAGCAAATACTTTTATCAATTATCAAAATATAAATCACTCTAAAATTATGCTAAAAAAACTAATGCAGCTTATAAATCATTCTTTTATAGTATCAGAGCCATGTAAGGAAAAAAGGAAGAGCTTGTCTCACAATGTTTGTTTCAAACAAGTTGCTTTTTGTCTTTGGTAGTGAGTGCCTTTGTAGATTGTTACTCTAAAGTCTATTTTGGTATTGTTTTTTCAATGGAGGTTTCCTCTTGCATTGTGTTTAGATTTATTGGATCTAATCAATGAAATTTAGTGTTTTGATATTTAACATTTAGTGGTTTTATTATCACTTAATAAAGTGTTCACTTGTGATGTTCAAAGTTTAGATAGACTATGATAAAGTGCATCTCATACTTTACCCACATTTCTAGATTGAGGAAAGTGATGTTTGAAGATTGCTCATATTTTTAGCTTGAAAAGAACTTAGAGTTTGCCAACATTTACAACTTGCCTAAAAGATTCTTTAGAAGCTGCCCACATTTCCATCTTGGGAAAAGTGCAACTAAGAGTTTGCCCATATTTCTATATTAGAAAATTTGTAACTTGAAGTTTGTTTGCATTCCTAGTTAGGGTAAAGCACAATTTATCCAATATTATAACTTGGATGGAGTAGAGCGTAGTGTTTGATATTCATTACTTTGAGTCTAGTGTTCAAGGCTTGTTTGGTGTTAAGTGTCAAATTCTAAGTTGGCTAAATGAGATTGCCATTAGTGGAAGAACGACAAACATTCAGACTCTAATTCTTTCAAATTCATATAAACTAACTAGAACAAACTACATCGTGTGGTGTCATAACATACTTAAAATTTGTGAGTATTTAGATTTGACAGATTTGGTTCTCAAGAAAGAAACCAAAATAGAAGATGGTATTGATGAATTTGATAAGCAACATATATAATTTTTTATGCTTTTGAAAGTGCCTATTACAAATGATTTAATTGTGGACAAATTTGTAAAAGCACACCTTATGCATTTAAAGGATCTAAGAGTACATTTTATTTCTATTCAAAAGGTTATCAATGATGAGGATACAATTGTTATTATTTTATGAGGTTTACCTCTATCTTTTAAATCTTTTATTGAGTCTTTATATTTTCTTATTGAAACTCAAAATCTTGATTTAAAAAAAATATCTTCTTTACTCCTATAAAAGAGAGGAGGCAATCACAAATGTTCATATCCACCTTAGGGATTACAAAGAATGCAGTCAATACTAAATACAAACACAAAGAGAATAAAAACATCAAGCCATCATCTAATAACAAGCAAGGTAAAACTTTTAATATGAGGTGCTCCAAAGTAAGATTATTTTGCAGGTAGCCTAGTAATTTTAAAAGGAATTGTAATAAGAGGAAGAATAAATAGAGACAACAAGGAATGAAACACATAAATATTGTTAAAATAGAATATCAAGAAGAGAAGTTTATTTTTGTAAAAACTCCAAGTTTATTTGATTAATCCACTAAATGGTAGTTTGAATCCAAAGCATATAGACATTATAAATGTAAAAAACAATATTTTGTTAATTTTGTTGAAGATTAAAGTAATAATAAATTTGTTTCATTTGATAATGTTATATTATATTTTGTTGAAGGGTGTGGTGATGTTACAGTGACATTGAACAACAATGTTACACATACTTTCAAGAATTTTTGGTATGTTCTTGATATGAATAAAAATTTCTATCCATTGGTGAAGTCATTTGGAATTCTTAGCTTGTGCATCGTTATAAAATAAAATAATTGTTCTTGGTATAGATGAGAAGGGACTATACAAATTAGTTGATACCATGTTTTTCCAATTTATTTATCTTGGTTGTTGAATATAATAGTTATATTCTTTGCTATGAGAGATTTAGTCACCTCAACTATAAGTCTTTAAGTTCTCACTAGCATGGTCAGGGATTATAATGCATTTAGTATTGGTAGTATTCATGTGTAGGAAGTAAGCAACTTGGAAAGTAGATTCATAAACCATTTGAGATTGGTAAGTCTTGGCATGCACAAGATATTTTGTATTTAGTGCTTACTGATTTTTTTGTCCAATGAATACACCTTCAGTTTGTGGTGTAAAACATATTTTTGGTTTAATATTGGTTCTTATTTAAGAAATATGCGGGTATACTTACTAAAGTGTAAATCTAAACATTTTTCATACTTTAAAATTTTAAGGAATTTGTAGAGAAACAATTTAGAAAGCAAATTAGGGTCTTGAGGTCAAACAATGGTGACGAGTTTACCTCAAAATAGTTTTATGGATTTTTATAGGCATGAAGGTATACATAGGTATTATACAACCCTTTACACTTTATAATAAAATTAGATAGTAAAGAGAAGGGACATAGGAATGATGGAGATGGCTAGATGCATGGTGCATAGTCAAAGCACACCATATTGTTACGAGGTAAAAGTAGTAAATATTATAGTCTTCATTCTCAACAAGTGTCCATGTAAATCTCTGTAGAATGCTAATCTTGAAGAATCATGGTGATGAGTCACCCAATTGACTCATATATATAGCCTTTTTGTCTATAAAATTACTTTTTTTTAAATAGTTAATGATATTTAAACCCTTATTTTTTTTATAGTTAATGATATTTAAACCTTTATTTTTTATATAAAAGGTAAGTATTCTATTTGTGAAAAATATATGATATAATAATTTTTATGGAAATTTGAATGGTTTAATCTTATATTTATTTTTAAAATTGATGTATGTTAAATATTAACTTGTCTAATATTCATTGAGCCTACATATTTCCATGCTACATGTATATGGGCTTACTACAAGAAGCAAACATGGTGTCTACAACTTGGTTTTGAGTCACCTTCAACAAACTATGTAAGCACATATTCACCAAACTAAGGAATGTTGTTGATATCAATGTTGTTGAACCCATCTTGTGATAGCCAATTATACATTCCCATGCACCCAAATTTCATGGAGAAATAAAATGCTCTAGTTATCACCTATTAGTTTGACATATAGCTAAGAATGAGAATAGATGCAAATAAATCCAACCACATGTCTCTTTCTAGCATTGTTGATGTAATCAAGTAGTTTTTTTTTGGTAGATAAGATACTATAGCATTGATACCAAGTTCTATAGGTTGACCCAAAACCTTTTACAAAAATCAGCCTAGGGCTATTGATGAACATGTCCTTACTAAGTATCCTATATATGTAAAATCTACATGCCGCCAAAGAATTACATCCAGAAAGGCACATAGCCTATTATCAAAAAGAAACTTCCCATACAACATTTTGGATATACCCCGAGAAAATACATCTGCATCATAATTACAAAAAAAGAAGCAGACACAGATCCCTTCTTTGAAACAGTGGAGAAACAAAAAGCTGCAGACACACATAGTAGAGTACTGAAAAAAACTCCCACAAGCTCTGTATTGAAAGTTACTCTTAATAATTCTTTGGTAATTGCTTTCTTCCGTATATGACATGCTTTGGGATCACATCCCATCTTGGCAAATTAGCCTTAGAGAAGTGAACCTGCTGGCTATATTTATGGCGATGGCTATTTGGTGTTCCACGTGGCTCTGGTTCAAAGTCTTATATTATCATTTATTTCCTGCCCTATGATTATCAACCAACATCAAATTACTAAGATGACTAAGAGCCATGTTATCTGATATGTGACTATCCCCATTAGTCTTTGTGGTCTTTCCAAGCAGTATCCACCAATACTGATAGCGCGGATAATTTTTATTGTGAGTCCATTTCAAAAAAGAGACGAGAATACTCATAGCCTTCGAACTTACAATGCCTTCCCTGTTGGTAAATTCAACTATCATTCTTGGCATTCTTGTTGAATAAGCTCCTCTACTTCACTCGGGACACCGTGTTCCCATTTGAAAATTTTGTCACCATCGACACCCAAATTGGCCAGCTTATCAGCAACTTTGTTAGCTTCCCGAAAGACATGTTGGGTTTTTTTGTCTTGTCTTCCCTGGAAAAGGATCCTAGCCTCTTCAACAATTGTTTTAATCCTCCAAGGAGGTATTTTCCAATTATTGAGGAGATTTATAACATGCATAGAGTCTCCTTCTATGATCAAATTGCCTTCTAAGTCTTGAGTCATTTGAAGGCCTCTCCACATAGCTCTAATTTCAACTTCGTTGTTTGTCCTTATTCCAAAATATCCAAAAAATGCAAGCATAATATTCCCATTATGATCTCGCACAATACCGCCAGTGCTTGCTCTACCAAGATTGTCCCTAGCCGCTCCATCAAAATTAAGCTTAAACCAACCCATAGGAGGTGGGGACCACTTAACATTGGCTCTAGGGTTGACTACCCTAGGCACAGACTCATATAACAAGGTTAAGCTTAAATATTGAGCAATCATGGTCTCCTGCAGATGAGGTTTATGACTATCAAAAGGGATAAGGTTCACATTCTCGTTGGCAAAGGATAGGATCCTGACAATGATAGTTTGATGATCATGGATAGACTCATTAAAGACTCTATGGTTCCTTTCTAACCACACCTACCAAAGATAATGATTGAGACAAATTTTCGATATGTATCTAAATCTCTAGCTTGAAAAGGGGCAAGGCCACTGAATGAACAAATCAAGTATGGTGGCTGGTTTAACCCAGGAAATATTGAAGGCCTGAAAAACCCCACTTAGGATAGTCAAGGAAAAGGGCACTCAAGGAAAATGTGATAAATAGTCTCCCAATTAGCCCTGCATAGATAACAACAATTAGTGATACAAATACCTTTACACATCATATTATCAATGGTTATAATTCTTCCTTGGATAACCAGCAATGAAAAGACTGCAATTTTTAGAATTAAATTTTTTATCCAAACTAAGTCCTTTTGGAGGACAAAATCCTCGTCATCAAGCAGAAGCTTGTAAGATGATTTAACAGTGAACTGCCCATTTTTCGTAGGAGCCCAGGTCACTTGATCTTCCTTGGGTCTCATGGGGATAAACTATTGCCCGAGAATGTTACAAAGATCATTTGATTTCACTTTAAATCTCTGAATCCTTATTTGTTTCCACTTCATTCTACCTCTGTCCTCAACCATATAATAGGAGACTTTTATACCAATGAGTTCTTCCGTGATATCTCTGATTCGGGCTAAGTTAGGATATTGTGTCAGTAGTTCATCCTTAGCCCACATGTTATTCCAGCAATTTATCCTCTCACCATTGCCTAAAACCCATATTAAACCTTTTTTGATGATTTACTTACAATTGAGAATTGCTTTCCAAAAAGCAAAACCTCTGATTGGAACTGAGTCACTTAGAAATTCCATATTTTGAAGATACTTTCGTTTGATGATAGTTGTCCATTCATTTTCTTCACCAAAAATGAGGTGCCATGCCTACTTAGCTAGTAAATCTAAATTCATATGAGCAATTCTCCTCAGACCTAAGCCCCCATTTTCCCTGGGTCTGCACACTTTGGTCCATCCTACAAGGTGTATCATTTTTTTCTCCAGTCCATAAAAATTATTTTTGGAGTTTCTCAATTTTTTGGAAAACCTTCACAGGGGCTTTGAAAACGAAGAGGAAATACACTAGAATGCTCTGAAGAGAGGCCTTAGTGAGGGTTAGCTTTCCTTCTTGAGATAGAAGATGACCTTTCCATCTAGTAAGTTTTTTTGAATTCTTTCAATAACCCTATCCCACATTGACTCTCTCGGAGAACCAATGAAAAGAGGGAGACCAAGATACAAAGTGGGGAGGTTTGCTATATCACACCCTAAAATTTATACAATCCTTCCTTGTCTTTGAATGGGGGTGTTCAAGAAATATAACTTGATTTTAATGAAATTAACTTTCTGACCAACAATGTCCTCATAGAGTTGCAGGATGTATTTAATTATTTTGGCCTCAACCACCGATGCCTTAGTCAATAGAAGGGTATCATCGACAAATTTTTGGTGAGAAACAACCCTAGTGAGAGATGTTGCCTTGATTCCCGATATTAGCCTTGAACTGCAAACATTTTTTATGGTTTTGCCTAAAGCTTCTGCCACAATGATGAATAACATGGGGCTGATAGGGTCCCCCTGCCGAATTCCTCTATGGCTTTGAAAGTAACAAGCAGTTGTTCCATTAACAAGAATTGAGAACCATGCTTTAGAAATGCATTCTTTGATTAAATTAACCCATTGGTGGTGAAAACCAAACTTAAGGAGGAAAACAATCAAAAAGTCCCAATTTAGCCTGTCAAATACTTTGTTCATATCAATCTTGAGGGCAAAAATAGATCTATTAGTCTTATGAGCAGAGTGGAGAGCTTCATGAACTGTGATAACTCCATCCAAGATTGACCTAACCTGGATAGAGCTTCCATGGAACGGATCTATGATGCGGGGCAGAACATCTCTCATTATATTTGCAATGGCTTTAGTTAGGATCTTGTAAGAAATATTGCACAGACTGATTGGCTTGAAGTCAGCCATAGATTCAAGGGTTTGCTTCTTAGGAATTAGAGAAATAAAAGTAGATTTGAGACCTTTTGGGATATTATTTCTTGCTTGGAATTCTATGATAGCAGAAATTACATCCTCACTTACAATGTCCAAAAATATTGATAGAAATGAGGGGGAAAGCCATCAGGTCCCGAGGCTTCGTCTGGCTCCATGCTAAACAAGGCTTCCTTAATTTCTTGATCAGAAAAGGAAGCTGAAATCTTAAGGTTTATATCCTCATTTATTATGCTAGGAATGAATTGTAAGAGAATATATTTGGCCTCCTCATTGCACTGCGATTCTTGACCAAGGATAGAATTGAAATAAGTTACTGCCTCCTTTATAATTTTTGTTAAATCCTGAGTAATAAAACCATCTACTTTTTTTTTAAAATTTTATCTTGTTATTGCTTCTATTTCTAAGTGTGGTGACATGAAAAAACTTGGAATTTGAATCTCCATATTTCAACCAAAGATCCCTTGATTTTTGCCTCCAATAGATTTCCTCACAGGCCAAAATGTTATGAAACTCTGCTAGTTTTGTCTGTTCCTCCTGCCTAGTAGTTTCATCAGCATCACCATGTTGAATCCTCTGATCAATTATCTTCAAACTTTCAACAACCTATTTTTTATTTTCAAAGAGGTTCCCAAAGACCTCTTTGTTCTAAGTTTGAATTTTTTTCTTAAAAAACTTTAATTTTCCAGCAAGTTTAAAAGTTGCACTACCCTAACAGGCTGCTGCCACCACTGAATTACGTTATCTCTAAAACTAGAATGTTTGATCCACATAGATTAAAATATGAAAGGTTTCTTGTAGGACAGAGAGTTAGGGATCTCAAACAAAATGGGATTATGATCAGAGGCAATTTTAGGAAGGGATTTCAGGGTAGAATCACCGAACAGAGTTGTAGCCTCCTTTGATAGGAAAAACCTGTCAAGCCTTTCTTGAATGAGATGACATCCTATCCGTCGATTGCTCTAGGTATAATTTGCTCCTCTAAGTTTTACATCCATCAACATGTTGGAGTTCACAAAGTCATTGAACTCATCCATGCTCCTGATAGGTGGTCCATTTCCACCTATTTTGTTTGAAGGGTAAAGAGGAGTGTTAAAATCCCCAACCAGAATCCAGGGGATATTATGGAAGATTTCACTTAGATTGCCTAAGTACTCCCACAGTAGAGCTCTCCCTTGAATTGAAGTCGGGGCATAAATATTTGAAAGAATCCACAACTTGTTGCTATTTATTTCCTTAAATAAAACACTAATAACCCTATCATATTTTTGAATAATGGTGCATTCTACTATCCGAAGATCCCACAAAGTCATAAGGCCTCTAGACGCTCCTCTGGATGATTTGCAAACCATCTCCCCTTGATTCCAGATTTGTTTTGCTACTTTTTTTGACTAAATCTCATCAGTTTTTTTTTCTTGCAACATGATAATAGTTGGATTCACTTGATTTCTTATTGCACCTACTTCCCTATATTTGAGTAGGCCATTGAGGCCTCTCACGTTCAATGAGAGGAAATTCATTTAGATTTTTTGGGATTTATTCCTCTTCCCCTCCCTTGAGGGGGTTTTCCTAATTTGTTGTCTTCAAAACCCGAAATAAACTGTTGAAACAAGGTTCTCTGTTTTCCATTGGCAATGTCATTATCAATTTTAATTTTTTGATGCTCAACATTTGATATTCTCCCTCTTCTTTTTCATTGCTAAAATCTATAGGAGACTTTATAGTGCTCCTTGTTTGTTTAGGACTAAATTGGGGGGAGGCAATTTGTTGTAGAATCAGACTGCCATATTCCTTTGTCTGAAGAGTTTCACATATCTCCACGCCTACATCCAAATCTTCTCCTTTTTTCTTGTATTCCCGTTGTATGTGGGAGGACCCCTTAGTAGGATTCACCTGGCTCCTAGTGATGATTTTAGGGAGATGAGATTTTTTATTTTCCAATGCCTCAAATTTCTTCCTAAGTTCTTTAGAATTAGGGTTTGGCTTTGGGATGCCCAATGGGCTTGAAGTATTTTCAGCATTGGGGTTTAAGGATCCCAACTTGGATGGGGATTCTAGAAATCGGGATTTAGGGTTTGGCTTTGTGATGCCCATGGGGCTTATAGTAATTTCAACATTAGGGTTTGAGAATCCTAACTTGGATGGGGATTCTAGAGAGTCAGAAAGGTTAGCCTAAAGGTTCTGGGCTTCCATGTCTTTCGATAACCCTCCTACTCCCATATTGGATAGAATTGAAAATTTATTTGAAACTAGAGGATTGGAACTTACCTGAGTATTTTGGTTGCCAACAACCTGTTGTTTTCATTTGTCTTGTTGGGACCTTACACCCTCTCTTTTATTTTTTTGGTAGACAAAGTTTACCTGATTGAAATCGCCTTTACCAGGGAAACTCCTCAAATTTCCTCTGTCTAGCATTCCCTACTTCTGCTTTTCTCTATTCATTGCCAAGTGAGGGCACTGATTGCATAGATGTCCTTGATTTTTGCATTCTGCATAGAATTCTGGTCTGTTATTGTATTCTACCAGTTGTTTTTGATAGTATTCTCCATACTCTAGCTCCACAAACCTTGGCAATTCATTATCCAAATTAGCATTTACGCATATTTGTGCATGAGTCATCATTGTCCTAGCCAAGGTCGCATGGTCAATGGATATCAGGTCCGCTATAGTTCTAGCTATGCCCTACAACCAATATTCATTGAAGAACTGGGTAGGTAGACTTGGGAGACGAACCCAAATAAGGGCAATGTTAATATTTTGCTTTTTAGGGTCAAAATGTTCATCCCATCATCTTAGAAAAAGGCTCCTTTTGCCCAAAAACCAAGGACATCCTGTTAAAATATGGTTAACATCCTCCATATTGTTAAAAAAGATAATGAAGAACCCTCGAGTTAGAGATACCAACTCCAAGCTACCTAGCGGTCACCATTTACCCATCACCCAAGCCCTGATAGTCTCCATGTCTAGCCTACCTCCCAAAAACTTGCCTACCAGGGAGAATTCTTCCATTGAAAGAAAAGGGCTCATGGAACTTGCCGGGGCCAAAATTTTATTATTTATTGGAACTAGGGGTAGAAGAGAGAGAACCTCCTTTTATTTTCTCTAAGAGTCTCAGAAAAATATAGCCACTTCTTGGGCCCCGCATTGTCCTTCGTATCTTTTTTGTCGGGGTCTTTCTGAGGAGGGTCGAGCCCCCAATGATTCTTGCCTCCAAATATTCTACAACATGACTGCCTTCCTTTGGATCCTCGCTTGATCCATGCTCGAGGTTTCCAACCAACCCTTTTGTACCTACTCTACCTCTGCCGCCTTGGCTGAGATTCTTCCCCAGAAAATTCAAACCCTCACTCCCGTCGCACCCGCTAAACCTCAGTTCACTCATTCCTGATGATGCAATTTTATTGATGATTTTTGAAGGTACACTTGGTTTTTTATGTAATCAAGTAGTTAGTTGGAAATAAAAATAAGATAATTATGCTAGTTGGAACCTAATTTGACACACCTAGTCAAAATACAACATTGATTTTCCAACTACAAGAAATCAAAAAATATATTTCTGCTATGTATTTTTTCTTTGTTTGTAGTTAATTTTGACTATGATAGTTTCAAGTGTATCCTCTAAGAGTTGTCAAATAGTTCAAAGCAATTATAAGGTTTTTTAAATTGTTGCACATAGTTTACCCTAGAGTTAGCAAGAATAACAATATTAGCAAAAAAGTAACACTCACTAGTTTAATCACTCATTAGAGACATAGCAATAAATGTAATCATTTTTATGTATTTTCTTTAATATTAATAAATATATATGATTAATTACATTGAGCATTTAATTTTATTGTTCTTCCATAGGGGAAATGTGCCTACTCTTGGAGAAAGCACCCATTGCAAGTGTGTGGTTTACCAAAACTCCTATGAGCACTTTTATATTTTTTATGTTTTCTAGTTAGTTAACCCATCCGTAGTTATTTTTTTATTATTATACTAGAGGAATATGTAACTCATTACAATTTTCTATGCCTCTTCGTGGGTTCGAAATCCTGCTCCTTGCTGCCACTATAACCTCTAGTAATGCCAAGTAAACTTTTAAAACATTGCTGGTGGTACTGGCATGACACACTCTTCGGTACTACGAGGTATGAGGGATTGGAACTATGGTCTCCATACTCCCACGAGAGCATTTTGAACACTGGACCAGGCCCTCAAACCCAACCCATCTGTAGTTATTAATAAAATATTTTAATTTTATTATTTCCTATTTTTCATAGTTAATTACATTATGTGTGCTAATTTATATTATTTAGTTTATTTCTAGTTTTAAGCTCTTCGGTTCTATAGTTTTAATTAATTTCTAGTTTTAATAGTTTTTAGTTTTGATTTCTATAAATTATGCATGTCTAATTTCTTTTATTATTGTGGAGTCTTTGGATTGAGCAAATTTGTGAAACCCTCTATAAAGAATTGGATTTGGCATGTAGGAGCATATAGGATAGGTTCTCTATTAGTTTTGTAATACATATAATTTCCAATACCTTGCAAATGTATCTATCTAGATTGACATACTTAGTACTTATCACTTTTGGTACCATTGATAAGGAAGTGTTGAAAGTATAATGCTTTTAGAGTTTTTATACACTATAGGGATAGGTTGGATTGAAGGTCAACATTTAGTCCAAATGACTCTTTGGGAGGTATTATTTTATTTTATTTTATTCTATAGCTATACATTAACACATGGAGTATTGCATGTCTCATCCTAGGGATAAAAATAAAGATTTTATTTTCCAAATAATGCAAGAATTGATATAGGACACAAGCTAGAAAATCACCCATATTATCTAGACAATCTAATAAAAAAGAAAAGATAAAGAAAATTTGCAAGGAAATGCAATAACCCAAGGATTTACAAATCAAAATATGGATTCTATTGAACCTATAGGATTATTTGATGGAACTATAGTTGGATTTATGCCCATTTGAGAATCCACATCAAAAAAATACTACTAGGCTTGAAGGTATTGTTATTATTATAATAAACAACCATTATATAGTTGGAGAGTTAGGAGGATGTTTCATTGTAGTAAATTAACCACTTGAGGTAACTTAGTATCTAACTAAAAAATCAAGCTAGTATATGACTAGAGAGTATGTACGAAACACCTTGGGCAGTGCAAATTTTAACGAAGATGATAGAAGAAGATGAAATTATGGTGTCTTTTAAGTTTTCCATTCAAGAATCTATAGAGGAAGCTAAATTGAGAAATATTTTACTTTTGATGCTTCCCATATTTTATGGGATTATTATAGATGAAATTAATGTTTCTCACTTCAAAGTTGACATGTCGTGCTAGAGTTATGATACGAAGACAAAGTCATAGAAACTCAATCTCTTTTCAAGAACACTCATGGATGAAATTTTATGGTGGTTCATGGGATTGGGTGAAAAGGACATCAACACATGGGACACCATGATGATAGAAGTTTTATGAAAAATCAAGACTATTACAAGGGAAGAGATGCAAGAGACGAAATCCTCAGGATAAGAAAAAATAAGAGGACAATTTAGAATATTACATGAAGATATTTTAGTTTAGTCTTCACTCGTCTAAGCACTCAAGTTTGAAAGTAGAAATCTTGAAGGTCACTTTATTATGAGTGATTTGGAAAGAATGTATAGAAGCTATGAATTTAATAGTTGGATTAAATATTTATCAGGTCAATTTTGAGAATAATAACTCTTTTCTAGAACTACTCATGATCTACCATGACAAAAAAAAGAAGGATATGTGTTTTTGTAGTTGCAAAGACTTTAGCTGGTATCACCAAGATTGAAATAGAAAATCTACTTTAGAATCTTAAAATTAATATCTTACCTTTTTTGGCCAAGGTGTGACTCTTGGAGCTCAACTACTCTCATATTCTTGTGTAGTCTCCATAAGGAAGATAATGACCACCCTATCAAAACCAAAGCCCTTGGTATCAACAATAATATCCTAATCAACCATGGTAGAACCCATAAGAACTATGGTTTCTTTGCCAAATTAGCAATATCACCAACCACCACAACCATAATAAACTTATTTAGCTATACCTAATACTTCCAAGTCATAATTTGAAAAACTATAAAAACAACTACCTACACAACCAACATTGAACCCTAACAGTAAAATAGGACAACCAATATTAATAGAGTACCCCACCTATACCATAAATACCATATATTATAATGATTTACTACTACAATCAAGAAGAATACTTAGAGATACTAAACCGCCCACTAAACTAGAGGAAAAAATCCTCATGAGGATCTGCAATACCTCAACCAAGTTAGTAAAATAAGTTCTAATAAAAAACAAGTAGAAAAACCTCATTTCCCTAAATGATTAAATCAAATGGGCATTTAGAAGAATTATAAAATATGTGTTCACATACACATTTTTCCATTCATTAAGGATGTATTAATCTATAGCAAAACCATTAAAGAGTTATGTCTTAAAATACATACTACTCTCATAAGTTCAAAAATAGCAAAATCTTTTTTTTTTTAAAACTATTATGGATAGAGAACCCTAGTAGGCTCAATGATAGCCAATCTATGGGCCTCATTGGTGGGAGGACATCGATAGTTTTTTTTAGAGATAGATCTATGACTTCAGATAATATCAAGGTAATCATGGGCTCCAATGTGTGTGTCGGTAGCGAACCTATGATCCCTGATGGAGGTGGGGGTCCATCAGAACAAAGTGGAGGGAGAAATCTAACTTTAGTTGTTGACACATCACAAGGTCAAAATGGATCCAAGCATATTTCCTCTTCCTACTCCTTTGCAACCCTTTTCAAAAATATTACTTCTTTTGGGCTTCCCCCTCACCCCAAGGTCGATCTGCACCCTTCTCAAGGTGCCCTCCGAATTCCATCGAAGCTTGTATCCTCCCTCGTGGACCAAGATTCTCATTCTCTTGTGGGGAAATTTTTAGGGCCTCACCCTAACATGGAGTCGATCCATAAATGGGCCATTACCCATTGGTACCCTCAAGGATCCATGGACCTGGTTGCCTTTCCCAAAGGATTTTTTCTCATCCATCTAAATAACCCCATTGATTCAAGCAGAATCCTATCAGGTGGACCATGGTTTTACGGTCGAAGAGGGATTTTTCTCAGGAAATGGAGCGTGGATTTTGACCTAGAGACTCAAAATATCAACCTAGATCTGATCTGGGTCCACCTTTCGGGTCTTCCTCTCCATTTTTGGGATGAGGAAATTTTACGGGGGATTGCCTAGGATATTGGTGAGTTCATCGATCTTGATCCACCTACCAAATCCAAGACCCGCATGGTCCATGCTCGCATGTGCATCAATGCTAACCTCAATTCCTCTCTTCCTTCTTCCATCAAGCTGATTTCAGATGAGATCTCTAGGACTCAGATCATAGAATATGAGAACAAGTCAGCCTTCTATTCTAGGTGCTCCAAGAAAGGTCACCTCAACTCTCAGTGTTGGATGTTTAAGGTTTCTAAGGTGCCTCCCACCAAAAAACCTTTAAGAGAAAGGTTTTGGTAGCAACAATGTTCCCACAATCGATCTAATTCTTCTTCTTTGGTGGGCTCTAGGCCCCCTCCCTTTGGTACTAAAGTTATTTCTAATTAGGGGATTCCTTCTCAAGGTCCATCAGGGGAGGCTTTGAGTGATCTGGTTCAAGTATTTTTGTTCATTGCTCAAAGTTTGTTGGGGGATCCTCTGAATGCTTCATCCTCTATAGATCAAGCTCTCCAAGATGTTCCCCTGGCTCAAGTCGATTTCTCATCCTCCTTTAAGGTATGCCCTCTAGCTTCTGTTTCTAATCCTTTTTCTTATCTGTATGTTCCTAAGGTTCTTCCTTCTATTGAGAATTTTTCTCCCCAAAACCCTCCTCCATAGATCCCTCCTTCCCCTAAAGGCCTTCTCAACCCTTCCCCATGCAAAAATATTCCTAGCAATATTTTTTCCCCGAGCCCCCCTTCACCAAAAATTAAAAAAAGGCTCCATGTTGATGTTGGTTTAGTGAAGAAGCAAGGTCGTCCTTCCTCTCAACTCATCAAAAATAGAGAATGTTCCGAGGACATTGCCAACAAAACTCAACTCACTTTGAGTCTCTCCTCCAAGAAAAATATTCTTTCATATCCACTTGAAAATGATACTCGATCCAAATTCCCCTCTTCACAAGGAAGAGGGAAAATATCTTCTAGAATATCCAAATGAAGATCCTCTCATGGAATGTGAGAGGCCTCAATGGACACAACAAACAACATTTGGTTAAGTCCATGAGGAAAGACCTAAAACCAACCATTTTCCTCTTGCAAGAATCCAAACTAGATACCCAGAATACTTCACGCATTTCTAAATACATCTGGAAAAACTATGAATATCTCATAAGCCCTACCAATGGAGCCTCTAGAGGACTATTATGTTTGTGGGATCCAAATGTTGTTGAAGGTAGACTCCTGTCTGTGGTAGAAAACTATATGAACATCTTGTTCTTCAGTAAGGACTACCATTGTAGATGGGTTTTATCAAATATTTATGCTCCAAACTCCCCATCTGGAAGATTTCATCTCTAGAATAATATTAGTTAGATGAGAGAGGTTTTTTTCAATGAGGTTTGGATGCTAGTTGGAGATTTTAATTCTCCCTTATTTCCCATTGATAAGAAAGGAGGCTTTGAAATAACAGTTAATTCCTATGAATATTTTGCTTCTTTTGTGGATGAGAATGAACTCATGGATATCCAACTCAAAGGTCCAAAATTTACCTGGAGCAATCGTAGAAAGGGTGACCAACTTATTCAAATAAGGCTTGATAGATTCCTAATATTTTTTAATGGCATCAGTCCCTTTGGAGACACTGCCCTTTGTTCTCTACCCCAAATAGGATCTAATCACAACCCCCTCCTCCTTGATTGTTCATTCTAGATCTCCCCATTTAAATCCCCTTTCAGATTTGAGGCTATGTGGCTTTAGGATCCAGATCTCAAGGCACTCATTGCAAATTGGTGGTCTTGTAGTTTTTTTGGGTCCCTAGCCTCTCGGGTTAGCAATAAGCTCCATTTTGTGAAAGCATAACTCAAGAAGTGGAACAAAGATATTTTTGGCAATATTTTTTCTAGGAAATAGAATATCCAATCCCAGCTCACAAACATCGAGCTTCTTGCCCAACAAGAATAATTGGACATAAATCTTATTGAGATTGAAAGGAAGCTTCTATCTGAATACCACAATATTCTTAAAAGTGAAGAAGTTTTTTGGAAGCAAAAGTCTAGAGTTACCTAGTTGAAAGAGGGAGACTCTAATACTAAATTTTTCCATGCTACCATGATGAGGCACAGGGGCTCTAACAAGATCAGGGAACTCACCATAATTGATGGGATAGTTATTTTAGAAATTACAAATATCAGATATGAGGTAGTGGCTTTCTTCGAAGATCTGCTTGGACCCAGTTTAGAGTGCAATGCACCAAAGTCAAAGACCCTCCTAAACAATATCCCTAGGTTGGTATCCTAAGAGCGTAACAATTGTTTGCTTAAACCATTTTCTACTGAGGAAATTCATAACATAGTTTTTTCAATGCAAGGTGGGAAGGCTCCAGGCCTGGATGGTTTCCCCCAATTTTCTTTCAAAAATATTGGGACATTGTGGGGCCTGACATCATTTCAACCATCCAACAAATGCAATAGACTAAGAACATTCCTAAAGATGTAAACTCTACCTTTCTAGCTCTCATCCCTAAGTCCAATAATATCAAATCCTTATCTGATTTCCTCCCAATCAGTCTGTGCAATATTTTTTATAATATCCTCACCAAAGTGATCACCATGAGGTTGAAACCCATTCTCCCTTTCATCATCGATTCCTATCAAGGTAGTTCTATTCTAGGGAGGCTTATTACTGACAGCATAATCACAATCCATGAGCTTATTCATTCTATTTCTAAAAGTGGTAAATCTGGCCTTTTCCTCAAATTGGACATGAACAAGGCTTTTGATAGAGTGTCTTGGAGTTTCCTCTTCTCTGTCTTATCCAGATTTGGTTTCCATCCTGATTGGATCAACCTAGTCAAGGCATGCATCTAAGGATTTAAATTCTCTATTTTAGTTAATGGCTCCACTACTGGTTATTTCCAGAGTGCCAAAGGTCTGAGACAAGGTGACCCTTTGTCCCATTTTCTCTTTATCATTATGGTGGAAGCCCTAGGGAGAACTCTACGGTCTTCCTATTCCAAAGGAGAAATATCTAGCATTAAACCTACCTCATCTCTCATGCCCATATCCCACTAGCAGTTTGTGGATGACACTATTCTTGCCACTCATGCCTCTGTTCCCCAAGCCAAAATCATCAAGTCCATTCTTCTTTCCTTTGAGTCTGTTGTTGGTCAAAAAGTTAACTTCTCCAAAAGTAAACTGTATTTTCTCAATACACCCCTAGATGGAAAACTCGCATAGCTGATATCCTTGGTTGTACCATTGTTGATCTTCCTACTACCTACCTTGGTTTTCCACTTTTTGATGGGTCTACCAAAAAATCTCTTTGGTTTCCACTCATTGAGAGAATTCACAAAAAATTGGTAGGATGGAAAGGAGGACTCCTTAGTTAGGCGGGAAAGGCCACCTTAGTCAAAGCCACTCTCCAGAGCATACCTATTTTCTTTTTGTCCATATTCCACATTTTAGTTGAAGTTTGTAACAAGATCAAATAGATCCAGAGGAATTTTCTATGGTCAGGCTCAAAACACAAATAGAGATTTCATTTAGTTGCATGGGACCAGGTCTATTCCAAGAAATAATATGGTGGTATCGAGCTTAAGAAGGTCAAACATATGAACCTAGCCCTCATTTCCAAGCAAGGTTGGAGGATCCTTCAAAATGAATAATCACTATGGGTTGATATCATCAAGGCCAAATACCTCTGGCATCAACCAAATTTTCTGGATGATCCTTCGCCTATTCAAGGTTCTACCACCTAGAATTCCATCTTGTGTACGAGGGAGATCATCAACAAAGGAATTCATTGGAAACTTGGTGATGGCTAGAAGATAAGCTTTTGGGAGGACAAGTGGTTGGGCAACAACCCTCTTTAGAACCGCCTTGATCTGATCTACCTCAAACCTGTGATTGACATACTATTTGGTACACAAGTGTGCAATTTCATTGATGTTGATAGGAAGCACTAGAAAACCATTCCTCATGGTAATTTGAATGAAGAACAAAAAGAGCTAATATTGTTTTGTCTAACATGTTGCATCTCTGTGTTATTCCTAGTTGTTTAGTTGAAGATAAGCTCCTATGGGCACCCAATGAGAATGGGCTTTTCTCTATCAAATCCACCTATTTCCTTACTGTAAACCTTAGTCAGCCATGGTTCCCTTCTAAGATCATTTGGAACAAGCACCTCATTCCCAAATTCTGTTTTTCTTTTGGCTTGCTATTTAGGACAAAATCCTCTTCATTCCAAATCTCCAGATTCGAGGGCTCCCCATTCCTAATTGTTGTTACCTTTGCAAGCAAGAGTGTGAATCCACCCAATATATTTTCCTCTCCTATCCTTTCTCCCTCAAATTTATTTTCTCCTTATTTTCCACTGTGGGTATCACCTGGGTTCCTCCCTGTTCTCTGAATGACCTTTGTTTACAGTGGCCTAATCCCTTTAAAAGTTTTCATGTCAAAACCTTTTGGACCTTCTATCTTCCTCATTTCCTGTGGGAATTTTGGCGTGAATGAAATTCTAGAGCCTTCAATAACTCCATCCATGATTCCAACTATGTTATTTCTAGAGTTATCCACGCGATAGCTAAAAATATCTCTATTACTTAGGGTACTAGGTGGTCGGAGTCCTCGAGTGAAGCTCGGTTAGCCAAGTCCCTCCAACTCCCTTCCTATAATATTTCCTCTCCCACTTCTGTGGTTGATCACTCACTTATCAAGTGGGTTCCTCCACCCTTGGGATGGATCAAGTTTAATTTTGATGGTGCTTCCAAGGGCAACCCGGGGTTGGCTGGAGTAGGAGGTATCTTTAGAGATCATACAGGGAAGATCTTGTTGGCCTTTGCAAAAAATATTGATGTTCAAACCAATCATTTTGCTGAATCTCGAGCCCTCTTCCAAGGTCTGTCTCTCATATCCATAATTAACTACCCTAACCTTATTGTCAAAGGTGACTCTATGAACATTATTAGAAGCATTGTAGGCACCCAATCAACATATTGGAACATCTCCAGCTTAATCTCTGAGGCAAATTTTTTTCTGAGCTCTTCCCCCAATATCACCATTCAACATGTCTTTAGGGAAGGAAACCAAGCCACTGACTTCCTAGCTAACCTGGGGGTCTCTATGCCTAACCTCACCATTTGGAATGAAATTTCTCCTCCTCCCTGGTCGATGGCAATCCCACGCCTGTATCTCTTTTGTGATTTTTCTCAAAATTCAAGTTTCCTAGGTATCTACATCTTCTCAATGTTATGGTGTCCCAATCCAGGGAATCCACCTCAGATTGGATAGCATCTCCAGGATACATCATCGAAGGTTTCATCAGTTCATGGAATTTTTCTAAGTTCACTAGATCTATTTTCAACATATACTCTCATGAGTGGCTTCACCTTGACAAAATGAATGCTTGGGGTACGTGGAGCTTGTGGCTCAACATGGAGAATATTTTTGTGAGCCATACGTGGAGACAGTGTAATCACACCATCTTCAATGAACACCACTTGCAGGTTTTTTGTTGCATGACGATAGACATAATGAAACCATCTATTGTCTTCCCTAGATATGTGAGCAAAATTTCCTCTAGATGAAATTTAGGAATCATTATTACTGGTCTCTTTTGGTGGATGAGGGATGACTGTGAGTTCCTAGGGCAACTTTTTATTTCAACCTTCTGTTTGCACGTGAGCTTGCAGGAAACCTGGCTCAAGTACCAGTTTGAAATTCTGATTGAGTTTAGGAATCTGGTGGGTGATGAAGGGTGTCTTGATATAGACCACCTCAACAAGTAACTGTGTGTCTCTTTGTGGGTTCTAATGGTTTTTGGCTCAAATTCCCCTATGAGGGCTTCTCTTATTGCCCTTTGAGGCTTCCTCTTTTACCCCTGTGAGGGCTTCTTTGTATGATTTTATCTTTCTTCTTGTTTGTTTTGAAGAAGATGTTTCCTTTTTTATTCATATGGTTGGGAGCATTTTTCCTAACTAGAAATTTTTTGTAAAAGGTTATGGGAACCTTTCAAAATCCCTCTTACCAATAAAAAAATTTATTTATGGATGAATTAGTTCATTTTCAAAGTATTTACTTGAAAATTAATCATGTATGTCCCCTAAATCTCTAGGTTTTTATTTGACTCTAAGTTTATAGAGTTTAATCATTTATGAATTTTGTCTTCATATAAGGAATTTAAAGTTTGATAATTTCACACCAACTCATACTCAACACTTGAATTCAAAAATATCATAGTTACTAATATGTCCTTAACCAAAGACAACTTGGTTAAAAACCTTCATATTTTAGAGCTACTAAATTTATAGGGAACTCATTGATATTTTGCATTCATCACAGTAAACCTGAGTAACTAACTTTTTGAAAGATACATTGCTTAATAATTTGAGCTATTGTTTTGCATTGAAACAAAGATAACTTTGTATTCATAAAATTTCTAACTTAATTATTATTATTATTATTATTTACGTATATTAGGGGAATTGGTAACTTGTTACATTTTTCATTACCTCTTCGTGGGTTCAAATATTGCTCCTTGTTGCTACCATAACCTCTAGTTGCATCAGGTAAACTTTTTAACATAGCCAATGGTGTTGGCACAACATGCCCTACAGTTCTACGAGGCTTGAGGGAAATTTATAACTTAATTAGGACCTAAACATACTTATCATATTTTTTTAATAAGTTATAGGTGGTTTATATTTGGGGCACTCCCATCAAAAAATAAAATATTACATTTGTTATTAGGTCAATTAAACCATATCCAACATGCATTTTTATCACAAATATTTTTCATTTATTTTTCTATAAAATATAATCTTCAAAATTTTCAAAGTTCTATTTTTACACAATCATATCATTGACATCATTTTAATCTAGATATTAAATCTCACTTGGCTAGTTTCCTTCTAAAATTTAAATTTTACCAAGATGAATATCAACACCGGGATTGACTAAATTATCTACTACCTGATTACCTTTTCTATAAATATGCTCACATTTCCAAGAGATTACGTCTAATAATAGATGTTTAACATCACTAATATTATTTTTTATCCAATCCCCACATCCTTTGTGTTGATAACATTAATGATAATTTATGAATTCCCCTCAATTAAAATATATTTCCATCCTTTTTCTATTTCAATTTTAATCCTTGTCAGAAGTGCCCTAGCCTATGCAATGCTATTAGTTGAATTTCCATATAATTCTAAGTAAGTGAGGAAAATTTTACCTTTCATTATTTCAAAAAATAACCCCTCCATTGACTTTTTCTATATTTCCTTTAGAAGACATCAAAATTAATTTTGATAAACTGAATTTTTAGACTTTTTTATTTTACTATAGATCAAAGTAGATCCTTTGCTTTAATGTTATTATCACATATGAAACCAAGTTGTTACCACCTCTTTTTATGTACTTGAGACTTCCCATTATGAGAACCATATCTATAAACATTGTACAAGAAATTCAATGTGATTCCAAACTTGGGTATGATTCTGAGATTTATTTTAAAAAATTATATTATTTTTTCAAGCCATAAATTTCAACAAATTATGGTAGAACCAATACTCCACAAAATACATAATTATTTAGCTTTAAAATAGTTAATCCAACATTTCATCAACTTTTTCAATGTTGATGGAGCTACCCAATATTTTTCATATTTTAAAAAAGTAGCCCCAAATGATGTGAGAAAATGGACAATGAAGAAGTAAATGGTTTCATGTTTATTAAATCCTTCTCATACAAAGCACATATAAAATTTCCATGATATCCTTTTCTTTGTAGACTCTCTCCTATAAGAATATTACTTTGAACTGTTAACCAAAGGAATGTTGAGACCTTGAGAAGAGCCTCTAGTGACCAAAACATTCTTCCAAGGAAAATCTTTGGGAGTAGAAAATTTTAATTACTTTAAATCCTCATATTCCAATTTTGATCAAGTATCCACCATATTTTGATAGATTCTCAACCAATTCATCCTTTTGTGTAAAAGTCAACAAATAAAAATCTTAAAGTATATTTTGAAGTTCATCTATAATTTGTTTGAGTTCCTCTCTTTCAACTAGGTTACTAATAGAAATTTAGACTTTGAGTTGTTGCTCATATTAATATACTTTCTGACATTTAGACCTTTACAAGCTAGGCATACTTGTGCCAATGGTTTTCATTTTGAGTCAAATATAAGATCATTAGGTTTCAAACAAACATCTAACCAAAAATTTACACCACTCTCCTAATTGACTGATCATATAATATATTTATTTACAATTACAAACTATTTGATATGAAGTTCCATGTTGATGATCCTTTGTGTAGGATTCTTTACCTATTATTTCAAGAGAACCTATATATTTTTGAAGTAATGTTTTTGCCTAATATTTTCCTTAATCTTTGAATAATCTCCACTTTACCACTAAGGACAAATTTATAAGTCTGCAATTTTGCAAGACTTCTCCTCCAATATTATTTCCTTTGCTAAACCCTATCCCACTTACAAAGAGAAAACCTAAAATTTTCCTTATATCCTTTCCAAAGAAGATATATTTTAGTTTAATCAATTTCTTATGCTATATCTACTGGCAATCTTGAAAGTGACATCATATAAATGGGGATGAGTTGCCATGTAGTATGTATGAGTTATAGCCTTCCTACCATGATTAAGAACTTACATTTCCAACCTATCAAACAAGATTTCATTATATCCAAACAAGATATCCAAATATCCTTTTTATTTCCTTTATGAGACAAATGAAAACTGAAGTAGGTTAATGGAATATTTTCAATTTAAAAACATCTAATATCCTTAATAATTTATTGTAAACCTAAGGCAATGTTAGTGAAAAATCTTGTATTTTTAAGGGTTAACCAACTTCTTAGTAGCCTTCTCATAGCATGATAACATTGATTTAAAATCCATGGTCTCATTAACCTAGGAATGATCCAAAATAAATTTATCATCAATAAATTGGATATGATATTCAAAGGGACCATGTTTTGCAACCCAAATACCTTTGATAAAGCTCTCCCTAATGTATTGCAAGAATAATGAAGAGATAAGGAGATAGTGGACCATCTTGGCAGAGTCCACAAAATGACTTAAAGTAACCAATAAGAGAACCATTGAATATTTTATTGTGTTATAACAACATTTAATCCACTCACACCAACTATAATCAAAACCAAACCTTTTGAGAATATCATGTAGGAAATTCTAGGAAACCTTAGCATATGCTTTGTTCATATCTAATTTCATAAGCATATCTAGTTTTTTCTTGCAATAAAGAAAGTGAATGTTTTTCTATGTAATGATTATACCATCAATAATTTGTTTACCATGAACAAAACTACCTTGTTCCTCTGAGATAACACAATCTAGAATGAATTTCAATCTATTTTCCATAATTTTTGAAATGATCTTATAAATCATATTACAGAGGCTTATTGGACAAAAAATATTAAAATATTTTGTCTTGCCTTTCTTGGAAACCAATATAATAAAAGTGGCATTGATAACACTTACTATATCCTTCCTTTTTTAGGCCTCTTCAACCACAACTAGCATGTCATTCTTCAATAAATACTAAAAAAAGTGAAAGAAAATTGTAGGAAATCCATCAAGGCTAGATTCTTTTTTAGGAGGGAAAGAGAAAATTACTTCATGTATCTCCTCCATATATATCTTCTTCATCAAGCTTTCATCTTGTTCCTATGTGATAATTGATGAATTTTTTTGTAAAATATTATCTTGTGGCTCCATATGTTGCCTAGTATCTAACAAAATATTTTTAAAATAATTAAAAATTTTCCAATATTTCTTCCTTTTGGACTTAAAATATTTTTGACATGACAAAAAAAAATGTTTTTGTAGTAACATGATTTTTTATTATTATTTCTATCTCCTCACTTGAGCCATTTCTCCCTAGATTTTTGGAACCAATATGACTCCCTTTTTTCCAATGCATTATGATAATTAGAAGGTAATTGTTTTTCTTTCACATAAGAATCCTGATCCTTTCCATTAGCTTCTACTATCTCTTATAAAATTTTGAGCTTGGATTCAATTTATTTCCTTTCTTTAAAAATGTTATCAAAATATTTGGCATTCCAAATCTTCATTTGATCCTTTAAACATTTTATCTTTAACAAAATTGTACATATATGATCCTTTAAAATTTACCTCATCCCATCATAACATAACCATCTAGAAAAACGTAGGGTCTTAAATCTATATAGAATGGAAGTGAAATGGCTTTGGATGACCATTTATCCCTAGATTTTTGGAGCCAATATGACTCCTTTTTTTCCAATGCATTATGATAATTAGAAGGTAATTGTTTTTCTTTCACATAAGAATCTTGATACTTTCCATTAGCTTCTACTATCTCTTATAAAATTTTGAGCTTGGATTCAATTTATTTCCTTTCTTTAAAAATGTTACCAAAATATTTGGCATTCCAAATCTTCATTTGATCCTTTAATATTTTATCTTTAACAAAATTGTACATATATGATCCTTTAAAATTTACCTCATCCCATCATAACATAACCATCTAGAAAAAATTAGCGTCTTAAATCTATATAGAATGGAAGTGAAATGGCTTTGGATGACCATTATTAGGTAAATCACAAATCAAAAGAATCAAAAAATGAATTGACAACATGCGATGCATCTATTATCCCATGTATATTAAATTATTTGAAGGACTAAAATCCCAAAGGCCATTGGAATTGACAAATGAATCAAAACCTTGCATTGATTTAGACCATCCTAGACTTTTCTTAAGGAGATAAAACAATATTCAAATCACCCCCAAGAACCCATAGATCACAATTATGAATTATCATCGTGTTTGATAAGATTATGTTAAGGTCTTTCCATCATCTTTCACAAGGATTAATTATAGTTGAAGCATATACATTTATAACCCCAAATTTGATTTTTTCCTCTTTCCTAAGAATAGCCTAGCAACCCAATTGCCTATCCCATTTGCATTTGTTCCATATTTTTGTAATACTGCCTAAAGCTCATGTAGAAAAACTGCTAGATAATCACCCATATTCTAAATATTTTTAAAAGTATCTTATCATTCCTCACTACTTAATTTTATTTTTTATATTAAAAAATACAAAAGGCTGAAGAGAAGGGAGAAGAGGTTGACTACGATTGGGGATATAACCTATCCCACAATGTCCCAACTAGACATCAACCTCCAAAGTTTTTTTTACACCTTATTCATGAAGGCCTAGGCCATTTCCTAAATATCATATATTAGCAAGTATTTACCTTGGAACAACATATGAGTTGGAAAAGAAACACAAAACATACTATCATTCATCGGGTGAGGGTTATTGCTATGGATTTGTTCTTCATTGGAAATACCAATGCAAATAAAAATCCAACTTTCTATCCATACTATTTTACCCTTTTGAGAAGTTAGCCCCAATGTTCAGGGTAAGAAAAATTTGGCTAGGACTAGGTAGAATGAATTATCCTATTGATTTTGATCATTAGTAAGATAATTGGTGCGATTATTATGTTTTTTTGATGTTTGACTATTTTCATTAGCTTCCATAAGATTTTGATCCTCCAATTGATTATTAATTTAATTATATTATTTTTCAATGTGAGTGACCTTAATGCATTATTGGCAAGGGGAAGGGGAAAATATGATGACAATGGTTAAAGGGAAGGGCATATGTACCTTTGTAGCAGTTTGGCTATGATTTATTAATAGTAGATACAAGGCTCCAAATCAACAAAGGTGTGAATGGTCTTACCTTGATACTCATATTTTAGGCATTGATGTTAGGTTGATGGCATGACGCACATTGCATGGATCCAAAGCCTTGCAAGTAAGAGGTTGTAGATCAAACCACAAGATATGATATGGAAAGGGGTGTTTAAAATATGAGGTCCAAATTTAAGGAGTAAGACCATTATTCCACTGGCTTGACATTCCCCATTATCAAAATTCCTTATGATAAGGTCATATTTTTTTAAATCTTGTTTTGTCAAGCCAAAATTGCTAATAAAATTTAAGCTAAAAATGTTGAAGATGGAGTCATTGTCCACAAGGAATCTCTTGATTAATGTATTTTCGAAGTATCCCATGATGTCGAATGGGAGTTTGGGAGAAACCAAAGAAGAAATTATATCATCTTAATGAAACTATATTATAGTATGGTTAACTTCCCACAACATTAATTATATCATTGGGGTTAAAGTCACTAGGTATGACTTTCTTTCTTAGAAGCTTAAGGAGGATATCCCTATGAGGCAATAACATTTTTAGCAACCCTAAGAGAGAAATTTTAGCTAGAATATTCTCGAGTTGTTAGCAAAGATCAAAAGCACTTTGATAGGTATTGTTAACCAATAGTGGCCTTCTAGAGGAAGCAATATTGCTTCTAACAGGGAGGACCAAGGTGTTGGATGTGTCTCATCCTTTTTCGTGGAAGTATTGTACAGTAGGTATGGGAGGGTAATAGGAGCGGAGCTCCTCAAGGAGAGGGTGGAGCCATACCAAGGGGTTCGAGGGGGCGGTAGCCTCCCCGGCCATGTGGAAGGTGTTACTTTCGGCAATGAAAAAAATAAATTTTCCCCCTTTTTTGGAGTGATTTGCGGAGCGGAGTGACTTTCAGGATTCCCATGGTTGGTGGGTGTGGGTGGTTTGGCCCACGGTGTTGTGCCCATTGTATTCTAATACCACATAGTGGTTTAGGGTTGGAAGAGTTTCCTTTATATTTATTGTAATGTCCCATTTTTAGGCAAGGAAGTGAATAATAATATCAAGGAGGTGTGGCTCTTGTTTTTGCTGGACGTAGCCCATATTGGGTGAACCAAGATAAATATCGTGTGTTATATGTGCATTGTGTGGTGTCATTTCTTCTAAGTTGTTTATTTCTGCATTATTTTTGGAATAAGTTTCTGTAAATCTCTTCATTTGGTATCAGAGCCAAGTTGTTAGCCATAGGAGGATGCCTTTATTGCTAGGGTTTCATTTCATCTAAAGAGTTTCTAGGGTTTCTATGAGTTGGAGAAAACCTATTTCGAAGTGTGAGGTTTTTTTTAGAAGGAGCTTGAACGAAAATGATGGGAAGTCAATCAAGGATCAAGATCAAGAAATTTGATGAAAACAAATTTGAGCTATGAAAATTAAATATGGAGGATCTACTCATGGCCAGAGATCAGTGGGCCGTTTTTATGAGAAAATAAAACCTGCAGCTACATCAGATGAATATTGGGAAAATATGAACCAAAAATCAAGGAGTCTGATTCAATTGTGTCTTGTAGACAATCCTAATCAACATTTCTAGAGAAGCTACTACAAAGTAAAGCTAGGAGAAGTTAGGGGCTTTGTATCAATCTAAGTCCCTGGTGAACAAATTATTTCTCCAAAATAAACTGTACAATCTCGGGATGAATAAAGGAGATTCAGTTGCAGATCATATGAATGCATTCAATACAGTGGTAAGTCAACTTACATCTATTGATATTAAGTTAAGTGAGGAAAATAAATGTATTACTTTGCTATGTTCTTTACCAGATTCGTGGGATAACCTAGTTGTAGCAATTGGTAGTACAACATCCACATTGAAGTTTGAGGATGTTGTGGCATCTCTAATATCATATGAGGAGAAAAGCCATGGAGGGCACTTCAAAGGATGCCCTAATAGTGAGAGGGCATGCCAAGGAAAAGGATAAAACAAGATATGGTGATAGATCTAAGTCTAGAGGTAGATCTAAGTCTTGAGGAAAGTTTGAGAAAAAATGTTGGAAATGTGGTAAGTCTGGTCACATGAAGAAGGATTACAGATCAAAGAATGTTGATTCTAGAAAGAGGTCTAATGAATCCATTTCCATAGAGGCACATAAATCCAATGATGAAGGAGGGGACGTATATCTGGCATCTTGCTCCACACGTTCAGATAAAAATGATTGGTTGATCGATATAGGTGCCTCTTTTCATATGACCATTCATAGGGGTTGGTTCATTGAATATGAAAGATATGATGGAGGGAAGGTACTGTTTGGAGATGATTCACCACTTAGAATCATTGGTCATGGAAGGGTGAAAATATTTTTGCAGGATGGTAGGGTTAAAACCCTCCCCGATGTGATGCATATTCCTGGTCTTGCTAGAAATTTAATTTCTATAAGCAAAATGGTTGATGCAGCAGTAAACATCAATTTTAGTAAGGATTCATGCAAAATGGTTCATGGATCAATGGTGTTAGCAAGAGGAGTTTGGATTGGAACTTTGTATAAGCTATTGGTAAGCACTATGACAAATGAGTGCAATAACTCAATTGTTCCTATTGCTGAATCAGATAAAAGCTCAATACTCTGAGATCAAAGAATGAGACATATTAGATAAAAGGGATTGCGTACCCTGCACACAAAAGGTATGGTTCATGGTATCCCTGATTGCTCAATTGTTTTTTATTTTTATGAGCATTGTATTTATGGCAAACAAAATCATGTGAGTTTCCCATTCGGTGCTGCTAGATCAAGACGGGTATTAGATCTAATTCATAGTGATATATTTGGTCATGTTCTTGTACCATACCTTGGAAAATCATGATACTATGCTTATTTTATTAGTGATTTTTCAAGATATGCATGGATTTATTTTCTTAAGAGTAAATATTAAGTGTTTGATAAGTTTAGAGAATTTAAAGCACTTGTTGAAAATCAATCTGGGAAAAATATTAAGGTGTTGAGGTCTGATAATGGAGGAGAGTATTGTTCAAATAAATTTGAAGATTTCTATAAGCAATGTGGTATTGTAAGATAAAAGACTACTCCATATACACCCCAATAGAATGGATTTGTTGAGAGATTGAACAAATCACTCATGGAAAAGGCTAGAAGTATGTTGAGTGGTGCAAGTCTGACATAGGAATTCTGGGCGAAGGCAGTGAGTGCAACATGCTACTTGCGAAATCGATCTCCTACATCAATATTTTTGAATAAAACTCCATTCGAAGCATGTTTTGGTAAGAAACCCTCTCTTTCACATCTTAGAGTTTTTGTCTGTGATGCATACATGCATATTCCAAAGGAGAAAAGAAGTAAGCTTGATAATAAGACTGTTAAATGTATCTTTATTGGTTACAAATAAGGTGTTAAAGGATACAAAATTTGGAATCTAGAAACTAAACATACAATTTATAGTAGAGATGTGGTGTTTAGAGAAATGAAAAGTTATCACAGGAAGGAAGTAACAGAAGAAGAACATGAAAAGGCCCAGTTTGATTTCATGGAAGAAGATCAGACAGAAGATGATCTGGAAGAGGATCAGATAGAAGAGGATCTGGAAGAGGATGAACAAGAGGTTTATACACCTTTGGTAAGGATATCAACACGAGAAAGAAGGCAAATTAAAAGGTACAATCCATTTGCTTTTCCTACTTCTTTTGTATTATCTGTTACTGATGAAGATACTAGAACAGTGAGAGAAGTTGTTAATTCTAAAGAGGAAAAATGTTGGGAAGAGGCCATGGATGAGGAAATGATGGCCCTAAAAATAACAGAACATAGGATTTAGTGAAATTACCTATTGGAAGAAAAGAAATAGGTTGCAAATGGATTTTCAAGAAGAAGCATAATGCTGAAGGTAAAGTGGAGAAATATAAAGCTCGCTTGGTTGCTAAAGGTTATTCTTAGGTGTAGGGAATTTATTATGGTAAAGTATTTTCTCCTGTTGCAAAGCTAACCTCAATTAGATTTTTGTTATCTGTGACTGCTACTTTTGATCTTGAAATAGAGCAAATGGATGTAAAAACTGCATTCCTTCATGGATATTTGGAGGAAGAAATCTATATGAGGCAACCTGAAGGTTTTGTTGTTGCAGGAAAAGAGGATCTTGTATGTAAGTTAAAGAAATATTTGTATGGACTAAAACAGTCACCTAGAATGTGGTATCAAAAATTTGATACTTATATCTTAGGAATTGATTTTGTTTGTAGAAACGCTGATCACTGTTAATATTCAAAGAAAATTGGTATTATAGTTTTGTATGTTGATGACATGTTACTAATTAGAAACAATAAGAAAACGATTAGGGACAGTTTGACATGAAATATCTTGGCCCTGTAAATTTTATTTTGGGTATGCAAATAAAAAGAGATCGTTCTAACAGAAAGCTATGGCTATATCAGAAAAACATGTTGAGATAGTGTTGAAGAGGATTGCAAACCAGTGAAGGTACCTATTCCTCTGGGGGAAAAATTGTTTGCTGAACAATGTCCAAAAATAGAAGAGATAGAAGAAATGTCCCATGTTCCTTATGCAAATATTGTAGGTAGTTTAATGTATGCCATGGTTTGTACTAGACCATACATTGCCCATGTAGTGGGAGTTTTGAGAAGATATATGTCTAAACCTGGTAAAGATCATTAGACTGCTGTGAAAAGGGTTTTCAGATATCTGTGTGGTACTTCTAATTTTTCAATCTATTATGAGGGTACAAGTAAAGAAGACAGATCCTTGGATATAGAAGGGTTTGTTGATGCATATTGGGCTAGATATATGGACAACAGAAGATCTACTAGCACTTATATATTCAATTTGTTTGGAGTTGTTAGTTGGATGAGAAAAAGGTAAATTGTTGTTGATATTTCAACCACTGAAGCTGAATACATGGCAGCCACCAATGCTAGTAAGGAAGCAGTATGGCTACAAATACTATGTTTTGAAACTAGGTATTTTCAAGGATCTGTGGAGATAAATTGTGACAGTCAAAGTGCTATATTTCTAGCAAAGAACCCTGCTTACCATTCCATAATGAAGCACAATGATACAAAGTTCCATTTCAATAGGGACATGAATGAACATAAGAAAGTGTTGCTGGAACAATGGATACAAAGGAAAATGTTGCAGATACTTTAACCAAGGTAGTTAGCACAGAAAATTTTAGATTTTGTACAGTTGAAATGGGTCTAGCAAAGTATTCAACAAGTGGGAGAATGTTGGATGTGTCTCATCCTTTGCCATGGAAGTCCTGTACGGTAGGTACAAGAGGATAAGAGGAGAAGAGCTCCTTAAGGGAAGGGCGAATCCCTCTAGGGGGGTTCAGGGGGGCAGTAGCCCCCCTGACCATGCCGAAGGCGTTACTTTCGACAACACCAAAAATATTTTTTGCCCCTTTTTTTTTTGAAGTGATTTGCGGAGTGGAGTGACTTTTGAGATTCCCATGGTTGGTGAGTGGTTGGTGGGTGTGGGTGGTTTAGCCCATGGTGTTGTGCCCATTGTATTCTAATACCACATAGTGGTTTAGGGTTGGAAAATTTTCCTTTATATTTATTGTAATGTCCCATTTTTGGACAAGGAAGTGAATAATAATATCAAGGAGGTGTGGCTCTTGTTTTTGCTGGGTGTAGATTATATTGGGTGAACCAAGATAAATCTCGTGTGTTATATGTGCATTGTGTGGTGTCATTTCTTCTAATTTATTGTTAACCAATAGTGGCCTTCCAAAGGAAGTAGTATTGTTTCTAATAGGGAGGACCAAGGAAGGCTAAGAGGGTTGGTCATTTGATTGGATCTTATGTTGTTACCTTATTATGGTATGTGGAAGATAAATTTATTTTGCCTACCATGTTTTGGGCATTAATATGATTAGTTGATCATTGATTTTAATTAGGTAAATGATAGTGAAATATTGTAAGATCTTGATTGAAAGAATATTGGGTATTGGAGTCACTAACAATAATTTGGCTACCCTCTATAATATTTTGGATGAGGTTGTGCAAGGTATCATACCTATCAATATTGTGGCCATCAACACAATGCAAGTCGTAATGCTCATCATGTTTATACCAATGGGGTAGCTCTTTTATAGTATTTGAAGGTTTAATTACAGTTCTATCATCCTTTCTTTAATAATTTGTATTAGAATGATGGAAGAATATTGGTTTAGCTTAGTGTCATTGCATTTGGTTTTTTGTCGTTTGTTAAGTCAATCTTTTAGGATGCTATTGCTATTGTATTTAAATTATTTTCTTAGCAATAATTTGTGACTTCATCACCTACCACATGCTTATTCTTATATTTTCCTTTATGACTTGAGGAAGATGATTTTTCCTCTTCTTTCTTGATTTTATATTGTCCTCTTCATAGGATATTAACCTCTACATGTTTAGCTAGATCAAATGCATCTTTGAAAGATAAAAGGTTGCTATTTCCAAGGAGTAATCCAAATGGTCTTGTAGGTTGTGTATGAAAATATCTAGGAAGTATTTTATGGGGGAATGTATTGAAGTCTCCCCACTAGGGCTCTCTACTTACTAAAAAATCAATTAAGGATTCATCCTTAGCTTGCTTAAGTTGGTAAATATCATTGATCTTGATATTTTATTTGATATAGATAGCAAATTATTGGATAACTATTTCTACAAGCTCTCTAAATCTCTTAATTGAATGACGTGGCATCTAAAATACCATTCTAAGGTAGGACCACTAAGAATTTTGGAAAATATCTTGATAAGCAAAATTTTATCACATGTAATGTCACTACAAGCAATTTGAAAGAGTCTAAGGTGATTGAATAGATATTTCTTTCCATTATACATTTGAAACTTTAGGGTTTTAAATTTGGGCAAGAAAGGTCGACTTGTTACAATGGGATGTAGTGGATAAGTGTAAAATTCATCATAAGAATACTTTTCTAGACATGATCCTTGAAGGAAGGTAATTTTTCATTCCAGTTGCTCTAGTTTAGATTTTTGTCTTTTAGGTTGTACTAATTTATAATTTAGTTTTGGTATTCTAGAGAAGGCGGATTTGATGGTTCTTGAGGCAATACCAAAGGGGTTGTGGGCTAAAATATGAATAATTTTGAGGTATTTTAAAGAGTGACACTAAATGTGGTCTCACATGGATTGGCTTTAAAGATGATTCCACATAGCTCATACCCAAACCATTTGATAGAAAAGTATTAGCAGAAGTAATATTTGAGGTAAGAAGAATGTGATTTTGGGAAGAAAGATTAATATTAGAACAAGAGTTAGAGGTAGGCATGTCAATGTACAATAGGTCTACATGAGATATGGGCATGTGGTATTCGGAAGGTGACAAGATATTTTGGGCTCTACCACCAATGGAAAATTTAACAGGAGTGATAGAGTATACAAAGTGGGTGATGGATGTATTAAGGCTAGAAGTGTTCATTTGATTGATTAATATTTGTATTCGATTGACTATTGATTGGTTGTTGTTTTCATTTGAGACATTTTGGCTATCATCATTACCTCTAAGGATGTCCAAAAATATATACCTATTTTTTCATATAAAATCCCTTATATGTTCTATGGAATTAAAAGCTACCCTTTCTAAGATATTGTTCTTCATTGTTATTTATAAGAGGAGTAATATAGAACCCTAGACATCCCCTACTATAGGTGTTATAATGGTGTTCAACCATAGGGTGAGGTTAGGAAAATAAATGATGTTTTGTCTCCTTAAATCGCCTTCTCTCTAGATACCAATCCATTCGATATACCTTTCTGATATACCCACCCTTATGAGATACTCATTGATACATGGAAGAAGCTAGTCCTCTTAAGATACATGGTTGTAGAGGAGATATACTTTGAGGTATGTGAAAGAGAACAATACATAAGAATGACCACTCCTAGATACATAACCTAGGATGATACGTGAGTGGTGATAATAGATCCTCCTTATGACTCCCACTAATCCACCATGTTATACTCAATATACTTAAAGTATGTGTGAGATCCTACATGGGAGGTTGGCATCATGGGATCATAATATACCCAATGTAACCTAAAGATTCATATTATGGTTGCTTAAGGGGTCGTATACAACCTCCAACAAGACTAGCATTTTGGTTATGTTCTTGTTAATCGATATTAATATTTTTTAACTACATTAATAAAGCTATATGATATTATTTAAGGTTTTGAATAATTTTATCTCTGTTAGGGCCAAATTTAATACCAAGAACTTTTTGACCCATGGAGGTGTTCATGTCAGGTTCACCAAAATGTAAACATGAGACATCCAAGACCCCTTCAAACTATGCAAGGGATTTTGGACATTCTATGTTACCTCAATATGTGTATGTTATATCTTATACTATGTTTAATGTGTTGGTTGTGCAAACACCTAGGGGTTTAAGTTCTATACCTAAGTATTTTAAGAGATCTAAAATAAGAATTTAAACAATGCAAGAATACAAGGAATGCAAATAAACAACCCTAGATTATGTGCTCTTAATGATGCAAATATCATAGGAAAAGTAAAACAACCTTCTCTTTTAAGGAAAACAAGGGATTTATGCAAACATGCAAACTATCCTAAATGCAACTATATGCCCCTTTATCTTATTTCCTATGACAAATTAATAAAATAAATCAAACTAAGCTTATTGTTTTCCTTTAGTTAAATTGTTACAAAATCATTAATATAACAAGAACATAATAGTCAAAGAGTGAATACTAAATTATTTTAAATAAAATAGAGAAAATTGTGGAGCATAATTACCTAATTTTTTCCTAGAGGTAAATGCGCTACACAACTACAAATGCACTGCTTACAACTTAGCCAATGTTAATGTCCTTTAGATAGTGTAAACATGAAATTTATAAACACAATAACAATAAAAACACAAATGAGAGTAAATGGGTATAACAAAATTGAGAAAGAACAAAAAATTCCTAAGTTGATAGGTTAGACCACTTGATCACTTAAGAAAGTTGATAAAAATTGAATAAAATATGAAATAAATGTACTAGCGATGTTTGTGTTGCCTAATTACAATTGGGAAACATAGATGTTTTTGATAGAGAAACATAAAGACTTGGAATAGAGTGCTAAGAGATACAAATATGTGAAATACCTCTTAAACAAGTAAAAAATATGATATGTAGTAGAAATGAGTAGCTAATATAATCAATGACCCAGGCTTAAAATGATGTGATAAATGTAGAAGATATAGTTACCTAATGTCTATAGTCTAATGTAATAATTTAGAGAAATGGGTTAAATAAAAGGATAGAAAATTTGTAGAAGGGTAAGAGTAAATCCCTATATGACATTTACATTTCTTGAGCAAATACATTGTAACACAAACACAAGGAGTGCAAATGCTCTATAAATAGTAAAAACAAATGCACTCCCTGACTATAATTAGGTAGTGTAAATGTATTTTGCAATAGATTATGATGTCAAAATGTAATGAAACCAAATATATCAATAAAGGCAATAAATAAATATTAAGTAGAGGATCAAAAACCTTGATATTAGAAGAAAAAAACATAAATTAGTCATAAAACTAGGTACTATGTTAATGATATAATGTCAAGTAATGTAAAAATGAAATAGAATGAGATGTACTATAAACACAAAATATTGTTAGAAATTATAAGTTGAAGTAAACTAAGACCTTAATCATCTATGTATGATAGGACAAAAGGAAAAGTTAATTAAAACATAAAATAAAAAAGGAACCCAAAAACAAAGGAGGGATAAGGTCATAATCCAAGCCTTTAGGGGTGTCTCCTTGCAACTATTGTTCAATGGGCTCCTTCATGTATCTTGGAGAAGTTGATAGATGGAATCCTTTACTTACCTTTATATGCTAAGAAAATACATATGATGATAACAATATAAATTACTACAACTGTAACCCTATAATCAAAATATTAGAGTGTTGTTATGATAGTTCATGAAAATTAGTAGTAGAATGCAAGTAGCATATATTGTTATATTATTTCTCCTCCCCATAGGGATTATTTATAGTTTTATCTAGGGGGTTTATTTGGGGGAAGTTACTAGAGGTTCAAAATTTATATGGAACCATACATGAAGGAAAAATGAGCATGCATGATTGTTCTAGGGAGTGGAGGCATGCCTAAGAGACATGATTCTAAAATTCTACTCATGCCAAAGAATTTGTGATATTTGCATTTGTATTGTAGTATAAATGCAACTAGCACAAATGCCATTTAACTTTTAAAATTTATTTTGGATGGGAAAGAATCAAATTATCAAAATTTACATTTGTACTACCCAAGTGCATTTGAGTTGCCAAGGAAAAATGTAAGTTGGTCGATGCAAATGCAGCTAGTGCAATTGCTTATTGGGTGACACAAATGAATTTGAGCAAAAAAACCCAAATTTGCTTATGAACCAAATTGGGCTAGTTTGGTTAGCTATAGGATCAACTGATAGGATCCATAATTGTTTAAGTGCACAAAATTGGATATCCAATTATTATACCAACTCCATATTTCATCTTCATATTCAAGCATACTCCTCAAGGTGCTTAGAGATAGCTCCTCACTAGGGTTGGATTCATTGTCTATGTGATACCTCTTTCCATGAGAGAAGAAGGTGTCTAAACCCTTGGATTTAAAATTATCTATGAAATATTTAATGGGATCGTATACCACATATCCCTTAGTTTTCTAGCCCCATATCCTTTAAATTTTTCTCCATCACATGGAAAAATTCTTGCAACTTAGGAATGATATTAATAATAAACTACTTGATTAGATAGGAGGTAGACTTATTCTACACACTAAAATACTTGAGGTCCATATAGTCTAGTTTCCTAGTGTATTCAAGGTTAAACATATAGTTTGGAAAAAACTCTACGAAATCAAAAGGCATAGCTACAAATCCATATAGTCAGATAGAGTAACAAGACTTTCCAGTTAAAATTTTCCATTTATCCATTCTAATGACTTTACCAATTATCATACCTCATTTAACAATATAGGATCCTTACCCTTCATCTTCTCCATCATGACATCATGCACTTTATCATAGAATAAATATAAACTTTTATCCACTCCATAGCAAAGCATGTCAATGCATTCCATCACAAAGTGATGTTTCCCATCTACCTCCACTTGATCCAATAGCAAGGTTGAAAACTAGATTTTAATTTGATATAGTATAAACTAGACTAGGTAGGAAGTGTAGGTGAACTTTGTCTCCTCAAACAACTTTGGTTTATTTTCCATTTGATTTACAATGTACCAAGCACAATCAATCATATGGGAATACCCTAAGTACATCTCCACTACATCTAAAAGAGCATTGTGCTGCTCATAAATTTTGGTATCATACTTTTTCTTGATCACAATGGCTATCCTAGACAACACCATTCGAACATCATTGTTGAAAAGTTCTAACTCAAGCATAATATTGAATTTAATTACCTTATTTGGGTTCTTTAGGTGGGGAATTAAGAATTCTTTCTAGTAGTTTAAGTGGTATCTATAATAGTTTTTTTTCCTTTTGGGATTATAAGAGATCCACATGGCTAGGTCATTGGGTTCCTTGACCATATTTCCAATATCTCATGCTCTTATATAGAAATATTTCTCACTCCATTAAGATGGTATCATGCTTCTTCCAATGGGATCATTTCATTCTGTGAAGTCCTATACAAGTTCAAGTTAACTCTATACTTATGAGTTTTAGTTCATTGTAAGGTCTAATATCCATATTTTACTTACACTCTAGAAGTCGGTTTGAGACCTAGGTTATACCTCCTTAATTTTCCTTCTTGACTTGGTCTATGGAGTAGTTAAAATTTTTCTTCTCAATCCCCCTATAAATATTGTCAAATGGTTCCCCATGTATTGAGAAAAAGGGGAGGGTTATCTCTTTCTCTTTGATATTTTTATCTTTCCTTTCCCATTAGAGGCTTCACCTTCTTGTGGTAGTATTGGGATGAGCATTAGAGCATATCAAGGTGGGATAATGGTTTTGGAATGTGGAGACATGAGGTTTACCTCTAGCATAGATGGTCTTGCAAAATCAAATGAGGTATCCATTATGGATGATGAAAATATAGAAGTTTTTAAAATATTGATTAAAATTTACAAGTTTGGTCTCTAAGTGAATCACTTGCTCCATCAAGTGACTTGATAGCAAAATGGGGTGGTTCACTCCTCTTGAGGGAACTTAAGAAATTTTGACTATATAAGCAATTAAATAAGAAATACAAGCAAATTTCTTGTAAGATGGATCAATTTGCTAGCTCAAGGTGACTTGGACCAATTTTTAATCTTTGAGTAACTCAATTAATAGACTAAGTGGTTCACTTGGATTTTGGAGCAATTTGCGTGGATCAAATAGTGATCACTAGCTTAGTTAAAATTTTGTAAATATTTGGAAGGAATGATCTATTCTTGCAAGATAGGAAAACTACTCAATTTGTTTAAGTGGATCACTTCTAGCAAGTATTTCAAAAGCAAGATGGGTGACTTGTCTCAAAATGTGCCCACGAATTTTTGAAGGATTTGACTATTCTTATAGGCTAGATAGCTTTGACATAGGATCTCTTGTAAGGTTTTATCCAAACAAGGATCTATTTACCTTAAAAAAAGTATAAAGGAGCCATTTCTTAAAGGAACGATGCATAACCTTCTCCACTTGGCTTGAAGGGGCATACAATTCATAGTGGATAATGAGGAAATGTCAAGAAATAAGGAATAATTTGTAGAGTAAGGTAGAGGGAGGGCACAACATATTTGCAATTTTTGTAAGAATAAAGATACACATGCCTTTTATGGGGGATTTATAGTCCATCCCCTACCTATGCCTAATATCAACTTTTCCCAAGCAAATAGGTTGGGCTACTTGGGTACAATTTGCTTGTCTGGGTGATTTGCACATTAGACTCCTTATGGATAATTCACTCATGATTGTGAGTGAATAACTCATTATGGGGGCCAAACCATTTAGTTTTTTTAACAACATAAATTATGATATTGTATTTACAATATGAAAATACAAGCTTTCCAATGAGATGGATATGATGTCTTCTTATAGAAGAAGATATTTGGAGAGAGAAAATAAAATGAGGGTAGGAAACTAGGATTTTCGTGAGGAAGGAAAAATATGAAGAATGAATAATAGCCAAAAAGTAATATCCAAAAAGAAAAATAAAATAAGTATGATTTCTTTTAGTCGGATTTTCTAGTAAATGGGTTGGAGTTGCTTCCTATTTGTCAAAATTAATAATATTATTCCATCCATGGTGGTGAGCTTGTAGGTGTTTGGGCCCATAATTTGAAGAATTTGGTAGGGTCCACTCTAGATGATACTCAATTTTTTTGGTGGCCATTTGTCTTAGCTCTATCTTCATCCCATTTGAATACTAAATTACCTTGTAATCCATATCAGTGGATTGCTTGTCAAACCAACTTCTATCTACTTCTTGGTGTTGGACCATTATCTTGAATGCTTTCTCTATTTATTCTTCTAGAGTTAGTAGGGCATTAAATTGAGCTTACATTGGTTAAATGTTAGTGTCTTCTCACTTTAACTATTTTGACATTTTGGAGAGAAGGGAGTTCCAAACTGATTGGAAAAATAACCTCCTTGTAGACTAGCTTATAAGGGGATGATCCCATAGAGTCCTTAGGCATTACTCAATTTTTCCAAAGCATATTTATAATTTAGTATACCAATATTTCTATGAATCGATGATGATTTTTTAATAATCCTTGTTATGTTCTTATTATGGATTTTGCTAGTCCATTGATGTGGGGTAATAAATGAAGGATTTATTGAGCAAGAACCTATATTCTAAGGTAAAATTCATCATCTTTGTCCCCTAAAAATAAGTGGAATTTTTAGTGACTATTGTGGATGGTATCCCAAATTTGGTGAGTATATCTTCTAGTAACTAAATGACTAGTTATTACTAAGTAGATTCGACTGGTATTACTTTCATCCATTTTGTGAAGTAGTCTATTATGTTGAGGATCCATTCATATCCAACACTGAACAAGGAATACATATTGACTATAAAGTCAAGGTCCCATAGTTGGAAAGGTTTCATATCAATGATAGGCTTTAGAGGCATCAAAGCTTTTTTACTCTTTTCCATGAACATACAATATGATTTACAATTCTTGACTTATTGGAAGTAATCAAAGAAGATGGTAGGCCAATAGTAACCCATAATTTGAATTTTGTGTGATGTGACCAATATATAATAATGTCTTACCTCATTATGATACTTCTTGATTAGGGCTTCTATCCTTTCTTCTTCAACACACCTCAACAAGATGTAATCATATCTTTTTTAAATATAATATCATCTATCCATGTGTAGCGCATTGATTTATGTTTCAATCACATCCTTTCTTTAGGTGTAAGTGCTTATGGGACCTAACTAATTTCTATCTACCTATATATATCTCCCCTCTATCTTAATTTATCATTAAATATCTCTTTTACTAGAGCAATTTTATCCTTGGGAGTAGATGTTGCTAGATTTTTACACAAGTCTCTACTCCTAATGAGATTGGTGGATTTAATTTCTATATCAAATATTGAATCTTGTTTATCCATTCAGTCTTATTTTCTCCTAGTTTATCATGGAGCACAATGAATTGAATATCAGGGTAGACTAAAAAGATGGTGGTATTTCTTTATGACAATTAATACCTAAACTTGTTGAGATATTTCATGATAGCAAAGACATATTTTCAATGAAGACTTATATTTCTTTATAGTTGTGGAGGACTTGGTTCATGAATGAGATAGGGTGATTTTCATCCTTGTCATTTTTTGGGTTAGTAATACAATAATGCTTTCATTTATTTTGAACACATAAATCCTAAAGTCCTTTTACAAATTGGGATTGACTGTATTTAGGGCCTTGGTGATGACATATTATATATGAAATTTCTTTCTACCTTCATAAATCTAGGTTGAAGTGACACCCATTTTTATCATTTTGGTTATTGTTTCGACCAATTACATAAAAGTGGTTATGAAATTTGAAATGAAATGGATTTAACCTAAAAAGGACTAGATTCCTTTGACTAATGTGGGTAGGGTGCATTCTTAAGTATATTGTATATTATCAAGGTTTATTTCTAAATTATATTTTGACACCATATGACCTAATAGTTTACCTCCTTGGACCATAAAGATGGAATTTTTTGGGATTAAGTGAGATTCCATATTCCTTACACATTTGAGAGATAGATTCTATGTGTTTCATATGATTACTCATATCATTTGAATATACAATTATAAGATTAAGGTATATCAAAATAATGTCACTAACTAGTCCTATGAACACAATGTCCATAGCCCATTAGAATGCAACTCCTATATTGTATTGTCCAAATGGCATCCTCTAGTACCTAAAGGTCCCCTATTTGGTGATGAATATCTTTTATTAATTATTTTATTTGACCCAAATCAGATTGTACCCTATAAAACCATCCAATAGTGACATATGAGACCTTGCTACCTTTTGTAGGTTTGATCTATAGGAGGCAAGGAATAGTGGTCCTTCAATTATTCTTTGTCGAGGCTTATAAAGTTGTTGCACAACCTAATATCACCATTTTATTTTAAACTATTACTAAATTGGCTACCCAAATAGAATATTTTATGGTAAAGATGATCTGGGTCTATAATAGCTTAAGGATATATTTTTTAGAATTTCCTCAATCTTGAGTTTCAATAGTCACTATTTTTGCCAAAAAGGATTTTCACCTAGTTCTATATTAATCTTGATAGTATGCTCTATGATATTTCAATCATAAACCTTCAAATCCTCATAGGACCAAGAAATGATATCTCCATATTTACTAAGAAGAAAATTATTTCCTTTAAATACTTTGAAAGGATGATAGGAAGAGGCTCTTGCCTTGATACTCAATTTCTTTATGCTATTGTCTAGATTTAATAGTTTCTCTAGAGTTATTAACCACTATGATAGTTGGTTTATATTTAATTGAGTTACCCCACCCTTGATGTTGTCCTTATATTCATTTTTGGCTTTAGCATGTTGAACTTCTCTAATCAAGAACTTGATGATCTACTCATGATTTTTAAAGGCCTATCAATGATCAAAATTATTAGAGGTTGTTATTCTAAATACCACTTATATATCCTTTGGTTGGGATCAAATTTTGCTACCATTGCTACTATTTTATTTGCCTTGGATTTCAACTCTTTGGGTACCGCATTGATCTTATAAGTCTTGAAGCTTTCCACTAGATCCTAGACCTCATGTTTGTATAATTTCCAATGCTTATTCCTAGTGGTAGATTGGGAATTAACCTAGTTTATGACTAATTCAATGTCTTCAAATACCTTAATGTTCTTAATACCCATATTGTTATATTTTCTCAAGCCGATGCATAATTCCTCATATTCAACCACATTGTTAGTAAAATTGAATAACACTTGACATGTAAAATTAGTTTATACACCTTTTATATCAATTTACTAAATGCTTACACCTACTCCATTTCTAATTCTAGCACTATCAAAATGCATTATCCATATTTGCTTGACCCTTGTATTTTTTGGTTTATCAGAGCTAGGATGTTAGATGACTCCTCTAGTATGAGGTAGTTCCCAAGTCAAAATTGAACTTTAGGTCTTCTTCATATTGAAGCACACTAAGTATCATATCTATCTCAAATACTTAGTCACTTTCTAGTCCCTCATCATCTAGAAATTCTAGGATTTCATTCTAATTCACCATGTCATGTTTATCTAGATTGTATAATAGGTAATTACTAGTGGAATAATTCTCAATTTAAATTATTTTCTTGTCTCGAGACCCATTCATATAAGTATAATCCATTACCAATTATCCATCCCCAAATACCTTGTGTGTCCATTATCTAAATAGTAACATGCCAAAATATGGAGGAAGGTCGACCACTATCACTTCTTGTACTACCACAAACTTTGGATGTTTATTTATAGTCATGATCAAGTCTTTTAAAACTCTCATAATATTTACCTTGCTAACATCCATCTAGGTTGGATGCATAGAATTTGTGGTGTAAGGTAATCCCATTCTTCACAGATGAATTTTAGCATCATTGTCACTACTTTTCTTGAATAAAAATAACTAACATATAATTTTTTATTTTTAGGGTCATATAGAACAATCATTACTTTAGTATCTTAGGATTTGGAGTGTAGGATATATACCATATTGCTTGGATGTTAGATGAATGATTTAATCTCAATTTTTGTTATTTTATCTATGCTATTGAACAAGTTATGGTTGCTCATTCTTGTCATAACTTATTTCTTAGTTTTTTAGAGCCTTATGAGCAAATATCATTGATTCCAAGAGCTATTATCTCTAATATGCTCACCTTGGTAGGTCTCTTCTTCATTTCTTTAGTAATGTTAAATCTAAATTTTACTGAGATACATTCACTATGCATAGTAAGTTTTCTATACTATCTAGTAGCCATTATGTGTCCTTTGATAGTGAGAGAAGGATATTTAAGATGTTGCTTTAACTCCTTTTGAATCCAGTCCCTCTCCTTATTGATCCTCTTTTTCATCAACTTATCTACTTTTTTGGTATCGTTTATTTCTATTTTCATTTCATTTTCTTTATCCACCTGCTTGTGTTTATTGGTCTATGCATTTTTCTTGGGTTGTATTTATAGCACTATTCCCAACAATTTTCTTTTATTTTTATTGTTGTGCAACTCCTATAGATCATTTTTTTTATTAGATAAAGAAGAGATTTTGAAAGGGTCCCCAAACCTTTAACAATAGGAAAAGCCCTGCAAAACTTGACCTAAGACTAGCAATATAGGGACAAGAATAACTATAAAGCACTACAACTAGTAATCCATCACCAAGTAACCCAACTACAACTTGATATAAGAAATAAAATTAGAATAGCGCTCATGAGCCCCCAGCCAACCAACAATCCCACACAATTGTGCACAAAACCTTTATTCATAAACAATAAAAGTTTATAGAGCATTAAGAAGCATGCATCACTAAATCCAATTGAAGAAGACCTTTGGGAAATTGACTCTCCAAAAAAAAATACCATTGAAACTTATACCCAGGTTTGCCATAAAGTCAACATGGGAGTTTCCTTCTCTAAAGATATGCTTTATCTCCCTATCCTCTCTAGCTTGAAGAATTTTCCTAGATTCCATAATTGCAACCTCAATATTACAACCAAGGACTGAATTAGCTTTAACCAAGTTTATAATATTAAGTGAGTCTCCTTCAATGCAAAATTTTTGGTAGCCCATATTCTCTACAAGTATGAAACCTTGGTAAAGGGCTCTAGCCTCCACAAGATGGCAAGTCTAGATATCTAATAATTCAAAATACACCAGTAGAAACCCACCTTTATCATCCCTAAGCACCCCACCATCACCAACATTACTAAGATTACCCTTTGAAGCTCCATAAAATTTTAGCTTAACCCAACTTGGAGAAGGAGGTTTACACCTCACAAGGGCCTGAGGATTAGGACCAGGAATATCAATAACTTTATTACTCTATTGAAAGCTAATTTTTCTTTCGAGATTAACCTCATCAAATTTACCCTCATCCAAATCCAAAGAGGACACATTATCCAAGGTGGAGGCAAAATCTATAGCACAAATAGAGGCAGGATATATTTTGAAGTTTTTAAAATTCTACTATCCCTCTCCTTCCACACCCACCAAAAAATATGTGGCAAACAAAAGTTCCAAAAAAAAGTTTAGCCTTAGAGAATAAAAAGGAGATGACCATTGAGTGAAAACATCAACAAGCGAACTCGAAACCACCCAAACCAGTCCCCAAAAATTAAAAATAGAGTTAAGAAATTCTATAGAGAATGAGCATTGAAATAATATATGGCTTGTTTGTTCCTCATTAGCACCACACAAGCAACATTTGTTCGACATTTTTTTTCTTTAAGCGAAAAACCCTTGCAGGGCCTCCTTGGTTTGAGAGACCACAAAAAGGGGGTTCTACACCGTCAAAGTCACCTGGGAGTCGCACCCGACCCTGCCCGCACCAACATTATCAATTGGATTTTGGATACCCAATTTAGATTTTTGGTAGGGTGGAGATTTAAACCTGGGACCTCCCTTGGAGGATTGTCCTCTCCTCTCCAACTCACCTACAACACATGGGTTATGTTCGACATTGACTAACCTCTTTTTTTAATATTTTTAATGGTTAAAATCTTATTCTGAGTTGCCAACCAGAAAGAGATATTTACATTTGGCATTAGACCCTTAAGTCATACTTTAAAAGGTGGTATCCAAGGAGGAGTCCTAACAACCAGTAGATTGTAGGTAAACTTGACTAAAAAGGATCTGTTATTTTCCCTACCCAGAAGATCTCATCATATTCATTTCTATGTTTAATGACCTGAAACTTTAACTTATTAGCAATAAGAATCCAAGATTCAAGTTTAGCATTGTTGAGAATAGAATGGTCTAATGATTTTCAAACCTTTAACCCATTAACCACCTTGATAAAGTCAACCACCTTAGACCCAAAGATCAATATGGTCCTAGGCTCCAGACATGCCAAATTTATAGTTTGCATAAGGGGTTGTCCATAAGCCAAATATCTTTCCAAAAATTAATCTTGAGTCCATCACCCAACCTCTGTTGGAGATATTACATTATTTGGTCCCCATTACAATATTAGTTTGGTATATGATTTATATTTTATAATGTATATGGCAATATGAGAAAGAGTGCAAAGTGTCAAGAGAGTATGAAGAGTCACATGATATGTGGCAAGTTGTGAACTTTGTCTTTATTAGTAATATGAAAGGTTACAATTCCTGGATGGAAGAGGAAGATCAATAGTCATAGTATTGAAAATTCATGAAAAAGGATATATTGAAGGTAAAGTTCTATGCATTGTAACCAAGTTGTATCATTAATGAAATATTTGTATATTGTATTCATTTGTGTTATATTTTTGTGAGATATTATTTGTAATATTTTGTTGTTATTAAGTTTCATTGTTAGTAGCATTAGTTTAATTTATCTTTAGATCTTGGTTGAAGCTTTCTATGAGTTAACCTATCCAGAAAGCTAATAGTGGTATCAGAGCCACGGAGAGTCTGAGTGAAGGTATTGGGACAATCGTCACCATCCAAAAACAAACTCAAACAATGTTTTAACTAGGACATCAATTTGAAGAAAAGAACAACAAATTTGGGCAGCATTTGGAGGAGAAGGAAGAGCTACAAATTTTTAGACAACAAGCTTGGATAGCAAAATAGTGAGCTAAATTGGCAAAGAAGGAAAATACAAAAGATACCAAAAAGGTTTAAAAAATTTGTGCTTAAAAGTGTATTTTGTTTATGTAAAAAAGTGGATTTATTTCAAGGTTAAAAGGCATCATATTCAAGATTTTAAAATAGCAAAAAGAAAGATCTAATTTTAGTGTTTTCAATCTTTAGGAAAGAGGCACCTTTGTCATCTTGAAATCTGCATAATATAACAACAAAAAGAGAAGATAGAGATGGCATAAAATGGAGTAATAAGGGAGAGAAAATATTGGTTTAAAATCATAACGTAAATGTTGTTTTTTGTAAGAACTATTGAAGATAAATGAGGGTGCCTTTAACAACAATATTAAGGTAGGAAAACAATAATCATAGACAACAAGGTTGAAAGAGTTAAAAAGCAGTAATATGCATATTAGAGAATGGTGTACATTTAAGAGTAGTTTTTAAGGTGTTTATGTTATTTATAATTGCAGCTAAGGGAAGTTTGATTTAAATTTTATCTTGGAAAAGTATCTTATACTAGTGAGCTAAAGCACCTTTACCTACACCTGCATAAAGAAGAAAAATAACATAAGCTTTAATGATGTAAGCAATGAAGGAAGGAATATACAATCTTAAGAGCAAACAAAAATATAAGGTGAACATAGGATGATTCAAAAAGCCACTCTACTAAATCCAAGTGCAGTGAAGCACCATCTACATAGTCAGACCGAGCCAAGATGAGCAAAGCTAATACAAATAGGGAAGTCATACCTAGTCTAGTCAAGCAGGGAAGTAATGCCTAGCTAAGTAAAATAGGGAAGCAACACCATAGTGTCACCTAGAGCAAAGAGAAAACCCTAGAAAGTGAAGCATCATCAAAATACTATACATAGAATTGAAATAGTGAAGCTCCATTTGAGCATTCAAAGCATCTGGATAGCAAAGTTTCATTCAAAGAAGATAGCTTTTGGTGCATCATAGAATGCAAGCATCACAAAGAAATCGTGAATGCCATCGAGTCAAAAATGAAATGCTTGAGCCACCTTCCTTTCATACGTAGACAAACAAAGATGAAATAAAGTGCCAAAGGAGTGTATAGAAGGCTAAATTCCAATCACCATTTCAAGAGAATTCTACCATCAAGGAGACAAGGAGGAGTCATATAAGAAACTTTATGCACCAAGTGTTGGCAATTCAAAGGTCTGATGAACGTGTGGTAGCTAGCCATTGTAGTTCTAGTTGTTATAACACCAAAATATTCGAGAGAAAATACATCTAGTTGGGCTTCAACCAACGTAGGTATTAAAAAATGAAACGAGAATTTGATTCATGTGATTTTTGATGTAGTTTTTCTATGTGGCATCAACAGTAAGATTCATGATTGAGCATCAGCGAAAGAAGAATCTAAGTGTGATAGAATAAAGAAATTTTCAAAATTGATATTGGTGGGCACCGAGGAGTGGATACCATAGGCACACTTGAGTGGATTGAATTGGTGGCCAAAGACAACCAATAAACGTCTTCCCATCGGTATAGACAAATTGGGCAAAAACTGTGTAACGACTACAGTAAATTAGAACGTTACAAACTTGAATCCATAGGCAGGATTCCACATCAACAACCCATAAGGGAGAAGAACGGTCAACGAAATCGATGCCACCGAAACGAGCGAAGGTAGAAGAAGAGGTAAAAATAAAAATAAAAAATTGCATTGGAAAATTAAAAAGGAAGATAAGGTTATAAAGTAAAGGCTTTATTTTAAGTTTAAGTATTTTATTTAAGAGAGATAAGACTTGTTTTAAGAAAGTTGAATATTAAATAAAATGGTATTTATTATTAAAATTAAGATAGGAGTAATAAGTAGTTGATTGAAATTATTCTTTGAGAAGTTATAAGTTTTTGAGTTGAAATTTATTATTTGCAAAATTTAGTAATTTGGGAGATAAAAGGGTTCCAACCTCAAACTTTAGGAAAATTATAAATTTGCAAAAACTTAGGGAGCCATAAGAAATTCAACATCAAAACTTAGTTTTGTGAAATTTAGAATTTATTCAATTAAATATTTGAAATTTGGGAGATATAAGGTATACAACATAGGTTTTGGAAAATTGAAAATTTGCATCCAAATTATCATTAGTTCTTCATCAAAATTATTATTTGATTATACATCAAACTAGGGAGTTATAAGGTAGTAAAATTCAAAGGAACATGGCAAAGAAAAAGAAAATGAAAAATAAGCAAATGATCAAAAAATAGAAACAAAAATACATGAGTTAAAAACAATTGAAATAGGAAACTCATGTTTTCAAGAAGAACAAATATACATTCAAGATGTCCAAGAAAAATAATTAGACATTCAAGAAATTTCAGAAAGGGTGGAAATATTAAAATACCATACACAACACATGATAGAAGAAATTGAAAATGATACATTAATAAGAGAAAAGAGTGTCTTACAAGCAATGTTGAAAGAAACCAAAAATGGAAATTTCTTAGCACTTAGTAATTATCTAAATGAAAGGCTTGATGAGGCATATAGAGATTCTAGAAGTGTTTTTATATTACCTAGTGAGATAAGAAATTCAAAGGAACATGTATTATTATTTAATTATACATCAAACTAGTGGTTTAGAATTTATAACAAAGATAAAAAAATATGTTCCAAAAATAGATGCTATATGTGATACAAGTTATTTGAATAGAGTTCGTGATTGTTTAGAAAAAGGTTATGCTAGAAGAATTGATGTTGATATCGATTCAAATGATGATAGATATAGTGATGCTCAGAGTTGTATTGATATCGATAAATATTAGTCTAATGATATGTTTGATCATTTTGAAAAACATATTAAAGGAATTGGTTCAAATTTGTTAAATAAAATGGGTTAGAAAAATATGTACAAGGAATGAAAGAGCCAATTGTATTATAAATAAGACCAAAGTGTGAAGGTCTTGGATATACAGGTCAGACTAGCAGTAATGAGCAAGGAACTAAATTTATGACAAGAAATAATGATATTAAATCAGTAATAGGGATTGATAGAATCAATTGTAGTAAAGAACAAAATGATAAAAGGAATTTTGTAATAGAAAATAGATGTAGTCATTGTGGTAGACATGGACATATGATAGAGAGATGTTGGAATATTCATAGTTGTAAAATTTGTGGAGCACATAATCATTCACAAATATTTTATCTACAAAAGGAAAAGAAATACTATAGAATAAAATTTGATTGTGGATGGATGAACATAGATGAATGGAATAATATGAAAGAAATATTATATGGTTTCTATAGAAGGAAACCAAGTATAATCAAAGTTTGCTTACATAAAACTTGAAAATTCCAAAAGAAAACTATTACCACTAGATTGAAGGAAAACTAATGAGGAAAAGGATTAATACTACTAGGTTCAAGAATAACTAGTGAATAATACATTTCAAAATTTTGAGAAAGAATCAATTTAGGAAAAGTATAATATAGATTGAGTTTACCTATTTCAAGAATATATTAAAATAGAAGGTGGTATATAAGAGATTGGAAAGCAGTTTAAGGAGACCCATGGAAAGATATCCCATAACATATAGAGAGAATAAAGACCCATGCATAGCTTAGAAGATGCATCTATAGTGATTATCCTACATATATGATGATATTATAGTGGATGACCCAGAGAAAATAATTATCTAGAGGTGACCCAGAGGCAGATTTATAAAGGTAGTGACCTCGAGGTAGTGATCCAGTGGAAGTGACCCATAGGCAATGAATCAGAGGTAGAGACCTAGAGGTAGTGACCCAGAGGTAGAACTAGTGGCAGTGATCTAGAGATAGTGACCCAAAAATAAATATCTAGAGGTAACTCAGATACATTGATCTAGAGGTAGATACATATTATTTATCCAGCTATAATAAAGTCAGAGTTGAAGATTGAAGAGAAAGAAGAATTAGATATTGAAGACAAACGCCTTCCTACCAAATAATGTAATATGGGGGGTGTTCGAGATATTACATTATTTGGTCCCCCTTGCAATATTAGTTTGTAGATGATTTATATTTTATAATATATTTGGAAATATGAGAAAGAGTGCAAAGTGTCAAGAGAGTATGAAGATTCACATGATATGTGGTAAATTTTGAGCTTTGTATTTATGAGTAACATGAAAAGTCATAATTCTCGAATGGAAGAGGAAGAGCAACAATCAGAGTACTAAAAAGTCATGAAAAGGATATATTGGAGGTAAATATTCATGCACTGTAACCAAGTTGTATCATTAATGAAATATCTCTGAATTAGCACCTTTGGAAATCATTAATGATTTCCAAAGGCACTAGGTTGAAATCCAAGAGTACTAATAATCTTCATCAGAAGGAAAAAGATGATCATCAAAATGAGAGGAAATATTGTGATGCAAGCAATGATACTTATGACTTAGATTTCATAACAAAATAAGAAGAACCTATTACAAATATAGATGGTACATGTTATACAAGTGATTTGAATATAGTTCATGATTGTTCAAATAAGGCTTATGCTACCAGAAGTGATGATAACATAGATTCAAATGATAATAAAGATAGAAATACTCAGGGATATGTTGATATTGATAAAAATTATTCTAATAATATTTTTAGTTATTTTTAAAAGAATACTAGAGGAATTGGTTCAAAATTGTTAGATAATATGGGATACAGAGATACAAGTTTGGGAAAATATGAACAAGGAATGAAAGAGCCAATTGTACCAATAGTAAGACCTAAAAATGAAGGTCTTGGATATACAGGATAAACAAGCAACAAGGAATCCAGAACTAGGTTTTTGGCAGGAAACAGTGGCACCAAATCTATGAAAAAGATAGATAGAACCAATTACAGTGACAAACATAACCATTTACAAATATTTTGTTTACAAAAAGAAAGGAAAACTATAGACTGAGAATGAATTGTGGATGGATAAGCATGAATGGATGGAATGAGATAAAAGGAATGTTGTATGGTTTCTACAAAAGAAAATCAAGTATGATCAAATTTTGCTAAGAGTATTATAATCTAGAAGTAGTGATAATAGCTATCACCTTTGAAAATGACCTCTTTTCCAAAGTTGTATCATTAATGATCATCTTTTTCCTTATGATGAAGATCATTAGTACTCTTGGATTTCAAACTAACACCTTTGGAAATATTAAACCTTTTGATGAAGACCACTTGTATCATTAATGTATGTTAATGCTAAAAACCTCTACCTACAACCTTTGGAGACTAGCGCACTTGAATTTTACAAACTCAACCAAAATGTTGAAACAAAAGTTGGTAGAGGATCAACAATCAAAAAAATCTCCTATCTCAAGTATTTGGTTGACACAATGTTGACACGGCTAGTTTCAGTTTGATTTTCCAACTTCCATCCCTATTTTACAACAAAACCCTTATTCATCTTCCTAATGTTACGAAAACCTAGGCCTCCATCCTTTTTAGGTATGCAAACTTGCTCCTAACTAACTAAGTGAAAAATTTTCTTCTCATTGGAACCAGACCAAAGAAATGACTTTTGAATATGTTCAATCTTTGATAAAATCATGTTATGAATATGGATAAGAAGGTTGGAATGCTTTGAAGAGTAGAATTTACTAGGGTAGCATTTCTAGCTTGACTAAGAAGGGATCATTTCCACCCGATCAGCTTCTTTTGTAATCTTTCCACCACATGTTTCCAATGCGAATCTTGGATCCTACCTTTAAACAAAGACATTCCAAGGTAAAGAGATGGGATGGTAGCCACCTCACAACCTAAGATGCAAGCAATTATCCTCTACCTTGCTAAGGGGGTATTCAGAAAGAAGATTTTTCTTTTTATATAATTTATCTTTTACCCAGCTACAATTTCAAATACCTCCAAGATTCCTTTTAGCATCCTTACTTGTGGAACTAAAGCAAGGAGGGAGAGCAAAACACCATCTACAAATTGGTGATGAGAAATAGGATCCACCTAAAAATTAGGATTTAAACCTTCCACAAAGGGTTCTAACTTGATATCCCTACCTAGATCTTCCACAACTAAGATATAAAGGTAAGTGAACAAGGGGTCACCTTGGCGAATGTCTCTCAGACTTAAAAAATAACCTGTTGGGGACTCATTTATTAAGACCAAAAACTTGGTAGAAGAGATAAAAGCACAGACAAGTTTTATCCAACTTTGGAAAAAATAATATTTTCCCAAAAACTTTAGCAAAAACTCCCATGAAATCTTGTCATAAGCCTTGTTCGTGTAGAATTTGAGGAGGATATCATCTCTGCCACTTTTATCAGCTAAATGAAGGAATTCATAGACAACTATGATATTGTCTAGGATTTGTCTCCCTGAGACAAATCCACTTTGGGCTGAATCAATCAAGGTTGGAAGAAAATGTTTTAATCTATTAATAAGGGCCTTTGTCAAAATTTCATAAACAATGTTGCATAATTTGATGGGTCTAAAGGCACCAATAGTCTTGGGGACTAGAGTTAAAAAATAGAATTCACTCTTAATATGATATGATTGGTGGTTTGGACATTCCAAAGGGTATTAGCAATATCATTCCCCACAATATGCTAATACTTATATAAAATGGGAGGGGAAACCATCAGGACCCAGAGCCTTCATTCCTTCCATCACAAATATAGCAGCTCTGACTTCCTCATCGCTTAAGCGAGAGATAAGGATTTGGTTCATATCAGCCATGACAAAGCTAGGAATACTACCAAGCTACTTATTTTGGGCTTCCTCATTACAAACCTCTTCCACCCCAATGAGATTTTTGAAAAAATCCATAGCCTCAACTCTTATATCCTTAATGTGAGTAGCACTGGATCCATAAGCTTTTCAAATTTCTCTAATCTTGTTGGTGCTTCTATGCTTCAAGGTTGTGATGTGAAAAAACTTTGAATTTTTATCTTCCTCCTTTAGCCAAAGTGCCCTAGATTTTTTTTTCCACAAAATTTCCTCCTTGGCAATAGTGTTATGAAATTTGACCAACACCTCCTTTTATCTATATCTAATTTCTTAAGATTGATTTCCAAGTTCTATCTCAGATTCAATAACTTTCAATTGACTTTTTAGTTTTTTTCTTCTTTTGCAAAATATTCCCAAAAACCCTTGTATTTCATTATTTAAGATCGCTTTTAACAACTCTAAGCTTCACTGCAATTTTGGAAATGTCAGAGCCTTGGACCCTTGTTGACCACCAGTTTTTATTTTAGCTTCCAACTGAGGATGAAGGCACCACATTGCCTCAAACCTAAATGGATTGAAAATTTGGTTTCTTCTTGATTCACTTCAAAACATAAAGGGTTATGGTCGGAGCTAGTTCTAGGCAGAGAACATGAGAGAGATGGATTCTTAAACAATGGAAGGCACTCCTTGGAGATAATAACCCTTCAATGAGTTGGTTACCCACTCTCCTATTACTCCAAGTATACCTTGAACCCTTCAACTCAACATCCAATAGCTCATTGCCATTCACAAAATCTGCAAAATCTTCCATGTTTTTTGATATTGGTAAGTTTCCTCCTATTTTATCAAAAAAAATAGAGGGAAATTAAAATCCTTTTCTAGGCTTCAAGCTTCTTAAGCAAAAATTCTTCTCATGGAACTTAGAGTTTTCCACAACAAGTTTCTATTAAGCCTATATTTTGGTGCATATACGTTAGTCATAACCCACATTTTATTACTTTCTTTGTTGTAGAAGAGAATATTAACAATCATATATGAGGAATAAATTACAAAACCCTCAAAATTACTGGTATCCCAGAGATAAAGGAGTCCCCTAGAGGAACCATTGGCTGAGCTTGTAGCAAAATGGGCTTATTTCCAAATTATTCTTCTAACAACTTCTATATCTTGACCATCCAACTTGGTTTCTTGCAAGAAAAAATTTCAAGAAAAATTTCTTTACCCAAGGAAGCGACCAAACTCCTATAGATTCTTTATCTTTCAAGTGTAATGGTGGTTTTTCACTCCTATGCACTATAATGCCTTGCTCTTCATATGCTTTTTTTTAAACCTTACTTCCAACCTATTATTGATTTATACATATATCGTTGTTCTCAAATGTAGAATATTCATCAATTTCAATAGCTATAAAATTAGCAAAGATTGCATTATTGGTGTTTGGTAAGGTAGGAGCTAATTTTTGTGTTTAATTTTGTTGATAAATGAGTTGATTCATCATAGGTGTTATATGACCTAAGGCAATAATTGATTAAGATTGACACTATTGGTTATACTGATTTGTCTAGGAATATATTATGGCTATCACATAATCTTGAGGATCATGCCCTACATCACATGGAAGACACTATAATGTATTGATCTATAAATTTGTATTTACCATGTTTTAAATGTAATTGGCACCGTAATTAGCACATTGTCAAGGAACTTAGTCCTTAGTGAGGTATGGTATCTTTCAAGGTTTCTAATTTTATAGGTACTACCATTACCTCTTTTTAGTACTATTCAAATTTATCATGGTGGTCATCACTTTCAACATGTTTCTCATCTCAAGCTTAATAGAGGTGTCACCATTGGATTGTGGTAGAGCATGTAGGATTGGTAATTATAGCTAAAAAGCAACAATTAGTGATAATTGTTGACCAAGATGTGTTACAATATATAAAGAGGGTGTTGGGTTTATAGCTAGTTGGATGTTTAGAATGAGTGAATTGGAGGGTGTAGATCCAAGAATTGGGAAATTTTGAATTAACATGGGTACAATAGGCCGTAGGTAGTTAGGTAGTATTTTTCTCACTCTAATCAAAATATCTTTCACACAAGCTTATTCAAAATCTACAACTAGAGTGATGTGGTTAGAACTATAAACCATCAAATCCAAGTTATATTATAAATCTTTGATATAGTAAGGAAATGCTTGGTATTCATTTGGCATAACATTTTTGCAATCAAATTTAATGTTCTTAGAAATCTAGTATTATAATCAAGAATATTTTCTTAGGAATGTCTTTACATATAATTCAATTGAAATAAAATAAAATAAAATATCCATTACCCATACTACGAAATCTATGTATAAATGGTTCTACAACTGATACCCAACCAATAACAAAATTATCAAGCAAATATCAATATCACAATGTAACTTTATCATGTAAATAATAAATCAATAAGCATGCAATGATGTCTTCCTCTTGAAAGAAATGAATCAATTTGAGTGTATTCATTTTAATGAGGTGATCATACATCATCTCATTACCACTCCCAATAAATGTAGATACTGCTTTTATAGTGGTGGGTGGGATAGAGGAATAGGCTTCTATATTTAATGGCCCTTGATAGATCCAATTGAGAAGTTGCTTTTGATACCTAGGTAGTTGAAGTGCTAGATTATTTTAAATATGTATACCATACTTTTGTTGTCATGGTGGATAAGGATATATTGCATAACCTTGAGGTGGGTATAGAGTTATGTAAGGGTATTGGTATGTGGTATAATAAGGTTGAAGAAAAGGAGTATATGGTATTTGGAAAAGAGGGGGAAATGGATTCTAATATACCCATTATTGATTCAAAGAAGCTTGCATATCCAGGAGTAGTGGAGGGTATTGTAATCCTTGTGGAGGGACCTATTGACCTGGACAAGAAGGATATTATTGTGTATTTTTCTATATCTGACTGATTGGAGGTGGCGTTTATCCCTTGGGGTTTCCCTAGATATTTTACACTCCCACTTGTGATGTGGGAAGAACACTCAAGAGGTGAACATGAGAATGGCATGATGAAAACTATTAATTGCATTCAACAAAAACATATTTATATACATGTCTACATTTATAAGGAGGTATTTAATATGCATGATCCATGTCAATATTAAATGCAATACATGATCCATGTCAATATTAAATGCAATACAATACTAATCCCTATCATTCCTCCCCACCGAGGAAGCATTGTCCCCAATGCGTACAAGTGTGGAAGAGAAAATATAAAATAGATGCTAGTACTGAGTCGGGCTTGGAAAAACCTTTCCAACGACTATAAATATTGCTATTCTAGAGGATGGTTGAAGAGTCCCTTGATTTGACAGGAGAAGAAAACAATCAGTGATGTGGCAAAAAAAATATCAGTGCAAAAATTAAGTGCAATGGAGCGAAATTAGAGGCAATGGGTAATGTAAAAAGCTAAAGGCAATGATCAACACAGAGTGTGAAAATCAGCGACGGATGTTATGGATTTAATTTAATTTAATTTAATTATGGGTTTATGGATGATGTGAATGGGCAACAGTCAATGGAGATGGAAGTGATGGATTAAATTAAATTTTAATTTAATTTAATTATGGGTTTATGGATGATGTGAATGGGCAACGATCAACAAAGAATATTTAATTTAATGCATAATTATGGTATTTAAAAATAAGTGCGATATTAAATATTGTAATTTTAAATTTAATTTAATTTAATTTAAAAATTTCTCCAAGGGAAAGGGAGCAACGACTATTGTGGAATGACAATGGCTAATTTGATGGCAACACGAGCAAGTGGCAAGTGGTAGGCATGTTTGATCAGTGATAACGGCTAGCAACCAACACGAGGTGAGAGGGGGAGGCCATGGGGGTGCATGGGCTGGGGGAGGCAGATTGAAAACCCAATGAAAACCAGTGGCTAGAAGGATGGAAATGGGGCCTGAAAATGGGTAGTTGGTGTTGAAAACAAAAATCCATTGTCAAAATGAGGGAAAGACAAATGAGTTCCATGGGGAATTGTAAAAAAATAACAGATCGATGGAATCTTGAGAACAGTGTTGAAAACACAAATCTGGAGGTCGAACATGAGATACATCAAGAGCAACAACGATGGTTGGAGCTTCGTTTTCCAAAAACAATTGTGATTGTGGTGGCAAAACGTTGTTTTATTCTTCATCACATAGATGAAAAAAAATTTTGATATGTTCTTTCGGGAGATCAACAGTAGACACAAATTCAATATTATGAGCAACATCATATAAAAGTCGAATAAGTTTTCCTTTAGTAATTATTTGAACAATATATTCTTTCATAGTAGGAACATCAGTAGCAACGACCATTTCAGTGAGTCTAGCATCTTGGATCTACTAAATTTCAACAGTGAGATCTCTTAGCTGGTGTGCTTTGTCGGCAAGAAGAATTTTATCAATGGATTTATGCAAAGAGATATCTAAGTCGGTGAGAGACCTCATTAAGCGAAAGCTCGAGGTTTGACATCATGACGTTGAACATGAAAACTATAAAGAATGCAGATTAGACTGAGTGAAATCAGAAATACTGCATAACAGTGTGAGCTGAGGGTCAAGGATCGAAGGTACCCCAGATATGAACGGGATCAAGTACATAGGTCAAGTAGAGATGTGGATAGCAATGCTTGTGGAAAGCAAACAAAGTGTAGATTGGCCTCACTTGTGCTGGAAACTACAAAAATAAATGCAAATCAGACTGAATAAAATAAAAAATACTACACTATAGTGTGAGCTAAGGGTTGGGAGTCAGAGGGACCCCAGCTAAGAGTTTTCAAAAATATGAGTGCTTGAAAGTGTTCATGGTAGGGAAATAACGTTCACCCATCAATATCGAGGGGTTGGATTTCTCATTCCTTTTTGAACCAATCTGGTCTTAGGAAGAGGATACTTTCCAAAAACCCTTGCACCTTGCTCTGATACCAATGATGTGGGAAGAACACTCAAGAGGTGAACACGAGAATGGCACGATGAAAACTATTAATTGCATTAAAAAAAACATATTTATAGGCATGTTTACCTTTACAAGGAGGCATTTAATATGCACGATCCGTGTCAATATTAAATGCAATACATGATTTGTATCCATATTAAATGCAATACAATACTAATCCCTATCAACTTGACTAGTTGACTACAAACATTTTAAAACCTTTATCACAATCGATTAAGAATAAATTAGAATCAAGAGAATGAGATCAACAAGTGGATTATGAAAATATTGCATTTTGATGTTATAAATATTATGAGATTGGACATGTGGCAAGAGATTGCAAAGTGAAAACAATAAAAAAAGAGTCAAATAATTTTGGTTATGAGATAAATTTCAAGGTTAAGCAAGGACATCATATTATAGAAGAAGCTATATTAGACTAAGAATATTCCACCTAAAAAAGAGATAAAAAAATCTTATCTACAACATCAATTATGGAAGGTTGTCATAGTTCACACGGATCAACCATTAGAAGAAACAAACAAGATTATAAGGGATGAGGAAGTACAATGTGTAAGTTCAAATTTAGAAGGAACTAAATATACAAATTAAAATATGAAATGAAAATTTTAAAACAAGGTAGGTAAAATAGGTCAAATTTATTCTAATTAAATCACCTTCATTTTCCTAAATTAGTATAAAATCCTCTCCTTGTAATAAAAATAATTAGTGAAGAGGTTATCCCTTGCACTTTAGGATTTCAATAATAGCATAATAAAGAAATGAGGATGGAGGATATCCATAGAAATTTAGGGTTTTTAGGGCAGCATAAGGAGGCAATTAATATGGAGAAACATCCTTATACTTTAGGGTTTTTAGGACAACATAAAGAAGAAAGTGCTTTTAAGGTTAGTCCTTGCACTTTAGATCCTTTAATATAAGATAAACCTATAGATGATACATCTTACTACAAAAATTATGAAAACTTTGAAGAGATTGATGAAGTTGAAGGTGTTAGTGGAAATGAAAAAGAAGAGGAAGACCAAGAAGCAAAACATAGAGAAAAGTAAACTCAAAGGATATTAATATGGGAAAACAAATGCAAATATCACAAGTGTTAACAAGAAGTGAGTTTAAGCCCACAAATAAAAGTAAAAGGTGATAATGAAAATATTAGAGACATGAATACGAAACCTAAAAAGAGGTATTAGAGAATTGATAGGTTGTTATAGCCAACACAAACATTTATAGAAAAGGAAATTGGGTAGTAAATATTTTAGCCATACATGGTGTTGATTTTTATCTTGGAAAATTTTAAATTCTAAAAGGCAATTGGTAAAGTGAGATATTATCTCCTAGGACAAATGATATAAAGTAGTTAATAAAACTCACCAATTTGAGGAATATGATTTTTTAATAAATTAAGAATATCTGTAATAAAAAGGCAAGTTGCATATGATTTAATTAACTTGACTCTAATGTAATGTTTTATTATTTTGATATGAGTATCTCCTAGGAGAAACCATACATAAATTTTTATTTTTTTTGGAGAACAAGGGGTTGTACTTAGGTCCCCCACCCTTGACAAATCACAACTCTCTCCTTTAGAGCTTGAGATTTTACAAACAGATTCAATTTCCATCTCAATTGAGTTGCTATAGCTAGATACTTGTATCAATTTCATAGAAATTTTGAGTTCTTAATTTTTCATTTTTTGGATTTTTTTCTCAATTTTCTTTGTGAATACAAATATTCCAAAATTCAGCATCCTTCTTCTTGATATTTTTCTACAACAACCTTAAATCTTAATGTAAATCTTAATCATTATTTGATTCAGGTATTCAACATATTCTTGTAAGCTTCAACTAAACTTAGTACTTCCTCTAACCATGAAAAAAAGAATTTAACTTCATGATCCTCAATTAAAACCCATCTATTGGCTAGCCTATCTACACATTTGTTTTCTTCTCTTAACGCATGTATAAACTTGATTTATTCAAACTCTATAACAAGATCTTGTATTTTCACAATTATCTCTTGTATGTTCCATGGAGCCTTTGCTTTCCTCAAAATTGTATTTATTACTATTCCATCCATACTCTATTCCATTTCTTTTTTCTACATATTCTTAACCCTTCCAAAACCACCCAAGCTTCAACTTTATTATTTGTCTTAAATCCACTATTGAAAATGTATTGAGACAAAATTTCTGCCCTAATATTTCTAATTATTCCTCCTCCTACTAGTCTTGAATTTCCTTTAGATGCTCCATAAAAATTCAATTTGACCAACTTCACTTCTGGTGGTTTCTACTTTATATTTATTTACCTTCTTTTTGTTTCTCCTGTACCTAACATCATAATTCCATTTGATGACTTGATTCCATCTATCAAGGCTCTCTACTTCAAGATTAGGGATTGGGTGAGTTGATAGGGTTGGTTTAGACTCCTTTGTGGCTAAACAAATCTTCCTTTTCAATACCTCTAAATTGTTTTTCTTTCCTTTAAACATTCTTCTATTTCTTTCCAACCATAGATTGCAAATTATTGTATCTTTTAATAAATATCAAATTGTTTGTAAAGCCTCACTTTTAAAAGTGCTTTGCCATTGCTTTAACCATTCTTCAATTTTGTCATTCATCACCATGCATTTACCAAACATATTAATAATCCATTACCATAGTTTCCAAACTATTGAGCAGTGTCCCAAGAGATGGTCTATACTCTCCTCCTCATTTTTACATAGAACACATTGTGAGGGGCCACAAAAACCCCTTTTCATAAAGTTCTCCTATGATAAAATTCTTCAATGACCTACTAGCCAAAATATTATTTTAACTTTAGGAATGCTCAAGCTATCCCATATATCTCTTCATATTCTTGAAGTATTCCTATTGTATTGGTGCTTTTCATTATATCCATTTTTTTTGTGTATTCTCCTAAGCCATTCAACTCCCAAATAAGCTTATCCTCATCTTCCCTCATATTATACATTATTTTATATTTTCTTCAATTGCCTCCTAGAATCAATGTCTTGTATACTTGTAAAAAAATCTTCTTTTCATTTGTATCTCCATACTTAATCCGTGTACATAATGTTTGAAACCCTATCACCATATTCACACATAGCTTATTAAAAGAATAAAATAGAATTTCAAACACAAGCTTGATAAAGCTATAGGTAATATCTAAGAGTGTGATTTATTGGTCATATTTTTTTATTAGGTTAGTGTGAGAAACCCCTTCGATGGACGTTCAGGCTACGCATCCCCATCCCAACCATGACCTCTCATAAGGGTGAGATTTGAGCTTATCAACAAGGGCCAAACACACCCACCCCCTTACACACTCACCCACGTTGCAGTTTTAACCTTGGACCTTTTGAAGAAGAGCCAAAACCCAAACCGTTGCAATGTCCCCCAGACTTGGTGATATTTTACCCATATATAATTTACAATAGCACACTTTTTTTAATATAAATAGACCGAATGAGAAATATAACACAAATAAATGTGTCCTAAGCTAGTGCCTTCAAATAAGTTCTAATTTATGTTTTTTTCTATTGATTTATAACAAGATATAACTTTAAAAAATCTTATGCATAATGTAATTTATAATAAAGATGTTTATTAAGAAATTTATTTATATTACTCTTTCTAATTGCAATGTAATTGACTTTTTTTTTTTTTAACTTTTAATGATATAAATTTGAGTGGGTTTACGAGTGAAGACTTTGAAAATATAGATAAAAGGTTCAAGGTTAAAATCTTGCATAGGATTGTACATTATGATTCAGCAACCAAAGTATGGTTAGATAACCAAAAAAGGTAAAATAATTTTTAACATTTACAAGGTAATAGGTCATATGAAAGGAGCATGGTGTACGACCCTGCTTCATATGATTTAAATCTGTACGACCCTGCTTCATATGATTTAAACCTTAAACTTTTATTTAGAGTTTCAAAGTCTTTACTTTTAGGCTAGTGTAAACAATATATTCAAGAATAGTTCCATATGACCTCTAATCCCTTAGATATAAAAATTGCTTTACCTTTACTTTATAGTGAATTATATAACTTTTTCTAAGATTAAATAAATTTTTAAAAAATTATATATCTAATAATATGTATTTATTAGTTTTATTACAATATTATACACATATTAAACTTTGGGGTAAAATTTTAATCTTCTTCTAAATGAAAAGTTGCTCTACCCTCCTCCACTTCCAAGTTGAAGGACAAAATATGAAACTTAAATTTTTAAGAGGTGTTTTTTTAATTTTATCTTTCTTTAAGGATAAAATAGTATTTAAAAGATTATTATTAAAATATTTGTTATTATAACATTATATAATAAGTTTCAGGATAGTACAATGGTTTAGATTTTGTCTCTTATTTAGAAGGTTCAAAGTTCAAACCAAACCAAAGCTTGTGTGGGTGTGTTCATCCCCTATTGATAAGCTTAGATCTTGATCTTCAATCATAACTGAAATGAAAATACTCAATCCTAAACATCCATCATGAAAATTATTACACTAATCAAATAAAAAAACATTATTACGTATACTACTAATATATAATTTATTGTATTAACTTTTTAATCCATAATAAACCATATAAAAAAATAATAAAAAATTAACTATAATATTATTTTGGAGTTTCTTGAAATCCCTTGTACAACGAATAATTAGTATGGGATAGCAAGTACATTCCCGTTCCTATCCAACACACAATTAGACGAATTATTGGCCGTAGAGCACATCGTCTTTATCTCTGTATATTATATTATAGTATATTTTATTTTGGATCCACTGGACACCTCAAAACACTTGTTCGTGTGGATGGTAGGTTCATGCATAGGTGTGATGTTTAAAATAATTTAGTTTAATACAATAGAGTAGAAATTTTTTAATATATATATAACAGAATAATTTATGGGAAAATAATTTTGTATGTGATAATATATATATACGAACTATTATTTCATATTTTTATAAATTCATTCTTTAAATAATTAAAACATAAAATTTATTATTAATATGTCAACATAACTATTTTAAATATTTATAATAAGCTAGCTAAAGTATTTTTCTATGCTTATGGTAATCATGATTTGCTTTATAGTTATGTTGATCAAATGATTATTATACATTTGTGAACACCATTATTCCAATAGATTGTCTTTTGAAATTAGTGAAGAGGTCTTTGAGCCCTCTCAACACTTGATAGTATAGCTCCTCGTCTTAGGTCGTCTTTTGCACATGTCAAATTTAAAAAATATTATTGTATGAAACTTATTGCATATTTTGATATTTTTTTTACAAAGGAATTGGTTACATCCACAATCCTTTTCTACTACCAAGCAGACTTCAAATACTGGGGTTGCCCCCATTAACATCTATTCCACCTTATTATTTAACCTAACATTAGGAGGAGCACTAGGGGCTCGGGATTGGTACCATCATTGTCGGGCTAACACACACTCAACGGACTCAAGTCAGACTACTACCTTATTATTTAGTTTTTGTTTTGGTTGCTCTTACCTTCTCCACTAGGTCCATGATAAGAATAGTTGAAAAGAAGATGGGCGAGGATAACACTATAGGTTAAACTTTGTCCATGTTAGAACTAGTGAGGTCATACTTTATGTTCAATAAAAGCTATAGTTTGAAGGCCCTCAAATTATGACCTTCTATCTTGATAGTCTATTTGTTGATGTTGATTCATTATATCAGCCAAATATTCTTATAAGAGCTATTGAGTTTGAATCTTATATATACCTTTAATTTTAATAATCTAATATTCCATATAATGGAGCATTATACTAAACTTCTCCCATAATGTCTCTTCAAAAGCATCTTCTTTTGAAATGAGATCCTTAATGGGACCAATAAAGTATTAAAATATAAAATGAAGCAATTGCATGTCTACATACATCTATTAGATAAATCTTAGGTGAATAATGTAAATTTATTCATCGTTCTAAAACTCGAAAGTGCCATTATTTATACATTTTCTCCAAGGTGTGTATTCCTTTTCTTGGTTAGAAATGTGCAAAATAAGATGATTATAATAAGATGTGTGAAGCCAATACATTGTTTGGATCAAGTGATAGATAATATCTACCATGTTAAAAGACTCTATAAATAAAAGGACATGAGAATGGGGATGTATTAAAAAGGTATGGGCTACATTTGTTACATCTATGGTGCACATTTTCTTACATGTCCTTATCTTTAGTGATAAGAGGTAACATGGTCTCGATTTGCACCATGACTTTCCATGTACTTAATTTATATTTTAGGATTAAACCCAACATAGATTCAGATAGAAGAAAAGTTCTTTTAGTTTATCTTGTGGAAGTACTTCAATGCCATGGCAAATTTGTAGACACTCACATTATAAATGATAAAAAAAATAAAAAAAATATTATGGGATGTGACTTTAATCTTTGTAGACCCATCTTAACAATGTAGCCCAACAATAACACAATGTAGTAAGTAAAGTTATAATCAAAAGATGTATATATTCTCATATTTTATATTTTAACACATTAATTTTTAGGTGTCACTATTCTTTAGTGTATATATAGGATAAAAATAACATAACTTGACTTATTTTGTAAAGAAATTACAATTGTAAAGGTGGATGCAAATTATGCATATGGGTTTAATAAATAGTTAGACTAGGTCATGGAGATTGTTGAACCACACAATTTTTATCGAGATTTATGTATTTATACTTTTTCATGGATTATTTTTTTGGGGAAGGGAAAGAGGGTCATTCTCAACACAAGAGTTTTAGATGATAAGAAAGTACATATTCATTTTGAGGTTGATGGTGATATAGATGGAAAATAATGTCATATGGGAGATACCATATTGTAAGTATATATTTATTAAAAATATCACAATGGCTTCTAAAATTAAAGAAATAAATAATTATCTTAAATATTTAGAGAAACCAAATGACTATGAAGAAAATAGTAATGGAATTTTTTCTAAGAAAATACTTAATAGGATACAAAAGGTGTTAACACACATATAGACACATAAAAGAAAAATATATATGGTTTTAAGTTGCATGAACCAAAATGATATATTGAAGAAGGGTTTTGATGATTTACCTCTAACATATAATATATATATTTTCCTAACATATTTTTATAAGGGTAAAAACTTTTACGCCCAAATAAATGAAACCACTTTCATTTATAGTAAAATTTGAGAATGCAAAAAAAATTATAAAATACAATCAAAGTGGATAAGGCAATTACATATAACTATCATTCATCATCAAATTCCTACTCTTTTCATTTCAATTCAAATTTATATTATATATAATCAATTATGATCTCATAAAATATGATCATAATTAACAACAAATCATAACAACAACTAATTAATCCATTTCAAAGTCAATATATTAAAGCTAGTATTAAGTCAAATTAATTAAATATCTAGTGCTAACTAATAATATAATGCAAAAGTTGAGTAATAGATGATGAACAACAATAATATTATTTTTAATCAAAAATTTAGGTTAAAAGGTAAAAAGAAAAGGAGCGATTACAGGAGGGTTTCATCTGTGTTGAGCACAAGCGACTCTAGAGGTTGTTTTTCGGGGTCTTTGGGCCCTAGCAACCAATATTTTTGTGGTTTTTGATCAATATTTTAGCAAGATATGTTGGAGGGGACCCAATATAGGTTAGAAATCTATATTTCAATAGATCTTCATATTGTGAACTTGATTGACAACGACATCCAATTTTTTGCACAAAATAAAAGTGAAAACCATACCTTTCCTCAATGTCCAAGGCATGGATTAAAGAGATCTCAAAACAAGTTTTAAGAAGCTAATAAAAAATGGTTCAAATCTCAAGTGAATCTAGCGCTAAGGAGCACCCCCAAAACAAATCTAGTATGGAAACCCATTTTTAGGGTAAGTATTTCCAAGACTTGGTCTCAAAAATGAATTATAGGGATGCCCTTCATGGTGGATAGCCTTAGCCTAATGCTAACATTAATCTTAGGGCTTCTTGCAAACCTCTAAGAATACCTAATATTGATCTTAGGAAAATTGAGTCAGGATGTGTTAGGGTAGTTGATGCAACTCCAATTGTTAAGCTATATATGGGCGACACTCATACTGGCATAGAAGATCTAGATAAAAGAGGACTAATTTTTTGTTTCTTGGTTTTTATTTCAAAGTTTGGGTTGCAAAAAACTGAAAAACAAAAGGTGAATTACAAATATCTATTTATCCAAATGGTTATTTTCTTGTTTTATTTGCTAATAATGAAGATAGGGAGAAAAAATTTCAAGGGGGTCCCTAGTTCTTTGGAAGGGTGGAGATTTTCCATGAAGCCTTGGCATACTAAATTTAAAGCTGAATAAGAGATGCCTTCTACAGGTCCCATGTGGGTTAGACTCTTTGGCCTCCTAATTGAATTCTGGAATTCAACTATTTTTTTTAATTGGAAACTCTTTGGGAACTTTAATGATGATTGTTTATTGTACTAAAAAAATTGAACATATTATTTATGCTTAGATTTATGTTTTAATGGATTTTGACAAACCCCTACCTGAAAAGATCTCATTACAATTTGAGGAGGACATTTGGGAGCAAGTGGTGGACTATGAGAACATTCCTTTTTGTTGTAAAATTTTCCATGAATATGGTCATTTGGCTAGTGTCTGCTCAAATAAAATTCTAGATCAAAATAAAGAGGATATAAAATTAGCAAGTTTCCAAATGCCTAAGAAGAAAAACACTAAAAAAACCTAGTTATGAAGGATCAATCGAAGTTATAAGCTAATATGTTTGAAATTATTTCCACAAATGATACCCTAGCCGAGGAAGAGAAATAATAGAAACAAAAAAATTAGAAACACAATTTAAAGATGTTGGGAAGAACTCAGAGACAAACCAACAAATAAAATGTTTTCAATAGAAAAAAGGAGAAAATATACACAAGAAAAACAATCTTTTAAATGTTGAGACTTCAAATAATACATGTCTCAAGATAGACTCTGTTGAACCTTCCAATAACACTTTGGCTTTGTACATGCATTCTATGAGGCTATAAGCGATCCCATATTCAATTGGGGTAAGTCAAGAAACAAGGGAAAAAAATAAAAAAGGATTCTAACCAAAAAGCAGGTTGCAAGACCAATCAAGATCATATGGTAAAAGAAAGTGAAAAGCTTGTAGAGGAAGGTAAGATTAATACCCTTGCCAAATTTCTTAGCCCTGACATTAATGAAGATCATCACTTGGAATATTAGAGGACTCAAAGGGAGTCTTTCAAAAACAAATTAGAAGAATAATTTAGACAAACCATCCACATCATGTTTTTCTTCAAGAAATGAATGTGTCAATAGAGGAAATGAAATCAATTGCTAGTAAAATTTGGCTAGCTAGAAAAGTTGTTTACCTCCATTCCCAGGGGACTTCTATTGGCATTGCTTGCCTTTGGAACCTAAAAGAGGTAGTTATTCACCATATGGTTGGAATTTGGGGTCTTTTGGATATAGCTATTCAAAGTAGACATTCCAACCAAATTATGCTCTGCATAACTATTTATGTTTTGACTATTTTGGAGGAAAAGAGAAGACAGTGGAAGGATATTATTTATATTATCTCATTTTCCTAAAGCTTGTATCTTGATTAGAGGATATTTCAATACCATCCTCTCTCTAGATGAGAAAATGGGGGGAAATAAAAATTTGGATAGGAGCATTGACCTCATGAGTGAATATATTGCAAACCTTCATCTTGTATACATCCAACCAGATAATGGCCTTATGAATTGGTCTAAAAAAAGGTAAGTCTTAGCTTATATCATGGAGAGATTGGATAGGTTCTTTATCTTTGATAATTTCTTAATCCATGGGTCACATTAATAAGGTGAAGACTCTTAACAATGTTGGTTTGGATCACTCGCCAGTCATGGTGGAAATGTAGAAAACCATTGTGAGTTTCTCACCTTTTTTATTTCATTTAATGTGGCTTAGAGATAATTCCTTCAGGCTTCAAGTGTAGCAATGGTGGAAGCAAGGTAAACCAAGGTATGAGACTAAGATGTTCTATTTTTCCAAAAGGTTGCAATACATTAAATCCAAAATCAGTATTTAGAACTAGAAGGAGTTCGGGGATGTTCGACAAAAAAAATATGAAGTGATTGCTCAGTTTAAAAATTTGAATAAGAATATCTATTAATATGGCCTCACAAAGAGTAGAAGTATAGATGAAATTAGACTCATAGCTCAGTTAGAGGAATGGGAAAAAATAGAAATCTAATGAAATAAAAAATCTAGGATCCAATGGCTCAAAGAAAGAAATTAAAACATTGATTTCTTCCACAAATATCTTCTAGCTTCAAGATCTCACAACTTTATTTATTCATTGAATTCATATTCTAGAGACGTTGTCTACACTTGGGATGGCATGAACTCTATTGTTGTCCATTACTTTTTCAATCTATTTTTTGATACTCCTCTTAACTCAACTTCTCAACATAATGTTCTTCAAGCGATCCCTGCTCTTATCACTTCTGAGGAGAACTCTATTTTGACTACTCCAATTGCTATAAGTGAGCTTCAACATGTGGTTTTTAAAATGCAAAAATGGAAAACCCCAATGGTTTTCCCATTGAGTTCTACCAAGATTTTTGGGATATCCTTCATGTTGATTTATTAGAGGTGGTGGAAGAAGTTAGGAAAGCCAAAGAAAATTTGAAGGTTATCAATAAAACTTATATAGCTCTAGTCCCAAAATATCAAGAGGTAGATCATATCTCAGCTTTTAGACCTATAGATTTATGTAATTTTCTTCTCAAAATAATTACTAAGATCATGGCAAAAAGGTTGAATCCTCTTTTGCATAAGATTATTTTCCCTAAGCAAGGGGTTTATGTGGAAGGACATCAAATAGTGAATGAGATAGTTCTTGCTCAGGAAGCCATCCATTCCATGGAAATGCAAAAATCTCCTTCTATGTTCATTTTTTTAGGCTTATCCAAAGCTTACAACAAAGTGGATTGGATTTTTTTTGTTAAAGTTTTGAGGCAATTTGGCTTCTCTCAGGATTGGATGTCGATATCCTACTCAGTTCTTATCAATGGAAAGCCTTCATAATTGTTCCTAGCTTCAAAAGGTATAGGCAAGGTGACCCCCGCTCCCCTTATTTATTCATCTTTCTTGTTGAATGCCTAGGCAGGACTATAACAAAAAATAGAACCATTGGTGGAGTTACCATTGATCATGGAGCTAGGTCTATCTCTCATATTTAATTTTTTGGCTATTTTTCTAAGGTTACCGAGCAATTGATCAATGAAGGCAAATCTAAAGTCATTTTCTTTCACTACTCTCCTAGACAAGACTCCATGGTCTTGGATAAATTAAGATATAAGAAGACTTCCCTTCTAGTCACTTATTTAGGTATTCCTATCAATATTCAAAGATAGAAATAAAATATTGAAATTGGTTGTTGGACATAATTAAGAAAATAATCGAAAAGTGGACCAATAGGTGGATTTCTTTTGGGGGTAAATTACCTTGGTAAAATCAGTCCTTCAAGCTATACCTATTTATGTTTCTACTGTATTGAATATCGCAAAGGTTGTTCTTCAAGAATTGGATCAAATCAATCATTGGCTCCTTTGGAGTGGTACTAAGGAGAAAAGAAAATGGGCCTTGGTGAAATGGGATACTTTATGCCTTCCCAAGAATGAAGGGGGGTTAGGATTCCGATATACTATTAATAACAATAAGGCTTTAGCTACTAAATTGTATTGGAGAATTTTGCATAACCCCAATGGTCTTTGGGCCAAAACTTTTCATGCTAAATATGCTGAGAACAAAATTCGTAAAGATCTTGTTCGCTATCAATTGCCTACTAAAGGTCATCCCATTTTAGCGGTTCTTAAGACTAGTAAGGATTTGAATAAGAAAAAATTATCTTGGATCATTCATAATGGTCAAAGGTAAATCTTTGGATATATTCTTGGAATGGTCACTAGCCTCTAATAAATTTGTTTCTTGATTGGATGCCTTGGATGGAGGAGCTTCACCGAGCTAACTGGATAAAGGTAGATAATTACTATCGGTACCATACTGGTAATTTAGAGGTTGGTAGATATTGGATCCCTGTTGAGGACTAGCCTATTCAAATTTTAGAAAGGTAAATAAAATACATCCAAAGCATAATTCATATGAGATCTCTTTCTTGGTCCCAAGATAAAGATTATTTTGAATGGAACAACACTACTAAGGGTAAGTATTCAGTTTCTCAAGTTTATTTGGCCTTATGCCATAATAATCCTGACCAATCATATGACATATTTACTTAGTTGTGGGCTCAAAATATTTGGCCTAAGGTGAGGTTCTTTACTTGGATTTTATTGCATCACAGGGTGCTAATTGGTGAGCAACTTATGAAATGTGGTTTTCATGGCCCATTTAGATGCGAAATATGTGGAGAGAATGTGGAAAATATCAATCAAATTTTCATTGAGTGTACCTTAGACTCTGATCTATGGGGTAGAATGACCATATTACTTAGCTTACAGTGGTCCAATTTTTTTACTTGAACAACTTGGAGGGATTGGCCTAAATAGGAGGGTGTTGATCATTTTATTAGGTAGTGTTGGTCAAGAATCTACCTAAGGATAAAATGTATGTGTGCCCTAGACTCGACCAACATTGAAAGGTTGAAGGAAAGAAATGTCCTTCAGACCAATCTCCAGAGAGGGCTGGCTCCCTTGCTATTCTAAGACTGGTATGAAGTTTAGGAAAATAAATTAACGGAAAGGAATGGGAAATAATAGAAAGAAATGGAAAATAACTGAAATAAATGGGAAATATGGTTGTGAGCTAGAGAGATAATGCAGGGATGAACTAACAGCAAGATTAACAACCCAGTTTAAACTAACAACATTCAATAGAAAGACAAAATAGAAACTGAACTCAGATCATATAAGCATGACTTCCAATGGCATTCCAACATTCATTCTTCATTGAAAATCAAATCCAGATTCAGAATTTAATCCACCAATGACGATATAAATCTAATAGAAATGCAGAGCAGAAAGTATAAACATACACAAAATGATCAAGAACTCAGAGCCAAATAGTCTTTATATCACAGCAAATGTTTAAACTCAGAGAGTTTCACAAGCAAATGTCCATCCTTCAAACTTATCAAGTTTTACAGTATTTATAGAGGATTTCACCCCTAAAATTTAATAAGCATTAAATAAAATGGTGGCAATGGTGGCAAGTCGGTGGCATGGTCGACAATATTTTCTTCCTCAGCAGTAGCAACGAACCAATCAAACGACACCTCAAAAATCAGCGAGCATTTATAGCTGGTAGCATATTGGGACTCAGCAAGAATCATCGGTAGAATTTTCACCTTCATGGGTGGTGCCTCAAAAATCAGCAACATCGTATAAGAGCGGATCATTTTGGGAAATGATGACATTTAATTTTGGCTACCCCTTGGTCATTTGTCAAAACTGGTCTTTGCCGAAAATAATGCTTGAAAATTTAATTTTGCTGCCCAAAAATCAATTTCGTTGAAGAAACTACCTGAAAATCAATTTCGCTAAAGAAACTGCCCAAAATTGATTTTCACCCAAAAAGTGCCTAAAAATGATTTTCGCCAGAAAAGTGCCCGAAAATGATTTTTGGTGGTACAGCTTCTCGGAGCCATAACTTTTGATTCGTTGACCCGATTGTCTATTGTAATATATCGTTGGAAAGCTTGAGAAAGGATCTACAATGGTGAAATATCTAAAGATCATTTTGTCCAATTTTTCATCCTCTTTTGGGGCCTCTAAAGTCTTCAAATTTTATTTTTAAACTTCATTGGCAAGATTTCTCGAGATAAAATCTTTAATATCTCTCAAACCGTTCAGGATATTGGGGTGATTCTTTCACCACTGGATGCATTTCATACTTGGACGAATTTAAAAATTTATTTTTAGTGTGGCAAAAATACCAACACTTCTGGTGGCTCATGGGGTATTTAGCTTGTCTGAATGCAAATCGACCCCAGGGCCTTTATCCATTGGGCAACGGAGTCACAACAAAATGCAGACACAAGAAAATGCAAACAAAGAGAGTACCTTCCACTTTGAGTCACCCAGATCTGATGATGCCAAATCACACCACTTTGTGCTCTTCGCACCTTATTTATCAATCGACCTATTTACATTATTTACACAAAATTTTATGACATGATTGGCATGCCACCACCACAAAATTGGCGTTGGGTGCCTACCCGGTGAATCTGCAGTGTCCGAACCAGATCTGATTGTACTTTAGTCGATCTTTGAAGTCCGATTGGCCTCTTCCCAAAGTTTTCTAGGTTGCAAACAAGATGCAACGTGGTAGGTTATCATGCATGCCAATACTCATACAATTAATGAATAATGTGGCAAAGAGATTTACCACATGGGAGCCTTCTTCGAGTACCAATTGTGGTGATGGTTGGCCCCAATGTCACCACTTTTGAGAGTCCACTAGCTGCGGGGTCTTGGGTACGTGCTCCTTTGACTCCTTGATGTGACAGTAGGATTTTTCTAGTGATAGCCCTACTGTTAGGATCTCCTCAAGACCAGCCTCCTGAGGAGGTATGCTTATTGGGTCTCGGTCGAGTACTTGTGTGCTATGCTCAAGGATACAAAAAGGGTGCAAAATTGTGCCCTCTTCGCACTCAGAGCTTGTCATTAGACCCTTCTCTTCTTCTCGGTCCTTCTCCTGAAGGAAGTTGCAAGCTACCATATTGTTCATTACTGGGGTAATGCTTGCATATTCCTTCTATCGATGTTGGGAGATATCCACCCCTTGCACTCTGAACAACTGTATTCTAAAATTCTGCATAGTTTGTGATGACCATGATGGTGGGTACTATGCGAGATGGACGGGGGTAGCAACCATCGAAAGAAGTGATGGGGAAGCGGGTTCTCTCCACTGCAACTTTCCTGCTTGGAGTAGGAGCCACTCTGCTTGTACTACCTCCTAAAAGACTTGAGGGAATATTTGTTCCCTAGATTGTTGTAGGAGGAGGCTTATGTCCGGGTGGAAAGCCCGAACATAGTACAGGTGGGCCTAGGTGGGTGACGACCAAATTTCCTCTAGAATTCTCCTCCAACTCCTCCAAAATCAGACATTGAAGTCCATGATGCACTCTAGAGGTGCCCTCGTGATGGTGGAGAGGTGCATCAAGAGTTGAAAGGGATCCTAAAAGCCATCAAATGTGTTGATGAGTGCTCCCACTAAGTCCACCCATGAGAATATGCTCTTACGCCCAAGCATTTTGTACCACTATAGTGCCCTTCCTTCTAGAGACAGGACCAGAAGTCTGATCATGACATCTTTGTGGGTTATGCCATGGAGGGTCGCTAGAGCAACAACATCTTCAAGGTGCTCTCGGGCCATTCCCTTAGTGCCATTGTATTTTGTTAGGGTCTTCAAGGCATTTTTGGGAATCTCATGTCGACTTTGGAGATTTAGAGGGCCAAGATCATCCTAGATGGGATAACATACCTATGCCATTATAGTAGTGGTCCTCAGAGATCACGGTCCTTGCTATTGATTCGGAGTCACCAGGAAAACATTCTTTTCTTCGCTTGTGAGGTCAAGGTTGCTCACCAAACCTTGGGTCCTCTGGGGTGTCTTCTTTCAACACAAAAGGCATCCACCGATCATGAGATCTAGATCTTCAGCTCAACGGAGTCGCCAAGTGATTTTACTAGATGAAGGTAAGCCAAAGATTCACCAAACTCGAGCTCCCTTAAAACACGGAGACTGTTCGTCCCACCGGGCATGCCAAAAATTTTGGTCAAGAATCTGCCTAAGGATAAAATGTATGTGCACCCTAGACTCGACCAACATTGAAAGGTTGAAGGAAAGAAATGTCCTTCAGACCAATCTCTAGAGAGGGTTGGCTCCCTTGCTATTCTAAGACTGGTATGAAGTTTAGGAAAATAAATTAATGGAAAGGAATGGAAAATAATAGAAAGAAATGGAAAATAACTGAAAGAAATGGGAAATATGGCTATGAGCCAGAGAGATAATGTAGGGATGAACTAACAACAAGATTAACAACCCAATTTAAACTAACAACATTCAATAGAAATACAAAACAAAAATTGAACTCAGATCATATAAGCATGACTTCCAATGGCATTCCAACATTCATTCTTCATTGAAAATCAAATCCAGATTCAGAATTTAATCCACCAATGACGATATAAATCTAATAGAAATGCAGAGCAGAAAGTATAAACATACACAAAATGATCAGGAACTCAGAGCCAAATAGTCTTTATATCACAACAAATGTTTAAACTCAGAGAGTTTCACAAGCAAATGTCCATCCTTCAAACTTATCAAGTTTTACAATATTTATAGAGGATTTCACCCCTAAAATTTAATAAGCATTAAATAAAATGGTGGCAATGGTGGCAAGTCGATGGCATGGTTGGCAGTATTTTCTTCCTCGATAGCAACAACAAACCAATCAAACGATGCCTCAAAAATCAATGAGCATTTATAGCTGGTAGCATATTGGGACTCAACAAGAATCATCGGTAGAATTTTCACCTTCATGGGCGGTGCCTCGAAAATCAGCAACATCATATAAGAGTAGATCATTTTGGGAAATGATGGCATTTAATTTTGGCTACCCCTTGGTCATTTGTCAAAACTGGTCTTTGCTAGAAATAATGCTTGAAAATTTAATTTTGTTGCCCGAAAATCAATTTCGTTGAAGAAACTACCTGAAAATCAATTTCGTTGAAGAAACTACCCAAAATTGATTTTCGCCCAAAAAGTGCTCGAAAATGATTTTCGCCAGAAAAGTGCCCAAAAATGGATTTTCGCCAAAAAAGTGCCCGAAAATGATTTTTGGTGGTATAGCTTCCCGGAGCCATAACTTTTGATTCGTTGACCCAATTGTCTATTGTAATATATCGTTGGAAAGCTTGAGAAAGGATCTACAATAATGAAATATCTAAAGATCATTTCATCCAAATTTTCATCCTCTTTTGGGGCCTCTAAAGTCTTCAAATTTTATTTTTAAACTTCATTGGCAAGATTTCTCGGGACAAAATATTTAATATCTCTCAAACCGTTCAAGATATTGGGGTGATTCTTTCACCATTGGATGCATTTCATACTTGGACAAATTTAAAATTTTATTTTTAGTGTGGCAAAAATGCCAACGGTAGTTAGTTTGGATGGGTTCTACAATTCTACCTTGAAATATCTAGAAGGAAAGGAACAACCATATTTTCAATCAATAAAGGAAGGATATTTACTATATCTGGCAAAATACCATTGCCAACTTAGTTGAATTAGTCCAACAACTCCCTAATCACCCACATAACTCCCACCAAAGATGATATCAAGTGATGCAAAGATTTAAGATTAACTCTTTTAAGGGCAACCAACTTAAAGGGAATATGAATAATTGTAAGATGGATAGAACAAGGAATTGGTAGCCTCCTACTAAGGATTTGGAAAATTCAAAACTGATGGAGCCTCTAGGGGGAACCTTGGAAAAGCTAGTGTAGGAGGAATTGGTAGACTTTTATATGGTTCCCTGGTTTTCACTTTTTTTTAGAATTTGAGTATCCTTTTCAATAACCTTGTTGATGGGTATGGTACCCTAAAAGGCCTTTAAGAGGTTGCTAAGGTTGGATGGAAAAATGTGTTGGTTGAATCTGACTCTCAAGTAATGATTAAATTTACTAAAGACTCCTTCTAAGAATCATAAGGTTTATTGGAGAGTAAAATAAATTATTAAGAAGATTCAATTAATCCAAATGAGCTTTTTGAAAGTTGAATACAACCATGTTATTAGAGAATAAAACATGAGTGTTGATGCTTTAACTAATTGGGTATTGGACAAAGGTGATCTTACTTACTACGACCACCCTCCTAGATGGTTGACTTCATAAATAAGGGAAGCTCTTCTTTATATCCTTTCTCTAGATGGCTCTAGTACTAGAGGTACCTAGTTCCTTTTTGTTTTGTTTTTAATTCTCTTTGATTCGATCAAGATATTTTAGTTCACTAGCTCAGACAAAAATTTCTTATGTTTCATCTATTGAATATGGTCTAAAAAGTATTTTGGTCTAGAAAGGCCTATTTTTTTAATCTATTTTTTCCTCGTTTTAGGTTTTTGGTGCATGTGTTTTGTGTTGTTTTTGTTTTTTTTTTTGTGTTTTTGGTTTTTGTTGTTTTTTTGTGTTTTGTGTTTTTGTTTTTTTGTGTTTATGATTTTTTTTATGTTTGTGTGTTGTTTTGTTATTTTTGTGTTATTTTTTTGTGTTTTGTTGTTGTTTGTTGTTTTTTGCATTTTTTTTTTTTTTTTTGTGTTTGATTTGTGTTTTTTGTTTTTGTTGTCTTTGTATTTTTTTTTTTGTTCTTGTATTTTTTTATGTTTGTTTGTTCTTGTTTTTTTTTGTAGGTATGTTTTTGTTAATACATATGGGATTTTTGAGCTTTTTGAGTAGTCGATATTAAACATAATCTCATTGAGAAGCACCTTCAAGGGTGAGTGAGTAGCCGAGTCGGTGTGAGGTGGCAACTGAGGTCTGTGATCCGTACCGTGGGTCCATTCAACTTCGATTCAAATCACATTGGCTACCATAAGCTCTTTTATATACCCTACCTCCTTGGGACTTACCTAAAAGTGGCATCCCAATTGGGGTATTTTACACACACAAAAAAAGAGTGTGTCGAAGGGAGCAAGCCAGGTGTGAGCCTTGGATGATTTTGGTGAAATAGATACCCCTAACTCCTTGGGACTTACCTGAAAGTGGCATCCCAATTGGGATTTTTTCTATGAACAAAAAATATATATAATGCAAAAGTTTTTATCATTTTAATAAATAATTTATCATCAACAATAGTAAAAGTAGTGACAATGTCTAATCAAGTGAGGAAATGTAGGCATTACAAAATAATATTTAAGTGAGCGATGATAATGAAGGTGAAGATGGCCATGATGATCAAGATTAAATATAAAAAGAAATATAAAAGTGATTATTAGTAGGAAAGGTGAATATGACCAATCATTATAAGCATTCTAATAGTATGAAGGAATTTAATGATTTTATCTCTAAATGAGAATTGATGGATTTGGATCTAAAAGGGGCTAAATACACCTAGTTTAATAGGAGGTAGGATTATACTAAATATTAGAATCTAATTCTTGGTTAACTCGCTATGATAACTATTATCTCAAAGCCCTCTCAAAGTTTACCTCTAATCATTCTCCAATATTTTTAGAAGTGTTGGAGGGGAGAAGAGTTAAAGGTAGACCCTTTAGATTTGAGTTAATGTGGATTTCACATCCTTCTTTAGCTCAAAATATTTTAGAATGGTGGAACATTGATATTAGAGGATCCAACATGTTCCAAGTCTCTTAGAAGTTGAAAAATATTAAGAAAAATATAAAGGTTTGGAACAAGGAGGTTTTTGATCATTTAAAAGAGAGAAAAAGTAATCTAAATGCTAGCTTGGAAGATGTGGAAGAGCAAATTTAGAATTGGGAGCACATAGAGGAATTATATAGAAAATAAAAGGTGCTTCTGTTTGATCTCCACACTTTATTAGCCTAGGAAGAAGTCCATTGGAGACAGAAATCTAGGGCTAGATGGCTCAAAGAAGGAGATCAAAACAACCATTTTTTCATCTCACAACTATTAGACACAAGGCGTAAAATATAATAAGAATATTACGACAGAAGAGAGCAAGTAAATAAAAGAGGAAGAGGATATTAGAAAGGAAGGAATTTCTTTTTTTTCAAAATCTCCTCAACATGGAAGATGTAACGAATGATGAATCAATTAAAAAATTGTTGAAGAATATTTCCCAAGTGTTGAATAGTGAAATAAACCTTTTTTCAAGATAGTCATTTCTTAGAGGAGAATGTGTGCAAGGCAATTTTTAGCATGTAGAAGGATAAAGACTTGGGTCTGGATGGACTTCCAAATGTTTTATTTTAGATAAACTGGGAGATTATTAAGAACAATATGATAGAGGCTTTTTTGGAATTTTTTCAGTGAGAAAAAAAACAATTCTCAAGGAATGGAATTCTACATTTTTGGTCTTGATTTTAAAAAAGCAAAGAGCAAACATGCTAAAATATTTTCACCCAAATAGCCTGTGCAATTCCATTTATAAAATTTGGCAAAGGTTCTAGCCAGTAGACTGAAGAGTATTTTACCTAAAATTATCTCCCCCCAATAGAAGGGTTTTGCTAAATAAAGGTAAATCTTGGATGAGATAATAATTGTTTATGAGGCTTTACACTCTATGAGGATGAGAGGATTAGAAAGCATGTTGTTGAATCTGGATATAAATAAATCCTACAACAGAGCCTCTTGGGAGTTTCTGGATAAAGTGTTGCAGTATTTTGGTTTTAGGGAAAATTAAAGGCTTTGGATAATGGTTTGCATCTCCACTTATAAATATTTAGTGATAGTAAATGGAGAACCAATAGGTTTCTTTCGAGGTAAAAGAGGGATGAGACAAGGTGATCCTATATCACCTTATCTATTCATAATAGTGGTTGAGGCTCTAAGAACGAGCTTAACTATAACAAAATATGCAACCTTGATTAAAGGAATTTAGCCAACATCATCTTCAAATATAATTACTCATTAGCAGTTCATTGATGATACCTTAATATTATCAGAGTCATTAGTTTTGGAAGCTGAGAATATCATGCATATTCTCAAAACCTATGAAATAGCTTCAGGTCAAAAAACTAATTTTTGAAAAGTAGGTTGTTCTTTGTTAACACTCCCCAAATTAGATAGAATAAAATTGCAAGAATTTTTTGTTGCAGAGTGGACAACTTCCCTATTGTATATTTTGTAATAGCGCTTTTTATAGGTAGAATGAAATGAGAATATTAGAATTCAATGCTTGAGAGATTCAATAGAAAGCTTATAGGATGCAAAGGCTCTTCCCTTAATCAAGTGAGGAAGTTACAACTATTGAGGGTAACCCTCCAAAACCTATCAATTTTCATGATGTCTTAATTTAAAATCCTAGCATCGGTGGATGAGAAATTTAATCGAATGTTGAGGAAATTTATTTCAACTAGTGCAAAAGAGAAACATAGGATTAGTTTGGTTGCATGGGAGAAAGTTTTTAGGCCTAAGCAAGAAGGTGGTTTAGACATCAAAAGATGAACATGGCTTTAATGACCAAATTAGGGTGGCAAAAAATGATTGAATACGATCAATGTTGTGTTCAAATCCTCTCTACAAAATATCTTGAGAACATAATCCCCTTTTCTTATATCTTAAATCCACCTTTAGGGTCATGTTTATGTAATGAGTTGCTCAAAATAAAAAAATCTCTTATGGAAAGGTTTAAGATGGAAGGTGGGAAGAGGTGATAAGATACACTTTTGGGAGGATGCATGGGTCACAGAGAGGCCTTTAATTTTTAATTATTACTAGAAGTGCATCATTTTTCCTTTAAAGAAAAAATATAGAAACGTGGTTAAGAAGTACATCAAGGAGGAAGATAATTGTAGAGTGTGGCACATGTTGCAGTTGGAAGGAGTTAATATAATTATGTAAAATAGGCTTAACTCTCTCAATATCTACTTACAAATTTACATAGCTCAATATAGGATAGGATAGGTTCTTTTGGGATCTTAATCCTTAAAGAATATTTACTATTAACTTAGATTTTGACTTTGAAAGGGATAAAAAGAAATAGAATTTCCCCTCACATAGAGTTTAGATTAAAGATATCCTATCACGGGTATCTTTCTTTCTTTGGATGGCATTACAAAATCGGATTTTTATGGTGGAAAATATTAGAAGAAGAAGGATGATCATTCCTAATAGGTGTTATTTACGTTGTGGGGATGAAGAGACATTTGATCATATTTTTGTCCATTGCCCCCTTTCATTGGAGGTTTGGTATGCTCTTCTTCAATTGCTTAAAACTCAATGGGTGACAAAAAAATATTTGGAAGCCTTATGGGAAAGTTGGGTTAACCCTTAACATAGCCCTCGATTGAAGAAAATTTGTATCTTTGTTTTTACCCCACTTCATTTGGTAGATATGGAGGGAGAGGAACAAATGAGTGTTCCAGAATAAGGCTAATAGTGTAGAGGTCATTATTAGGAGTATCAAAGTTGTCATTTCTAAAAATGAAACTATTAATATGGATAACCAAATCTATGAAAATGCATTGGAGGAATAAATAGCAACAGACTGGAGACTACTAAGAGCTACATAAAATTAGATTAGCTGGTCAAGGAGAAAGGTGAGATGGACTCCTCCTCCCAAAGTGGGTAAAACTTAATTTTGATGGAGCCTTTAAAGGTAATATAGGTAAGGTTGGAGGGGGAGAGGTTTTGAGATCTAACTTAGAGGTAGTGATCTTTTGTTATGTGGTGAACTTTGACCAAGCATCAAACCATGTAGCAGAGATGAGAGCCATGATTATAGGATTAAGGCTTGTAAAAAATATGAATGTTAAGAATCTTATAGTGGAAGGGGATTCTATGAATATCATTAATAGTTTGAATGTCAAGCAAACCATTAGCTAGAGTATTGAAAGTATTATTTAGGATGTAGTGAATATACTATTAGGTAGGGATTTTTTTATGGTCCAACACATCTACAGGGAAGGTAATGTTGTGGTTGATGTTATGGCAAACATGAGAGTTTAGATGGATGTATCCAAGGTATGGAATGATGTTTTACATAAGGCTTTGATGATTACAACTCTAAAAGAGAAAAACACTTATGATGCTACTGAGCTAGAAGTTTCAAAACCTTAGGGAAATTGATCACTGTAAAAGATCTATTAGCATGGGGCTAGTTTTTAAGGAAACTAAATTGAGATTCGAGAGCTGAATAAAGAAGGCTACATTTTGAATGAAGACTAGGTAGATGCTTCCAAAGATCTTAAGAAAGTGGAATTGAAGCAAGATAGAATTGGAGATCTGAATCCAATAGAGAATTTATTAAAGCTCTTGAAGATTATGAAGAAACTAGATGAATTTAATTTAAGAAATATTTAATCCCCATGGGATAGAGTTAAATCAAAATTGTTGTATCTAAGTATGCAAAATGCTCCTTTTTAGTCCAAATTTTATAATATGTAGGTGTTGGAAATGATTTTTCTCCTCTGCAAATGTAAAAGGTTTGGGTCCCTTTCAAAACCCTTTCATTTACCATAATATATATTTAGTGGATATGGAGGTAAACTATACTGAGAATGAAGATATACCACACTATATTCCATTAAAGGGTAAAAACTACAATCTTCATCTAGAACTAGAATAATTTATTAGATTGTTTCATATTAATTTTGAAATAGCATTTTGGTTTGACATGGAATTAAATAATGTTTATGATTTTGGAGAAAAAATTTCAAAAATGACAAACTACTTTTATTGTAAAATCAAAATTCTATTTTGGAAGTGATTAATGTAAGAAAGATGTTGTGGGAACAACCACCAAAACTTTAAAGATACTTAGTTGATATAAAATGATTTTAGATAATATGATGCTATAAATAACATACTAATCTATTTAAAAATTGGTAGACAATCTAACAAAAACTACTTAGTAGCATAGAGTATACCACATAAAGGATGTATTGATTGAAATGAAAGGTGGTTAATATTGATTTTAGTTGGCAAGAAGCTCTTAAAATTGGGATTATAATAATTGTTATTTGGGTTTCCAATATTTACTATGACTAAGCCACAAAATTTAAATCCTGATTTTCTATACACATATTGCAAGTGTTATCAACATATTTTTTGTCTTGATTTGATATAAACTATAAGAAAGTATTTTGATATTGCATTAAGGTTTACATATTTGGATGATGGCATGATAAAATATTTTCTTGTAAATTTCTAATGATCAAAATATACCATTCTTATATTCATTTGAGGTATATCATAATTTGAATAAATGAGTGCAAGCAAAACCAAACTGAAAATTTATTTTTAACTTGCAAAAATATTATCACTAAATTTATTGACATTTACAAAGAAAAAATGATAAATTAAACATTCTATTTATAGATGAAGCTATGTACCATAATGCTAAAAAAAAAGAGAAAAATTATTTTATATTCTCTCTTAAATGGGCATGATATGGATCTTTTGAAAGGAATGGATTTATAAATTCAAATATTTATACATTTTTTAACATCATCCTAATCCAAGCATGAACCTACTCGAAGGTGTTCAATTTTTTTTTTGTTTAAGATTATTTTTAATACATATATCTTGTACTTATGTTTAGTTTTATTTAATATTTACATAAGCTAAAGTTTTGATAAATCAAGCCCTTCTTGTTTTGGATATGAATGGAGTTTTAATTTATGCTTTATATAGGTAAGATTTACCTCAAAAGATCCATTTTTTAAGGAATTTCACTCAAAATAATAATTCTACTTTTTATGTCCATATGGAAAAGAGTTTTTAGAAAAAAATTTGAGAACTTTGAACTTTGAAATTGGTCTTTTGCAATAAAAAGTATAGAATGGTTTAGTCCAATGCTTTTAAAGTATATAGGATTTCAAAGAAACCAATTTACATTTTTATACACTCAAGAAGATTGTGGTCTAGAGCAAGCAGAAAAGCATAGTGGTAGTAAATGATGAGCAAGGTGCAGCCAAAGTATTGTCATTGTTGTCAACACAGACAGAGGATCGGTTGATGCAATGGACAGGAGTTCATTGATGAGCAAGGTGCAGCAAAAGTATTGTCATTGTTGTCAACACAGACAAAGGATCGGTTGATGCAATGGACATAGTCAAGGAGATCAGTTGATGCAGTGGACAATAGATTGGTTAATGCAATGGATAGGAGTTCAGTGGTCATACAGAGCATGTACAATGATTCTCCAAGAAGAACGTAGTGGCCCATATGCAAAAGCTCAAAGAAACAGACAAGTAAGAAAAGTGTCGTGATATCGCGACATGTTGAGCAAGCATGAGAAACTGTCATGATATCGCGACATGTTTGGCCGAAAAGAAAAATTGTCATGATATCGTGACATGTTTTTCCAGAAAGAAAAACTGTCGCGATATCGTGACATGTTTGGCCAGAAAGAAAAACTGTCACGATATCGCGACATGTTTGGCCAAAAAGAAAAACTGTCGTGATATCGCGACATGTTGGGCAAGTGGAAAAACTGTCGGGATTTCATGACAAGTTGGAAGCAAAGAAGCCAAGTAGAAAAACTGTCACGATTTTGCGACATGTTGAAAGCAAAGAAGGCAAGTAGAAAAACTGTCGTGATTTCGTGACAAGTTGGAAGCAAAGAAGGCAAGTAGAAAAACTGTCTCGATTTCGTGACAAGTTGGAAGCAAAGAAGCCAAGTAGAAAAACTGTCACGATTTCACGACATGTTGAAAGCAAAGAAGGCAAGTAGAAAAACTATCGCGATTTCGTGACAAGTTGGAAGCAAAGAAGCCAAGTAGAAAAACTATCACGATTTCACGACATGTTGAAAGCAAAGAAGGCAAGTAGAAAAACTGTCGCAATTTCGTGACATGTTCGAAGCAAAGAAGGCCAGTAGAAAAACTATCACGATTTTGTGACATGTTGGAAGCAAAGTCTGCAAGAAGGATTGTACGGACAAAAAAGTGTCACGATTTCGTGACAGGTTCGAAAGAAAGAGCTCGCAAAGAAAAGTGTCACGATTTCGTGACAATTTGCAAGAGGAAGCGCTAAGGAGAAAAAGTGTCGCGATATCGTGACATGTCGGGTTTTCACGACCCGAAGGGAAGAAAAGCGCTAAGGAGAAAAAGTGTCACGATTTCGTGACATGTCGGGTTTTCACGACCCGATGAAAAGAAAAGTGCTAAGGAGAAAATATGTTGCGATATCGTGACATGTCGGGTTTTCGCGACCCGATGAGAAGAAAAGTGCTAAGGAGGAAAAATGTCATGATATCGCGACATGTCGGGTTTTCGTGACCCGAAGCAGAGAAAAGCACAAGGCAACGAAAGTGTCACGATTTCACGACATGTTCCATTTTTGCGGGCGAAAGGCAGAGAAAAGCACAAGGCAGCAAAAGTGTCACAATTTCGTGACATGTTCCATTGTCACGGGCAAAAGGCAAAGAAAAGCATAAGGCAGCGAAAGTGTCACGATTTCACGACATGTCATGTTTTCACTGGTGCAAGCCGAGAAGAGTGTACGGAGGTGAAAAGTGTCGCGATATTGTGACATGTTGTGTTTTCACGGGTGCAAGCTGAGAAGAGGACAAGGAGGTGGAAAGTGTTGCGATATCATGGCATGTCATGTTTTCACGGTCAAACGGTAAGAAAAAGTCAAAGGGGTAGAAGTGTCGCGATTTCGCGACAGGTCACCTTGATGCGAGCTAAGAGGAGAACTCAGTCGAAACAAAGAAATATAACAGTGAATTGCAGACAGTACGATAATAAAAGGGGCAGTTACAGAATACATTCACGCAGCCAAAATAAGAAGAGTTAACTGAAGTTAGTACAATAGTTACAGGTGCAGTTACAAATAGAAATCATGCAGTTAAATAAGAATAGTGAACATAAGTCATTACTGCAGTTACAAAAATCGTAACAAAGAAATATCATGCAGCGATGGTTACTGAAAGTCATCAGACGAAGACCAATAACTATTAATAGGTTGCGTGTAAGAATATTGTGTCAGAAAGGAGTTACTTACAGGAGTATCTATGAATAGGCTGCATGCGGGATAATGGAAGATATAGAAGACTTAGGGTTTCAAAATGAAAATATTGTTTTAAAATGGCAGTTATGTGCAGAAGAAAAAGGGCCGCTCAGAAATGAATAGTGTGCCACCATAAAGAGGGAAAGTGTCGCTAATAAAATAATATATGTGCTGAGAAAAAGGTTGTTGAAGAGAGCCGCAAGAATGTGTATGTTTCATATATGGTAAGTTAAGAATTAGGGTTAGGGTTGAGCTTTGAACTGTGTAAGAGAGCAGATAAGAATGTCAGAGCATCGAAACGAGCAGAGAAGGCTGTCAGAGAGCCATAAATGAGCAGATAAGGCTGTCAGAGCCGTAAGCAAGCGAAGAAGGCTGTCGGAGCGTAGAGAAGGTCGTCAGAGCGCAGAGAAGGCTATCAGAGCACAGTAAGCAGAGTGGTAAGAGTGATCCATTAGGTTGAGCTCTATGCGTGTACAGGAAAAGGTGTGTAGCCAAAGAGAAAAATGGAGTGGAGATAGAGTACTGTTGAGAGAAGAGCGATGTAGAAAGAGCACAGCTGATAGAGCGCGACTGAGAGAGTGCGGCAGCAAGTGCGCAAAAGGAATATGTGTTTTTTGAATTGAAAGAGAGGTTGGATGAGCAATAGACCAGTAAGGGTCTTGTAAAAGTGAAGGCATATTTATGTCAATCTAAGATTCAAAATAGAAATCCAAGTTGGTGCTTAGAATCAGGGGTTGGTGCTCCTTCCAGTTGGTGCTGGTAAATCAAGGGTTGGTGCTCCTTTCTGTTGGTGCAGATAAATTAGGGGTTGGTGCTCCTTCCAGTGTGTGCTGGTAAACTATTTGTAAAGTTGGTGCTTTACAAAGGCTAGATTTGTATGGGAGTCCAAGCAATCTATTTTTGAGGAGTAGCCAAAATTGGTGAACCTCGTTAAATCGTGTGTTGTGGAATGCTCTTTTGTTGAATTTGCTTTATTTGATTTTAAGTTCTCCTTGCTTAAGTTTTAAAGAGTTGTAGATCTAAATTTAAATAGCTACACTGATTCACCCCCCCTCTCAGTGCCATTGTAAGACTAACAATTGGTATCAGAGCCAAGTTCCCATCTCAAGCTAAATCAGTCAGGGTTGATCTTGGATTAGTACGCAATGGGTAAGAAGAATAGATCCTCTTACAAAAAGACATCTCAGTTAGTTTTAGTTCCTGTGGAAGAGAAAATTGAACCAAAAAAGGTAGAAGGAGTGAACTCTGAAGTATGTGATGAAAACCTTGAGGCTGAGGTTGAAGTAGATCTAGAAGGTGAGTTGATCACTGCACTTGAAGAGTTGAATATTGAAAAGAAAAAGAACAAAAGACTGTCCAAGAAATTGGAAGAATATGGGGATGAGATTGAAGATCTTTTCTTACAATTTCAAAAGGCCAAGAAAATAGAAGAAGCCTTGAAGTCACAGCTGAATGATAAAGTCGATGTATTTAGCAAACGTGAAGAGGATTCTAACAAAGTTGTTAGTAGTCTGAAGCTGCAAGTAGAAGAGTCCAAAAGGACTGAAGAAAATCTCAGGTCTTATTGTGGCTGATCCACAACACACCCCAAAATTGGGGACCCACCTTTTTTGCATGCTTTCAAAGAAAACTACAGTAGCCCAGATGCTAAAAAATCAAGGAAAAAGCAAAAATTTCACAAAAGAGAAAAAGTGTCGCGATATCGCGACATGTCGCTCCGTCGCGGCCAAAAATGAAAAGTTGTCGCGATATCGCGACATGTCGCTCCGTCGCGGCCAAAAATGAAAAGTTGTCATGATATCGCGACATGTCGCTCCGTCGCGGCCAGAAATGAAAAGTTGTCGCGATATCGCGACATGTCGCTCCGTCGCGGCCAGAAATGAAAAGTTGTCACGATATCGCGACACGTTGCTGCTCAGAAAAAGAAAGTGGTCATGATATCGCGACGTGTTGCTGCAGTGGAATGAAAAAGTGTCACGATATCACGACAGGTCGCATTTTCGTGGCCAAGCAAAGTGGTACGAAATGAAAAAGTGTCACGATTTCATGATAGATTGCATCTGCACAGCCCGAAATAGAAAAGCGTCACGATTTCATGACAGAAAGTAGCCAAAGTGTACGGAATGAAAAGTTGTCGCGATATCACGACATGTCATTTCGTGACCTAAAGACGAGATGAAGGACGAAGATGAAAAGCATCTGATTTGCGACAGAAATAGCAAGTGGTACGGAATGAAAAAGTGTCACGATTTCGCGACATGTCACGGCAGAGCAAAACACAGCAAAATGAAAAGGCATCATGATTTCACGACAGGTTGCATCCTCGTGGCCCGAAAAAGAAAAACGTCACGATTTCGCGACAGGTTGCACCCTCACGGCCCAAAAGAGAAAAACGTCACGATTTCATGACAAGTTGCGCGAGATAGCCTAAAAAAGAAAAGCGTCACGATTTCGGACAAAGTTGCATTACGCGCCCATTGAGAAAATTGTCGCGATTTCACGACATGTCTTATTTTCACTATGCATGAAGGCAGACAAGGTTGCGGGCAGAAAATTGTCACGATTTCGTGACATGTCTTATTTTCATGATACAGGTAGAAGAGCAAAGCTGCATGCAGAAAAACGTCGCGATATCGTGACATGCTATTTTTGGTCACGATTTACAGGGGGCAGTTACGGAACATGCAGAAAAGCATGGAACACGTGGCATAAAAGTGTAAGGGCTACAGAAGCGTTACAGTTCACAGAGAAGATCAAGCGTTAGACATCGAACAGGAAGTCAAAGACAACGATGAGACGGGGAATACGAAACGATGCAATCCGAGAAATGAAACGAAGCGTCACAGGGTGAAGCAGAGAGCATTGCCAGAAAGTATAAAAGCAGAGGCACAGATTGGTACAGTGGTCGAAAACCGCTGGGAGCAGGGTTGCAGAGCTGAGGGTGATGAGCCATTCTGGACCTGCTTTGGAGTGCTTTTCTTCCACTTTTTCTGGTTTTGGAAAACCAGATATCTGTTATTGTAAAAAGATAAATATTTAATGCAGATAACATTTCAAAAATTTGCATCTTATGGGCAAGAAAGAAGGAGTCATTTTTTGCATGCAAGATTAAATGTCTATTTTCCCTTTTCAGATTTTAGGCTTGTAAATGTAGTTGATACAAGTTTTTCTTGGTTGCTGCATGCGAATGCTTAAATCTGAAAACCTCATTCAAATCCCTAGAAGCTAGCACTTAGCTTATCAGGATTGTGCATGTTTTGCAGGTCCAATAGGTTAGGTTGCATGCATGGAAACCTCATATCTTCGGTTTTGTCGGAACAGGATAGCATCAGACTGAATGTGTTCTATTTTTAATTTTTTGCATTTCTTTCTCATTTTATTTTATTTTTCCCGAAGGTTTAATTTATTTAAAATGAACATTTAAAAATTACAAAATCTAAAAAAAAAACAATGAACAATCACTAAAGTTTCATGGTGAAATAAACCAACATTGCCCCTTGTTTACAGTTACTTGCAATCACTAAGGTGTTCCAAGCATTTAAATTGATTATCTTCATTTGAGATTACTAATACACATATGCAAATGCTAATACAGCGGAGACCTTGGAGAAGTTGTTTGTTTGACTTCTTTGCAAGAGGGGATTTGGGACCCAAATCCTAAAGGAGAGTTGTACTTTCACAACTGGGTGAAAATACCACTCAACATTTTGGCGCTAGAAGGAGGGCCTGAACCGGTTTATTTCAGATTGATTTAAATGCTATAGGGATTTAAATTTTGAATATTTCATGCCCTATTGATTATTATCTTTAGCCCTCTTTTAACAATACAACTTTGTACTGTTAAAAGGAGGACATGAATTGCTATGCACTGGTCTAACGCTTTGATTGTTCATACAGGAATAATGTGATTTAATTTAATTTAAAAAAAAAAATTGATATTAAAGTTGTATTCTTTAAGATACACTAATGGCTATGTTTTCACCATGGATGCCAGGTAGCCCATTGAACATACCGGGAGTTCAACATTATTTTCCCGTTGGTTTTGAGAGATGTCTTCCTCGATTTTCGTCTAACGGGACAAATACTACAGAAGAACACATTCAAGCATTCAAATTTTGTGCCAATCACTTAACAAGTTGGTATGATGATGTTGCTTGTAAAATGTTCCTGTACACCTTGGACAAAGTGGCATATGATTGGTTTACAAGTCTACCTTTAGGGTCTATCACTTCTTGGGCTCAACTAGAGGCAGCATTTCTTAATCAATTCAACAAAAAGCAAGTTGACTCAATCCGCATGTATGAGCAGTTTTTCACTATTAAAAAAGGACCAAGTGAAAATGTGAAGTCATTTTCTGAAAGGTTCTTTGGATTATATACTCAATTAGTGACATTTTATGTTCTGCAAGAAGAAGTGGCTCTCCAAATATATGTCAATGCTCTTGACCCACTCACTTCCACATATTTGCGAGGGATGCCTCTAATCACATCTTTGTCACAAGCCTATACTCAAGCAATGGCAATTGAGCAACAATTGAGTTGTCAAAATTATGGTGTGGGTTTTGGATCATATAATTTTCAATCATTTAATACCTCCTTTACCCACCCAATGATTTATCCACCTCAACCAAGTTCAAGTTTGAATCAATTTCAGAATCAACAATCACTCCCAAGCTTCAATCAATTTCAAAATCCTCAACCTACTATGCAAGATCAACCATCTTTCTTAAGTATGAATCAACTTCAAAATACTCATCTTGATTCAAAAGATGTTTCTAAAATCAATTTCAATGATTTTCATAATAATATGATTTTAGGCAAGGGAGGAGTACTAGATCCAACTAGTATTGAAACATGTGACAGATTGGGAACCCTTGACTCACCAAAAGATGAATTCTACGAGGATGAATCTATTTCGGATGACATGTTGGATGACATTGTTGAAGATAATGGCCAAGAAAATTCACACCTTCCAAATTATGTTAAACTTGAATCATGGGTTACACATGTGGATTATGATGGCCTTATCAATTTGAATACAAGCAATAACCCAATTTTGGAAGTAATTGAACCATCTAAGGAAGGTGAAGATAAATTTGATGAGAAACATGTTGATGAATTAAAGGATGATGAAGAAATAGTTGAGCATCACAATTTGATTTTGAAAGATGATCATCATGATTCTAGGGAAGAGTATGCTCACTCCAAAACTGCTAATGAAATTTGTGTGCCTATTGATATGCAGGATAATACGATTGCCCTTTCATATGAGGATATTACAAGTCCTGTACAATCTAAGAATGTTTTGGAAGAAGGGTTGGAATCTCATCAAAAGTTGGAGAAGGATAATGATTCTACTACCATGGATAAAGAAGGAGAATCAATTGATTTTGTTCCCCTTGAGGGGCAAGAAATCAAAAATCTTGATCCACCTATTGCTTCTACAATGTCTATGCCATCTCAAAATGAGGAAATTACCAAACCTAAGTGGTGTGGGTTTGATACTATTGATGATCCTAATGAAAATGTGGATTTTGAGGCAACTCAAGCCATTGATCATGGAAAGGTGTCACGCGACACATATCTTGAAAAATTAGGCTCTTGTTTTGAAAAATATGGACGCATGTTTGATTGGGTGCCTAACTTTGGTGTTTTTGAACAGGTGTTGGATGATGAAGAAGACAATGAGGAAAAAGAAAAAGCTACTAACACTCATCAAGTTGTGGTAAATTCTAATCATGATGGGTTGAGTATGGGTGACAAGGTGAAATCTTTACCTTTGGTGATAGCTACAAAAATTTTAAGTGATGGATTACATGATGTCCCGTTGGATGCTAATGTCATTAATGATGAAATGTCAAATCTTGGTGATGTTTGTCAAGTTTTGATTGATTTTGATTGCTTTAAAATCTCAAAAAATAATTTGAATTCAAGACTTTTAGAAATGGGCTCTTATTTGCAACATCTCACATTTGAAAAGGAAGGCCTAATTTCAAATCATGAATTGAATTATGAAGTGGATACTTTCATGAATAGACAAGAAAATATTGAAAACCATTTATTGTCTTATCAATTCAATGAATTAAAATTTCAAAATGAAATTGCTAACGTTATCCAAGCAAGTTGGCAGAGTGAGAAAGGCATAATGGGAATTGGAATATTGTTTGGCTTACTATTATTCTTGCATTTTTGCAAAGCTTGGTATACGCCTAATGTTCAATGTCTTTCGAAATGTGCTAACCGTATTTGGGATCCGGGCAAATGATGGCCCAAATTTTTACACCATCTTGTACAATAGTGTATATAATTTTTGGTTTTTGGTTTTGGTTTGTGTTTTCAAGTTTCCTTTTGTTTGGGATTGTTAGTTTAATCATGGTTTAAGTTGTGTGTTTATTTGACATGTTTGGTTTGTCTAAAAAAAAAAAATGATGAAAAGTTGTTATTTGAGATGTCAACTCATGCCTAAGATCAGGAAAATATGAAACATCGGAATTGTATTGCAGAAAGCTCCACGAATATTGCAAACACATTAAAGAATATTGTTTGGAACTTGTGATGCATGAAGTTGTCAGTTTTTCACATTATGGTAAAGTAGGTGATGTATACTCCATTAACATTTCAAAAGAAGCAATGCATTCATATCTCATGTTATATTCCACATTGCATATATATTTCATCTTAGTTGCATCTTCATGTCATGTACAATCATTGAAAAGGTGTTGAATCCTCTTAGGGTTATTCTATAACATAAAACATAAAAAATCCTAAGGTTGGGAACTGATGCCCGAACTATCTTGAACCAAGCACGTTCTACGCATATTAAAGAGAGTCTTGAGCAAAATGGTTAAAACCATACTTGGAAGAAAAGGTGAGGCGAAAGGAATAGTCCATGTCTGTCCTATCATGCAACATAATCCTTAAAACAGTGGTTTTTACCACTCCCATAATGCTTAAAGCCTAAAATCAAAGTAGTAAGGATAGGGTTAAATCCTCATCTCGCTTAGGTTGAGGATCCAATTCCCCAAAGCTCTGATTTGACCTTCATGGAGTAGTAAGGATAGGGCATAATTCTCATCTTACCTAGGTTGAGAATCTGATTCCCCAAAGCTTCCATCTTTCATTTTATCATAAAACTTGGATGGGAAGGATCGTACTACATGTCCTCTGCAAAGGATGGGTAGTCATCCCAAAAGTCCAAGAAACAAAAATAAAATTAACTAATATTTCCCATTTCATCTTCATCTTGGATTGGAGGGGTCGTACTACATGTCCCTAGCAAGGATGGGTAGTCATCCCAAAGGTCCAAGAAATAAAAATTAATGTTTCCCATTTCATCTTAATATTGGATTGGAGGGATCGTACTACATGTCCCTAGCAAGGATGGGTAGTCATCCCAAAGGTCCAAGAAATAAAAAAAAGAGAATGAATGAAGCCAAATCATGGATTATGGGGTTAAGTGCTCATGCGTGGCATCATGTCTTGTCTAAAAGCAAGACCACTGACTGCTCATATGGATAGACTAGCTTGACAATTTCATCCATAACTGGTTAAATCATTTTGTTCAAGATGAGGTAATGAACTCCAAATCAGAATAGTAAGGATAGGGTTAAATTCCCATCTCGCTTAGGTTGGGAATCCTATTCCCCAAAGTTCTGATTTCACTCACACTTGCACATGGGTTCAAGATGGTAGTGACACATAACCAACTTTGGGATCTAGTAAATTAATTCAGTATACATATATTTGGTCCTAAGAGGGTTTGACAGCTTGAATATGTTTGTTCATGATATTAGAAGGTTTGAGCCTTTGTAAAGCAGGTTGTTATGTCTCTAGCATCTTCATCATGCATCAAATCCTGCACAAATCATTCATAGCCTTGCATACAAATCATAAGTAAAACTGACAATGGAATGTTGATCAAGTTCAAATGATAGGGAATGAAACACATTGCACACACCGAGCTGATACTTATGATTCTGATGTTTCATGTATTTCTGATCTATCGGTATTTGTTTATCTTTATGTGCTGATGCCTGTATCTAAGCTTGTATATTTCAGGTTGGGTTCTCACCAAAATGCTCAGGAGCATTTGACAGCAGAGTCACCATTTGTTGTGGCTGATCCACAACACACCCCAAAATTGGGGACCCACCTTTTTTGCATGCTTTCAAAGAAAACTGCAGTAGCCCAGATGCTAAAAAATCAAGGAAAAAGCAAAAATTTCACAAAAGAGAAAAAGTGTCGCGATATCGCGACATGTCGCTCCGTCACGGCCAAAAATGAAAAGTTGTCGCGATATCGCGACATGTCGCTCCGTCGCGGCCAAAAATGAAAAGTTGTCGCGATATCGCGACATGTCGCTCCGTCGCGGCCAAAAATGAAAAGTTGTCGTGATATCGCGACATGTCGCTCCGTCGCGGCCAGAAATGAAAAGTTGTCACGATATCGCGACATGTTGCTGCTCAGAAAAAGAAAGTGGTCACGATATCGCGACGTGTTGCTGCAGTGGAATGAAAAAGTGTCGCGATATCACGACAGGTCGCATTTTTAGCAAAGTGGTATGAAATGAAAAATGTCACGATTTCATGACAGATTGCATCTTCACACAAAATAGAAAAGCGTCGTGATTTCAGTGACAAGTACCAAGTGTTACGAAATGAAAATTGTTGTCATGATCGACAGATTAGAAGAGGATGCGAAGATGAAAAGCGTCATGATTTCACGATAGAAAGCAAGATGGTACGAAATGAAAAGGTGTCACGATTTCATGACATTTAGAAAATCACCAAAAGAAAAGCGTCATCATGATTTTCCGACAGACAAGTAGAGAAAAAAAACTCGATTTCTGACAAGCAGATAAAAAAGCTCGCGATACAAAATCAGAAAGAAAAAGTTGGGGAAAAATTGTCACGATTGCGACATGTCTTATTTTCACGAGTACGGTAGAAGAGCAAAGCTGCATGCAAAAAATGTCGTGATATCATGACATGCTATTTTTGGTCACGATTTATAGGGGGCGATTACGGAACATGCGAAAAGCATGGAACACGTGGCATAAAAGTGTAAGGGCTACAGAAGCATTACAATTCATAGAGAAGATCAAACGTTAGACATCAAACAAGAAGTCAAAGACAACGATGAGACAGGGAATACGAAACGATGCAATCCAAGAAATGAAATGAAGCGTCGTAGGGCGAAGTAGAGAGCATGGCCAGAAAGTATAAAAGCAGAGGCGACAAAGGAGGTCGAAAACCGCTGGGAGCAGGGTTGCAGAGCTGAGGGTGATGAGCCATTCTGGGCCTGCTTTGGAGTGCTTTTCTTCCACTTTTTTTGGTTTTGGAAAACCAGATATCTGTTATTGTAAAAAGACAAATATTTAATGCAGATAACATTTCAAAAATTTGCATCTTATGGGCAAGAAAGAAGGAGTCATTTTCTGCATGCAAGATTAAATGTCTATTTTCCCTTTTCAGATTTTAGGCTTGTAAATGTAGTTGATACAAGTTTTTCTTGGTTGCTGCATGCGAATGCTTAAATCTGAAAACCTCATTCAAATCCCTAGAAGCTAGCACTTAGCTTATCAGGATTGTGCATGTTTTGCAGGTCCAATAGGTTAGGTTGCATGCATGGAAACCTCATATCTTCGGTTTTGTCGAAACAGGATAGCATCAGACTGAATGTGTTCTATTTTTAATTTTTTGCATTTCTTTCTCATTTTATTTTATTTTTCCAGAAGGTTTAATTTATTTAAAATGAACATTTAAAAATTACAAAATCTAAAAAAAAAACAATGAACAATCACTAAAGTTTCATGGTGAAATAAACCAACATTGCCCCTTGTTTACAGTTACTTGCAATCACTAAGGTGTTCCAAGCATTTAAATTGATTATCTTTATTTGAGATTACTAATATACATATGCAAATGCTAATACAGCGGAGACCTTGGAGAAGTTGTTTGTTTGACTTCTTTGCAAGAGGGGATTTGGGACCCAAATCCTAAAGGAGAGTTGTACTTTCACAGCTGGGTGAAAATACCACTCAACAGGTCTCAGATCAATGAGAAAGAGACTGTTTGTCGCAGACAAGAAGAAGAGATTGTTTTATTGAAAGAACAACTAGAAGAGGCCAATACAAATCGCAAACTCGAGAAAAGCACAGAGTTGCTAGATAAAATGATAAGCCAACAAAGAAGCTCCATGGATAAGTGTGGTCTTGGATATGAAGCTGAACAACCTTCATCTTCCAACTCTGCAGAGAGGAAGAAGTTCACTGTTGAAGGATCGAAGCAAGAAAAGGTTGAAGCAGAATCTTCAACAGGAAGAAAATATCAAAGAAGATCTACAGCAAAGCAACCACAACAAAAGAGGTTCTCTCACTCTCACTCTTTTCATAATAATGCTTTTAACGGCTATTGTTTTAGATGCAACCATTATGGTCACAAGGCAATTTATTGTGGATTGACCAATAGATCAAAGAGTTATGCTGTTAAAAATACATCTATTTTTTTGAGTGAACACCATGAGCAATGTTTTAAATGTAATGGCCATGGGCACATAGCAAGGTTTTGTCCAAGCACTTCTGCATCTAATCTAAGGCAAGACCATAGATTTCATCATACACACAGAATGCAATACAGATAGGGAATAAAACATGTGCAACATTTTAAATGTAATGGTCAAGGGCACATAGCAAGGTTTTGTCCAAGCACTTCTGTATCTAATCTAAGGCAAAACCCTAGATTTCATCAGACACAAAGAGTGCAACACAGACAGGGAACATATCATGTGCATAAAAGAAAGGAAAATCTTCATCCATCAAGGATGCACAAGAGACAACCCCGCAAGAGAAATGTTCAAGTTCACGAACAAGGGCAAAATAGGGATGTAGTTGAAAAACTCAAGCCCAAGTTCAGGAAATTCCGGAGAAAGAAGAAAGGGAATCGTGTCTCCTTGGATTGAAGGAGACTACTTCCGCTATTGCACTAAGCCACTCCAGGTGGCACATCCTCAGGGGGAGCGATATTAAAGTCTTATTTTAAATGCTCCTATGTATTTGTTTGGTTATCTGAGGATGAAAGGCAAGTAGTCGGGATATTGTTGTTTCAGTTGTCAAGTGTGTTTTCAGTTCTTGTAGTTGTTTGTGGAGGTGCCGTGAAGGGTAGTGATTGAATTGAGAATCGTCACCATTGGTAGTATTGCTTATGTCATTGTTGTTCTGTTGATGGTTCTTACTGCCACTGTTCATAGCTATGGATTATAACAGTTCAGATTGTTTTTGTTTAGTGGAAGAATGCTTGCCCTAGCTACGTATTTGTGTTTCGATAAAAGTAGCTTGTATTGTTCTACACTTTGATGTGAAGATTGTTAGATCTTTCATGATGCCTTGGTGAATATATTTAATTCATAGACAGTTTCATTTTAACTGTTGATAAAATGCCAATCCGAGGTTAAGAAGTATGAGGTTGAGTAAGGGGCACTATGGTTGGCTGTAAAGTGTTTGACAAAATGTCTTCTCCTGATTTGCACAGTTGAAAGTAAGGTGTGACCTGCAGTAACTGTAGAAAACATAGATCAGGTTGTAAATATAAAATGGATTGAGGTAGCCTATTGGATTCTCACTGCAGAGAGAGACAAACAACTGTCATTAGGTTCAAGCTTGTTGAGAATATCCAAGATGCATGGTGGAGATGTATGCAGATGCTACTGGCATTGCAGAACAAAAAGTTGGCTATAAGATTATTGTATGCCTTCACTAACAGTGGACAAGTTTGAGTTTGCAAAGCAACAGAGGGTAGTTGCACAGAAGACAGTGGTCCAGTCATGTTCTTACACATGTTATATTGGTGAAGTTGACGGTGATGGTGTCATTCACTGGTTATTGCTGCTATTCACATTATTGATATTGTTGATGCCTATTATGCTTATCATGATGTTGTCAATCAGTGAAATGAAGTGGTCTTGGACTCAGGGGGAGCATTTATGCATTTGTTTATCTTATTGCTCATGTTTATGATTTTTGCTAACTGTAATAATTTTTGCTTGAGAATGTTGTGCATGGACTCAGGGGGAGTCTGCAGTAGCCCTTTGGTATTATTGTCAAAGGGGGAGAAGAGTTACAGGTAATTGCACGCAATTACGTGTGTTGCCAACAATTCCAAAGGGGGAGATTGATGAGCAAGGTGCAGCCAAAGTATTGTCATTGTTGTCAACACAGACAGAGGATCGATTGATGCAATGGATAGGAGTTCATTGATGAGCAAGGTGCAGCAAAAGTATTGTCATTGTTGTCAACACAGACAGAGGATCGGTTGATGCAATGGACACAGTCAGGGAGATCGGTTGATGCAGTGGACAATAGATCGGTTAATGCAATGGACAGGAGTTCAGTGGTCATACAGAGCATGTACAATGATTCTCCAAGAAGAACGTAGTGGCCCATATGCAAAAGCTCAAAGAAATAGACAAGTAAGAAAAGTGTCGTGATATCGTGACATGTTGAGCAAGCATGAGAAACTGTCGCGATATCGCGACATGTTTGGCCGAAAAGAAAAATTATCGCGATATCACGACATGTTTTGCCAGAAAGAAAAACTGTCGCGATATCGCGACATGTTTTGTCGGAAAGAAAAACTATCGCGATATCGCGACATGTTTGGCCAGAAAGAAAAACTGTCACGATATCGCGACATGTTGGGCAAGTGGAAAAACTGTCACGATTTTGCGACAAGTTGGAAGCAAAGAAGCCAAGTAGAAAAATGTCACGATTTTGTGACATGTTGAAAGCAAAGAAGGCAAGTAGAAAAACTATCGCGATTTCGCAACAAGTTGGAAGCAAAGAAGCCAAGTAGAAAAACTATCGTGATTTCGCAACAAGTTGGAAGCAAATAAGCCAAGTAGAAAAACTGTCGCGATTTCGTGACATGTTGAAAGCAAAGAAGGCAAGTAGAAAAACTGTCACGATTTCGTGACAAGTTGGAAGCAAAGAAGCCAAGTAGAAAAATTGTCGTGATTTCGCGACATGTTGAAAGCAAAGAAGGCAAGTAGAAAAACTGTCATGATTTCACGACATGTTGGAAGCAAAGAAGGCCAGTAGAAAAACTGTCATGATTTCGCGACATGTTGGAAGCAAAGTCTGCAAGAAGGATTGTACGGATGAAAAAGTGTCACGATTTCGTGACAGGTTCGAAAGAAAGAGCTCGCAAAGAAAAGTGTCGCGATTTCGTGACAATTTGCAAGAGGAAGCGCTAAGGAGAAAAAGTGTCACGATATCGTGACATGTCGGGTTTTCGTGACCCGAAGGGAAGAAAAGCGCTAAGGAGAAAAAGTGTCACGATTTCGCGACATGTCGGGTTTTCACGACCCGATGAAAAGAAAAGTGCTAAGGAGAAAATATGTCGCGATATCGCGACATGTCGGGTTTTCATGACCCGATGAGAAGAAAAGTGCTAAGGAGGAAAAATGTCGCGATATCGTGACATGTCGGGTTTTCGCGACCCAAAGCAGAGAAAAGCACAAGGTAGCGAAAGTGTCGCGATTTCGTGACATGTTCCATTTTCGTGGGCGAAAGGCAGAGAAAAGCACAAGGCAACGAAAGTGTCGTGATTTCACGACATGTTTCGTTTTCGCGGGCGAAAGGCAAAGAAAAGCACAAGGCAGTGAAAGTGTCACGATTTCGTGACATGTCATGTTTTCGCTGGTGCAAGCCGAGAAGAGTGTACGGAGGCGAAAAGTGTCGCGATATCGTGACATGTGTTTTCATGGGTGCAAGCCGAGAAGAGGACAAGGAGGCAAAAAGTGTCGTGATATCGTGGCATGTCATGTTTTCATGGTCAAACGACAAGAAAAATTCAAAGGGGTAGAAGTGTCACGATTTCGTGACAGGTCACCTTGACGTGAGCTAAGAAGAGAACTCAGCCGAAACAAAGAAATGTAACAGTGAACTGTAGACAGTACGACAGTAAAAGGGGCAGTTACAGAATACATTCACGCAGCCAAAATAAGAAGAGTTAACTGAAGTTAGTACAACAGTTACAGGTGCAGTTATAGATAGAAATCATGCAGTTAAATAAGAATAGTGAACAAAAGTCATTACTGCAGTTACAGGAACCGTAACAAAGAAATATCATGCAGCGATGGTTACTAAAAGTCATCAGACGAAGACCAAGAGATAGATAGAGAGTCATTTCGAAGAGCCGTAACTATTAATAGGTTGCATGTAAGAATATTGTGTCAGAAAGGAGTTACTTATAGGAGTAGCTATGAATAGGCTGCATGCGGGATAATGGAAGATATAGAAGACTTAGGGTTTCAAAATGAAAATATTGTTTTAAAATGGCAGTTGCGTGCAGAAGAAAAAGGGCCGCTCAGAACTGAATAGTGTGCCGCCATAAAGAGGGAAAGTGTCGCTGATAAAATAATATATGTGCTGAGAAAAAGGTTGTTGAAGAGAGCCGCAAGAATGTGTATGTTTCATATACGGTAAGTTAAGAATTAGGGTTAGGGTTGAGCTCTAAACTGTGTAAGAGAGCAGATAAGAATGTTAGAGTGTCGAAATGAGTAGAGAAGGCTGTCAGAGAGCCGTAAATGAGCAGATAAGGCTGTCAGAGCCGTAAGCGAGCAGAGAAGGCTGTCAGAGCATAGAGAAGGCTGTCAGAGCGCAGAGAAGGCTATCAGAGCACAGTAAGCAGAGTGGTAAGAGTGATCCATTAGGTTGAGCTCTATGCGGGTAGAGAAAAAGGTGTGTAGCCAAAGAGAAAAATAGAGTGGAGATAGAGCACTGTTGAGAGAAGAGCGATGTAGAAAGAGCGTAGCTGATAGAGCGTGACTGAGAGAGTGTGGCAACAAGTGCGTAGAAGGAATATGTGTTTCCTGAATTGAAAGAGAGGTTGGATGAGCAATAGACCAGTAAGGGTCTTGTAAAAGTGAAGGCATATTTATGTCAATCTAAGATTCAAAATAGAAATCCAAGTTGGTGCTTGGAATCAGGGGTTGGTGCTCCTTCCAGTTGGTGCTGGTAAATCAGGGGTTGGTGCTCCTTTCTGTTGGTGCAGATAAATTAGGGGTTGGTGCTCCTTCCAGTGTGTGCTGGTAAACTGTTTGTAAAGTTGGTGCTTTGCAAAGGCTGGATTTGGATGGGAGTCCAAGCAGTCTATTTTTGAGGAGTAGCCAAAATTGGTGAACCTCGTTAAATCGTGTGTTGTGGAATGCTCTCTTGTTATATTTGCTTTATTTGTTTTAAGTTCTCCTTGCTTAAGTTTTAAAGAGTTGTAGATCTGAATTTAAATAGCTACATTGACTCACCCCCCCTCTTAGTGCCATTGTAAGACTAACAGTAAAACCCATTTTTATCATCAACCTACTATAGAAATTTTCATAAAAAATTAAAACACTACAAAGTTATTTTCAATGAGATTATAATGTGATTTAAATTCAGGCAATAATCTTCAAGTGATAATCTACATTGTCTCATGCAATTTATAAAGGTATTTCAAAAATGACAAGTGCAGTAAATTTTGAAGGGTATTTTCTTATGCTTACCTATGTCGTGATGATAAATTATAAAATTAACAAGTAAATAAAAAATAAACATTATCATATCCATTATAGAATTATTTTATCTCTACGTTGTTATTCTTTACAAGTGAACATATTTCAATTTTTATATTATAAATAAAATACAAATTAATGAAATAATATGATTGAGAAAATAAAAGTATTTTAAAAATTTCATACTTGAACTAATCTACAAGGACTAAACTTACACTTGCTACATAAAATGAAGAGATAAAGAGAAGGGGAGGCCTCTACTCTCAATCCTTAGAGAAGGGGAAGAGCTTTACTTATTCAATATAAGTTATCCTATAAATAACCTCTCCTTCCATCCTACAAATACATGAAATAAAGAGTAATATGAAAAAAATAAAAACAATTAACTATAAAAATATATCATAAATAATTATGTTTATATTGAAACAAAATAAATAATAGGTTATTATGAATACAAATTTTTTTTGTAAGATTCGTTTTTAAAACAATGAAATACATAAATAAATGATATAAAATATTACGTGAAATCAAAGTTCAAGTTATTTATTGGATTCTATCCTAGGAGGGATACTATAGTGGTAAGTTCTTGGGTTTTCATCCAAGAGATCTAAGTTCAAATCCCGGTATGAGGGGACTGGGACCCCTCATAAAAACCTACACTTTACCCTAACATTTTTAATATACCTAGGGTAACATAGTGGTTAGGGCTTTGGCCTCTCTTTGGAGAGGTCCAATGTTCAAACCATGATGTACCCAAAAGGGGATAGGTTGGATGGTAACAATTGAGTGTTTGTCGATTGGCTACCCCAGTCCGATGCCTTGGAGGGTTGGGGTCCCATTAACTTTGTCTTACCTAGCGGGTTAGGGTTTATAGAGGTATTATTTATAGGTGTTGTTGATTTTCCTATGTATCTAAAAAATATTGGATTACAATATCATAATATGTAATGAAATAACTTTAAAAAATAATAAATATAATAATAAATTTAAAAAACATAGCAATAGAAACACATTCACCAACATATTTATAATAGAAGTCATGTTCAAGCAATAATAAGTCATGAATGAATGAAATAGATCCAAATTCTAAGTCTCAAAAAAATTCTAGCCACTTGGAGAGGATAGTCTCTTAGAGAGGACAAAGTCTTATATAGACACTAGAGGCTATAGAAGATAAGAAAATATAAATGATGATTCAACTATATCACAACTCCTCTATTTATAGTCTAAGTAACCAAACTTAATTCTAATTCTCAAGGGCCAATTATCTTGACCTATGACCTAAAATAATAATAAATATAGCCTATATGGCTATATTAGGGCCATTACATAGATCCTCCTCAAAAAATTTTGTTCTCAAAGTTAGAAGCAAATAGAAAATACTCTCTAGTTACCATATTGCATCTTATTCTAAATGATATTGCCACTTAATAGGGAATTCTTACACTTGGCAAGACTATAGTTTACAAACCTATGATCACAACACTACTTCTAATTATAGATCAACATGGCCTTCTTCATACAACTTTCAAAGCACTATCTGGGATTACATATTTTGACAAAGTATTTTCTTAATACAAGACACATGAAAAATAAGATATTTTTTAGAAGTAGGAGGGAGCTCTAATTGATAAGCCATATTCCCATTCGAATAAATCACATTGTAGGTTAGGATCTAGGCACCAAATTTTGACTAAAGTTTATCTTTAGATAAATCTTCGTATATGGAAAAAACCACAAAATATTATATAACCCATCTCAAATTAGTTTTTGAGTGATGTAAATATTATTGTTTTTTCATATGATTTTGGGACTAACAAATATTATCATTGATAAGTTGGAGGACATTCTAATACTATAGGAGAAAATCATCTACTTGAGCCACCTAGGAGGAACCCAAAAGAGAGTATTCTAATTACAAATATTTTTGACTATATAATACTTCAAGTATAAAAATATTTGTGGAAATATGATAAAAGGATTGCACCACCATTCATTTAGGGGAAGTTATTTAACCTACATATACTATTTATCTTGGATAGATAATCTCATATATGTACCAAGATATTTATTCATAATTTTTATTTGGATTACCAATTGAGGGTGATAATAAGATCTCATTTTAAGTTTATTACCACTAAGAGTGAATAATTCCTTCTAAAATTATCTAATAAAAATATGGTCATGATCACAAAAAATAGACTTGGGCATACCATACAACTTGAAATAAAATTGAGGAATACCTTGTCCACCTTAATGGTAGTGAATGGATGCTACAAGGCACACAAATGAGTATACATGAAAAGGTAATCCACTACCACAAAAATCACCATTTTCCCCTCTAACTTGGAAATAACTTTCATAAAATACATAGAGATGTGTTCTCATTGGTAACCCAAATTAGGAAGGGGATGTAACAATCCCAGTGACAAATATTTCACTCTTATTCCACTAGTACAATTCATATTTGATCATAAAATTCTAGATTTTTTCTTTCATTCCTTTCCAAGCAAAATACTACTTAACCCACTAATATATTTTAAGAAATTTAGAATGTCCTACCATTGGTGAAGCATGTAAGTTTTGAAGGATGCTATGCTTTACCTTATATGACTAAATGAGATAAATGTAATTCATTTTCCTAAGAATTACATCTAACAAAGAGGAAGAGGGATCAAATGGGGTACCAACCTTCACATCATAAATCAAATAGAAATTTCTAGATTTTATTCTTATTCATTTTGAAGCTTGGAGAACCATAGAGGTAAATGATGATCGATAGATTTGATAATGAGAGAATCCTCACATTGGTAAGAAAAGGCATCTTCCACTACATTCTTGTGAAGTCATGTCCAAAAAACTTGGTCAACCATTTGTTTTATTCTATATAGGAGATACCACATTCAAAGAATTATTTTATATTTTGATTATTTATTTTAGTATTGAAGTATCAATCCCATAAGTAAGGTTTCCATTTGTCTGCTCCATGCAAGATGACTAATATATCATTTTCATGAGTAGAACACCCTGAATTCTTCGTAGAGAGTTGTTTGCTTTCAAAGTCTGGGGGATGACTATCCTACATTAAAAAAACACCAATATACCTTCTAGAAGCATCATATACAATTATAATGATTGCTAAATTATGGATAAGCTAGAATAGGGGTATTGCACATAGCCTCGTTTAATGAATTGGAAGATCATGTAACCTCAGACCAAAAAAAACATCTTTCTTGGTAAGAGCTATAATAGGAGATATAATCTTCACATAATTTTAATAAATTTATTGTAGTAACCTATAATACCTAAAATTCCTTGAATACTCTTGAGAAATTTAGATTAGACCAATCCTACATAGTCTTGATCTTGTTAGAGTCCACCTTCATACATTCATGAGCTACAATGTGACTTAATTAATCAATTTTAGACACATCAAAGGAAATTTTGGACCATTACACATATAAATATTCTTGCTACAGAATGTGGATAACCTATTTTACATGATGCAAATGGGCTTCCCACAACTTACTCTAAACTAAGATGTCATGAAAAAGGACCAATGCAAATTTATGAAGAAGGGGATGAAATATATAATTGATTAAACTATATAGGGTGGTAGGGGAATTAGTAAGACCAAAGGGCATGATAAAAAACTCAAAATTATATTCATAAGTATGAAAATCAAATTTTGAAAAATATCCTCATCTCTAATCCCAATTTGATGAAAATTGAGAACACAAGTCAAGATTGGTAAAAAACATTGCATGGTCCAATTAATTTAATAAATCATAAATAATGGGAAGAAAAAATGTATCTTTAATAGTAATATTATTGAAGGGATAGATATCATGGAATATTTTCCAAAAATTATTCTTTCACAAGACTATAACAACCAAAGATGAATAGGGATTGGTACTATGATTGATATTGTCTTGTTCCAATATCTCTTGAACCAATTTTTTAATTTTAAACTTCTTGGGATGAGGATAGTGATAAGGATAAACATTAAGTGGTTGAATTCCTAAAATAGGTGGATACCATGATAATGTTTCCACTCGGATGGAAGACCCTTGGGTTTATTAAAAACTAGAGTATATTATGTGATAAGGTATTGCATGTTAGAAGGAAGAATAAGATGTGACTATTCAATGTCCAAGAATTCTAAGTAGAAAATATGGGTGAGGAAGACTTTGCTATCCTTAAATACTTTTTCCATATAGTGGGAGTTGACAACTTTGGATGGTATAGGTTACAATCAGTACATGGTTAAAGCAACATCATCCAATTACAACAACCATTGAGTGCATAAGATTCCACACTATCCAAATCCATTGATTATAGGTTATTAATTCAAATATATGCATATTTTTGGATGGTGGTATTAGAAATACAACTAAAACACAAAGTCTTACCATATTAGAAATAAACACATGATTTTTTTCTACTTAGAATTATTGGTATATAACCCTAGGGATTTGTTCATATTATGTTTGATGAAGTTGTAGGTGCTACTAGAATCAATAAAAATGTTGATGCACTATCTCTTTATAAATTTTTATAGCTTGATAGTGTGATAAGGTTGTAGTCCTAAGAAGGTGAATGTTGAGGTAGCCATGGTGTTCCTATCTTGCTTAGGCTCACAAGGTTTTGCTTCATCCTTTGGCTATAGTGAGGTGAGAACCTTTTCTTATACATTTTTTTATCCTCAGTTTTCATGTGAAAAATTTATTGCATTTTACATGCTTGGTCTTATGGATATCATGATGGAAATTTGAAAAGTACCCTTATGGGTATTTTTTTTATGGTATTAAACTAAGGCTTATGATAATTGAAATCATGTTACTATTAGAAGCAAGGCAACTAGATATTATTTTTAGCTACATGTGTAAAATGATCAATATCACAGAGTATCAATGGATCATGTATATATACATTATTCTAGATGTCATTCTCAAGGCCATATCAAAATTACAAAACCACCACTATAGGATACAAAAGACTTATATATGTGAGAAGGCTCATGAGCAAAGTGTAATACTCATATACCATGTTAGTTTATTTTATTGGTATTGACCAAACCACATATGAGGTAAAGGGACCCTTATCAAACTTGAGTAGAAATATTTTATTGAACTCTAGTCAAGAAATATGAAAACCACTATCTTAGTTCCAAATAACCCATTGGTGAACATGGGTATATAGCTTAGAAGTGTCTAGAGTGACCCTATCATGTTTAAGAACTTTATGTAATCATATAAGGTAATCCATTTTAGTAACACAACTAGGAGAATAATTCCTCTTAAACATCAAGCTATCAATTATAGGAATTGAAACATCATGATCGAGAAAAAATACAACACCACCTACAATGGAATCTAAATTAGTGGAAAAATATAAATTAGTCCTACCCATACCTATAGGAGTTACCCTAGACGATTAGGTATGCATTTAGGTAGTATAAAAGCAACCAAGATCTTGCTCAAAAAATGGTTACTAGAAGTATCATGGATCCTACCCAAAGGTTTTATCATGATACTACCCTATATCATAATGTTGGAAGTGGATTGGATCTTGCTTGTAGGGTAGCCTATGAAAGTTTCCTAGTTCTAGATACTAGAAATACCTAGAAAGTGGATACTAGAAATGGCTAGAAAGAGGAGGATTATCCATAGTAATCTCAAGTGCCTTCTACCTATCATTACACTACTCATAGGGTACCTCTTGAAATTTGTCCTTCAATGTTTGTTCTATTCATGGAAGGTCACTATCATGTTGTTATTTTAACTTATTCTGCTTTTATTTTATGTAGTGCATGGTGGTAGAGCATCTTGCTTGATCATAATTGGTAGTAGTAATTCACTAATCCAATCCATGGTGCTTACTCAATAAATATAAATCTTGGATGAGAGGATTTATGGATTCTAAGTATAATGGTATTCTATGTGAGGAGTGGAAGGGTAACTCATGGAGTTGACAACAGAGAGAGTGAGAGGGATAAAGCTATTGATGTACTTTTGGATATTATGATGCTTTACCTAATTTATTGTTTAATACTTCTTTTTTCTCATGTTACCATCCTTAGGAGGGTTTGTATGTTGTAAATGCTTTTTTATTTATTCCTAACTAGATAACATAGAAAGGTCACACATACACCACTAATCAATGATAAAACCCTCAAAATTCATCAACCACATATAAGAAAGTGTTACTAGAGATATATCTTATTTATATTAGCTCCATGAGATAAATTGAATGAGATAAGTCTCTCACAAGGGTCATGACATAGCCAATACTCATTTTTTGGGTTTGTGAAGTGCAAATAGTTTTGCGTAAATCATAATATTACAAAATAAATTATGTCAAAATTTTGACATTAGAAAAATATGATAGAAATTACTTGATTGGAAAGCACAAATCTATACAAAATATGTTCTAGAATAGATCAATCACCCTACTATCACCATTTGTGCTATCATAGGTAGCAAAAATTATTGCTCTAATATCACTTATAATGAAACAACTTTAAAAAAAATAACAAATACAATAGTAAATTTTAGAAATATAGCAATATAAGTATATTCACTAGAATATTTGTAATAGAATTCAGATTCCACAATAATAAATCATGAATAAATGAAATAGATCTTATATTCCAAGTTTTAGAACAATTATAACCACTCCAAGAGGGTAAAGTATATTAGTTGCTTAGAGAGGATGAAGTATCATATTTACACTAGAGGTGATTGAATATTATAAAATAAATATTATAAAATAAGGATGATGATCTAATGATATGACAACTCATCTATTTATAGTCTAATCAAGCAACAAAATCTAACCCTAATGTTAAAAATCCAACTATACTAACCTAAAGCCCAAGCTAACAATAAAAATAGCCAATATGGATATATTGGGTCCATTACATAAGAATCGAAATCCAATTTTGTAAGAATGGAAATACAATTTTACAAGATTTGAAATTCATTTTTGTCAGAATAAGAATATAATATTTATACCTAACTTAAGAAGGCCTAGAAAAACAAAAATCTATATTTATGGCCTTCCCTTAGATTAGAAATGAGTTAATCCCAATAGTTTATTCTAACCTAAACTTATCTACTTTATCACTATTAGATTATATTACTTATTGTTAATTTGAAGTAATATATATTTTGCTCATGAGTGTAGTGTCTTCCTCGGTTTTTACAAATCTATCTAAAATAGTATTTCAAAAAATTCCACATAATAAGGTTCCAAATTCAAAGTCTTCTTTATAAGAAAAAAAAAGGATATCTCATACACTTAGATGAATTAATACAAGATGTACCAAAAACACTCAAACTAAGATAATAAATAAATAATTCAACAACCATAGCTAAAAGTATCTAGATCTAAGCAAAATTTGAAAAAGAGCATTCAAGAACATACCACACTAATATCATCTACAAAAAGCATAATCTAAGGAAATCCTCATGTAGTAGAATAAATTATTTGATAACTAGGGCATCAAGGACCAAAACATCCAATATTCAACATAGTAAAACAATCACTTATTTTCTATATTGCTTGCTATGTCACTATAGTAAGAAATAAGAGATCATACTTGGACTATATTAGAGGATACAAAATGCCTTAAAAATTGGTTGTTGAGCAATAATTCTTGATCTTTGGCTACAAATCCTAGAAGAGCATCCCATACTCCTATGTGAAAGGCAACAAACTAGTGGTCAATGGATTTGGTTGTACTTGCAAGGGTGAGAGAGAGGAAGATAGCAAAAAGATCACATGTCATGGTAGCAACAAAGGTAGAGAGCTAAAAGAACTGCTAGCCAAAGCATGTAAATGATAGCTAAACAGTTTGTAGATTTTTGGTGAATAATTGATAAAATAAAAATGGTATTTATGGTGGATAATATTTTTGATGTCAATGATCGAATTACACTCTTTTTGGAGCCATAAAATCATAATTGTCATTCCAATGGAAACCCTAAAATTTAATCAATGATCATGATCCCACTTAAAGTGGTAATAATGGCACCATTGATATTTAGGATGTGTGATTTAGGAGATATGCCTGAACATATCCCTTAATCGTAACTTTATCCTTATTCTAGGATTTTTGAGAAGTTAATAGGTGGAAAAAAGTAAAAAATATGGTAAAAATATGACAATTGGGTGAAGAAAGGAAACTAAAACCATAAATCAACATGGATCATTGTCATCCTACCTAACTACTAAAAAATTTATTCCACCCTTATCCCATAAATAGGAGGATGAGACTCTACAACACCTACAAAGTCAATTGTTAGTGCTCATTTTACAAATAAATATTATCCCTCCCTAAGAATCGTAGGCAAAACTAAAAGGGATATCCACTCGTGAGTATTTAGAAAAAAAAGGACTAATGTGTGATAGCTAAAGCAACATAAATAAAATATCTATGCCACAGAATAAAAATATTTTTTTTGTTAGTTTTGATTATATTGTCTATGCAAAAAATACAATTTTTTGAAATAATTAATAGTAAAATACAAAAACATAGCCAAAATTATATAATTATAGAAATACATACCTAATACTTACTTGTATGTACCCCTAGAAATTTTAATTGGAAAAAAATGATTATTCCTTTCCCCATGTGGCTTGAAAAGAATTTACCTATAAAACTATCCAAAGAGATGAAAATGCTAGTTGGATGTGAAATGAGCAAAAATAGAGTGCATAGGTAAGGCTACAACAAGCCAAAAACCTTAGAAGCATTATTTCTACAATATCCCTACAAAACATGACAAAGTACTATGTAGAAAACCATTATTGTAGTAAAATATTCGACAATATAAAGGGGTAAAAATTTGAATTTTCACTTTCCTTTTCATGTGCACTCTTAGAATTATGATTAGCATCACACATTTCCATGACCTCCAATTTGAGTGTAGATATAACCAATGGTGAGTGGACACGGTGATCTAGGCAAATTGCCTAATTTCAATAAACAAACTATGGATTTATGACAGATGAACTTAGACTCATACTTCGATGGACGAACTTAAACTCAAACTCCAAAAAATAAACTTAGATCACATACAAACTATGAAGTATATAATATGAAATGGGTATGGACCATAAAGTATGTATTATAGAATGGGTGTAGACCATGGAGTGCAATGCAGATTATGAAATGGGTGTAGACCACAAAATGTGGTGCATATTACGATACAGGTGTAGACCATGGAGTGTAGATTGTAAAATGGGAGTGGACCATGGAGAAATGTCATAACAATTATCTAAAAAATTTAACCACCATAATCATTATCTTAGAAATCAAGCTATCATAACCATTATCTCAAAAGTCAAACTATCATAACTATCCTGTAATTCATTTAACAATGCAATGGCATTGAGGATCGAGAGATGACATGGTTACATGGTGGTCTTGCATAGTTGTAGTGGACATCAATATTTTCTCATAGAATTTTTATCCAACAAACATCTCTTCTCAAAGAATTTCTTTTGTGTAATTTTATCATAGATTGTTTTCATCTTATAGACATCTCTTCTCAGAGACTACCTTCTATGTATTTTTTTCACATATTATTTTTATCTAGCATACACCTCTTCTCAAAGATTGCCTTCTATGTAATCCCATTCAAAATTAATGAAATTTTTTATTCACTCTGCAACCCTCTTTTCTATTTCTAGTTTACAACTCTAAAATAATCCATTATCCTCAATTTTTTTTGAATTAGTGGTATCAAAGCAGTCTGTTTGTAGGTGTATGATCCCAAAGATGAGATCAGGATATCATAAGCTCGAGTTTCAGGTGCATAGCTCCTATGATTATCTACCCAGCCATTTCAAATTATCTCAGATGGTGGACAACATCAAGACATCAAATCCTTTCAAATAGATGGTGGATGAAGCCCTTGAAATATAGAAGAATCAAATGCTAGATCAATTTGCCTAAATTATTCAACGACTACCATTTGCCAACACTACGACACAACCATTCAATGCCCCAACACTATTCAAAGTTTAGGTGAACTTTGATATTCCTATATTTGAAGGAAGAATCAATGTGGAAGTAATGGAGAATCATTTGAATCAACTATCTATATACTTTTCTATCAATCACTTGTCTAATAAAGAAAATATCATTTTTTTCCTTAATGCTTCAATACCAGTCCAAAATTGGTGGAAAGCATACAAGCATAAACGAGAAGATGCAGAAGAATATATATGGGATGAGTTCATGGAAGCAGTCAAGAATGAATACTACCAAATAGGCACCTATGAAGATCTGTACATGCAATGGCAACAATTGTGTCAAGGTAAAGACCAATTTATTAAATAGTATACCAATACTTTTCATTCACTATCTATAAAACTTGGCATCCAAGACACCGAGATGCATCAAGTTCTCAAGTACCATAGTGGACTACATTGGTACATAAGGGAGGACATGGACTTCTTTGAGTTCAAGACCTTGGGTGAAGTGTACAAATTTACCATCAATATTGAGTAGAAGTACAAACACAAAAATAAGAAAGAAGATAATTCAAATGACAATAACCAAAATACCAAGGGTTAGGCAAAGAAAGGCAAAGGTGATTTCCAAAAGCAATAAGACAAAGGAGGTCAACAACAACATCAAAATTTGAATAAGAATAAATATTTACAAGACAACAAGTATTGGAAGAACAAGACTGGAAAATGGTGTGAATACCATAAAAGTAACCCACATTCTAGATAATAGTGTTAAGAAATTTAATCTCTATTTATTTAGTCATAAACCTCTACATCCACAACACCAACACATCCCCCAACTGAGAATAAAGGTAAGCATATTGTGGAGGCTAAAACACATGTGACTATTGCTACCTCTACTACACAAATCAAAGTAGAGGGTCTACTTGAGGAGGAGCAATTATTCCACTCATAGTTATGGGTAAATTATAAGCCCTTACATTTCATTGTTGATAGTGGGAGTCAAAAGAACTTGATCTTTGTTGATATTATTAAGAATTTAATTTTATCTATGAAGCCTCACCCACAACCATATAACATTGGATGATTGAACCAAAGAAAAGATATTTGTGTCACTCAACAATATCTTCTCTCTTATGCAATAAAACCATTAGAGATGAAATTTTATGTGATGTGGTTCCACTAGATGTTTACAATGTGCTCCTTGGCCAACCATACATGTGGTATATACATGGTGTGTATGATTAAAGACCCTATAAAGTCATCATAAATCTTGGGGACCAACAATATAGGATACCAAGGATAACTCCTTCCACCTAGTTTTCCCTCATCAATGCCAAGCAATGCGAAAGGATGATAAAAAATACAAAGCAATTTTTTCTCTTGATGATCAAGGCCTAATTTTCCAAGAAGATGATTTCTACTACCATGATTGCACAATCATCATAACAACAGTGTAAAATGGATTAGATTATAATAGAATATGTTGATATTTTCAAATCACCTATCAGAGTGTCACTCCATTATGAGGTAAAATATTCTATCGATTTGATTCTTGGTTCTCCTTTACCTAACACCCTCATTTATTATAAATTTTTCCTGGGTTTTCACATATTGTATATTTTTGAATTATATAACCAAAGGGGGATCCAAATCCAAGTTCCAATGGGTAGAAGTACAATAGAGATCCTTTGAGAAGCTAAAAGCTCAACTTTGCTTAGCTCCTATTCTTTCCCTACTAGTACCTACAAAGCCTTGAGAATTTGTATCCAAAATCCATTATCTTAGACAAGGATAGCAAGTTCTGAAGCACCTTTTGGAATACTTTATGGGATATGATGGACACAAAGATCACCAAATTCATAACTTTTCATCCTTAGACTTATGGACAAATAGAAGTTGTCGATAAGTTGATCATGCATATTTTTCCTATATATAATTTAAATAATCCTCAAACATGGGATGAGAGACTGACATACATATAACATGGGTATAACAAGGCTTTACACAACTCTAGCTCTATCAAACATAACCTCTTTTATGTGTGTTTTGGTTTCCAACCTTTGGTACTTTTGGATATGACTCTTCGAATCTCGCGTGTGGACATAATACCACATAGATAAAAAGAAAAATAAAAGGAGTTTCCACACTTGGTGCTAAAACTTGATACAATGGGGACCATTGCTTCTCAAAGGGGTTCAACTAATCTAGGTGAATTACCTAATTTCAACAAATTGATTGTGGATCTTTGATTAATGGAATCATACCCAAACTCTGATGGATACACTTGGAATTAGACTCTAACAAATAGACTCAAATGGTGTATGGACCATGAAGTGTAGATTGTGAAATGGATATGGACCATAGAGTGTAGATTATGAAATGGGTGTAGACCATGGAGTACAATGTGAATTATGAAATGGGTGTAGACCACAGAGTGTGGTGCAAACTACAAAATGGGTATAGACCATAGAGTGTAGATTGTAGAATAGGTATGGAACATGGAGAACTATCATAACCATTATATCATAAATTGAACTATCATACCATTATCTTGAAAGTCAAGTCACCATAACTATTATGTAAGAATTCAAACTGTCATAACTATCTTGTAATTCTTTTAACAAGGTAGTGGTGTTGAGGTTCAAGAGATGACATGGTTGCATGGTGGTCTTGCACAATTATAGTGTGCAACAATATTTTCTCATAAATTATTTTTATCTAGAAAACATCTCTTCTTAGAGACTACCTTCTATGTAATTTTCATAAATTATTTTTATCTGGTAGACATATTTTCTCAAAGACAACCTTCTGTGTAGTTTCCTCATAGAATGTTCTTATCTGGTAGACATCACTTCCAAAATATTGTCTTCTATGTAATTATATTTAAAATTAATGAAATTTATTATTCACTCTGCAACCCTCTTTTTTATTTTTGGTTTTCAACTCTAAAAGAATCCATTATACCCAAACATTTTGGGTTCACATGGAGGCAATGTTGGAGAGGTAGGTTCCCCAATGTTTCCTTTCATTTTCTTCATTTTTTGGCTAAAATTGAACAGAAACTAAGAAAACAAGGCTAATGAATAGACACTTAGTTAGCCTAGCTAGAAAATAGCTAAGACAATGCAAAAAGTGACATTAGAATTTCCATGTCACCCAAGTGGTGGGATTTATGGGGCAATAATAAATGGCCTAAAAGTGTCCTAGAAGGTCTAAAAATTTAGGTAAACTAAGATCATATGTTTTGGAAAAGTCATGATCATGGTCAAACCTAGCAATTTTGACCACAAGAAAAAAAGTGGTAATCATGGCCGAAAAGATCAATCACAAGAAAAGGTGGTGATCTCGGTTGTTAGAAAAAAAAATGGTGATCTTGACCAAAATTGGTAATCAAAGAACAGGAAGTAATCTTGGTCACACACCAAAAGGGATAATCATGGTCTTGTTCAGATAAAGGTGTTCCTAGCCCTAACCAATGATTGTGCTAATACTTAGTAATCATAGTCAAACTTAGAAATTATAGTCTAACTTTTTGTGAGACTAAGCTTCCTTCAAGAATGGATTATTAAGGTGAGTATAGATGAGGTAAAGGCTAGGGCTAAGGATCCAACTAAGGCTAACATGACATCTATGCAAGCACTAGAATCATAGATAATATTAGTAGGATAGGGTGTGATTGCTTATGGAAGTATAGAGAGCCACATGGGATGTAGGATTGGTGTAATAAGGCATGACACCTCAGGTGTGGGTAAATCCATGCCAAGTTAGTCTAGACTGAATAGCTAACATGTCTTACATTTAGCCTCATTGGTCATTGTGTTATGAGTTCATGCTCTTTTTTAATATAATGGCCAACATCTTTCTATGGATTTCAACACCTGACAAGATGATTGAGATGAAGATGAACTTAGAGGATGTGTACTTCATCATTGGTTTATTATTCATCAAGCAGACATCCCAAATCATGATCATGCAAGATACTTGCATCATACTAGTGGAGTGGGTGACTAGAAAGAGATGAGTATATAGTTAATGAACTATTTTGTGGGAGTGTATCTAGACTAACATGATAGTACCATTTGCATGACATGTAGGGATCCTCCACCTATTTACCTATATTATATATCATAAGGGCATGAATAGCATCCCAACATTATTGATCCATCCATTGTACTTGGCCTTGGATGAGATCTATACAAGACTAGAGGGGGAGTTTTTCTAGTGAGGCTATTAATAGCTTTATCATACTATGAACTATACCAAATTTAGGACCATTGGGTATGCACTATCAACCTAGTCCTTTTCCTGCAAGCATAGACATATGAATATTTTGCTATGTATCATCCCTTAGGATTACCCTAGAACATAGAACTAGGTAAGATAAAAGAGAGATGTTGGGGACACACTACAAGATGGACATGACCACAAGTGCCACCATTTACTCAAATTTTGTAGGGACAAATTATATAGACCTCTATCACTATCTACAATGCATAAACTACTAGGATATACAACTTTTAGGGGTGAGTCAGGTGATTATAGTCTATGATCATTAGCCTAAGTTTTTAGAGCTTCATAAGGTAAAGTAAATTTGTAGAAAGTTTGATGACCCTAATTTGGATGGGGTGCTCCCACTCTCAAATGCACAATGAATACATAAGAGTGAGCGGGCAATAAATTGGACAATCAGACCACCACTACCTCAAGGCCACTATTATGAGTTGACTAAAGGACAAGAGGGACCCATAGCATAGAGGCTAAGGTTATTTAGGGGGGATATCATCATGAGATTGATACAAATTATTCCAAAAAATGGGGAACCCATGGAGACATACATACCACACCCTCACATAAGAGAGGGGTAATATATCTAGAGCAACACATGTAACAAGCAATGATGAGGAATCTCTAGGGAAGGAGTATGTTTTAGAGGGGATGATAGAGGAGACTGCCCTAAAGGAAGGAGAGGGATATAAGGAAGATACCAATATAGAGGAGATCTATGTCTACAAGGTTAAAGTAGATACTGGTAATCTAGAGGTCTCATATTTAGAGGAGGAGGAACCCACCTAATAGTCATATGACCCAGGTAAACCATACTTTTTGGTATCTTGGTGCTATTTTCTTTTCTTGCATAGTTAGAGTAGGTTAACATTGTAGTACATGATTTTCTTGACATGATATGCTATTTTTTACTCTTTCATTGTCATGTAATTATAGAGACATCCTAGAAGTGGAGATAATTGATTGATAGACTACAAAGAGTCACCCTTGGTAGTATCCTATATTTTGATAGTCTTCCAGTGATGTCACCATATCAAGATAGCCCATTAGAGTAGACAATCAATTTATACAACTAGGCCTACCATATTAATATAATTTTGACATAGATGCCATGAGGAGACCATACAACCTATCATCTATGTGAGAGGGATTTGAAGTTATGGATATGATAATATGCCATTAAGAGAGAGTGAATTATAGTTGTAGTTGACCTAGATGTAACTAGATATAGCATGTGTTAGTGGGTCTATGAATGTCTATGTCATGATACTCCCATAATGGCACCTTTTGGACCACAATAGATGCACCCGAAACACGATCTAAGGTATGCAAGGGATACTTTTGTAGCCATTTCCTATACATATTATATGTATTATATAATTAATTATAGTCATCATTGCACCCTTAGTAGCATGTATATAGATCTGCTTGTTGTGGTGCAGTGGTAAATGCCCTGGGTGCTAGTAGAGGCCGACCCAGGTTCCATTCCCCTTGTCTCCATCCTGCAGATATATGGTATAGTTAGGAATTTCCTATGTGTTGGTAGAGGTCGACAAGGCTCCATTTCTCCTATGCCCAAACTGTTGAAAGTGGCACCTCGAAAGGGGTGTTTTCCACTATAAATTAGTTTTTAATCTGCTTGTTGTGGTGCAATGGTAAATGCCCTGGGTGCTGGTAGAGGCCGACCCAGGTTCCATTCCCCTTGTCTCCATCCTGCAGATATATGGTATAGTTAGGAATGTCCTATGTGCTGGTAGAGGCCGATAAGGCTCCATTCCTCTTATGCCCAACCTATTGAAAGTGGCACCTTGAAAGGGGTGTTTTCCACTATAAATTAGTTTTGATATGCTTGTTGTGGTGCAGTGGTAAATACCCTGGGTGCTGGTAGAGGCCGACCCAGGTTCCATTCCCCTTTTCTCCATCCTATAGATATATGGTATAGTTAGGAATGTCCTATGTGTTGGTAGAGGCCGACAAGGCTCCATTCCTCCTATGCCCAACCTGTTGAAAGTGGCACCTCGAAAGGGGTGTTTTCCACTATAAATTAGTTTTTACCCAGGTGTTATAGGTGAGTTGGACAGGAGAGGGCAATCCTCCAAGGGAGGTCCCAGGTTCAAATCTCCACCCTACCAAAAATTTGAATTGGGTATCCAAAATCCAATTGATAATGTTGGTGCGGGCAGGGTCGGGTGCGACTCCCGGGTGACTTTGACTATGTAGAACCCCCTATTCGTGGTCTCTCATACCAAGGCAGCTCCGCAAGGGGTTTTTCGCTCTAAAAAAGAAAAAAAGGAGCATGTATATAGGATTCTTTGGGTGATGGGACTATGTACTTGGGACATAGGGTAGCTTAGAATGATGGAACTTAGTGTCCCATTTACCATATATATATTTTTAAAGTAGGGTTTTGAAAGGGTTAACCTTTATGTTTTACATTAACTTAATCACATTGAGCTATTTGGTGCCCTCAATATTTGAACCTTGGTGTGGGCTACATCAATATTTATCCCAACCATTGAATCAAGGACCCATTGGCAAAATTTGAGTTAAACTCATGGGTTTTTATGAGGGGTCCCAGTCCCCTCTTACTGAGTGGGGTTTTAAATATGGACCTTCCCAAAGAGATTCCAAAGCCCTTACCACTATAGTAATCTTGTAGCTAGTGTCCCAGGTACTATATTGTACCACTATTTATCGTATTATCTTAGATATAATATAAAAATTTCTATTTTATGTAACATTTGATTTGTGTAGTATTTTATGATATTTTATTACATTCATGATAATGTGATGGTATGTACCTATGATTTGTGTAGCATTTGATGACATGCCAATTTTTTTACTACATGCATGTAATATTTTTGTAGCAATTGATGATACACCATTTCTAGTTTTCTAGTATAGTAGCATTCAACAATATGCATTCATTTTTGGTTATCCAATAACACGTATGATTTATTTATAATTCAGTAACACACTTTGCATTTCTAATTTTTTAAGAGCACAAATGATTTAGATAACATTTAATGACAAGATTTTTACCTTTAAGTTTCTAATAGCATGAATGATTTGGGTTGCATTTAGTGACATTATTTTCATGTATTACCTTCCTCTAATATTTAACATGCATGATGCCAAAATACAACCACACATGCCATTTAGTAGGTATACTACATGTAGAATCTAATAAGTGTGAAGTATATAACAAATTCTCTTATCACTATAGTGGTGTGAACCAAGAAACTCCAACTTATGCCACACACAAAAATAAATATATGTAAGTCCCCAAAAAACTCCTAGATAGGCACAAATTAACACTATGTCCTTGTAATCATGTCCACTCATTACTATGAGGGGGCCTTGCAAAATCCAACCTATTCCACACATAAATGCAAGTATATTTCTCCAAGGCCAACTCACACCCTCCTATTGATGATGGGTGTATTGTTCAACAAGTCACACCCACCACGATAGGAAAGAATTAAAAAAAAAACATACAAATGGGTTTATATGTATTGTAGAGCAACCAAGACAGAAATACCCTATGAAAGATAGAATCCCCATGTCCCTAATACAATAGTCCAAGCTTATGCACTATAATATCTAGACAAATACATTGTTTAATAAAGCATGCTTACCACTACAGTGGGACACCAATTGATTAAAAGTTTAATTGTATGAATATATCTAATGTTTTTATTACATGAAAATTAAAATAAACATTTCCTTGGTTTTTTTACCATATACCATATGGGAAATAGAATGGGTTGATCTAAGGTGGTTGCTTTATGGAAACTAAATTGGGGTACTACCATAAATAACAAGGAAGACCTTAAAGACATCATGGTGTCCCTTATTGTAAAGAATGACACCATGATGAAGGAAATCAAAAAAAGTGTAAACAAAGTCAACAACAATAAATACCAATAACAATGAATATAAAACACCAAGCAACAAGAAAAATAGAATATAAACCACACAACAAGAGCAAGCAAAGGTAAAATCTAACATGAATCTAATATTTTTATTACATGAAAATTAAAATAAATATTTCCTTGGTTTTTTGACCATATACCATATGGGAAATAGCATGGGTTGATCTAAGGTGGTTGCTCTATGGAAACTAAAGTGGGGTACTACCATAAATAACAAGGAATACCTTAAATACATCATGGTGTCCCTTATTGTAAAGAATGACACCATGATGAAGGAAAGCAAACAAAGTGTAAACAAAGTCAATAACAATAAAGACCAATAACAATGAATATAAAACACCAAGCAACAAGCAAAATAGAATATAAACCACATAAAAAGAGCAAGCAAAGGTAAAATCTAACATGAACAAGAAGAACACAACTAAAATTCTAGGACAATTGGGATCAACACTTAAAGTGGTGATCTCAATCAAGAGATAAACATCATAAAATAGATGAAGGTATACCAAAATTGAAGGATATGTAGGACTAACATTCACAAATAGATAGCAAAAGCAATCAAAGCAAAAAATATAGCATGAAATTCAACAAGCAAACTAATAAAAATACAAAGAATACATAAATAGATCAAGATAGGGCTACACATAAAAGTGTTTAACATAAATGGAATTGGTGGATTCCTCCAACTCAAATCCATCCATTGTTTGTAATTTTATTGCCCCAAATCCAAACAACTCTTTGATAGTATAGGAACCAAGATTTTTCTATATAAACTTGCCCTTGCACTTCCTATGCACATTATTGAGCTTGAGGACAAGATCCCCAACTTTAAAATCATGATGATATACTTTCTTATTATATTACTTAGCAACATGAATCTTATAGGCTCTATTATGCTTAAGAGCATGTAGATGCCTCTCATCAAGAGTAGCAAGTTCAGCAAGGTGGGCTTCCCAATACTCTTGATGGTTCTCATATTGAATCAACAAAATTCTTCAAAGAAACATTAAAAGAAGGCAATTTAATTTCAAGTGGGAAAATAGCTTCAATACCATAGACCAAAGAAAAAATGTTAGATTTATTGGAAGTGGTAGAAGAACCAAGAAAATCGGGTAAGATCCTCAAGACCATTAACTCCACTTTCTTGGCAGTTATTCCAAAACATAAAGATGCATATTGCTTCTCTAGATTCAGACCGATATCACTTTGTAACACAAGTTATAAAATTATAGCAAAGATAATGGCAAATAGATTGAAGTGCATTTTGCCAAATCTTATTTCAAAGGAGCAGGGAGCCTTTGTTGTAGGTAGACAAAATTTTGACAATATAATTTTGACTCAGGAAGCATTGCATTCAATTAGACATGGAAAAAATCAATGGTATTAAAACCGGATATGGCCAATGCTTATGACCAAGTTAACCGGATATTTATTATCAAAATTTTATAGAAATATGGGTTCTATGAGAATTGGATCAAGTGGATCCATGTATGTATAAATAGTCCCCAGTTTTTTGTCATTATAAACGAAGTTCCGACAAGTTTTTTGGATCTAATAGATGGATTAGACAAAGATGCCCACTATCCCCCTATTTATTTGCATTGGTGGCTAACTGTATTAGAAATTATCAAATCCAACACGGAGGAAGAGCTTTTATAAGGGGTACAAATATACTCAAAGGTCAAATCTATCAATCATACTTTCTACGCTGATGATACTCTTATGATGGGCAAGGCTTCCATTTCTAATGCCAAAGCTTGCAAGAAGATCCTTAATGTGTTTCTAATGGCCTTAGGAGGCAAGAAGAACTATGAAAAATTCCATGTCTTTGTTTATAACAACAACTTTAGGCTTCAAAATAAAATTTGAAGACTATTGAATTTACAATTGGGAAACACCAAAGGAAGTTTCAGGTACCTGAGAGTCCCAATATCCTCCAATATCACCAAATATGCAGACTAGGATTTCTTTCCAAAGAATAAAAGCAATAAAACGAATTCTTGGACTTTTTCATTCCTAAATCTAGTTGGGAGAACCACATTGCTCAAATCAGTTCTATCCTCTTTAACTATATTATGGTCTTCTTTGATGGTTGCACCAAAATCAATGATGCAAGAAGTAGAAAAAAATAAAAAAAATTATCTAGAAAGGAGGGAAAGATGGAACGAACAAATTACCTTTGGTAAAGTGGTCCACAATTTGTTATCCTAAAAGTGAAGGTGGACTAGGTATTAAAAATCCATACCTTATGGCCACAATCCTAGCAGTAAAATTGGTGTGGTGAATGCTTCAAAATGCAAACAGTTTCTAGGTTCAGGTCCTATTGAGCAAGTATGGTGCGGTGTGTCCTCCAAAAAAATTGCTATTCAAAGTGAATCCTTGTAGAAAATGAACAAAAATTCAGGGACACATTCTAGAAGGTCTAGAACTATTTAAAGCAAATTGGTCTTGGGCAATCAAGGAGGGAGAGATATATTCTTTCTCTAATTATTTTTTTGAAAATTTTCCAATAGTGCAGCGTAGAGATCTGGCTCAAATTATTAAAGGTTTAAGGAATAGAGGTTACAACAAAGTTAAATACCTTAGGAGGGTTGCGCTACTTGACATAGATCCTCAGAGTTGGAAAAAAACTGAAGAACTAAATATTCCCACCCGTCTCCATCATATTTACATGTAATTATTAATATTATTAAAAGATATAAGGAAAGACGAAGATGTTGTTAGATGGATTGAAAAGGATACGTTGGTGGCATATTCTGTTAAGAGAGGGTACTCTACCCTATTAGTTCAACAAATGGTAGGAAAGTTAGCAGGCTTTAAAAACGCTACAAGGTTGGTTTGGAGTTCTGTTGCCACTCCAAAATCTAAGTTCTTTGCTTGGTTGTTGATCAGATAGGCAATTATAGTTGGAGAATATAGAAAAAAAAGAGGATAGGTTGGGCCAAAAAACTGCTACCTTTGCAGAGAAAATAACAAAACATGATCTATGTGTTTATTCATTGTCCATTCATAAAAAATTAGTGGTCTAAGTATGCAAACTTGGGCGGCAAAGACATCAATGTTGCTTTGACCGAACAATCAATAGAAGGTTTCATGGTTGTATGGAATAGTGTGGTGATAATGGAAAACTGTAATGAGATCATCCAAAGTGTATGGATATTGCTTCTATAAATAAATTTTGGAATGTTTTGCTCTATAGTAACAAGGTCTATTTTAACAATGAAACTGCCACAACTAAAGGAACTTGGAAGAAAATTTTGAGAGATATGGGGAACAATTCAAAGCCCATAAAATAAGCATGGTGAATTTTGAGGATTCTTGGAACAAATTCAAACTCGAAATTCTAAATATGCTAGATCTAGACAAGGATAAGTTGACTAGAAAAATCACAGAACCAATTGCAGTTGAGAAGATACATCATGGCAAAGGAAAAGCACATGTGTTTTTTGATGGAGCTTTCGAAGGAAATCCAGGGTAGGTGGATGCAAGAGGCAGAATTATTTAGTTCTACCCAACAAAAAGAAAAATCTTATTCAAAGAAGGATTAGGTTGCAACACAAATAATATTGCAGAATTTAGAGGCCTAATTTGGGAATTGTGAATTGCTATTCAATTTGAGTTGAAGGATGTAGTTATAAGAGGTGATTCTCTATTGGTTTTCAACATCATTAAACAATTATGGTCTCCACAGGATGAGTTAATAAATGACTCTTATGAGGAGGTAAAAGAGTTATTGGAAAAATTCCAGAGATGGAAAATTGTCCATAATCCAAGAAGTCTGAATTCTAAAGCAAAAAAACAGGCTAATGAAGGAGTGAGATTGAATAATGAGCAATTCACAATGATCCAGGTTTTAGAATGAATGCTTTGTAGTGCTTGTTTTTTTCATGTAGGGTGTGAGAATTAGTTTTCTCCCCCGATTGCTTTGTACTTGTATTTTTCCATCAATAGAAATCTTGGTTTTTTGTTTAAAAAACAATAAATTTCCCTTGTGGATGTTCAAATGCTAGTGTAGTACACCTACAATGCAAGATATAACTTTAAGTGCCAAAATTTATTTGATTCTTTAACTATCTTTTTCAAAAAATTTACTAAAATCTTATTAATAGATTTAGCCTAACAATTTCATTGTGGATAATATGACATGGAAAAAAGGTGTTAAATACCTAATTGAGAGGTCAATTCTTGCATTTCTTTATTATGTTGCGTTAATGGTTTATACGAGATTATTCTCTTATGAGAGCATCATGTAGGAGATTAAATATGTATCTAGATATATCTAAAAATGTATGAAAATGAATATGGTTAAATGCATTTCTCTAATTTTACATTGAATCCAACAATGGACCTGTTGTTCTCCTTGCCTTTCATCGAATCTAGGCATTGATGTGTTTCAACTAGATCTAGTTCCTAGTTCTTCGTCTTGTGGCTTCTCAAAAAATGACACTTGATATCTTCTATTACCCCTACTTGGATTCTTGTAATGAATTCATAGGGTAAATATTATTTCCCTACAAAGAATTGATAACTAAACATTTATTAGATTCTTTTAGAATACTAGAATCCTTCCAAGTACTTCAAGTCAACATATCTTCTTTCTTGCTTAGTGTGATATTATTTCCTTTTATTCTTTTATATTGTCCATTAAATATAGTGGCAAAATATTTACTGGTAGTTCATGTTTGGGTGTTGTCCAAATCTTGTTGAGATGTCTATATTTGAAGTCTTCCATAGGATTGATTCATGGAGAAGATGATTCTCTTTTCTTGAGGTTAACCTAATCAATCATCGAGAAGGTTGTCTTCCCTAAAACCTCTTTTCAATATGATACTTCTTGAGCTTCTCTCAATTAAAGTAAGAGAAGGATTTGAAGGAGAGATGGCTCTTCCTTTTAGCCTACTCTGATACCACTAATACTACTAATGCTTTGATGATTCAGCTTTCAATTCTAAGCAGTGAGCAACCCGCTACTTTACATTATGAAATGATAGGTATTTAAATACATTGGATGACTATTTTTGGTATACCAAACCTCTAACTTAACTTGCAATTACCCTTGTCTTCTAGTAGATGCATAGTCCTTGTGATAGGTGGTTATACCACATTCATTGTCACATGGACCATGATGTAATAATTCCTAACAATATTTATCTCTTTTTTTCATCATTTTGTGCTTTTTGTATAAGATTTGAGTGGATGATTTGTTTTTTTCATTTTTGGAAAATATTGTGAATTGCAACATGGTATCAAAGTGGGTATGGAGCAATATTGCTTGGTCACATGAAAAGTCTCAATGTCTCTGATTTTTATTCTAAGTTTTAGGGTGATCTCTTTAGAACTTCATAAGAGTTTTTAACATAAGGAGTAAAGAAGGTTTTATCTTTCATGTTTATCATCCATTCCCTTTTTAGCAAATTTATCTCTTCATCTCTTTTCTTTTTGTTGTTCTAGAAGATTCAATTATTTGAATTTAATTCTACTCTAGTTCCTTGTCCTTCTAAATAGATATGGAACTCAAAAGGGAGCATTGGAAATTATTTTTAAATTTAAAATTTTGAATTTTCATGCATGTGTAAGTTTTCCATCGCTTACACGCCATTCTATAGACTTGGTGATAGTTTTTGGACATGCCTAATCCCATCCACTGGAGGTGCTAGCCTAGCTAGCATGACACACACAAAGGTATATAGGAATAAAAAGGCTATGGGTTTGAACTGATTATTTTCATTTTTAGAAATATGCTTAGGATAAATGATCCTTTTCATCCTTTTGATCCACTCATGAAGTTGCTTGATTAGCTAGTTGAGTTGTGTGTATGGATTAAGCTAGAGAAGGTATCACATTTGACTCTTGCAGATAATATTTTTGGCTCAATTACTTGGCTCCACTAATTTCCTTCATAAAGGTATCATCAAACTCAACACTCTCTAGGGGGCATTCTTTCTAGTTATCTGATGATTTTTAGGCATCACAGAGTGTGGGCTCCAATCCCCGATGCTTGTTTCTTTTTCCAAGCAGTAGGGAGGAGTCTTGTTCAAAAAGGAAACATACCCTTTTTTACTCAAAGCTAGTGGAGGCATGGTGGTTAGCATGTGTGATTTATGTTCAATCTAACCTAATTTCAATTCATGGTCTTTAAATAAAATGGAAAAAAGGATGACTTTGTTGTCGATGTGGTATCCTTGACACCCCAAGGTCTCACATTAGCTCATTTTTTCCATTTAAAGTTGTTCAACCAATACCCACGTGTTGTAGGTGAGTTGGAGAGGGTAGGGAAATCCTCTAAGGGAGGTCCCTGGTTCGAATATCCACCCTACCAAATGCACATTGGGTACCCAAAATCTAGTTGATTATGCTGGTGTGATTAGGGTCGGGCATGACTCTCGGGTGATTTTGATGGTGTAGAACCCCTTGGTCGTGGTTTTAGACCAAGGCAGCCCCGCAAGGGATTTTTTGCTAAATTAAAAAAAAAAAAAGTTGTTTAACCAATTAAATCAAAGCAAGTGGAAGTGATCTAGTGACTAAGAAGAGTTAGTGGTAAATGTGGATTGGAGCGCTCCAACGAATTAGGGTTCATCAAGTGGTAGGTCAAGATGAGATCTTGCTTTTCTAAGGTTAGAGGTTTTGATTTTTTATTTTTTGGGGTCCATTAGGATAAATATTTCGAAGGCCATAACTTCTACATACAAAAGTGTTTTGAGCCTATTTTTTTCAAGTCGCGAGATCTTTTGAAATCTATACAATGGTGGCATTAGTTCATACACTTGCTATAGTGTTAGGGGTTAGATTGTGTAAGATGGACCATAAAGCCCTAGTTACTCATCTTAATCGATAAAACTATAGTATTTGGTTAGCTTGAATTATTGGCCTACTACAAAACAAGAACTTATGGTGTATCTTTTAGGAGGATAAAACAATAGTTCTTGATGACAAAGCTTGGCACCAAAAGGTAGAAGAGGCTTTAGGTTTGTTTTCCTTGTTGATTGAACTAGAGTTGCTTTTCCATATCAAAGAAGAGAGTGACCCTATCAAGGTATGGTCAAAGCTACATAAATTTTTTGAAATGGTTAATACTATTGAAGTAAGTCATTTGGAATTATAGATTTTTTCTCTTAAGCTAGCTTAGTTTGATAACATTGAGGACTATATTGCAAGACTCAAGACCTTAAGGATAGATATCACATCTTCTTAAGGCAAAAATAAAGATGATGTAAAATGTGTTAAGATTGTCCTTCCTAGCATTTCCATATCTTTTCAAATATTGAACCTAATAGTTCATATGATTCCTATGTTCTTGAAATCCCAAAAGACTCTTTCTCTTGATCAACTTTTCTCTCTTCTAGTTCACTTTTAGGATATGATGAGAATTGTGGTGGTGGAACTTCTCATGTACAAGCTTTTGCAAAGGAATTCTAATCTAAAAAGACTAAGATCTAAAGGCCCATGAGCAAGGCTAAGTCTTCAAAGAAAATGAAGACCACTTGTGGATACTATAAAAGGAAGGGACATTCTACGAAGAATTGCTTGTTGAAGTTGTAGAATATTGAAGCTAGGTGAATGTCTTTCAGATGATGAGGGAGATTCAGATAGATTTGCCTCAACTGTAGAGGCCCTCTCGAGCATCCATTTGGGAGGTGAGATATTATTGTTACTAATGTCTTCTCTTTGTAGCCCCTTAGTCCAAATTATAGGGGTTGTTGAATTTTTAATCTGATTCATGGCCAAGAGTTGACATTGTGTGACATATTGGATAGGCCTAAGGACATCTCATTGTACAATATTTAATATTTTATAATATTTTACTATGTAAGCCCATTGGGTCATGGTTAACTTCATTATGATAAACCTTATTTAATATTTGTAATTAACCTAAAACCTATTTGTTATGTCAGCTTAAGTTAAACTTTATGATGTGATTAGGGGTTTTGGTATTACTATAACTATCCTTTCACATTCCTCATTTATGATTAGAATGTTATGCAATATAATCTATGAATAATGATTATTTATGGTGCCTATGGGTGCCTATCATATCTATCTCTTTATTTTATCTTTTTACATATTATATATAATATTTGAGTGGATGATTTGCTTTCTATAACAATAAACATCCTACACATTTTGTTTTGGTACATATACTATACAATAAACAGCAAAACTTTGATATATCATTCATACACATGTTAAGAAAGAGCTTTAGATTTTAAAATTCTTTTTAAATCAAATAAGATATACTAATTTTCAAAATCATTGATTGATTGATGTTAAGGATTTAATATAAGATAACACCATAGAAATGGAAGATGTTTATGTTTTTATTTCAACTGCCAATACATCAATATAAACACCCAAATTTTGACTAAAGGATTTCATTTAACATTTTCAACTTTATTCTAGGCTATATTGATAAACCATCAACCAAACGATGTCAGCTCACATATTTCGAATAAGTCATTTGTGGCTCCTCTTGCCTTACACCTTTTGCTTTAATGGAATGTTTTCTGTCTAAATCTTTAGCAGGAAAAATCTTTAGAAAACAACAAATCTTCAAAGAAATGGACGGTCTAAACCCTAAGCTTCCAGATTAAAGCTAAAAATCTTTGCAGAAATGGACGGTCTAAACCCTAAGCTTCCACATTAAAGTTAACCTCTCACGAGATAAGGTCCAATTATCTATATTGGAACGAAAAGGAACGGGAGGTCGGGAAACTGCCACGTCACGATAGAACCGGAGATTAATCCGGTCGCTCCTACACGTGGCAAGAAATGATCCGTTATTGAAGGCCACGGTGCTCTCAGCCTCACACAGCCCTCTCAGGATAACGGGAAGCGAATTAATGGAAAACCAGGAACGATAAATACTAGTCCACAGAATCGAGTAGCAGTCGAGAATCGAGATACTCAAAGGGCTCCAGCCCAAGCAGTAAGAGGCAGAAGCAGCACAAGGAATCGATCCCTGCACTGCAATATTCTCTGTTACTGTCTTTCTATTTCTATTTCTGTTATTATAACTTCAAAAATGGCCGCCATCGCTGCCGCTGGTGCTGTCCTGAAGACCCCATTAAGCCTAAAATCGGAATGGATGGGTCAGTCGCTGAAACCAACAGCGACTGTGGCTTCGACCTTCTCCCAGGCAACCCATGGCGGTGCCTTGAATATCAGGGCCGGCGCTTACAGCGATGAGCTCGTCAAGACCGCGGTATTGTGTTTCGCCTCTGTGTTTGTTATGGGTTGGGATTTGTTTTCAAATTTTAGCTGGGATTTGACTGTTTTTGTTTGTTTGTAAATGTAGAAAACTGTGGCGTCTCCAGGAAGAGGAATCTTGGCGATGGACGAGTCGAATGCTACCTGCGGGAAGCGGTTGGCGTCCATCGGGCTGGAGAACACGGAGGCGAACCGCCAGGCCTACAGGTAGTTGCTGTTGAGCGCTCCAGGCCTCGGCCAATACATTTCTGGTGCCATTCTCTTCGAGGAGACCCTCTACCAATCCACCACCGAGGGGAAGAAGATGGTCGATGTCCTTGTTTCCCAGAACATTGTGCCTGGCATCAAAGTTGACAAGGTATGTTCGAGCTACAAGTTCTTGGTCTTATTTTGTGGGATTTTTCATCCCTATTAACATCGATTTTTATTTTGTGGGATTCCTCATCCCTAACATCGAGGCTTACTTTGTGGGATTTCTCATTCCTATTAAATCCAGTTTGGGCATGTGTGGGGCTATTAACATGAGTTTGGGCATATGTGGAGCTGACCCTCTTGCTTTCTTGCTTTCTAACCTATTAACATAAAGTTTGGGCATGTGTGGGGCAAACCCTTTTGGTTTTGGTTTTTAACCATTAATGTGATGATGCAAATTTAATGACATATTTCATGATTAGAATTTAGTTCAACATTAATACCTATCTATTTATCTCCTCTTGTCTCCTATTTTGTTTATTTGAGAATTTAACAGATGACAGTTTTCAGGGTTTGGTGCCTCTTGCCGGATCAAATGACGAGTCCTGGTGCCAAGGTTTGGATGGGCTGGCATCACGGTGTGCCGCATACTATCAGCAGGGAGCGAGGTTCGCCAAATGGTAAGTCTAGGCTTCCCCCTGGAAATTTCAGGGCAAGTGTTTCGATCTCTGGCAGGAATAAGTTGGACAAATTGAACTCTAAACAAAACCTTATTTTGCCCTTGCTCTTATTTATTAAGATCGATCAATCCCAAACAGGAATTATCGGTTTCCACAGAAGAAATCTATAAAATTTTAGAGGATGAGCGAATTTGAATCAGGCATTCCTGGTTATTAGACTGATATCATGAGATATGATGTGGGTTTTACAGGCGCACTGTAGTCAGCATTCCCAACGGTCCTTCGGCTCTGGCCGTGAAGGAAGCTGCATGGGGTCTTGCTCGCTACGCTGCTATTGCCCAGGTAGGCACTTACTAATTCACATTCACAATTGTTTCTTTTGTTTCTTCCGCCATTATAGACAGGGCAAGGTTGTCAAAGAAATTAAGGAATGAGGTTGGTTGGTGCAGGACAATGGTCTGGTGCCAATTGTTGAGCCCGAAATTCTGTTGGATGGAGAGCACGGCATTGACAGGAGCTTCGAAGTGGGCCGAATGGTGTGGGCAGAGGTGTTCTACTACTTGGCGGAAAATAATGTGATGTTCGAAGGAATTCTGCTTAAACCAAGCATGGTCACACCTGGTGCCGAATGCAAAGACAGAGCCTCACCCGAAACTGTTTCCGAATACACCCTCAGACTTCTCCGAACAAGAATCCCACCTGCTGTTCCTGGCATCATGGTATGTATCTTATCTTCTACTTCTATCACACTGCTTTCATTTCTTATTCACAAGTTAAACATTTTTGTTCTGTTTTAATACTATACAAATTTAGTAACATATTCCACGATTGAAATTTCATTCTAAGTTATATTTCTGCAGTTCCTCTCGGGAGGCCAGTCTGAGGTGGAGGCAACATTGAACTTGAACGCCATGAACCAGCAGCCTAATCCATGGCACGTTTCCTTTTCATACGCTCGTGCTCTGCAAAACACATGCCTCAAGACCTGGGGTGGCAGGCCAGAGAACGTGGAGGCGGCCCAAAACGTTCTGTTGACACGAGCAAAGGCCAACTCCATTGCCCAACTCGGCAAATACACCGGAGAAGGCGAATCTGAGGAATCCAAGAAGGGGATGTTCGTCAAGGGCTACACCTACTAAGTTGCTGTACAATGATAATGTTGCATTTCACTACTCATTAGCTTCATACCGGCCTCTCCCACGAACGATATATATATATATGTTTTCTTTCTTCTTCTTTTTTTGTTTCGTTGGGTTCTGTTCCACTTTAGTTTGTACTAATAAGCAAATTATGGTATTGTTGGTATGGTGAGCTGGTTTATGTAACTTGTCTTACATATACTAATAATGAGCAAGGGCATTAGTTCATGAATTGTGTTATGATCAGTCTCTTATGCCATGTTAAAACCTATCTTAACCTTTAAGATTTTATATATTTTAGTGAAATTTAACAAATAATATTTAAAATATAAATAAAATACATAATTAAATAATTCTTATACTAAAAAAAATTAATCATTCCTATTGTTTATATTGGATTTCATTTGTTACTTAAATATAGGTAAAATTAATGGTTGTAAATAGAAAAAAAAATATACAATTTACAAAGCAATTTTTTATAAAGGTTTTACTCATGTCAATTTTAAACTAGTTGATGGGAAGCATAAGAATATTACAATACTCATGTCAATTTTAAATTAGTTGATGAGAAGCATAAGAATATTAATATGATAATGTTAACATAAAAGTATTAGCATGGTAATCATAGCATAACATACTGCAACAATTCAAACTAACTAAGAACAAATTCTTAAGCATTTTATACTTCTAAAATTTCTTACATTAAACACAATGAAGGTTAAAATAAATCAAATAGGTTGCTTTACCGATTTATAGAATATTTACATTTTGAAAATGTTTAATATAAATACAATTATAAAAATCATATGCAGTTATAATTGATTAGGTTTTTAAAAAAAAAAATCAATCTAAGATCTAAGACAAGCTTAAATCATAAAAATAATAATCATTTTCAAATTACTCGAGGTGCAACAACAACTAAAAAAACTTATCCATCAAATTAATCCAAGTTTCTTTGATGAGTAGATGTAATGCACCTTCTATTGAAGCACAAAAAAACATTTATTTCATTAAAAAATTTTAGAAGCCTAGAGTACCTTAGCATTACCTTTGCAAAATTTTACAAATTTTGAAGGAGAATGTGTAGACACCTAAAAGTGACCCATCTAATTGAGTCAATTTGTCCCTAGTATCCATTAAGCTTAGTAAAAACACAATTTTGGAATGTTTAACCTTAGTTCCCAAGGTTTTTTCATCTCAAGCGAAATCTCAGATTCTCAAGTCATATCGTTATTTTGTGTTTGGACTATTCTTGCATAAATTTGGAAGAGCCATGTCGTCCCTCCATCCAAGTGGTCTCCAACGATCATATCTACAAAATCGTGGTATGAGAAGCCAATCCACAATTTTGTGCTTTGAGGCCAAGTACGCAAAATCTTGGATCCACCATGCCTCTTTGGGATTTGGGTCATTTATGACACCATTCCTTGAGGACACCCATACCTGCACCTATTTTCCAATATTACCCTTTTTGGATTTGGCAAGTTCAAATTCAACTACATCGCCCAACCCATTTCCATTTTTCATGAATGCCTCAAACTCCTCCCTCCATGGGCTAAAAAGCTATAAAAGGAGACCTTGGGGATTCATTTTGCAATGAGCATCCATAACTAACAAAACTTTGGCTCTTTGATTACTCTATTCTCTGATCAAGCTCTTGTTTTGGTGTTCTTTCTTGGAGGCTAGAGCTCATCTTGGCAAGCTTAGGAGAGATTTTACTCTCTCCTTGGTTGTTAATTTGCCTCCCTAAAATGTCTTTTACATTTTTTCATCTTATTTCTTTTATGCCTAGTAACTTATTACATGTTTTTATATTTTATGCTTTATATGTCTACAATTCTTATTGTTTTAATCTTCATATTTCCTTGTTAGATGTAGATTATCAAATCTTCTAACCCCCCTACCATTTTTTACACCATTGGAGGCATTGATCTGATCTCTTTTTGCCTTGGGTTGACTTTAACAGGTAAAACCATACCTTATTTTGCCTAGGTGTAATTATGCATTAGAGGGCTTGTGGATAAGGTGAACTCATCCCGATTCTTCCACTCATATATTATGCCTCCCCAATGACTTAGCACCTCTTAGAGACCCTTACTACTCCATAGGTTTGACTTGACCATTATTTGATCATTTCTTTCTCTGCTACAAAAACATACCTTGAGTATACAAAGCACGATTATACCTATAACCTTATCCTACTACATTCTTGTCCTTGCTTCTTGCACTTTAGCTTTCAAATCCCCTACATACTCTCACCTTTAGGATCACCTTGTCACCAGTTCAACCTACTTGATTTATCCTTATTCAAAACCACGACTCAAATCTGTAAGGCATGATTCTTCCTATTATCGATTTTTGCCACCTACCTACAACTACCATCCCTCATAATACCCTGCTCCATGATAAAAATCATACCCTTTTCTACTCTCACATGATATTGTCATCTAAGGGACCTTAGGGTCTGATTATAGACCAAGGGAGCTCTCAATCCCCTCTGCCTAGCAAACCCCTAAGAATTTAACAACTCTCCTGAGTTTCCCTTGTGTTTTGTAGGTACAACAAAATCATGTTTTAGCTTTGAGATATGTGAGGTCACAAAATCATGGGTTAGATAGAGCATGTTTTGCCTCAAACACCACGACAAGTAATTTTCTTGTATTTTATTTCGTTGCCTTTCCTTCCATTGTTTGTTGTATGTTGTTATTTGTCTTCCTGGTCTATTTAGACAACTTAAAAAAATGGGAAATCATTAGAATTTCTTTTCATTTTGCTTAAAAGGAACATTTAGAGGAGAACAAAGAGAATAAAATAATCATTAGTTTTAGCTTCTTTTTTGAAATTGTTTTATCTCCTCTACTAACTTAGGCAATAAATATGAATTGCATCTAGTTTGCATTAGGATAGACTTGTATGTGCATTCTCTTCTCCCTTGCATAAAATAAAAAGAAAAAATTACTTTCTTTTTATCATTCAAAGAAAGAATCATGCTAGGATAGATTTGTATGTTGCATATATTGTTTGATGCATCTTAGTTAAATAGCTCTTTTACAATTAATTAATCTATCTTTTAGACAAACAGAATCTAGGTTTTTTTTTTAATATGCACACAAACATAGGATTTAGAGTGAATCTTTAAAGCACTCTTGGTGAACCCCTAGCACATGAGAAAAACCTACCCACCAAGGTTTGAGGTGAGAACCTGTTGTAGGAAATTTTGGCCTTGTAGATCCGCTAGATCTCCACGCAATCTCACATTTTGGTGAACCTAACACAATCACTACCTTCTATTTTAAAACCTTAATTTAATTACGAGATAAAAATTTATTTAAAATTAAGCAATATCACTTAATTTTATTTATGTAGATTAAATCACGTAATAAATATTAACAATTGGTTCATCTACCATCATGGAACTATCAATACTAAGTCACGTATCTAGGTGTGATTGATCCTCGTACCATTCCTATTCTATAACCTCAAGGTTTTCCCTCACATATGGCCATGTATGTTGAAGAAAACAAGTCACTTTTAGTACCAATGGGTATATGGAATGGGTAGATTTATCGAGTAGGTTTAGGTATATCAAGAGATCGTCCTAAGATATATCAACCAGTTTATTGAGATTCATAGCATTCCTACCTTTTTAAATCAAGATCAGATTTATTAATTTATTTCACCTCCTAAACTATGACTCATAGAGACTATAATCTTCATAGTGGAAAATGAATTGTAGACCCAAACCAGTCTCCTATATGGGATGATAATGAACAACAAATTGATTGAGAAAATCACAACCTTGAAGAATATGATGACAATTTCAACCACTATATATCTTAACATAAGAGAAGGATCCTATGGTCAACTTACTTTTAATTCTTTAAACATATTTTAAGTTTTCTAAGACACAATAAGCATATTATGGCTGAAGCATTAGAAAGTGAAATTAATTTTTATGAAGGAGGACCTTCAAATGCATATAAAATTCCAAATTCTAGATCCATGTATCTTCATAGATCCAATAATAACCCTTTATTTAATCAAATATCCTACAAACCTCAATTTAAATTAGTATGCTTCTAACCTTAATACATCAAATCCTAATTATGTTAATGCCACAATATGTAACTACTAATTTAGGAGGTGGGATCCCTCACCTCCCACCAACTATAGGAAATCCTACTTATAGTAATACTAATATCTCTATGCGTAATCAAAAAAATACATATTAGCCTCCTCATTCTAACATACTTCACAATCCTTATAATAATCCTAATGCTAATTCCTCTATAAAAATCAAATTCCATCACAGAATCCTATATCTAACACATATCATCAATCCTTAAATAATCTTGAAATAAATTTGCCTAGATCTCAAACTTTGGTTCTACAATCTTCTAATGGTGACCTCAAAATCCAAAATTTAGCTACCAAGGTGAAACAACTTGCTTAACGTATGGATACCATCCAAGCACCTAGTTTCACTTATTCATACAAAGACATGTGCAATCAAACTTTGGAACCTATGATAGCATGTTGACCATACCCACCTAATTTTCAAAAACCTCAACTTCCAATGTATAAGGGTATGGAAGATCCTATAGAACATGTTAGAGTGTTTCAAACCGCTTGCCATGATATTACCTATGATGGCATGTTACTATTAAAAATATTCCCTAAAAGCCTTGGTGGTTCAAATTTATAATGGTATTATCAACTACCCTGTCATTCCCTCAAGAATTTTGAGGAGATCATAGAAATTTTCATTCAACACTTTTCTCCCTATGTGGAAAAAAGAGTTAACCTTGGAGATTTATATCAACTCAAATAAGCTAAGGATGAAAGTTTCTCTAACTTCCTAGTAAAATGGATAAAATTAGTGGGTAAAATTCTATATGCCCCACCACCTAAATACATGCTAGACATTTTCATTAACAACTTTCAAGATCAGATATTATATGAATTGGAGACTACAACCATCTCATATTTTAAACAAGTAGTTTACTTAGCAAGACATGTTGAAGCAACACTCATAAGAAGAGGACAATTTAAACTTAACAAATAAGAAGTAAAGCTTACTAAGTCTCAATATATGAACAAACATATTGTAGGTTATGACTTCAACAATAATCATAAAAATAATAAAGTCAACACCACAAACAATTTGGATAAGTTGGTGCTTAATATTCCTCAAAAAACTAAAAGTAATTTCACCAAACTTAATCAGCCCTTCTATTCCATTATTAAACAAATTTTAGATGCTAAAATGATTGAACTTCCAGCCATTAGACAACATGACACCACTGCTAATTGGTATGATTCTAATAAACATTGTGATTATCATCAAGTGGATGGACACATTACAAATCAATGTAAACATCTTAGGCATGGTGTTCAATATTTGTTTTATGAAGGTCATATTATCTTGGGTGGTCTCGAACCTATGGATTCCACTAATCAAGACATGGGTATATTTGAAAATCCTCCACCTAATCATGATCAACAAACAACTAATCAAGTTTTATATCCTAATATTCCACCCCCTTATCACAATATGATCAAAATAATATCTCTCACCACTAGATAATAACAACAACCTCAAAATAGTCCATCCTCAAATCAAACTTCTCATCCCATATTAATTCTTTGTAATAAAAAGACCTCTACTTCTAATAGGCCATCCTTGGTTCTCAAATCTCAACCTAAAGCAACATTTGATCTTAAACAACTTGCTAATACTCTAGCTAAAATATCTCTCTTGGAACATCTTCAAACATCTTATATTCATAGAGAAACTTTAATCTTTCTAATGGTGTTGGGTCGCTTGGGGTAAATCATGCTACCATAACATTATATGAAGATGGTCTTCACCCACTAACCATACATGAATAAATTTACCTTTATATTATAGGCTATTGATATGGACAAATCCATAGATCACACACACAAATGATTTGATGAAGAACTACTCATTGTATTACAAAATTGGTAATAAATAGTCAAATACAATTATCGGATAGGGTTGAAATAATTAGAAACCTTATCTACTAATAAATGGTAATATTACATATATCATATATGGATAATACACATAAATATGACAACATTAGTCCATATCATTCCTCCCCACCATAGGAGCATTGAACTACAATGCATACAAAAGGGAAGGAAAATCTTGAACCATATGATTGTGAGATATCTAATGAGCTTGATGTGGAAGCTATTATTGTTGGGCAAAAAGGTAGTAAGTGGAATATCCCTGGTGGGTGTGGCATGTCCTGGTGTTGAAGAGATAATCATCCTCTAATGGAAGCTAAAAATCATGTACAATATCAACATGATGACTGATGACAGGTGTTATCTCCAACGTGGAATCATGATATGGTTTGAGTAAGTCAACATTGACGACATCATGGATGCCCAAGTGTGTTGGAAGATCAATGTGAAAAAAATTCTTGGATACCTATTGCATGATAGTTTAATGCCCATAGCGAAGAGGTTTGATATTGTTATGTGCCTTCTTCAAGAACCTGCAACGATCAAGGTACAACCAAACTCTATCTCCAACCTGGAAGAGATGTGGAACACGATGTTGGTCCATGGTCTTCTCATGTTTTTTCTAATGTTTTTGTAAAATTTGAACAACTTTGGATAGGAGCTGCTACAAATGCTAAATGAAGGAGTGAGATTTATCTTATTCTTTATGCATGTGGACAATGATAGGAGATGGAAGTGACAATGGTAACTCATATGGAGCTAATGGATGAAAACCTAGACACACTTCAAAGGGTGAATGACCTATGGATGAATGGAAAACCCTATTATATGCATTTTCAATATGTGTAAGACTCAAATCCCACTTAGATGGATATGAATGATGGAATATGTGAAGACTATAGATAAGAGTACAGTTAACAAATTTGGTTTCACCATCGAATTATGGATGAAAAGTGATGGAAAAGTTAAGAGACACCCCTAAAAATTTCCACAAAGAACACCAAAAATGACCAACAAAATGAGAGTCATGATCAAACACAATACTGGTGGGAAGACCAAAATAACGCCAAACAATATCAAAGAAAATGTGAGCTAAGTCAGCAACAGAACTTATTTTATGACAAGGGATAAACTTAGTCATATTACTAAAATTATTGACTATAATAAAAACACAAACATGTTTATGGATTTTCATAGGAAAATTGTTGACTAAATCCATAGAAATAATTTCCAAGGATGATATGTAAGAGGCAAAGGAATACTAAGGCCCAACTTTTTGTTAGCTGGCTTGGATAGGCAACAAATGACACATTGTCATAGGTACCTCAAAACATCATTCTACATGTAGGGCCAATATAAGAATCTCTGTAAATGATGGAGATTCTTGTGTTTGCCAAAATATCCATCGGAGAGGGTAAAATGTGCCTCCTTAATAAGGTATGGTCTATGCTCGTAGGGTACACAAAGTTCTTCCAAGCAATAAATTAAACCCTCCTTAAGATGATAGTCTTGAAAATGGGTCAAGTTGGAGGATGAAGGATGTTGGAGTAGCTGGTAAACTTGTGCAAAGTCATGGTCATAAGGATAATAAAAAGGTCAATATTTAAAATCCAAGTGTGAATTAGTGACAATAGTTAAGGCCTGAGATGAAGGAGGACAAATTGGAAAATAAACCACATAATTTTTACTACCCTTTTTTATTTGATGACTAGGTGGAATTGTTGAAGGTAAGAAACCCATTTCATGTGGTGATATTCTTGGATATTATTTTGGGACTAAAGAAACTGTAAAGGTAAATGTTTAGTATGTACAATGATTTCTTTGCCTAGGAGGTAATGACACTAGTATTTGATGGCTTGGACTAAGGCATAAATTTCCTTGTCATATGTGGAATACTTTTACTTGGCTGCAAAAAAAATACTCTGAATGATAAGCAGCATGATGACCATTTTGTTTTATGACAACACCAAGGGAAAACTGAGAAGCATCGGTTTCAATCTCAAAAGGTTTTCTAAGGTCGGGGATGACCAAAATAGGAGCAGAACAAAGCTTATATTTCATAGTTGAAAATAAGCAATGGTGGAATACAAATTTGGACTTAATCAAATTGATACAAAGGACTAGCAATGGTATTCCAAATTTGGACTTAATCAATTGATACAAAGGACTAGCAATGGTGGAATATCCTTGAATAAACTTATAGTAGAATTTAGCTAGACCAAGACAACTCCATAACTTAGTGATAGTGGTTGGAGTAGGCCAATTAAGGAGGACTTCTACTTTGACAAGATCCACCTGAATACCTTACTCATTGATGATGAAGCCAAGGTAGGAAATGGAATTTTACCCAAAAGAACACTTAGGCAAATTAGCATACAATTTTTGCTACTATAGAATGGAAATAACATGCTCAATATGCTCCAAGTGTTCCTACCATATAGAAGAAAAGATAAGAATATAATCAAGATAGATAATAACATATCTATCCAAGCCTCTATGAAAACTTCATTCATTAACATCATGAAAGGATCAAGAGCATTAGTGAGACCAAAATGCATAACAAGACACTCAAACAAACCTATTTTAGTTTTGAAATTAGTCTTCCATGTATCTTCAGCCTAAATTTTGACCTAATGGTATCCACTCTTAAGATAAATCTTAGTGAAGAACTTAACACCTTGAAGTTGGTCTAAGATATCATCAATATGAGGGAGTGGATATCTATTTTTTATAGTGATTTTGTTAAAGGCCCAAAAATCAATGCAAATATGCCAAGTACCATATTTTTTAAGAATAAGAAGAATATGAGAGGCACAAGGATAAATGTCGGGTTTGATGAATCCCTTATCTAAAAGGTATTGAAGTTGTTTATTAATTTCATCATATTACAAAAGTGATTGCTTATACATGGGTGCATTAGGGAAGGGTGTTATTGGAATGATATCAATGCTATGATTAATGATCCTCTCTAGAGGTAAAGAAATGGGCTCTTGAAAAACACTTATATTTTACAATATTTTATCAAGTGCTTTGGGTCTAGTGGAATTAGGAGCTTGTGCTAAATATTTCTTGTGCTATGGGTAAATGAATACGAGTACAAGTGCTTGTGTTTTATTTACCACTTATCTTACCTGTCTGTAACTAAGCAATAGATTAGTGGTATGCTTGGTGGATTCAATGAGATGGTGCTTATTTTCTTATTGGGGTGTGTAGGGGTTTTGATAAGCATCATATTGAGCACACCTATCATATTGATAAGGCTTACCAAGCAATAAACCACAACAATCCATGGGGGTCACATCACAAGTGATCTTATCCTTGAACTTTATGCCAAAAGCAAATGCAATGGTGCATGTGTGTGTAATCTACAAAGTGGTCTCACTATCCTTCCATACAAGAGAGTAAGGATGAGGATGTGGTGAAGTAGGGAGCTTGAGCCTATCGAAAATGGACTTTACGATCAAGTTTTTTTGTGAGCCATTATTGATGATACAATAAACCACAAAATCATGAAGCACATGTGATGAACAAATTGTCACGGTCTCCTACGTTGGAATGATGATTCATAAAAGTGCCATGACTGAGTTTTCCTCTTAATTCCTCATAAACTTGCTCCTTTCTAGTAGTCTTTATGGGGTTATCATTTGTTCCCTAATCATATTGTACAAGTAAAGGCTTCTTCTATAATTACCTACATTCAGATTTATCATGCCTTTTTCTTTTATAGTAATTAAAATATTTTTGAGACTTAGCATAATAATAAGAAGAAGCATGAATCTTATGCTTAGAAGTAGAGGATTGAGTAGAAGCAGAAGTAGGAGAGTAATTAGAAGGGGATAAAGTAGAAGATCTCCTTGGTGATTTTTATTGAGGATGAGGCGATGGCTTGGAACCTCTAGAAGAGTATCGAGTCACCTTGTATTGTGCTATGAACATCTCCTCCATGAGTTGTACCTGATTGAAAACATCATCAAGAGTAGTGCAAGGAGTGTATATTAACTCTTGATAGAAGTGTTCTAGAAGTCCACTTCTAAACTTAATAATGAGGGAAGCGACAGGATCATATACGTGAAACAAGATGCGTAGTCGATTGAACTAATGGGAATAATCTTGGATAGATTGGTGCTTTCCCTATCTAAGGTGAAGCCATTGGTTGAGAAAGTCATCATCATAATTGGATGGATAGAAGGTGGCCTTCAAGGTTGTGACTAAAGCATCCCATGTTGTGATTGGGTTTTGAGTTCCTTTGCATTCAGTAATAATAACCTTAAGCATACTAGAAATTTTGTGTTTGGTGAAACAAAGATTATCATCATTTGATGTTTGATTAAATTCAAACCAAGTCTCTAAATCTAGGATCCAACTATTGAGTACATTGATATCCCTAGAGCCTTCATAAATTTTGAATTTAGACTTTGCATGGGGGTGACTAGAGGAGGAAGAAGATTACATTTGTTGATATCCTTAATGGTGTCAGCCAAAGAAACAACTAAAGAGGTGACCTCGACTAATTTATATTCTTAAGTCATATTGGTTGTCATGTTTCTATTATGCTAAGCCAGTGAAATCAAGTTTTGAGGTAAAATTTATAATATGATGTGTGAGGTACAATTACATAGTTCAAACTAGTGCAAAAATACAACTTTCCATTTCTAATGGATAAAGCTCGAAATGAGCTTTCCAACAAGTACAAATATAGGTATACTCAAAAGTTAAGTGCCTTCAAATTTAAAAATAACAAGGTCCCTTCAAAGTTATGAAAAACTAAGTTTTATTAAGCCCCCATTTTATAAAAATTTCCCCCCTTATCACCTAAAAGGCATGCAATTTGAAAAATATTCAATCTTTAGATAATAAAAGTCATACCTTCACATTTGGCCTTTTGTCATGACATGAGGGTGGCGGTTTTTTTATTTGCTTTATGAATATTTCATGAGCCCACTTATACTAATAGCAGCCATAATAGAATGGAGGACCAGATCATAAAGTTCGGGATAGGGTTTGACACCATGTAATTATGAAGGCCAAAAAAAGAGTGTATTCAACCAAGAACACATGAAAGTAGCACACCCAAGCAACATAAGTAAAGATGGTGTTAGTGGTATCAGTATTATGTGGTGTTCTATGATCTGGTCTTCTACAACAAATCGGTTTGGTTACCATGTACTAAGGCTCACAAATATAGGACTAGTCAACATAGGTGGTTTAACAGATACATTCCATGTTGGCCTAGTGGCTATTGGAAGGGTTGTAGGAGGGCCTCATGGTCATATTTGGAATAGCCAAATGATAAGAACTTTAGATGATAATGCAACATTGAACCCATGTTCTCCCACTACGATGCTAATGGATCTGCCCCGATGAACTCAAGTTGTCACACATTGTTGATTGCAGGCTATGATGCCACACTCTCTTATTATAGGATGTAATAACATTAATGCCTCCATAATATGAAATGGGTGTTTTGGGACAAAAATAAGAGTTATGCAATTAGGGATAGAGTGGTAGAAGTGATCAAATAGTGGCCAATTTGTGAGTCCATATGAGTAGTTAAATATTGAGCTACTATTTGGGTCGTCGTTGAGGTATAATCTGTAGTAAGGAGGTTTCAAATTTGGGGAAATGGGTGAAACCCAAATTTCTTTTGTTTCCTTGCAAAAATGGAGTACAGGTAAAATGGTAGCAAACAGAGCTTGGCAAGGTCGTGTTTAGATCTAAATAACAACTAATATGGACAAATCCACAAATCACACACACAAATGATTTTATGAAGAATAATTGTTCATTGTATTACAAAATCAATAATAAATAACCAAATGCAATGATCAGATAGGTTTGAAATAATTAGAGACCTTATCTACTTACAAATGGTAACATTACATATATCATCTACAGATAATATATATTAATATGAAAAAATTTATCTCTATCAGCTATATAGGGAATATATTCATTAAGAGAATCTTGGTAGACAATGGTTTTGTCTTAAATGTTTGTAGCCTTCAATTTATTGAATGATTTTGTATGGGAGAAAAGACCTTGAGAAATATGCTATTATCATAAGAGCATTCAGTGATGGATCTCAAGAATCTAGTGGGACTATAACTTTACCACTAAAAGTAGGTCCATGAATCCTCAATACCCTCTTTTATGTCATACCTTATAAAACCTCTTAGATGTCATTGGATCCATGCTATGAAGGTCATCCCTTCAACCCTTCATCAATACCTTAAATATGAATATCATAATAAACTTGTTCATGTTCCCAATAATCCTCAACCTTTTAAATATTACACACTGGTTGAAGTAGACCTAGCCAAAATAAACTTTCATCCCTCCACCTATTTAAATGAACTTACATCTTCTTCTAACCCATTATTTACCTCTTCACAAGTCATAGAGGTATTTAAGTATTTAACTATTAACAATCAACCTCAAACAAGTAATCTTCAAAATTTAAACACTGAAAGTAATAAAATTTATAAAGAATATTTCATAGACCTTAATAAGCTACCACCTTTGCCTAGATATTTAGAATTGCTTCATAAGAAAGGTGAAGCAGTACATACTGGGTTATGTACATTCACTTCACATGAAGAAATAATTTATGGTAATAATCTATTCTCCATTGAAAGACAATTTACCACATGTTATCTATCTAAACATTATCCTCCATGTAAAAAAATTCTCACTAATATGGGATATCAAGGAAATGGCCTAGGCTCCCATGAATAAGGGATTAAAGAACCATTAGAAGTTGAAGATTGGCCTAGATGATGTAAAATTAGTTATAGCCCTAATAAGAATCAACCTTTACCCATGGATATTTATGATGATCAAATTATAACTTATGAAGAGTCCACTTCCCAAAATGGCTTAGATTAGGACGATCAAGATGAAGAACCTCTTTTTCTCTCTTCAACACTATTTTTTGACATTAATCTTATCACCTTGGTTCATCCTAAATTAATCACTACTCAAGACAAGTATGTTATTGGGGATATTTTCTATGACATTCCCCATGAAAATATCATCAAAACAATTTCTTCTTTAATGGGTCTTTCCCTTGTATAGCACATGTCGAATCCACTAAACTTAAATAAGAAGGCCAAATGGCTTTTACTTTATATAACCTTGAACAACTAATGGTATCACCAACCCCTCCTCAATATGAAGATGAAACACACATCCTTATTGAGTAATCCATCAAAGTTAACATTAGAACCATAGATAACCCTAAAATTTTTAAATTAGGAAAAACTCTAACTCTAACACAACAAGAATAACTTACTAAATTATTAATAAAATTTCAAGATATATTTATCTGGTCATATGATGATATGACTGGGCTAGAACCTTTAGTTGTGCATCATTTGGTAGTTTGAATAGATGTTAAACCCATTAAATAAAAAATCCAAGTTACCTTGTGATTTAAGGAAGAATTGCAAAAACTTCTTGATATCAATTTCATCAAAGCTATTGATTATTCTTATTAGATTTCCAACATTGTTTTTGTTTCTAAGAAAGAGGGCATTGTCAAGAAAAAATTTCAAGGCATCCATGAGGGCATTCTCATTATATTTCTCTTACACCTAGAAACATCCCTGTTGTGCCTAGAGTGCAAGGTGTTTCTATCACACATATTCATTATTCTCCAAGAAACTCCTCTTACTTATGGGTATTCATTGGTCATAAATACCATGTGTGGGAGTGTCACCTTAGTGTAGACACCTAAAAGTCACACATAGTTAGCCATAGTGAACCATATTCATGTGTAGTCATGTGTAGTCATGCGTAGTCACGTGTAGTCATGCGTAGTCACACATAGTCGACCGTAGTCAATCGTAGCCATGTGTAGATGACCTTAGTTATACATAGTCATGCATAGTCATATGTAGTCTCATGTAGTAGCTCGTAGTCATGTGTAGTCATGCATAGTCATATGTAGTCACATGTAGTCATCCGTAGTCATGTGTAGTCGCACATAGTCATAAAAACCTACAAAACTGCACTAATCATGTCCAAAATACCTCCTATTCATGAAAATGGTATATATAAGCTCCTTTGGGTCTTATAAGGCTTTTCCTACACCTAATAATGGTCCCCATGTGACCATTTCCTCCAAAAACCCTAATCATGGTAATTCTAATTCTATTTTGAAATTCACTTTACTACTAAAATGTACTTTATGGCGTAAACATGTCTAATTAGGTATAAATCAAGATTAACCATAATTCTATCCTCACACATGTGTGCACCCACCACTTATTTAGGATATTTCCAAAACATGCCTAACCTAACCACAACCTAACCTAGGATCTACCTAATCAGGGTTAACCTCAACCCTTGCTCACACATGTGTGCACATACGATATTTCTTCAAGGCACATGAAGGAATGACTCATCCTCCACCTTCTCCTTTTAACCTCACCATGGTTGGAATCTTAAGAGTGGATACCATTATGGTCAAGAACAGACATAATGTCTTTCTCATGTTTTAATTCATTTCAAGGTCATTTTTATCTTCATAAATAGAAGATATGATTAATGAAAAATCCCCAAATGTACTAATCTAGTTTTTTAGGCCCAAACAAGTAAACAAGACATATCCAAGCATCCAAGTAGTGACACATATGCAAAGAAGCCCACCTACATTGAGGGCACCGAAATATATCAGCAAATGCACCTCCATTTATATTGAAAAAGAGAGGAAAATCTTTCTTGAGAGAAATTCCATTTTGTAATCCCTTTTTGAAATGAATAAAAAGAGCATTTAGCATATATTTTATTAGTTTTGAAATTGGTGACTTTCTGTGTGTTACACTTAGCCCTATGCACTATCTTATCTCTTGCATTCTTCTCATTAATTATTTCTTCTTATCTTGGTTGGGTCATAGGACACTCAACTCCTTCCCCTTTTCTTCTACTCATCTACTTTTTATCCTCCTCTACACTCTTCTTTCTATATTCCCTATTAAATATTCCTCACCATCTCATAAATATTTGGGAAGGGGTCCATTTTTTTTTATTGGTGGGCATTTGTGAACACAAGTATATGCCCAACATTGAATAATGATAGGGTACCCCTCTTGACTATTTGTGAGATAGTTCGTATAAAGTATTGTATTAACTTACCAAATATTTCCAATCAATATTATTGTTTGATCAAGTTACATTATTCCAAGACCTTGATTAATTTTTATGTCTATGAGGAGAATCACGTCCTATTATCCCATGTCTCACGTATATGTAATTATTTACATATACATTGGTCATTGTACGATAGGCCCAAATCCACTCACTAATATATTGGGTAATCTAAGACATCTCAATTATCTATTCACCTCACTCAACTTCCTCTTTTAAATTTACACCCACATTCATCTTCTGGCACATATACCCCTTGACTATGCATAATTTAGTAATTCTACGATGACTTAAGGTCATACACTTGCCTTCTTCTTCATACACTTTCTTCCTTTATTGCTCCTTTTGTTCATTTTCCACACTCTTTATAAATTGTCCTAGGTCATTAGTTTTTATTGATCAAGCACTTTTCACTTGCTACATTTGATAATTAATAAACATACTATGATGGCTTATAAAAATGTTTGGGTCTACCTTCTCATAATCTCTCTCCTTTACCTCAATATTCCTCATTAACCTTTTGGATTTTTAGGGGTAGACATAGAATAGGCTAGATACCTAACAAATATTATTTTAGCATTTGATAGGCCACTCGTTATTTTATGATTGTCTCTCAGTTGCCAAAAATATTAATTGGGATTCCTTTACTAATTAGCAAGATGTCATCTTATTTTGACTTCCTCCCTTGCTTCGCTTGTGTGTTAGTTTTTCTTAATTCCCCTATTTCCTTACATGCTCTCAAGCTAATGATACAATAAGGACAAGATATGCTTACTTCATTGTATTTTTGCTTTATTGCATAATACTAAATTGTTAGCTATGCTTTTATTTTTCCCATTTTTAGTCACTACAACTTATGGTCACATCAATCATTCTTTTTATTGATGTGATCTTGGTCACACTAGTATCATGCAACCTATGTTGATCCTAGTCATACAAACGATTGCATTATTCAATGTTGATCTTGCTCACATTGGTCCCATTCAACCTACACTAATCCTGGTCACATAGACTATTGCATTAATCAATGCTAATCTTCATCATATTGGTCTTATACGATCTATGTTGATCCTAGTCATGCAAACCATCACTTTTAGCCCATGTTGGTGTTGGTCATATTGGTATCTTTAGACCTATGCTGACCTTGGTCACACCATCCATACAAAATGTGTTTCCCATTTAGACCATTGGCATTCTTTTATTTGACCATCCTTGCGGTCTCATAATTCTATTCTTCTCATTTTTTATCATCTTAACTCCTAATCTACAACTAATCTACTTTTCTTCCATCACACTTCACATCATTTTTATAATCATTTTTTAACATAATTCATTATTTAATCAGGCATCATAGGACATCCATAGCATCAATAACAATATCTATATCATTAATTTCTCATCACTAGTACATTGCATATGATTTATGACTTTATGTTTCATATTTTTCTCTTTCTTACTTAAATAAAAAATATATTAATTATCATTACTTGTAGCTATATTCATCTCACTAGGGCTTGTCCTATACAGTGGCAATGCCTCATAAATCTCACATAAACCACAAGAAAATTCTCCAACCTTCAAATATTTTTAAATGCTTCTTTATATTATTGAATAATTGTTTATTTTTCTTAAATTTTAGTAAAATTAGGACTATAAGAATCTATTAATTCTTTGAACAATCTTATTTGGATCCCATTCATACCTCAATTATTTCAAGATACCATATTCATCATCATTTTGTATTTTTATTTGTGGGCTTTACTCGGACCTCTAATTAATACTCATGAAAAATATTTTTCTTTATCCATATACATGTCCCTTCTTGTTTCTCTTTTTCTTTGTTCTTGGTTTTAGAGTCTTCCTTTCCTTCTTCCCATTCTAACCAATACTTTCATCATGATCAATCTCTTCTATTTGTCCATAATATTTACAATTTATCATTTGAAGACTAGAGAGCTTGAGGTGTAAGGCATAACTTCAAAAATTATTTCTTTTATTTGTGCTATCCTAGACACCTTAAAGTGAAAGGAACAACCTCCACACTACACACTTTCTTGTGCTTTTATAGAAACCTTTAAGTGTAATGCATTATTTTCAGTATGCTTTCTTTATTCTATTTTTTCCATAGAGATGATTTTCTACTAGTTGAGAAAATTGGGGATGATTTACCTCGACAAAATAGAGCATCGTCCACTTTCTACACTTTGAAAATTAAATTTGCATCTTCATTTATAACATCAATTGTTTTTTAATGTAAACATGTACGTATCTTGTCATCATCCTATGCATCCTTCTTAATTTCTTCATATATTTTTCTTAAATGAATAGCAACGGTCTTTTCCTTATGATGAGGTAAAAGAGATTTCTTTATCACATTGCTAGGAGTGGAGAATCCTTGATAGATCCCCTTCATCTTTAAGTGTCTCACTACCAAAAGGAATTCTCTTTCTTGATTGTTCTCACTTTATGGTCACTTGTTATACGGTCAATATAACATATTCAATATTTTAGTAATCTACCCAATTCTCTTGATTTGGGTATACACCATGTTTTCTCTCCTTAATGTGAAGGTTTTTCGACAAATTCCCTTAGAGCATTTTCAATTCTTTTCAAAACCTCTTTATTGATAAGTTAATATAGAAATCCAAAAAGTGTAATGCATACTATAAGACTTTTAACATTTTTCAATCCCATATGAAAATTGTCTCTTGACCCTATTAGATATACCATGAATCGCCACGTATAATTTTATTCCTATCTTTTTATCTAATGTGAAAAATCCTTCTAGAAAAATAGTTACTAAATAATTTGAACTTAATCACCAATTCTATCTAATTCAATTTAAATATTTAAAACATATTTAACCAATATTTATTGAGCTTGCATATCAAACCTATACTTTTATAAATCATTATTTCATATCATCTTTTATAATCAATTTTAATATTATGTTTTTCTAATCTAAATATATAAATAATCTACTACTCTATATATCTTCCTTTCATTTACTAAATCTTGAGAATGGAAAAAAAAACGGTGTTCCTAGAACCTTTGTTTTTTTTAATTTTCAAATTCAAATTCAAAATTATTTTTGTAGTTATTTGCTGTTATTTTAATAATTAGCTACATACATCCCTGAAAATAGAATAAACTTTGCATTAAATCGATGTCAAATCTAAAACTATTTTATGTATGCTGAGTGGTCAAAAAGATAAAGATGAAACAAGGGCTGCTTGTGTTCGTGTATGGTACACGAAGTTGGTCCCTCCTGCTTGCATCTAATTCTTTCCTTCAGTCTGGGAAAACGTAATGGTGGATATTGTTATTTGAAGTTGTAGCTTTTCCCTTTGGAATAAAAGATGCCTTCTACAAAACAGAGCGACTTGACTGAAGGATGTGGTGTAATAGCGATAAAACTTGTGCAAAAACCGATATAGTTATCACCGAGTTACAGGTAGAATATGACCGCCAACAAAACTTTGGGAGAATATGTCTTGTTTGTTTTGCTTTGTTGAAATAACATCTAATATTTTAAGAATATTAGCTTGTTATTTAAAAAAATATTAGGTTAAATTTTATATAATATTTAAAAATAATTAATATATTAAACTTTTATATAATTATAAATATATTGTCGAATTTGATACCAGAAAATAAAGATAAGGTGCAAAAGAAAAAAATTCCATTCAAATTATGTTGAGGGTAAAGAATATATATATATATATATATATATATATATATAGGTTACAATCATTATTTTTAGTGATTATAAGCATAGGGTTCAAACCACAAGGACTGCCCCCAATAAATCTATCCCTTTGGTTTGACACCCACTTAGAGAATTCAGATCAGACTACTTCCTATACTATGTTGGGCTGGCGTGCCTGCAAAGTTTGAACCTGAATCTCCTCTTGGTAAATACCCAGGAACTAATTATATTTATACTTTATTTTTATTTAGATTCAACAAAAATATATAATTTTAGTATTTTATATTTTTACAAATTTATATTATTCAAGTGCAATATAGAATTGACCTCTTATCAAAGAACTAATTATATTTATACTTTTATTTTTATTTATATTCAACAAAAAAATCATATAATTTTAGTATTTTATATTTTTAAAAATTTATATTATTCAAGTGCAATATAGAATCGACCTGCAAATTTATTTATAGGCATGTGGGAGTGCAATATAGAATTCCTGGCCGAAGAGGAAAGTGGCCACAACGTTAGCGAAGTATCTCTTCTTTTGCTTTATTTGAGGTTTTATGTAACTATCATTGTTTGCTTTATTTGAGGTTTTATGTAACTATCATTGTTCGCCGAGTTCTCTTCTTTTCCTTTATTGGAGGTTTTATGTAACATCTTTGTTCGCCAAGCTCTGCTGGAATTCCTCAACCGTATTCACGGGTGAAATGGTCCCCTACACGCAACGTATAAATGAAGAAATAAAAAAAAGAAAAAATGTTGCTCGCAATGTCCAAATAGTTCAAAAGAATTCCCAATCAATTGGTATTGGACATATCGTCGTAGCAGCATGAAACTAACAAAAAAAATTATTCCTTGTGTGGTGATTGGTTTAATTTGACATGTAAACGGCAGAAGACAGCGACCCAACCATTGTTTTTTTTTTTTAATCAAAATAATTAGGTAAGCTTCTTTTTTCTTATAAATAGAAATGCTTGATATGTGTCGTCTATGAGCATTTGTCTTTTGTTTAAGGTTTGTGGAGGTGCTATGTTTTCAAGGGAAGCAAGTTTGTTGAAGGCAATCGCAGATTATATATATGATTATATATTGTATTTAACATTTCCGTTTGTGTTTAGTCTTTAGTCTTCTGGTAATACCAGATACGATGAAAGCGTTCAAAAAGCGTGCGCCCTGGGTTCCAGGGAATGCTTTAGCTCTCAGTGCTCTCACCATCCAGGCTATTTCCTTCTTCTCCTTTTCCCGTATTTTTCTTCCAGAACCACATGTAGGAGCAGATGAAGATGAGTTGTTTAGTTTCCTTGACTTTCAACTGTTCATTGACTTTGGGAGACTCAACACATGTGTGTTCATAGGATATGTATTGCCAGAAATTGAGAGCTCTCATTTTGCAAAGACTTGGAAATTGATTTTAGCCTTATTAATAACTCTAGGGGGGCAGATTTTTTCTGAACTTTACTATGTGTACGGAAATGCCTACTTAAATAAGAAAGACTATGTAGGTCATGAGAAGGATATGTTTGGTTTTCCCTATCCACTAGCATTTTGTATTTGTCAATGATATTTTTAATTTTTACATAAGTTTTGACATTAATAGCTGGCAAGACTCTTCGTGGAAATCTCAATAAAAGGATTGCGGCAATTGTTTCTGCTGTTGATGAAGTCGAAGGATCTCAAATTATTTCTCCTTGTGCTGAAGATGATCTAGAATACAATAGGAGCGAGGACCGTGCTTGGAAGGATTTTGAAAATGAAGTTTTCAAATCATGGATTCTGAGTCGAATATGTCAGCCCGATTATGTCATTGTCAGATCTGTTGAGTTCGGCAGTTGGATTGGTGGTCACTATTTGCGTCATGCTATGCTTCTTCAAAAGTGTTTGGCTAGCTGAGCACTACCATAGTAAGCACTTTTACCCTTTTGATGGAAATTATGCTTTTAAATGGGTATATTTTTGTTCTAGTTGGCCGTTCATAATGGTAGGATGGGTTATCATCTGCTGGAGATGGTTGGCGACCCTCTTCTACTTTTCCAAGCTCAAGCTCCGTGGAGGGATTTGGATTTTGTTTAAAATTGAGAAATTTTGGACAAAAAGAATTGTTGAGCTGATTCATGTATGGGAGCTCAAAGGCTTTCACGTGGATCCACAATCCAGAGCCAATTGTTTGACTAGGATTGTTGTCAAAATCAGGTTATATAAGTTGCTTCATATGCTGAAAGCCTTTCAAATCTTGCTAGTGTTAGTAAGCAAAAGCTGTCAGCTTTTTTCAGAGATGTTACTTTCGACTCCATTTATATTTATTATGAATTGGTTGCTATCTGGACCCTCCGTCTCAACCTTTCATGGCCAGCAGGCAGTTTCAACTTCAGCTTGTTATAAGGAGTTTGCATTTATGTTGAAGCGCGTGTGCATGCCCGGAGAAGATCCCGCCTCATGCCATCAAACGAATAGAGCTTTTCATGGAAGAAGGACGCAAAAAGGGCAGGGAGTGCGAAAATTTCATCGCACATTCTGATGAGTTCTCTCAGCAATGGATTGAGGACGGTTTTGGTCTTATAGATGAACTCAGACGGAAAATATTGCCGCGAGTTCACAATTATTTTCCACATCTGGACAAGCTTTGTTTGAAGATGACAGCAGTATCCTTACTCCATATCATCGTCCGACTCGAGAGGAACAAGTCTGATCGCGTGAATACTGCTGTCAAAGCCTGCAGAGAAGCATGGGATATGATGAATTTAGTGGATAACGCACGCGTGGGAGACCAAATGCTGAACCTGATTGACGACATAGGAGGCTCAGACGGCTCAGGGTCAGACATAGCCTCAGTATATGAAGTTCACGTAAGTATAGCAGCAGACAAAGAATTCTCCAGACTCCAAACATTGTCCGAACAACTTCCTAATTGTTCGCAAGTAGAAGGAGAAATCCGTGGGGTCGCGAGTATAATGACGCTTCGTCTCAGCGTGACCAATGTATGCAGATGGGCAGTGAAGCTGCCGCAGCACTCAAAGTCAGCAAGCTACTTGTAGATGAGAATGACAAAGAGAAAAAGGAGACTGAGATTGAGGGTGAGATGGCAACTCGCGGCCAGGACAACGAAGAAGACGATGCAGATTTTGAGCTTCATGATGCCATAGATTGGATGAAAATAGCACCGCAGTACAGCTTGTACAGATTATGCAGGGTAATAGATGGGCTTGGCAGTTGGACGGACCCGGATTTGGTATGTTGGGCGGAAAACTATTTGAGAAACATAGTTGCATATATTGCCTTCCACAAATTGTCTTCTTCAAACTCTTGCACACTGGTGGGAGTACTTGACAAGCATATCTGGTCTCTTGTCAAGTACTCCCACCAGATATGCTTGTCAAGTACTCCCACCAGATATGCTATTACCGATGCAGATTTTGAGCTTCATGATGCCATAGATTGGATGAAAATAGCACCGCAGTACAGCTTGTACAGATTATGCAGGGTAATAGATGGGCTTGGCGGTTGGACGGACCCGGATTTGGTAGGTTGGGCGGAAAACTATTTGAGAAACATAGTTGCATGTTGTCTGTCAAGGCTACCAGATATGCTTGTCAAGTACTCCCACCAGTGTGCAAGAGTTTGAAGAAGACAATTTGTGGAAGGCAATATATCTGGCAGGGAAGGCCAGAGGATTAATGGAGAAGCTCGGAGTGCCTCGACTGAAGTCGGGTCATCAGCGCATCGAAATGGAATGGAGGCTAAGTTGAACTCTGCTTCCGATGACCCACATATTTTTACTGTGCGGTATTTTCCTAGTCGTATTTTGAATATATTTAGAAATTGAGTCATATGAGATTTCCTTATCGTTTCTTCAACCTTGAATTTTATTAAAGATTTATGTCTAGTTTTTTTTTTTTTTTTTTTTAAAGAATTACTTGGCAGCCTTCTACGCAATTGGTTTTTTTTCACAATTTTGATCCACTTTAAATAGTATGGTGATTGGAAATTGTAATTTTTATTGAAAAAATATTAAGTTTTAAATGTGAAAAAAGAGGTGGTAATAATTTAATTATAAGATTTGAATATATATTGAAGAGTCATTTGCAATAATGAAATTAAGAAAAAATGATTTGTTTGGATCTAGGGTAAAATGAAAATGTTTAAAAATTAAGTCTATCAAAATTACTTTTGGTGGTGTTTTTGAAGGAAATTCATAAATTGCTAGTAGAGGTGGTATTTTTGAATATAACAAACAAGAGAATTATTCTCACATAGAAACATGTGAAACTTCAACTAACAACTATGCAAAGGCTAAGGCATTTCTTACAAGTAAAATTGTAATTAAAAATGATGGAAATATATTTCAATTGATAGGATTCATAATTTTTTAATAATGTTATCAACAAAAATGGATGTGAAGATTGGATAAAACATAATATTATTATTGATGCTCGTTATCTATTGTTGGAGGTAATATTTTGAAAATTTCTACAAAGAAGGATATAGAGTAGATATTTTAGTGAATCTCAATGTTGATGTGTTTGGTGAAATTCAAATTTTAAAAGTCAATTAGTATAGTGAGATTTTATCTCTGAATGAGATATCAATAAATTGACTATAAAATAATAACACTATGAGGGAGATGAAAAGTATATCCGATAAAAAATTAAACAAAAAAATATCCATGTCATAAAGGAAACCTAAAATGGTCTAATTGGCCCAATGACAAGTGTAATATTTTAGTATTATGATGGGAATGGCTTCCCCTTGAAACCACTTATAGCTAATTAAAGAAGAAAAATAAAAATCCTTGACGAGGAGACCAAGGTTTCAAACTTATTAAAAAACAAATATATAATTTATCAAGCCCTTATAATAATACTATATAATTTTAATATAATATTGAATCATATACAATGTATTAAAAATATCATATCAAGCCCTTATAATAATACTATATAATTTTAATATAATATTAAATCCTATACAATGTATTAAAAATCTCATAAAAATAATTAATCAAAATATTTTAGTAAAAACTTGATAAAAAAAATAATCAAAATATTATATATTAACTTAATTAAATCTTCTAAATTGTAATTAACATGAGAAAATAAATTTAAGTACATATTTAAATAAATATTAAGCTACACACTTATCTCGTTAAACTACTAACTAAGCACTAAACTTTACACAAATTTTTTTGAAAGTTGAAAAAAATTATATTAACAGAAGTATTATAAAATAAAATGAGCAAGACAAGAAACAAGGGAGAATGAGGAGCTTCCTCCATTACCTCATAACTTGAAAACTACCTATACAACTGGCGAATGTGCTATCCTGATCATAAATGTATGTTTCAGTATAGGCCCTAATTGATTTTAAACCTGCCTTGGAAGTAACTTATCATTGTATAAAAATGATATATCAAGCACTATGGAGGTTGCTATGAGATCAATGTTGACTACCATTCATTTAAACCACTTCCCATAAAGCACTCAAAACATTATATAGATGGGTCCATTGAAAACAACACCTGAGGCCACCATTATGCAACTATCCATGCAGATCAACAACACATGAGTTGAATTCTAATTTTTCTCATTCATTTGAATTTTGTAGACCATTCATTTATCTTCAAGTCGTTATTGGCATCTTGATCATGTCTGGCATACCTATTACTCTGTGGTGTGGAGGCTTGTTTTCTTTTAATATGGCCTAAAAATGAAGACACAAGAGCCTATGGAATTAAGCCAAGAAACCTACTTACCCAGCTTAACACTAGGATAACTTGTCATTGGTTTTCTTCAAGGCCATTGGTCATTGACCTAACTATGGTAGATTCATTAGAATCACTATCTATTCTACCTATTCTATTATCTTCCTACCACCTCTCATATCCCCTAGATTTTTTGGTATTAGCTAATCTACTTTTCCATCTGAGATTCCACGTATTACCCTTCCTCTAGCTCATTTCCTCATTTTGCTAAATAATCTACCTCCCTATTTCCCTCTCACTTGATATGCATAATAAATACATCTTGAAAAGCCTTTAAAATCCTTTGAATTACTTCCACCTTCCTTTCCTCCTCAATTTACAACACCTAGAAGGGTCTTAGTAGATCCAAGATTCTAGCCCATACCTAAGAGTCTATCTCCATCCATAGCTTATGTGAATGTAGATTTACTATTATCATTGACACCAATAAGATCATCTATCATTTTATGTAAAATAATTATGAAAAAGACACAAAACCATTGAATAAAGACATTGAAGAATGTTGGGGTGGAACCCTGATTCTCAATTCGATGCGGGATCTTTGGGAGTTTGCTAGGATAAACAAAATGATATGAATAAAGGCATTCACATTTTACTTAAAGCAAAACAAAGGTTTATGACGAAGACTCAACGCATCTCAACAGCGGACGTGAATAAAAAAAATGATTCGCATAGGGCTGATGTGGTGGCGTCTCGTTGGAGATGTTGTGGCGAAGATAACATCACGAGGTGGTTGTTTTTGTTGAGTATCCAGACAGTGGTGATTGGTATTGTTTGGAAGACTGTGTAACAACATATTCATTTTATTATTATTTGTTGAAAAAATGAAATGTTGATGTGTATATATAAAGACTTGTTGTAGATGACTATGTAGTAATGCCAGTGGCATGCAGAGAATTGTGAGGATGCCAGTATTGGCATACGGTGGCTGTAATACCTTAAGAATGTCCAAGAGGTATTCTTGTTGATGTAATTCCTATTGTAAGCTTGTAGAGAGAGTAAATATGTTAGGATTGTAACTCTATAGTGGCAGTACAAGGAGGTGCTTGGAGAAGTTCACAATGATGCAATGTGGCAAATTTCTCATTGTATACAGTAGCAAAACAGTCTTGATATTTGTAGCTTTGATGGGACTGCATGATAATCACGGTAGAGTGATTATGGTTTTTGTGGGTGAGGAGAAACCCATGTTTGAGAAGCTTGCAAGGAGATGGAGAGAGGGTGTTGTAGCTAAACTGTTATTCGGTTCTTCCTCTATGTATTTGTAATTATCAAAATAATGAAATTATTGTGCTGGTGCTTCTCCGGGGATGTAGCTAAAGACATTGTTGAGTGAACCTTGTAAATTTGGTGTTTTCTCTATCTGTATGATTTATTTCTGTTGTTGTTTTAATTTGCTCACACATAAATAATGCTAAATTCCAACAAGTGGTATCATAGCTTAATGTTGGGTATTTGGAAAGTCTGATGGATTGTGGTTTGAGTGGGAGCTGGGAGTTACAGCAAAGATGGGTTGCTGGAGAATGCAACCAGATTGAGCTTGTATTTTGAACTTAGAAAATCGGATATGTTGCAAGGTGAGACTGGCCACCTCTCTTGCCCTTATCCCTTCCTCGGTTATGTATACGAAAGCTTGCAAATTGGAAAGCGATTATTTCTAATGTATTGTTCCTGATTGCGGAAGAGCAGATAATGATGAAGAAGTGGGAGCAATGATGTTTGTTGGAGATTTTCAGGTTGTTCATTTATCAAAGAAGAAAATGTGAGATTAACATCAATCTGGTTTGATGGTGCAGAACATGGTGAGACAATCTAGAGGAGGTCAAATCCTTAGGTGCAGTTTTGAAGGTGCATGAAAAATGCATGGTGGATTGTTAGGTTGCTTGGTGATCACAAGGAGAAGGTGCAGGGTTGACACTAATCCGGTTGTGGTGGTTCAAAGCATTTGATATAGCAATCTGAAGGAGGTATAAATCCTTGGTATGGTATAGCAACGAAAGCGCAGTGGAAATGTTGAGAATCGGTCTCCAAGTGGGAGATTGTTGGGGTGGAACCCTGATTCTCAATTCGATGCGGGATCCATAGGAGTTTTCCAGGATAAAAAAAATGATATGAATAAAGGCATTCGCATTTTACTTAAAACAAAACAAATATTTGTGATGAAGACTCAACGCATCTCAACAGTAGACGTGAATCAAAAAAATGATTCGCATAGGGCTGACATGGTGGCATCTCGTTGGAGATGTTGTGGCGAAGATAACATCACGAGGTGGTTGTTTTTGTTGAGTATCCAGACAGTGGTGATTGGTATTGTTTGGCAGCCTATGTAACAGCATATTTATTTTATTTTTATTTGTTGAAACAAATCAAATTTTGTTGTATATATATAAAAACCTGCTATAGATGATTGTGTAGTAATGCCAGTGGCATGTGGAGAATTGTGAGGATGACGGTATTGGCATACGGTGGCTATAATACCTGAAGAATATCCCAGAGGCATTCTTGTTGATGTCATTCCCATTGTAAGCTTGTAGAGAGAGTAAATCTCTCAGGATTGTAACTTTGTAGTGGCAGTACAAGGAGGTGCTTGGAGAAGTCCACAATGATGCAATGTGGCAGATTGCTCATTGTGTACAGTAGCACAACAGTCTTGATGTTTGTAGCTTTGATGGGATTGCATGATAATCACGGTAGAGTGATTATGGTTTTTTGTGGGTGAGGAGAAACCCATATCTGAGAAGCTTGCAAGGAGATGGAGAGAGGGTGTTGCAGCCAAACTGTTGTTTGGTTCTTCCTCCATGTATTTGTAATTACCGAAATCATAAAATTACTGTGTTGGTGCTTCTTCGGGGATGTAGCTCAACATATTGTTGAGTGAACCTTGTAAATTTGGTGTTTTCTCTATCTGTATGATTTATTTCTGTTGTTGTTCTAATTTGCTCACACATAAACAATACTAAATCCCAACAAAAAAAAGGAATTAAGGAAACTTTACAAGTGTAATTTAAATTCCTTATTGTAGCTATTTGTCGTTATTGTAGTAAGTAAGTAGATACATCCTGAAAAGAGAATAATCTTGCATCAAATCGATGTCAAATCTAAAGTTATTTTATTTATGCTGCTTGTTCAAAAAGAAAAAACAAGGCCCGCCCTGTATGGAAGTTGGTCTAATTCTTTCCTTCACTCTGGGAAAAAGTTAGGGTGGATATTATTATTTGAAGTCGTAGCTTTTCCCTTTGGAATAAAAGATGCCTTCTAAAAACTAGAGTGACTTCACTTAAGGATGTGACGAAATAGCAATAAAGCTTGTGGAACATGGTATTCGATTGCTGATTGCTAATGCTAACGAATATGTATTCCTGGCAGACGAGGAAATTGGCCATAACATTAGCGAAGTATCTCTTCATTTGCTTTATTTGAGGTTTTATGTAACTATCATTGTTCGTTGGAGGTTTTATGTAACATCATTGTTCGCCGATCTCTGCTGGAATTCCTCAACGTATTCACAGGGATGAAATGGTCCCCCACACGCAACATATAAATGAAGAAATAAAAAAAGAATAAATCTTGCTTGCAATGTCCAAATAGTTCAAAAGAATTCCTAATCAATTGGTTTTGAATATATCGTCGTAGCAGCATGAAACTAACAAAAATATTTATACCTTATGTGGTGATTAGTTTATTTGACATGGAAACCGCAAAAGACAGCGACCCAACCATTGTTTTTTTTTAATCAAAATAATTTCTTTTGTACTCTTAGAAATAGGTAAGCTTCTTTTTTCTTATAAATAGGAATGCTTGATATTGAAGAAACGTTTTAATTTTTTGAATCATCGGATTTCGCAGAAAACACCCTGCGATGTTGGGCGTTGTAGCAAAATGCTGCGCTGTTGGGCATCGCACAGGAAGTTTGACACCCGCGGAAGGTGCTGCGCAGTCGGGAGGCGCACACAACAGATTGCGCAATTGGGAGATGTTGCGTCATCGGGCGGTGCAAACTCCAACACTTAGAGAAAAAAATTCTCTAAGTGCTCCAAACTGCGCAATTGAAACACGATGTCAAAGGTCGCAGCGCTGGCGGGATTCGTGCAAGATTCGACGTGATGTCGAACGTCGCTCTCCCTGAGACTTAGCCAAAAAATTTGGCTAACAAGCTTCCCGTCCAAAAGTCTCTCACCCCAGATGCCACGCCGAAAATCGCACTCTCACCTGTGCGACAATGAGATTTACCCATGAAGACGATGATAGCAGTTTTTGAACAAATTAAGTTTTAATGACTTCAAATCTGAAGTAGAATGCAGGATGCAAGTTCTTATCAAATTCAAACACAAAAGAACGAAATGCAATACGATACCTCAAACACTGGTAAACGATTTATTTATATGAGCTAATGAGGTTATAGTGATCTTCAAATAGAGGGTTTACAAACTTCTACAATTACTATTAAAGAATAAACAACTACAGTTTAAAACCACCGAGACTGCTGCTCGGACTAGAAGCAGATATGCTTCTCTGCTCACTAAACGACTTTACTTCTGCTGTGCACTACATCTAACTGCATCAACTCTACATCTATTCTACTCATGCGCTCTCTCCACGACATAAATGCCAGCCAAAATTAGGGTTTATATAGCTGGGGATGAGGAGCCAATCAACAACTCCCGCATGAAGTAAATAACCAATCACCAACCTCGCACGCGAGAAGTAATGGCAGATTGGACAAAAGACATGTGCGGCGTCAAATCAATGTTTTGGCGGGACACCCATTATTGTTGATTTTGGCGAGCGAAGTTCGGCATCGCTCAGTTTTGGAGCGAAGTTCGGTGGAGAGTGAAAAACAGGTTTAACATTTCTAACACCCTCATTTAAACCTAATTTCATGAGCGCTTTGACTCCCAACTGCTCTCGCAATCTGTTGAAGTCTTCCTCCTTCAAAGGCTTCGTGAAAATGTCAGCCAACTATTCCTTGGATCTACAAAATTGCAGCTAAATTTCCCCTGACTTCACCAGTTCTCTGATGAAGTGATATTGAATGTCGATGTGCTTCGTCTACCCATGAAACACTGGATCCTTAGACAGTGCTATGGTGAAGTTGTTATCACAAAATATAGTTGTTGTGCCTTTCGGTGGATGGTTATGTTCACCCAGAACTCTTCACAGCCAAACTGCCTAGCATGCGGCTGACGTGGCGGTGATGTACTCTGCTTCAACAGTGGATAAAGCAAAAATCGGTTGCTTCTTAGACGTACATGACACATCTCCTGAACCGATATGGAAGGCATACCTAGAGGTACTTTTCTGATCATTAGTGCTGCCAACCCAATCACTAGCTATGTAGCCCACCAATTCCATTTGGTCTTGTCTGGCGTAAAAGATGTCATGGTTTCACATCCTGTTGACATAGCGTAGGATACGCTTGCCTGCTTGCCAATGCGTTTCCTTCAAAGTCTCCATGAATCGGCTGATCAAGTTGACTCTTAACATCAGATTTGGTCAAGTTACAATCAAATACATGAGACTGCCAACTAGCCGCTTGAACAAGGTTGGATCGACGTTCCTCCCAGAGTCCAACTTGCTCAGCTTCAAGCCTGTGGCAACAGGTGTGATGGCAAGTTTACTGTCCTCCATCTTGAACCGCTTCAAGACATACTTCACATACTTGCCCTGAGAAATGAAAATGCCATCTACCGATTGTTCAACTTCGATGCCGAGAAAATACTTCATCAGCCCTAAGCCTGTCATCTCAAACTCCTTCATGGATGTTCAAAATTGGTCAAATAGTTTAGCATTGTTGCTAGTGTAAATTAGATCATCCACATAGAGGCAGACGATTATGAGCTCCCATGCTTCATTTTTCTTCAGGTACAAGGTGTGCTCATATGGGCATTTTACAAACCCATTCTCCTGAAAATAGTTGTCAATTCGACTATACCAAGCCCGAGGCACCTGCTTCAAACCATACAAGGCCTTCTTTAGCTTCAGGACTTTGCCCTCCTGGCCTTCAATCTCGTAACCTGGTGGTTGGTCTATGTAGACCTTCTCCTTTAAAACTCTATTGAGGAAGGCTGATTTGACATCCATCTGGTAAACACTCCAACCCTTCTGAGCTGCCAGTGCTCAGATCATCCTCACTGTGTCAAGTCGGGCTACAAGCGCATATATCTCATGGTAATCAATGCCTGAATTTTGCTAGTAATCCTTAGCCACCAGTCTAGCCTTATGCCGATCAATTTTGCCTTGGGCATTGAACTTCATCTTATGCATCCACTTGACCCCAATGGTCTTCTTCCCTGCTAAAAGATCTGCCAACTGCCATGTATCATTCTTTTCAATGGCTTCTATCTCCTCGTCCATCACCTTCACCCACTTTTGATTTTGAATTGCATATTCAAACTCCACTGGATCATATTCTGTAAAGAATACAAATTTAGAATGTTCCTCATCTTGATGAGTATGGTTTGCCTTGTAAATGTCTTGTAAGCTCTTCATCTTCGTAGGTGTCCTCAAGTTCAGGATTTTTCTTGCAAGTAGAGGTGATCGAGATGGTGATATTGTGTTGCTGTTGGCACCGCTGATGCTGCTTGAGGCTACAAGTGGCAATACACTGCTCTCCTCCAAGTCAACAAACTCGACAATTGCTGGCTCAGGCTAGCCAGTCTTAGACTTCCAGTTCCAGGCTTCATCTTCCAAGAATTTCACATCGCGGTTGATGATGACCTTCTTCATCATAATATTGTACAACTGATATGCCTTTGCCTGTTCACTGTACCCTATGAAGATACACTTCTCCACTCTATCATCTAGTTTTTATCTTTTCTCTTCTGTAACATGTGCATATGCAATGCACCCGAATACACGCAAATGAGCCACACATGGCTTCTGACCGCTCTAGGCCTCCTTAGGGATTTTTTCCTTCACGCTTTTGGTGGGACATATGTTTAGTAGGTAGACTACACAGGATACAACCTCTACCCATAATTCATGCAGTAATACCTTCACCTTCATCATGCTACATGCCATCTCCATGATGGTTCAGTTTTTCCTCTCAACTACACCGTTCTGCTACGGTGTGTATCTGGCAGTGAGCTACTTCCAAATTCCTTGTTGCTTGCAAAATTTGTGGAATTCATTGGAGATGTATTCACCTCCACTATCCATCCTAAGGGTTTTCACCTGGTAGCCGCTATATTTATCCACTAGATCCTTGAATTCCTTAAACTTTACAAATGCTTCTGACTTCAACTTGATGGGATAAATCCAAGTCTTTTGACTAAAGTTATCAATGAATTTTAGGAAGTATTTGTTACCGAAAAACATGCTGGTCTACATCAAACTGTAAATGTTTGAGTGCACCATCTCCAATGGCTGTGATGCTCTCCAAGACTATCCGGAAGGGAATGAATCCCTATGCTATTTTTTGACTAAGAAACCCTCACAAATTTGATTTTGTTGCTCTATTAGGGGTAAACCCTTCACCATATGCTTCTTGTGCAGTAATTTCAGGCCACTAAAACTCAGGTGATTGAACCTGAGATGCCACAGCCAGGTAGCATCGTTTCTGACTGCACTCAGAGACAACAAAGATTCGTTCTAAATCTGCAACAACAAAAAAATATTTTTCATCATGGACACAGTTACAATCTGCCTATACGATTTGTCTTTGATGGTGCATACTTTGTATTTAAACTGGACCATATGCCCCTTCTATACGAGCTATCCAACACTTAGTAGGTTGTGCTTCAAACCAGACACATAATAAATGTCATAGATCTGCTTTCGTTCGTCATTTCTAGTGTGGATGAGGATCTTTCCTTTCCCCATCATGGAAACTTTGATGTTGTTCCCCATATTAACCTCAGACTAGACTGTTTCATCCAGTTGTGAGAACATCTTCTTGTTCCTCGTTATGTGATTGTTGCACCCGCTGTCGAGATACCAGATATTCTTTTGGCTCTCCTCCTCAATATTACAAGTCAGCAACACATTCCCACCTGTCGTATTTTTGGCTTCTCCAGTGTAGTGAGCTTGCTGCTGGTTCTCCTTGGCCATCCTCTTTCTTCACTCTGAGATGTAATGGTCAAATATTTTGCAATAATAACATTAGACTTTGGATTTATCCTTCTTTTTATTGGATCCGTCTTACTGGTTCTTCGCATCGCCTCTTCCTCCTTGCTGATGGAAGTTGCAGTTGGTCTCTCCCTCATTAGGGTTTGATCGTCCTCCTTGCTTGTTTCCTTTCCCACGTCTACCTCTACCTCTTCCTCCTTGAGAACTAGAGGCACCTTGGTGGGAGTCTTATCTATCATTGTCTCGGAATAAGACCTGCGTCTTGAGTGCCTACTCTAGAGAGGACTAAGATGAACGGCTTAGCCTCTGCTCATGTGTCTACAAGGAACCCATGAGCTCGTCTATCGAGAGGGTTGTCAGATCCCTCAACTCCTCTATTGCAATCATGACAGAGTCAAATTTGACAGGTAGACTTCTGAGAATCTTCTCCATGATTATCTAGATCTGCACAATCTCTCCATTCAATCGCATCTGGTTGATGATGTCTGTCGTCTGAGTGAAGAAATCGCTCATGGACTCAGACTCACTCATTTGCATATTTTTGAACTCCCTCCTGAGCATTTGTAGTTTCACCAACTTCACATTGTTGGTGCCCTGATACGAACTGGCCAAAATCTCCTAAGCCTGTTTTGCCTTGGTGGCTGATGCGATCCGCAGGAATATGGTCTCCTTAATCACTTGCATGATGTAAAAGAGGGTCTTCTGGTCCTTCTTCGTGTTCTCCTTCAACAGGTCCTTGTATACTTGGGATAGTGCAACCAGTGCTGTTGCATCTACCAATTTTGGATAGCCATTCTCAACCAACTCCTATAGCTCCTAAGATTTGAACAAGATCTTCATCTGGATGCTCCAATAATCATAGTTCTTACCATTGAAGTGTGGTATCTACAACTGCAATGAATGGTTGCTATCGAAAGCCATGCTTCTGTCTTTCGTTTCAAGGCACTATGGCTCTAATACCAATTTGAAGAAACATTTTAATTTTTTTGAATCATCGGATGTCGTATAAAACACTCTGCAACGTCAAGCATCGCAAAAAAATGTTGTGTTGTTGGGCATCGCATAGGAAGTTTGGCATCCATGAAAGGTGTTGCGCAGTCGGTAGGCACACACAACAAAATGCACAATCAGAAGATGTTGCACTGTCGGGCAGCACAAACTCCAACACTTAGAGAAAAAAATTCTCTAAGTGCTCCAAAACGTACAATTGAAACACGGCGTCAGAGGTCGCAGTGCTGGCAGGAGTCACGCAATATTTGATGCAATGTCAACCGTTGCTCACCCTGAGACTTAGCCAAAATTTTTGGCTATCAAGCTTCCCGTCCAAAGTCGTTCACCCTAGACGCCACGCCAGAAATTGCACTCTCACCTGTACAATAATGGAATTTACCCACGAAGACGGTGATAGCAGTTTTTGACACTTAGACGGAAAAATTGAACAGAATAAGTTTTAATGACTTCAAATCTAAAGTAGAATGCAGGATGCAGCTTCTTATCAAATTCAAACATAGAAGAACAAAATAGAACGAAATGCAAGAGAATTAACTAAACCCTTCTAGATACCTCAAATATTGGTAAACGGTTTATTTATATGAGCTAATGAGGTTACAGCGATCCTCAAATAGAGGGTTTACAAACTTCTGCAATTACTATTATAGGACAAACAACTGTAGTTTAAAACCACCGAGACTGTTGCTCAAACTAGAAGCAAATATGCTTCTCTGCTCACTAAACGACTTTACTTCTAATGTGCACTGTGTCTGACTGCATCAACTCTGCATCTATTCTGCTCATGTGCTGTCTCCACGATACAAATGCCAACCAAAACTAGGGTTTATATAGCTGGGGATGAAGAGCCAATCAACAACCCCCACACGAAGGAAATAACCAATCACCAACCTTGTACGTGGGAAGTAATGGCAGATTGGACAAAAGACATGTGCAACATCAAATCAATATTTTGGCAAGACACCCATTGTCGTTGATTTTGGTGAGCAAAGTCCAGCAGCGCTCAGTTTCAGAGCGAAGTTGGGTGGAGAGTGAACAGGTTTAACATTTCTAACATATATGTGTAGTCTATGAGCATTTGTCTGTTTGTTTAAGATTTTTGGGGGTGTTATTTATTCAATGGCAGAAGCAAATTTGTTGAAGTCAATCGCATATGGTATATTTTATTTAACATTTTCGTTTGTGTTCAGTATTATGGTAATACCGGATATGGTGAAAGCGTTCAAAAAATGTGCGTCATGGGTTCCAAGGAATGCTTTAGCTCTCAGTGCTCTCATCATCTAGGCTATTTCCTTCTCCTTTTTCCAAGTTTTTATTAATTTTGTAGAAGCAGATGAAGATGAACTATTTAAGTTCCTTGACTATCAAGTGATCATTGAATTTGGAAGACTCAACACATGTGTGTTCATAGGATATGTATTGCCAGAAATTGAGAGCTCTCATTCTGCAAAGACTTTAAAATTGATTTTAGCCTTGGTAATAAGTCTAGTGGGGAAGATTTTTTCTGAACTTTACTATGTGTACGTAATAGCCAATGTAAAGAGTGTGTACTCCAAAGAGAAATACTATGTAAAGCGACTTGATCATGAGAAATATATGTTTTGTTTTTTCCTATCCAGTAACATTTTGTATTTATCAATGATATTTTTAATTTTTACATTAGTTTGCACAGTAATGGCTGGCAAGACTCTTCATGGAATTCTCAATAAAAGGATTGTGGCAATTGTTTCTATTGTTGATGAAGTTGAAGGATCTCAAATTATTTCTACTTGTGCTGAAGGTGATCTGGAATACCATAGGAACGAGGAACGTGATTGGAAGGATTTTGAAATTGAAGTTTTCAAATCATGGATTTTGGGTCGAATATGTTAGCCCGATTATATCATTGCCATATCGGTGTTGAGTTCGGTGGTTGGATTGGTGATCACTATTTACGTCATACTATGCTTCTTCAAAAGTGTTTGGCAACACTACCATGGGGAGCACTTTTACCCTTTTCATAGAGATGATCCTATTCAATGGTTATTTTTTTGTTCTAGTTGGCCGTTCATAATGGTAGGATGGATTATCATCTGTTGGAGATGGTTCGCGATCCTCTTCTATTTTTCCAAGCTCAAGCTCTATGGAGGGATTTGGATTTTGTTTAGAATTGAGGAATTTTTGGACAAGAAAAATTGTTGAGGTGATTCATGTATGGGAGCTCAAATTCTTTCATGTTGATCCATAATCCAGAGCTAATTGTTTGACTAAGATTGTTGTCAAAATCAGGTTATATAAGTTGCTTCATATGTTGAAAGCCCTTCAAATATTGCTAGTGCTAGTAAGCAAAAGCTGCCAGCTTTTTTCAGAGATGTTACTGTCGACTCCTTTTATATTTATTATGAATTGGTTTCTATCTGGACCCTCCGTCTCAACCTTTCATGGCCAGCAGGAAGTTTCAACTTCAACTTGTTATAAATATTTTACATTTATGTTGAAGCGTGTATGCATGCCTGGAGAGGATCCCGCCTCATTGTGGGAAGCTAAAGTGAACACCATAAAACAAATAGATATTTTCATAGAAGAAGGATGCAAAAATGGTAGACAGTGCAAAAATTTCATCCCACATTTTCATCAGTTTTCTCAACAATCGATTGAGGACGATTTTGGTCTCATAGATGAACTCAGACGGGAAATATTATCGTGAGTTCACAAGTATTTTCTACATATGAACAATCCTTGATTGAATATGATAGCAATATCCTTACTCTATATCTGTTGGAAATTATTTTAATCTAAATTCCATTTCTTAGCGGGTGTTCATGCCTGACCTGGGGACACGACCTTTCACACATATTTTTACCGTCTCTAACGTCTTGTCATCTGGTCATATGAAGAATTAGGCATGTTATTTAATGTAGTAGGTAAGCTCCAGCTGGTCTAGAGATTCCTGCAACCAGCATGTGCTTCTGGAGAGTTCTACATTATAAAAATATTGTTCTTGGATCCTCATTCAGTAATCTGGGTGTAGCAGCACCAGGTTCCCTGCGCAACAGCAGTGCAGGCAACTTAGGTAGTGTATTCTGTAATTGTATGCTCAACAGAGCCTTCTGTGTTGGATCTATTTCTCAATGAAAATATTTTTGTATTTGTTGTTTTCTGCCTTTGTTTGTCTGTGTTTGTGTTGCCTCTCATGAGGTTGTTAATGATCCTGTGGTTTAAATTTTTTGACATGGTATCAGAGCAAGGAGATAGGAGATCAGCAGGCAGATATCATGGAAAGCTGTGTGGAGAGCAGCCATGAAAAATATTTGGTATGATGATGAAGAGCTCTCGGCTCTTTCTGAAAAGGGTGAAGTCGTCGTCGCTATGGGAAATGTTTGAATTTGGCAAGGGTTTCGTGGGCTCTGAAAATCTGTGGTCAAATTTATTGGTTTCATGTAAAAATAGAGGTATTGAGGGGTTCAAACTGGAAGCCCTCGCTATTTCTGACTGTTTTTGGGACAATGTTGGATTCTTGGCACCGTTAAGCCATGTAACTGCTGACTCAGGGCTGTAATTTGTACAGTGGCATCGCATCTCACTTCGATGAGTTTTCTCCTTTGAATCATTATTTTTCTTCTTTCTCTTCATGAATTTCTTTCTTTGGCTAAGTCCCTTGTGAGCCACCCGACTCGCAGGGCAGTCCGACTGCGCTCACTTTGACCTGTGTAGTCGGGTGTTGACTAGCAAAACTGCCTTTTTTCACTGCTTCCAAATCATTCAGCTTGACTATACAAGATATTTCAGCGCACTCTAACAGTTTCAAATTTTAAAACTTAGTCTTCAAATTATTGTTTTGTATTAGCTGGAAATTTAGATTAAGGGGGATGTTGGAAATTATTTTAATCTAAATTCCATGTCTTAGTAGGTGTTCATGCCTGACCTGGGGACACGGCCTTCCACACGCATTTTTTTTGCCTCCAACGTCTTGTCATCTGGTCATCTGAAGAAGTAGGTGTGTCATTTAATGTAGTAGGTAAGTTCTAGCTGGTCTAGAGATTCTCACCATCGGCATGTGCTTTTGGAGAGTTCTACATTCTATAAATATTGTTCTTGGGTCCTCATTCAGTAATTTGGTTGCAGTAGCACCAGGTTCCCTGCACAACAATAGTGCAGGCAACTTAGGTGGTGTATTCCGTAGGCAGTGTATTCTGCAATTGTATGCTCAATAGAGCCTTCTGTGTTGGATCTATTTCTCAATGAAAATATTTTTGTATTTGTTGTTTTCTGCCTCTGTCTGTCTGTGTTTGTGTTACCTCTCACGAGGCTGTTAATGATCCTGTGGTTTAAATTTTTGATAATATCATCGTCGGACTCGAGAGGAACAAGTCTGATCACGTGAATAATATTGTCAAAGCCTATAGAGAAGCATGGGATGTGATGAATTTAGTGGATAACACACAGGTGGGAGACCAGATGCTGAACCTAATTGGTGACATAGGAGGCTCATACGGGTCAGACATAGCCTCAACATATGAAGTTCAGGTAAGTATAGCAGCAGACAAAGAATTCTCTAGACTCCAAACATTGTCCGAGCAACTTCCTAATTGTTTGCAAGTAGGAGGAGAATCCTGGGATCGCGAGTATAAACGTTGATGTTTTATCTCAACGTGACCAATGTATGGAGATGGGTAGTGAAGCTGCGGTAGTACTCAAAATCAGCAAGCTATTTGTAGATGAGAATCACAAGGAGAAAAAGGAGACTTAGATTGAGGGTGAGATGGTAACTCGCGGGCAGGACAATGAAGAAGCCGATGCAAATTTTGAGCTTCGTGATGTCATAGATTGGATGAAAATAGCACTGCAGTATAGCTTGTATAGATTATGCAGGGTAATAGATGAGCTTGGCGATTGCACGAACCTATATTTGGTATGTTGGGTGGAAAACTCATTGAGAAACATAGTTGCATGTTGTCTTTCAAGGCTACCGGATATGCTTGTCAAGTACTCCTGCCAGTGTGCGCAAGAGTTTGAAGAAGATAATTTATGGAAGGCAATATATCTGGCAGGGAAGGCGAGAGTATTAATAAAGAAGCAAGGAGTTCCTTGAATGAAGCTAAGGGAACAGTGCATCGAAATGGAATGGAGGCTAAGTTGAACTCTGCTTCCATGACCCACATGTTTTGGGCCCAATTTATCTTTATGCGTCCATATTTCTCTTCATTTTTACTATGCAGTATTGTAGTCTTCTCTCATGTGTAATATGGGATTTCCTTATATTTATACCTTCCTAGTCGTATTTTGAATATATTTAGAAATTGAGTAATATGAGATTTCCTTATCGTCTCTTCAACCTTGATTTTCATTTAAGATTTATGTCTAGTTTATTTTTTTTTTAATTACTTGATAGACTTCTAAGCAATTGGATATTTTTCACAATTTTGATCCACTTTAAATAGTATGGTGATTGGAAATAGTTTTTTTTTATTAAAAAAATATTAAGTTTTAAATGTAAAAAAAGAAGGTGGTAATAATTTAGTTACAAGATTTGAACATATATGGAAGAGCCATTTCCAATAATGAAATTAAAAAAATATTTGCTTAGATCTAGGGTAAAATGAGATTAAGTCTATCAAAATTAATTTTGATGGTGTTTTTGAAGGAAATTCATAAATTGCTAGTAGAGGTGGTGTTTTTGGATATAACAAACAAGAAAATTCTCCTCACATAGAAACATATGAAACTTCAACTAACAACTATGCAAAGGCTAAGGCATTTCTTACAAGTAATATTGTAATTGAAAAAGGTTGGAAATATATTTCAATTGAAGGGATTCAAATTTTTTTAATAATGCTATCAACAAAAAATGGATGTAAAGATTGGATAAAAAATAATATTATTGTTGATGCTCATTATCTATTATTGGAGGTAATATTTTGAAAATGTGAGCATATCTACAAATAAGGATATAGAGTAGATAATTTAGTGAATCTCAATGTTGATATGTGTTTGGTGAAATTCAAATTTTAAAAGGCAATTAGCATAGTGAGATTTTATCTCTGAATGAAAATGATGTCACTAAGTTGATTGTAAAATAACACTTTGAGGGAGATGAAAATTATATTTGATATAAAATCAAACAAACAAATATCCATGACATAAAGAAAAGCTAGATATGGTTTAATTGACCTAATGACAAATGTAATATTTTAGTATTATGATGGGAATGGCTTCCACTTGAAACCACTTATAGATAATTAAAGAAAAAAATTCTTGGCTTTCAAAGAGGAGACCAAGGTTTCAAACTTATTAAATGATAAATTTATAATTTGTCAAGCCCTTATAATAATACTATATAATTTTAATATAATATTAAATCCTATACAATGTATTAAAAATCTTATAAAAACAATTAATCAAAAAAATTAGTAAAAACTTGATAAAAAAATCAATATATATTAAAATTAATTAAATCTTCTAAATTGCAATTAACATGAGAAAATAAATTTAAGTACATATTTAAATAAATATTAAGCTAAACACTTATCTCGTTAAAATACTAACTAAGCACTAAATTTTACACAATGTTTTTTGAAAATTTGAAAAATATATTATATTAAAAGAATTATTACAAAATAAAATGAGCAGGACAAGAAACAAGGGAGAATGAGGAGTTTTCTCCATTCCCTCGTAGCTTGAAAACTACCTATACAACTAGCGAAGGTGCTATCCTCATCATAAATATATGTTTTAGTATGGATCCTAATTGATTTCAAAACTACCTTGGGATTAACTCATCATTTTATATAAATGATATATCAAGCACTATGGAGATTTTCATGAGATCAATGCTAACTACCATTCATTTAAACCACTTTACATAAAGCAATCAAATTATTATATAGGTGGGTTCATTGAAAACAACACATGAGGCCACCATTATTCAACTATCCATGCAGATCAACAACACAAGTTGAATTCCAATTTTTCTCATTCATTTGAATTTTGTATACCATTCATCTATCTTCATACTATTTTGAAGTTGTTATTGGCATCTTGATCATGTCTGACATACCTATTACTTCGTGGTGTGGAAGCTTGTTTTCTTTTAATATGGCCATACTCAAAAAAATACCCATGGCTTGGTGTGTTCTATTTTTGAAAGCCATCCACCTTGGTCACTCTGAGTCTAATGGTAGTAACATCAAATAGTAGAGAAACAGTGGCCTAAAAATGAAGACACAAGAGCTTATGGAAGTAAGCCAAGAAACCCACTTACCCAACTTGACACTAGGATAACTTGTCATTGGTTTTCTTCAAGGCCATTGGTCACTGGCCTAACTGTGATAGATTAATTAGAATCAATATCTATTCTACCTATTGTATTATCTCCCTGTACCACCTCTCATATCCCCTAGATTTTTTGGTATTAGCTTATCTGCTTTCCATCTTAGAGTCCACGTATTACCCTTCCTCCAACTTCTTTCCTCATTTTGCTAAATTTTTAGCATAGCATGATATATTATTACATTATATTAAGCATTTCACGCTTAAGTAGGTGGTTATAGGTGGTTGGGGGAAATAAACCATAAGTTCGTTATCACCATTATCACACAATATGTACTATATATTTTATATACTCTCAATAACAGGTTAATGGTTACCATAATTTTTTCATGGTATTAGAGTGTAATGAATCTAGGTGCGTGACAGTGCAGGCCTAATATGAGCGTGTGATAGTCAAGACTTGGTATATCTTTCGAGGTAGCGATCTGGGTGAATCTGGGTGTATGACAATCACCACATCTTTCAAGGTAGTGGTCTGAGTGAATCTGGATGCAGGTGAACTGACAATCGAATCAAGGCACAAAAATCAAAGTGAAACCTCTAGACAGACATAGGCAGAAAGGGCACAAATCTTGAGGAGCAAGACCCCTGGTCTAAGCATAAACTCTGATGTGGATACATGGCAATTGGTTGACATGGATTATGCACAAATTTTGAGGTGGACACGTGGCAAGCATCGGTTGGTTGGTAAAGTGGTGAACATTGGTTGGTTAGTGATATGGCACTCTAGTGGACACGTGGTAAGCATCGGTTGGCTGCTGCCATGGCACTTGGGTGGCTGATGTGGCACTTTGGATGATTGACATGGATCTAGGATGGAAAAACATTGTTTTTGGTTGATTTCCCAAAGGAAATCAAACAAAACACTGCAATGCTTTGTTTTTACAACATCAAATGTGCACTATAGGGTGCATGTAGGACTAACATCCTAGATTTTTTTTTGTCTTCTCAGAATAGGAGTTAAATGCATTGTGCCTTCCATTCAGTTTCGTCGATTTTTGTAGCCGATACGGTTGGGCGAAGAGCGCTAAGAAGGCAGTCGGGGGTTCAAACCCCCTGCATACCAATTTTTTGACAAAGGAGACATGTGGCCAATATTTTTTGAACAAGCAGGTATTTCAAAGTTATTTATTTTGCAATATTTTTTTCTATGAAAAAGGAGCCTAATTGCAAACTCAACCATAGCAAATTACCTCATTTTTTTTCAAGTCAAATCATAACAAATGTAGAATACTTACAAAATTTTAAGAATACTAGTGCATTTGTTTCCACAAGGAGGGATAACCAAAACAAGATTTGTACATTGTTTCTTTTGGAAACAAAAAGGGTTCTCCCAATTTCTTCTCACCTTTTTTATTTTACAAACAAAAGGGGGGACAAAACAACGTTATTTTTTTGTAAAATTCTAACACAAGGGAGGGAATTGTTGAATTGTGAATATCAAATTTTGCATTTTCAAAATAATTTTTTTGTAAAAATCATTGTAAAAAGGTGCATTTTTTATTGCATTCGACACTGTTCAAATTTGCATTGTAGAATAGGTGCTTTGTTTATGGAATCCGACACCTATATTTAAAATTTGTGGGTACATGTCATTGTATATAGCATTTAATTTCCTATTTTTTGCATTTACATCATAAGTTAAAATTCAAAAGCAAAGAAAGACCCCAAATTTTAAACCTATTTGTGCAATTTATTGCACAACAACATTCGGTATATACGGTACCTCTGGCCCGCACTTATAGGTAAAGTTATCGTGATTTGGGCTACTGTATCTAATGCCTAACATAACTACAACAATGACATCTGAGCTATTGTTCTTTGTAAATCATTGGGGAGAAATAAGGAAAGCCAATTTTCTTTTGATATTCACTCCATCATATATCCTAATTCATTCTTATTGCTTGGCTTAATCTCCTCTAAATCATCATCCTTTTTTGGAAGGGTTTTGAGGCAAGTGCCATCAATTTGAGTGAATTTCCTTTCATGTACTCTTTGTAGTATATCAAAAGGAGGACCATTTTGGTGAAATAAGGAACCTTCACAATGGCCTCTGTTCACAAATATCTTTTAGACACAGGTGCTCAAAGGTTCCAATTTTTCTCCATGGAAAACAAAGATGAGAGCCATTCTTCAGGTTGAATAATTTTGGGATGTAGTGATTGGAGCTATGAAACATCCTAGTACACCAGGTTCATATCATGATGAATATGATAAAAAGGATAAAAGGTCCCTCATGTTTATCATACTTGCTATTACTGATGAGATACAGCCTCACATTTATGATGCCAAATCTGGTAAATAAGCTTGGGATGCTTTAGTTACCATATATGAAGGGAAGAATTAGTCCACCATTCTTAACCTTCAATCTCAACTTCATACTCTCAGTATGAAGTCTGGTGAATCAGTAGAACTGTTCCTATGCAGAGTGGTAGAATTGAAAGCTAAGTTGAATGCTTTGGGAGAAAAAGTAGAGGATATGCTCTTGACTTCTGTCATTGAGAGCTTTGCTATATTCCTACAAAATTTTGATCACACCCCTTCAAGTGTCCATGAGACAAGTTACTTTTGTGGAGTTGGTAAATTTGCTTTAAACTGAGGAGGCAAATCAACTTCAAAGAGATGAAGTGATAGATAATGCACTTTACTCAAAACAAAGGTCCAAAATATAGGGCAACTTTTAGAAGGGAGGATCTTCTTCCAAAGGTTCCAAAGGTAAGGAACCTCAACAAAAACAAAAGAAATATTGCAAGATTTATGATATGGATAACCATGACACCAACAGGTATTGGTTCAAAACTAAACAACCACAAGACCAAGGTCAAAAGAAAAAGGGTAAGTACAAACCTCAAAAGAAGAATAAGCAACTAAAGGAAAATGTTGCTTATGAGGAATCAAACTCAGAATCTGAGACGGCACACAAGGTACTCATGACTCACACAACTTCTCAACAAAAGGATCATGTATGGTATATTGATTCTGGTGCCAGTAAACACATGACTGGTGATAAATTATGGTTTGATATATTTATGACTAAGGAAGGCAAACCAGTTACAATGGATGATGATAAGACCTACCGAGTCTAGGGTGAAGGAGATGTTTTCATCACTCTTCTAGATGGACAATTTCATATTGATAAAGTTCTCTATGTTCCATGATTAGCAAACAATTTGTTGTTAGTAACTCATATCTTGGATAAAAATATGGTTGTTGATTTCAAAGTTGAGGATGGAAAGAATCGATGCTTCATCACCAGAAAAGAAAAATATTTTGCAACAGGTTCCTACAAGCATGGTTTGTTTACTTTATATGTCATTTCTATGCCTCATGTTGTCATGGCAGTAAACACTAAGGAGACCACTTCTCTTTGGCACAAGATATATGGGCATCTAAGTTCAGGATATTTACTTGAGTTGAGTAAATATGAGATGGTGAAAGGTCTTTTCAACCTTTCATCCACTTTGTCAGTTTGCTCATATTGCTTAACAGGGAAGCAACACTGAGTACCTTTTGAGTTGAGCTCCTCATGAGCCAAAATACCGTTGGAGTTGGTACACATCGATTTATGCGGTCCTATGCCAAACAGTTATGGGGAAGAGGTATTTTTAGTTGTTTGTTAATGACTACTCACAAAATATGTGGATTTTATTTCTACAACTAAAGTAAGAGGCCTTTCTATATTTTCATAAGTTCAAGAAACATGTTGAGAAGGAATCTAGATGTTCCGTTAAGACCCTTTGCTCAGATCGAGTGGGAGAATATACCTCCAAAGAATTTTCCTCATTTCTTAGTGAATATGGGATTAAGAGACAACTTAAAATAGCCTATACTCCTCAGAAAAATGGAGTTTATAAGAGAAGGAATCATTCCATCACAAAAATGGTTCGATGTATGCTTACAAGGGCACATCTTGAGCAATAGTATTGGGAAAAAGCTATCAGTACAAAAATGTACCTCTTGAATAGAGCACCCACAAAAGCTCTTAAGGGAATGACTCCACAAGAATCATGGAGTGGTAGAAAACCCTTCATTTCTCATCTAAGTATTTTTGGGTGTAAGGCATTCATGCACATTCCAAAACAAAAGAGAAATAAGTTATATGAGAAAACCTTGTAGTGTATTTTTCTTGGTTATGATGAGCATTCCAAGGGATATCGGTTGATAGATCCTAAATCCAAGAAAACTCACATAAGTAGAGATGTGGTATTTGATGAAGCTTTCACATCAGATGAAACATCTTCAGTTGTATACCTGGATGAAGAGAAGCCTAAGAAAGAGACTCCACCCCCACATAAAAATTCTCCAAGGTGGTAGACTAGCACAATGAGAGATTCAAAACTGATTACACCTCTAGATCTAACTCTAGATCAACCTTGTATATGTATTATGACTCAATAGATGAGAGAAAAAACATCAACATCAGAGGTTGACGAGATTTATCACCAACTTGATGAACTTTCTATAGATGCAGATAAAGAAAGAGAAGAAGATATGGATGTGGATGATGAAAGGGTTTATATGTCTTCATTGGATGAGCATGAACCCACCATATTTCAAGATGCTCTTAGTGAGCTTCAGTGGAAGGTTGCAATGGATGCATAACATATGTCTTTCATGAAAAATAACACTTGGAAGTTGGTTGATCTGCCTTCTAGAAAGAAGCCCATTGGCTATAAATGGGTATTCAAAGTGAAGTATAAGGTATATGTAACTATAGATAAGTATAAGGTCTGCCTTGTTGTAAAAGGCTATGCATAGAAAGAAGGCATTAACTATGAAGAGACTTTTGCACCAACTGCTAGAATGACTACCATTCGTGTACTTTGTGTTCTGGTAGCTTAGTTTGGATGGAAGCTACATCATATGGATATCAAAAGTGCTTTCTTAAATAGTGATTTACAGAAATAAGTGTATATGACTCAGCTAGAAGGATTTATGGTTGAAGGCCAAGAGCAAAAATTTTACAAATTGGTTAAATCCTTGTATGGGTTAAAACAAGCTCCATGAGCTTGGTACATAAAAATGGACAATCACCTATTGTAGCATGGATTCAAGAGAATTCCTTTGGATGTTAATCTCTATATCAAGAAAAATGGTTCTGATATAGTGATTTTAGTACTCTATGTTGATGATCTAATTATCATTGGAAGTTTAGATAAATTGATAGATGTAGTGAAAGGTGACTTGAAAAGGTCCTTTGAGATGACAGATCTAGGAATCTCTGTCTGATTCCTCCTTGGGGATGTTTTACTACAATTATCATCATAAGTTTTTATCTAAGGTATCTTATTCTATCCCACCAATCATTGACCAAACTCACGTGCATATTCACTCTGTAACCTCCTTCGCTAATGTGAGGGAGATGGTCTTGGTCCTTCTTGAGACCTCACATCCTGTTGCTTGGGTGTCTGACTCTTGTCCTCTACACTCCCTTGCAACCCTTTCATAACTTTATCATGTGTTACCATCCACTCTCCTTCCTTATGCACTACTTATATATCAACTTGTGCCTCTACGCTAGGTGATTGTGGTACCTCCTCTTCTATCTCTATCAATAATGCCTCAAATTCTCCTTCTTCAGATGCCCAAACTTGCTCTATTTTTGGTTCATGTGTACTATGGTCTGAGTTACTTGCATTATCTCTTTGATAAATCCTTGTGCTCATTCTTACTATAATTTTCTCTCATAGTTCTCGTATCCTACATCTTTGCACACTGGTGTTTGTCATTTACCTCCAGTTTTGTAGTATTCTTACTTGTCCATGTGCCCTGTTTTAACAAAAATGCTAGAATCGATAAGGCAACGGTATCAAGTGTAGTACAAGGGTGCATTATTCCTATTGGAGAGGTGGTTTATAATCTTATAATGATCAACTTTCTATTCATAATCGATGAATCAAATTGCACAACCATATAGTCTTTATAACTAGCAATATGCGACAACTAAACAACTTGTATGGACACTAAATTGGACCACTATACAATCCTAAATTATACAATGATAGATATTGTATGATTTCACACTTAGCCAATCCTTCAGAATTGGTTTTGCAAGTTGTCGTACACAGTTTTGTAACTAAACAAGTCAATTTCCAAAAACTGCCAAATCGGGTAAATTTTCTTCTATCGCATAAACTACCAAATCAGGTAATTGTCTTCTGTACGATTTGTAAGAACCCTGGTGTATGATTTGTACAAAATAAAGGTACAAACAAGTGAAAAATTGGATACTCTACTGGACCAATCTCTCCCAGATAAGTTTTGTAAGGGTTTAACATGGTAATTAATCCTTTTCCAATAACATGCAAAACATATCAATGGAGCTTGAGAGAGTTCTACATCCAATGGCGATGTCCAAAAATCATACAACCAGGATAAACACATCTCCCTTTATATTATCATCATCATAGATCATTCCACAAAGCTACACCAATGTTGGTTTAATCCATTCTTCCATAGCAATACATGAAAATAGCCAAAACCATCACAAAGAAGTACATGCAACAGAGATAAACTGGTAATTGTTATTCAACCATTCTAGGATCATACAATACATGAGAGAAACCATAAAATATGCTCAATTGTATTATTAATCAACAATCAAAGATATACAATAACACTTCACAACCAAAACTCATAGTATCCTCAGACTAACCAGAATATATCAGCATATCATAACCAAAATGTAACCAGACTATCAAAATTGAAAATTGGACCTTATATAACATTGCCCAGACCATTCCAAAGTGGTTCCTGAGGCAATTCTTTATTTACAACTATCCATGCATAAATGAATACATTAATTAATACTTTTACTAAGTCTAACACCTTAATTATCAAAATCATGCACAATTATAACTTAAAATTACATTTCCCATGCATTTCATGTTATTTCATTGCACATTGTACGGTTTGCCCTTATGGTTGTACAATTTTACTCCTACATGTATGATCTACAAACTTGTCAAAACTGTCAAACTTGGGAAAATTATTTTATCACTTCTTTTGGGAGGTGGATTTGTTACCTACAGTCGAAAACGTCCAACACCAACACAGTAATGAGAAATGTAAGCCCTACTTGACATTGAATATTGATAGCCTCTAACACCTTTCATGGAATGATATCTAGCCATTGATGATCCCAACCTCCCATAACACATGTTTTTGGTAAATTTTTGAGTGAAATCGTAGAGTTCTACATTTTTTCGATGATTCCAAAAACAATTTGACAACCAAATCATTCTTTTCTAAGGTTTGTGCATAAATTTTTCATTTTTATGTCAATGTGGTCTCTTTTCTAGTGGGTTAGTCATCATCGACGATGCGGTTGTCCCTGAAATCGGTCAACATGTCAAGTCTCTTCAAATTCATGTAGTGGGATTATCCAACATACACGATACGAAGGCATCGTCATCTATTTTTAATTTCAACATCAATCATTTGTGGTAGCCAACGTATGTTGTCTATCTTCCCCCCATTTGGATCTTTGTCATAGTCAGTCACCCATTTGGTTTTCTTCCATGTGTGAATTGCATCACCATTCGTGTTCTCTAAATTCACCACTCATATCCCCCATGTTTATCCCTTATGTCTACTCGTCGGGTCTAGCGTGTGATCCAGTTTCTGGTTTCCTTCATGTCACTCCCTAAAGTCCAGCATGTCCTCCAATTTTTGGTCTTTCTCATTTCACTCACCAAAGTCCTCGATTCAAGTTGTGTGTGTCCATCACCAGATCTATGTCCTATCAGTCATGCAAGTCCTCAGGTCGGGTTGTGTCTATCACCAGTTGTCTATCCTAATAGTTGTGTTGAATCCTTGAGTCGAGTCATTTTCATTGCCAGTTGTCTACCTAATTTATTGGTGATCGTTGGTGAAGTTTGTGATCGTTGAGGCAGAGTTGAGTTGTGTTGACCATTGGCACCTTGTGGATTGTGATCATGTTGAGTTTATTTGATCATTGGAATTGATACCTTATGGATTGTGATCGTGTTGAGTTGATTTGACCATTGGTGAACGTTGAGGTGATTTGATCATTAGTGAACATTGGGGAATAGTGATCATTGGCCCCTTGTGGTGATTAAATGGTGTTAAATGCATACTTTTTAAAGTGGTACCATCCTCATTAATTACCTTGTATTCCAATCCTTGGCCAATCAGGGAGGGAAGGCCCATAATAAGTTGTCCAAAAATTTTGTTGTTGATCGTATTTTTTTTTTAGTGCATTTGCACCTAGTAAACACTTGTCCACTCCTAGTAGACCAATGGCCACTAGAATGGCCCTAGTGAAGAAATTGGCTAAAATTACTGCATCTCAATATGAATTAACAACCATGATGCAATCGCTCCAAACTTCTTCCTCGTCCTCCCAACGCCCTAATGTTCGATGTGAAGTCCAAATCTATGAAGGTTCTCGAGATCTCGATGTCTTAAACAATTGGATACTTGACATGGAGACTTGGTTTGAGTTTTGTAATACTCCTGATGCCCAAAAATTCCCCTTTTCCAAACTCAAACTTTCCAATCTTGCCAAGGTGCTCATCTCCAATCGCCAACAAGGCCAAAACCCAATTACAACATGGGAGGAGCTAGTCAAAGCCTTAAAGGCTTCATTTTATCCATCCAACTATGAGGAAAATTTACTCAATAAATGGCTAAGACTTCACCATTTTATTTAAAATTTCAACAATTTGTGCAAGATTTTATTCACCATTTTAACCACCTTCGAGTGTTACTTGCCATTGTTGATCCTGATGCGGTGTTGATTGTAAAATTCAAGAGTGGTCTACTTGCACATATTTACAAGGAGCTGAAATATTCTACTTGCACTACGTTGGATGATGCATTCAACTTTGCATAGCTTGTGTAGGATAAGTTCACTACATAGCATAAGGAGCCTCATTTTTCTTCTGGTAGCTCGACCATCGAAGTGTCCACGGAGCAACAGGGTCAAAGAAGATATTCTAATACTTCTTCCATTAATCCCACTTCTCATCAATCCCTTTCTTCTAAAACTTCCTTCTCTTCTTCTTCTCCTTCTTATTCTTCTTCTTTTTCTCAAACTGAGAAGTTTTGTAACTATTGTAAAAATAAAGGGCATGACAAAAATCAATGTCCTAACTTACAAAGGAAGAAGAATTTGTTTGTACAGTCGGATGAGGGCTCAAGTGATAACCCCATCAAGGCTACTAGTAGTGAAGAAGTGTATGAGGAGTTGAGAGGGCAATTGAATAATGTCACACTCATGAATCAAAATTCTCAAGGGGGTGACCGTGACCATTTGTTTGTCACTAGAGCTCACCTCCTTCACAACTTTGTAGTAGATTGTATAATCGACAATGGCTTGCAAAAGAATCTCATCATGAAGTCCATTGTCGATAGGCTAAAGCTTCCTACAGTCAAGCATCCTCACCCATACTCTCTTGGGTGGAAGGATAGCAGCAACACCTCACATATCACACACACTTGCACAGTTGGATTTGCATTTGGGCCAAATTTTAAGGATAAGGTGACTTGTGATGTCACCCAAATGGATTGTTGTGGATTTCTACTAGGTAAACCATACCAATATGATAGACGTGCTACTTATGATGCATTTAACAACACATATACATTACAAAAGGATCACAAGCATTATCTCATTGAAGCAACAAAGCAAATAAAGCAAACATCTAATCTTCTTCTCACTTGCAGACAAGCTAGAAAAGCCACTAATAATGCTCAAGCACTAGCACTAATTTTCATTCGACAACAAGAGCACGTAAAAGAAAAGGGGCATAGAAACAACATGAAATATCAGAATGAACAAGTGAATAAAATATTGCATAAGTATGAAAATGTATTTCAGGAGCCCACTACTTTACCACCAGAAAGAGCAATTAATCATACAATTGAGATAATTCTAGCAACACCTCTTCCAAATGTTCCAATGTACAGGTAATCCATTCTATAGTATGATGAAATCAAGAAATAATTACAAGAATTATTGGATAAGGGTTTCATCAAACCCAACACTTCTCCTTGTGCTTCACCAATTTTGCTTGTTCTAAAAAAATATGGTACTTGGAGATTTTGTATTGATTTCATAGCACTAAATAAAATAACAATAAAAAATAGGTATCCACTTCCTCGCATTGATGACTTGTTAGATCAACTCCAAGGGGCTAAATTCTTCAGCAAACTTGATCTTAAGAGTGGCTATCATCAAGTTAGAATACAAGCAGAGGATACATGGAAAACAACTTTCAAGACAAATATGGGATTGTTTGAATGGTTGGTTATGCCCTTTGGCCTCACTAATGCTCTAACTACCTTTATGAGGCTCATGAATGAGGTGTTTCGTGAGTGCCTAGATGAATATGTAATCATTTATCTGGATGATATCTTGATCTTTTCAAAGACCTAGCTAACACATTTACAACATCTTGAGCATGTCCTTGCCATCCTTCAAAAGAATCAGTTATATGCCAGTATACAAAAGTGCTCCTTTGGCCAAACATCCATCTCATACCTTGGTTTCATCATTAATGCTAAAGGTATTAAAGTTGATCCTACCAAAGTCAAAGTTCTTCTCAAATGGCCTACTCCAACCACCATCACTAAACTACGAAGTTTTCTTGGCCTTGCTAACTTCTACCACAAATTCATTCTAGGCTACTCCACAATTGTTGCTCCATTGCATTCCTTGACTAAGGCCAAATCTATTTTTCATTGGATAGATGCCCATACACAAGATTTTACTACTCTCAAATATAAGCTTTGCTCAGCTCCTATCTTAGCCATTCCTGACCTTCGACAACCTTTTGAAATAGAAACTGATGCCTCTCAGTTTTCCCTTGGTGTTGTTCTCAAACAAAATGGCCACCCCATAGCTTATCATTCTAAGTCCTTTTCCACAACAAAATAGAATTACTCCACTTATGATAAGGAACTTTATGCCTTAGTCCAAGCTATAAAATATTGGCATCACTACCTTCTGGGTAAAGAAACTATTGTCCACACAGATCATTTGCCCTTGCAATTTCTTCAATCCCAAACCAAAATCCAAGAAGCACGCCACATGAAATGGGTCTCCTATATTTAGCAGTTTCACTTAGTCATCAAATACAAGAAGGGAAGTCAAAATTCTATTGTCGATTATCTCTCCCACCCTCCATCTTCTCAAGCTTTAACCATAGTCACTACCTCTCATTTAGCCTTCCAATATTGGCCTTCTGAGTATCCTAATGATCTCGACTTTGCCATAGTTTATCAAAAATTACAGCATCCATCCTCCTCTAATTTAAGTCCCTTTCAGGATTTCCATCTCAAGGAGGGGTTGCTTTACCATCTAGATAAAATTTGTGTTCCCATTGAAAGCAGACCATCCCTTCTGAGAGAGGCTCATTCCACCCTCTATGGTGGTCATTTTGGTAAACATAAGACCCTTCACCATCTACAAATGATTCTTCTATTGGCCACACATGCAACGAGATGTTCTCAAGTACTTAAAATAGTGTGTCCCATGTAGTCGGTCTAAGTCATCCAACCGTAAGCTTGGTCTTAGTATGCCCTTACCCATTGCATCACATCCTTGGGAGAGTATATCTATGGATCTTGTCAATGGTTTTCCCATGACTGTCCATCAACATGATTGTGTCTTTGTCATAGTCGATCATTTTAGCAAGATGGCTAAGTTCATTCCATGTCAAAAAATAAGTTTTGTTGCCGACTTAGCCCAACTGTTCTTTGATGTTGTCTGGTGTTCATTTGGTCTTCCCACAAGCATTGTGTCCGATCGTGATTCCCATTTTGTCGATCATTTTTGGAGGTCTTTGTGGAAATTATTAGGTGTGTCCCTTAATTTTTCCATAACTTTTCATCCACAGTCTGATGGTCAAATAGAAGTCATCAATCGCACACTTGTCCAGAGTCTTCGAGTCTACCACCATGCATCACCAGCCAAGTGGGATCTCAGTCTAACTCATATTGAGCATGCATACAATAGGGTTGTCCATTCTTCCATAGGTCATAGTCCTTTTGAGGTTTGTCTAGGGTTTCAACCTATCGCTCCATATGAGTTACCCTTGGCACTTCCATCTCCACTCATAGTCCACATGCAGAAGGAATAGGATAAAGAATAGTCATTCATACAACACCTACAATAGCTCCAGTCCAAGGTTGTTCACATCCTATAGAAGACACAGCAATAGCAAAAATAGGCAATGGACCGTCATCGTGTTCCACATTCCTTTCAGACTGGTGATCAAGTCTGGTTGTACCTTGATCATAAGAGATTTCTAGAGAAGGCACATAGCAAGATCAAACCTCTCCACTATGGGCCTTACACCATCATTCAGTAGCTATCCAAGAATGCATTTCGATTGGACCTTCCAGCACACTTGGGTATTCATGATGTTGTCAATGTTGATCTACTTCATCCATATCATGAGTCAACATTAGAGAGCCCACCAACCATCAGTCATCCTATCGATGTTGTTCCAGATTTCTAGTTTCCATTGGAGGAGGATCATTTGTTCGACACCAGGACTCGACACACTCGCCAAGGTTCATCCACTTCATATCTGGTTGCACGACATGGAGAGCTTCCTCACCAGGCTAAGTGGATCACTTCAGCACAACTGGCTCATGATTTTCCCTCTCTTTTGGATGCATTGGAGCCCAATGCTTCTATGGTGGGGAGGAATGATAGGGATTAATATTTAATTCTTAATATTATCCCTATTCACATGGATCACATTGTACAACATTTAATGCTCACACGGATTGGGTGCATTAAATGTCACTTTTGTAAAGGCAGACATGCCTATAAAAATGTTTTTGGTGTGAATACAAACTCAGTTTTTCATCGTGCAATTCTTGTGCTTGCTCTCGAGTGTTCATTCCATATCAATTTGAGAATGGTGTACTTAGTATTACACATCCATTTCCATGAAATAGATCTCTTTTACCATATACTTGTTTTAAATCAAGAATATTTGTGACTTTAAGATAATCAAACTATTGTAGATTTCCTGTCATGTGATGATTGGTATCATAATCAATAAACCAAATATCTTTTTATTTTGACTTGTAGAATTATTTGTACTTGAAGTGATTTTATATTTTTGATATGGAATATTATATGGACTTTGATCTTGAATCCTTTCATAGTACACTCTGTGATGATAGGTTCCTCTTGTAACTTATCCATTAATATCTTTAGAAATAATCTTATTGTTGAATCCCTTATGTCTCCCTAATTTTTGAATATATGAAAAATAATAGTTTTGATGAAGGTTTCAATTTTCAAATTTCTAAGTTGAATACATTTTAACTCCCAAATTATAAAATTAGTAATTTTGTAAAATAATATTTGCAAAATTCAATGTTCCAATTTGATGTAGTAATCCTTGTTTCTCCAAAATTTCAAATTTGCAAATTTTAAAACTTGATTCACAAAATAAAATAGATTAATTACAAAATTTGTAACTCACTTCCCAAAATTCTAAATTGATATTCCAAAAATCTTCAAAACTTTACAAAATACCTATATTAGGTTTCTAGGGTTTCACTTTCCCAATTTGAGGTCTTATCTCTCCACAATATAATTAATCAAGTAAACTCAACTTTAGGAAAATTAAATTAAATCAACCTTATAACTCCCAAACCTTAGCATAGAGAAAAAAATTAACTTGAAATGCTTTACCTTCAAAACCTGGGTATACCAAATTTGTGGTCTTCCATGTTTGACCTATGCAAAATGTAGACCTTCTCCTCAAGCACTCTCTACAATTTTTGAGCGAATTATTGAATGCCTTGATTGATGCAAGATGAAATGTGGCTCTCATGCATATATTAGGTTCTCCTAAGTGTTTCATTTGAAACTATGGAGGTCGGTGCTTCATTTCAAATATGTTAAGTGGATCAAGTGCTCTTCCTCTTCTCAACCCATGTAGCAATTGGCAATTGCATGCTATGAGATGTTTCACTTTCTTTGCAACATTTTTTGGGCTTGTTTGACCTCTCCTTGGCACTTTGGATCTTCACTTTCTTGCTTTGGTGATTGTAAAGTTTTCTTTAGAAATTTTTCTTGTTTGCTTTGGTTATTTTTAGATGGTTTTGTTTCTGTCCTTGTTGTGTTCTCCTCAAACCTTTAACGCTTGATGTTTTAATTTAACTTACCCATTTTTTGGTCTTATTTAGAAATAAATCTCTTCAACTATTGCAATGTATGGGCTTTGGATGGCCTCCTCTTGGTGACTGAATATTCTTACTATGCTGCTAGTTTGGATGTTTGAAACACTCCAAGATCGATGTCCTCTTGTGGTGACTTTAGACATCATAATTCCTCCATTATTTTCAACCCTTTATTTAAGTGAAATTCAACTACATAATGCAACTCTTTGACTTGATATTCTGACTACTCTTTGAGGTTAGAAAAACAAGTTTATTTTCTTTCAATTTTTTCTATGAACTTTCTCTTTTATTCAGCTTCAAAAAAACTTGTAACAAACTACCCTTTTCATATTTACATTGGTTCTATTATGTGCTTACAAATTTAGGATTTATACTAATGCTTTTAACCAGTATTTTCCATCCTTTTTACTCCTTCTTCATGCCATATCTAACTTGTTCTCTTGTTGTAATAATATGTATATTCTAAGGTGGTGAAGGTGCTTCCTTTTTTAATCTTGAAGATATAAACTTAAAGATTATTTTTTGTTGTTTAAAAAAAACTTGAATATGGTGCTTTCAATACTAGAAATAAATCCACTCCTTTTACTTAAACGAAATGTATTTTTAAGCACCTCTTAGAAAACCTTTTTTTGGTCTTCTTACTCCCTTGTTGTCTTACTAATTTGGCTCATATTTTCGTTGTCCAAACTTGCTATCTGAACCTATAAAAATGTAGCTCCTATTCTTCTTAATAATGCTAACCAAAAAAATGCTTTGTATCCCTTTTTAATCTCCTTCATGGCTTGCTTTCTTGCTGATTTTTCTCATACCTTTAATATCTAAACTTATAGAAATTTGCATATCCTTCTTCCTTTCACTTGCTGGCCAATAACTCTGAAACTTCTCAAAATGTTATCCAAAGACTTCTCTTTCTCCTTACAAATAGCTATCACACAACACTAAAAATTTTAGCTCTTCTACTTTTTCAAATGGTGCTTGAAATATACCTTCTTCTTCTTCAACTTGCTATCCAAGAATTTTTACAATTCATATCTTTACTCCTCCAAATGTTAGCTTTTACTTCTCCAATTTGCTATCTAAAAAACTTCAAATTTGTAGCTCTCATTTTGCTTAAATTTTTGCCTAAAAATTTTATTTTCCTCTCCTTTAATTTGCTCCTCAAAATTTATGATTTTTGCAGCTCTAGATCTCCTCCAAATACTTTTCCAAATGTTATCAATTCCTCCTTCAATTAGTTATCAAAAAATACTTCCAAATATTCCCAAAATGTCTCCAATTTGCAGTTCCTCTATCTCCTCCTAATATTGCTCAAATTTACTATCCAAACTCTTTAAATTTTACCCCCAAATTTCTAAAATTTCTTCTTCAAGTTTCAGCCTTCAAATCTTTCATGGCTACCTTAAAAAAAAAATTGTGGTCTCTTCTATCCTAAATTTACCCTTCAATATCTTATTGATTTTTGTCTTCAAACTTGACCTCTTTTGCTGGCCTAATCTTCAAGAATATCAATGTATTGAAGTTTTCAAAATATATCCTCTCAAATTCTGACAAACTCTACCAAATTCTTCCACCTTGAATCAGCTTCACAAATTCTTTTGGACTTATCATCAAATGGCAATTATTGTTCCAAATTTGGTGTAATTACTTCTTGTGATCTTCTCATTGCTTCGTGTGTAATATATTCTTATGAAAATTTCAGAGAAAAATTACCCTCAAAATTGGAAGAAGGATGGAAGAATTTGAGTTGTCATGTGTAAGTGATATTGCTCCATACCAAGTTGAAATTCATAATATTTTCTAGAAACAAACAAAAGTAATTCATCCACCCAAATTTTATTGAGAAAAGCATAAAATAGGATGAAAGAGAGAAATATATAGTTGAAACTCGTAGGAACCACCAATAGTCACTTTATTATTTGTAGATAAGAATCACATCATTTCGATACTTCAAATGTTGGAATGGTGGAGAATATTAATACAAATAGCAAAGCCCTAATTACATAAATCAACTTAATCCAAGCTTACATAAAAAGAGGACTTTAAGGTTAATTATAATTTTATAAGGTGGGTTTAACCATAACAAGGCTAATTGTGATACATAGGACATACATTATAAAATATTACAAAAAAATAAGTATATTGTGCAACAAAATACCCTTATTTATATCCAAGAGTACATCATACAATGTTGACATTGACCATGAATCAAATTATACTTTCAATGCCAAATTCTATTTTTATTAAAAAGAAAGCAAAATCCTCCATTGATCTAGACCACCTAGGGTGCCGCATTTCTTTTCTAAAAGAGATAGAACCATATTGAAGCAACCTCTACGAATTCAAAGAAATAAATTATGAATCAACATTGAAATTGATATAATAAACTAAGATCCTCCTAATGTTTATCGTAAAGGGTGTTTGTATTTAAGGCATACATTTATGACTTTATGTTTCATATTTTTCTCTTTATTACTTAAATAAAAATAATAATAAAACTAATTGTCATTACTTGTAGCTATATTCATCCCATTAGTTCTTGTCCTATACAGTGGTAATGCCTCATAAATCTCACATAAACCACAAGAAAATTCTCCAACCTTCAAATATTTTTAAATGCTTCTTTATATTCTTGAAAATTTGTTTATTTTTCTTATATTTAAGTAAAATTAAGACTATAATAATCTATTAATTCTTTGATAAATATCATTTGGATCCACATTCTTACCTCAATTATTTCAAGATACCATATTCATCATCATTTTGTATTTTTATTTGTGGGCTTTACTAAGACCTCTAATTAATACTCATGAAAAATATTTTTCTTTATCAATATGCATGTCCGTTCTTGTTTCCCTTCTTATTTTTTCTTGGTTTGAGAGTCTTCCTTTCCTTATTACCATTCTGACCAATACTTTCATCATGATCAATCTCTTCTATTTGTCCATAATATTTACAATTTATCATTTGTAGACTAGAGAGCTTGAGGTGTAAGGCATACCTTCAAAAATAATTTATTTTTTTTGTGCTCCTAGACACCTTAAAGTGAAAGCAACAACCTCCATACTACACACTTTCTTGTGCTTTCATAGAAACTGTTAAGTGTAATGCATTATTTTTATTTTGTTTTCTTCATTCTATTTTTTCCATAGAGATGATTTTCTACTAGTTGAGAAAATTGGGTACCTCGACAAAATGGAGCATCGTCCACCTTATACACTTTGAAAATTAACTTTGCATCTTCATTTATAACATCAATTATTTTTTAATGTGTACATGTGCGTATCTTGTCATCATCCTATGCATCCTTCTCAATTTCTTCATATATTATTCTTAAATGAATAGCAATGGCCTTCGCATTATTATGATATAAAAGAGATTTTTTTATCACATTACTAGGAATGGTGAATCCTTGATAGGTCCCCTTCATCTTTGAGTGTCTCACTACCAAAAAGATTTGTCTTCCTTGATTGTTCTCACTTTATGGTCACGTGTTATACCGTTAATATAACATATTCAATGTTTTAGCGATCTACCCCATTCTCTTGATTAGGATTAAATATTAATGAAAAAGGTTTTAAAATATCCATGACAAAATATATTTGGGTATACACAACATGTTTTCTCTCTATGGTTTTTCGACAAATTTCCTTAGAGCATTTTCAATTCTTTTCAAAACCTCTTTATTGATAAGCTAATATGGAAATCCAAAAAGTGTAATGCATATACTGTGAAATTTTTAGCATTTTTCAACCCCATATAAAAATTGTCACTTGACCCTATTAAATATACCATAGATGGCCACCTATAAGTTTATCCCTATCTTTTGATCTGATGTGAAAATTCCTTTTAGAAAAATAGTTACTAAATAATTTGAACTCAATCACCAATTCTATCTAATCCAATTTTAAATATTTAAAACAAATTAAACCAATATCCATTGAGCTTGCATATCAAACTTATACTTTTATAAATCATTATTTCATATCATCAATTTTAATATTATGTTTTTCTAATCTAAATATATAAAGTCTACTACGCTATATATATCTTCCTTTCATTGGTGTTCCTAGAGCCTTTGGTTTTTTTAATTTTCAAATTCAAAATTCTTTTTGTAGTTATTTGCTGTTATTTTAACTACATACATCCCTGAAAATAGAATAAACTTTGCATCAAATCGATGTCAAATCTAAAACTATTTTATTTAGGCTGAGTGATCAAAAAGATAAAGATGAAAGGCCGCTTGTGTTCGTGTATGGAAGTTGGTCCCTCCTGCTTGCATCTAATTCTTTCCTTCACTCGGGGAAAATGTTACAGTGGATATAGTTATTTGAAGTTATAGTTTTTTCCCTTTGGAATAAAAAGATGCCTTCTATAAAACAGAGCGACTTGACTGAAGGATGCGATGGAATAGCAATAAAACTCGTGCAAAAGCCCATACAGTTATAACCGAGTTACAGGTAGAATATGACCGCAGAAAAAACTTTGGCAGAATATCTCTTGTTTTGCTTTGTTGAAATAACATCTAATATTTTAAGAATATTAACTTGTTATTTAAAAAAATATTAAATTAAATTTTATATAATATTTAAAAATAATTAATATATTAAATTTTTATATAATTATAAATATATTATCGAATTTGATACCAGAAAATAAAAAAGGTACGGTGCAAAAGGAGAAAGGAATCACCGATTAAAGTTCGATTCAAATTATGTTGAGGGCAAATTATATTTATCCTTTTATTTTATTTAGATTCAACAAAAATCATATAATTTTAGTATTTTATATTTTTTAAAATTTATATTATTCGAGTGCAATATAGAATTGACCTGCAAACCAACTCGAGTGCAATATAGAATTGGATAAGGGGCTCAAAATCTCTAGCTTTGAGTTTATGATAAAGGACGCCGGTATTTTGTAACCTTTTTATCCTTTGAAGACCGAAACACATTCCATGGTGGCCTAGGATCTAGTCCTTTTATATGTGACTTTTTGGATACCGGGATTTGACCCAAAAAGACGAACCTGAAGAGGTGGCAATTTAGGTTCGGCTCTTCTTTTCACCTCTGCACCTCTAGAACAAACCCACAATGGAGTTGATAGGAAACACAATAGGGACATACATTAATCGGGCCCTTCCAAAGGTGACCATATCTGTGTGAGCGTAAACCTTAAAAAAGGACTTTCAAAGAGTATTGGGATCAAGGTTTTTAACTGGGTTTACAACCAGCTTTGGATTATGAGCACATCCTTTTTAAATGTTTTTTTTTTTTTTTTCACTAACATGGAGACTTCTATGAAAATTGTTCAATAAAACCTGTCCAATACAAGAAGGAAACAAAATTTAAATTCTAACCTGTGAAGAACAGAAAGTCTCACAGATCAAGAAACCAATGAAAAAACCGACAGGAAAAATGAATATGCAAAATCCAAACAAATTTGCCATCCTCACATCAGAGATGGAAAAAAATAAAAACACCAAATTACAATGAAAGTCATAATTGAAAAAGATAAAGATATTATGGATGAACCCGTCGATAACCACTCAAACGACACAAGAAACACAACAAAAGAATTATGAAAAAGACTCAAAACCATCAAATAAAGACATTGAAGAAGGGATTGAGGAAACTTTACAAGTGTAATTTAAATTCCTTATTGTAACTATTTGCCGTTATTGTAGTAAGTAGGTAGATGCATCCCTGAAAAGAGAATAATCTTGCTTCAAATCGATGTCAAATCTAAAGCTATTTTATTTATACTGCTTGTTAAAAAAGAAAAAACAAGGCCCGCCCTGTATGGAAGTTGGTCTAATTCTTTTCTTCACTCTGGGAAAAAGTGAGGGTGGATATTGTTATTTGAAGTCGTAGTTTTTCCCTTTTTCCCGCACTATCATTGTTTGCTTTATTTGAGGTTTTATGTAACATCATTGTTCGCTGAGCTCTGCTGGAATTCTTCAACGTATTCACAGGGATGAAATGGTCCTCCACATGCTTCGTATAAATGAAGAAATAAAAAAAAAGAATAAATCTTGCTCGTAATGTCCAAATAGTTCAAAAGAATTCCTAATCAATTGGTTTTGGAGATATCGTTGTAGAAGAATCATGAAACTAACAAAAACATTTATTCCTTGTGTGGTGATTGGTTTACTTTGACATGTAAACCGCGACCCAACCATTGTTTTTTTTTATCAAAATAATTTCTTTTGTGCTCTTAGAAATAGGTAAGCTTCTTTTTTCTTATAAATAGGAATGCTTGATATGTGTCGTCTATGAGCATTTGTCTGTTTGTTTAAAGTTTGTGGAGGTGCTATTTATTCAATGGAAGCAAGTTTGTTGAAGGCAATCGCAGATTATATATATGATTATATATTGTATTTAACATTTACGTTTGTGTTTAGTCTTCTGGTAATACCGGATACGGTGAAAGCGTTCAAAAAGCGTGCACCCTGGGTTCCAGGGAATGCTTTAGCTCTCAGTGCTCTCACCATCCATCCAGGCTATTTCCTTCTTCTCCTTTTCCCATGTTTTTCTTGTAGGAGCAGATAAAGATTACTTGTTTAAGTTCCTTGACTATCAACTGTTCATTGACTTTGGGAGACTCAACATGTGTGTTCATAGGATATGTGTTGCCAGAAATTGAGAGCTCTCATTCTGCAAAGACTTTGAAATTGATTTTAGCCTTATTAATAACTCTAGGGGGGCAGATTTTTTCTGAACTTTACTATGTGTACGGAAATGACAATGTAAAGCGTGTGTACTCAAGTAAGGATATGTTTTGGTTTTCCCTATCCACTAACATTTTGTATTTGTCAATGATATTTTTAATTTTTACATTAGTTTGCACATTAATAGCTGGCAAGACTCTTCGTGGAAATCTCAATAAAAGGATTGCGGCAATTGTTTCTGTTGATGAAGTCGAAAGAGCTCAAATTAAAGTCGAAGGATCTCAAATTATTTCTCCTTGTTCTGAAGATGATCCGGAATACCATAGGAGCGAGGACTGTGCTTGGAAGGATTTTGAAAATGAAGTTTTCAGATCATGGATTCTGGGTCGAATATGTCAGCCCGATTATGTCATTGTCAGATCAGTGTTGAGTTCGGCGGTTGGATTGGTGGTCACTATTTGCGTTATGCTATGCTTCTTCAAAAGTGTTTGGCTAGCTCAACACTACCATAGTAAGCACGTTTACCCTCTTGATGGAGATGATCCTTTTAATTGGTTATTTTTTTGTTCTAGTTGGCAGTTCATAATGGTAGGATGGGTTATCATCTGCTGGAGATGGTTCGCGACCCTCTTCTACTTTTCCAAGCTCAAGCTTCGTGGAGGGTTTGGATTTTGTTTAGAATCGAAGAATTTTGGACAAGAAGAATTGTTGAGCTGATTCATGTATGGGAGCTCAAAGGCTCTCACGTGGATCCACAATCCAGAGCCAATTGTTTAACTAAGATTGTTGTCAAAATCAGGGTATATAAGTTGCTTCATATGCTGAAAGCCCTTCAAATCTTGCTAGTGTTAGTAAGCAAAAGCTGCCAGCTTTTGTCAGAGATGTTACTCTCACTCCATTTATATTTATTATGAATTGGTTGCTATCTGGACCCTCCGTCTCAACCTTTCATGGCCAGCAGGTAGTTTCAACTTCAGCTTGTTATAAAGAGTTTGCATTTATGTTGAAGCGCGTGTGCATGCCTGGAGAAGATCCCGCCTCATTGTGGGAAGCCAACGTGAGCGCCATCAAACAAATAGAGCTTTTAATGGAAGAAGGACGCAAAAAGGGCAAAAAATTTCATCGAACATTCTGATGAGTTCTCTCAGCAATGGAGAGAGGACGGTTTTGGTCTTATAGATGAACTCAGACGGAAAATATTGCCGCGAGTTCACAATTATTTTCCACATCTGGACAAGCTTTGTTTGAAGATGACAGCAGTATCCTTACTCCATATCATCGTCCGACTCGAGAGGAACAAGTCTGATCGCGTGAATACTGAAGGAGCGATTTTAAATTTTCAGTCGCCGAAGTCCGACTGCTCCAGGCTGCGCAGGGCGCACGGCCAGCTCCCAGCTTCGGGAGCGAAGTGCGGATGGCGCCTACCCACGGGCGAAGTCCGTCACTCGCGCACAGTGCGGACTGCGCAGGGGCGAAGTGCGAACTTCGCGCGCAGTGCGGACTGCGCAGGAAACACTATCGAAGTGCGCACTTCGCGCGCAGTGCGGACTGCGCGGGCCAAATAGGCGAAGTGCGTACTTCGCGCCTTCAACTCCCGAAGTGCGGCTGTCGCGGCGAAATGCGCACAGCGCACGATTTCTGGCCGAAGTGCGGCTGTCACGGCGAAGTTCGCACAGCGCACGTTTTCTGGCCGAAGTGCGGCTGTCGCGGCGAAGTTTGCACAGCACATTTTTTCTGGCCGAAGTGCGGAAGGCTGCTTCACACTTGGCCAAACTTTTGGCCTTCGACTTCTTCGTCTTTTGCGGCTGCCGCTGGGTTTGCCTCGCTTGGCAAGACCCGTATGCGAGAGGAGAAAAACGTCGGAACAGAGATCAACAAATGTTAGCAAATAAACAACTGCAAACCCTAAAGATGCCACAAACAACAGCAAAGTTTATTTATCTGAAACAAGGGTTACAGTATTCCTCAACCGAGGAAATAACAACATCTGCAGGCTACGCTGCAGGATAAACTAAACAGGGGAAATGTCGAGTCTGCAGCTCGGACATTTCTCAGCTGAGCCACACTGCTCACTGAATCGCTCTGCTTTCTTTCTCTGCTCACTTTCATGAACTTCTCTCACACCCGCTCTGCTTCTCTTGTTTGTCTGAAGACACGAACTGCCCTTTTATAGCCGCGGGGAGAGGAGGATAAGGTTTATCCTCTGACAGCTTTGGATAAGGGTTATCCTCTGACCGACCCTCATCTAGGGTTTCTGACAAACGCCGACTTGGCATTAACTCCTGCGGAGATCGGATCTGTCAGATGTCAAGTCTGTCACATCCGAAGGTAGGTGTGACGTCATGTCACACTTTTGCTGGGATCCCGGACTGCGGCAGCGCAGTCCGACTTCGCCCATGTCTGGAGCGCAATCCGGTTTCGCCCAAGGTTCGGAGCGCAGTTGGGCACAGGCGTGAAATCTGGGTTAATTTTTCTAACACCCTCCTTTAAGCCTGATTTCACGAGCGCTTTGACTCCAAGTTGTTCTCACAATCTACTGAAGTCTTCCTCCTTCAAAGGCTTCGTGAAAATATCTCGCCAACCTCTCCTTGGATCTGCAAAACTGTAGATGAATTTCTTCGGACTTCACCAACTCTCTGATGAAGTGATAACGAATATCAATGTGCTTCGTCCGGCCATGGAACACGGGATCCTTTGACAGTGCAATGGCCGAATTGTTATCACAGAAAATTGTTGTCGCGCCTTCCAGAGGATTGTACAGTTCACTCAGAACTCTTCGCAGCCATACTGCCTGGCATGCGGATGTCGTGGCGGCGACATATTCTGCTTCGGCTGTGGACAACGCAATGATGGGTTGCTTCTTGGACGCCCATGAGATCGCCCCGATCCGAGATGGAAAGCATACCCGGAGGTGCTCTTTCGATCATCGGTACCGCCAGCCCAGTCATCGTCTGTGTAGCCGACCGGCTCCAATTGGTCCCGTCTGGCATAAAATAGGCCATGGTTTCGCGTCCCGCTGACATAGCGCAAGATCCTCTTGCCTGCTTGCCAATGCGTGTCCTTCGGAGTCTCCATGAAACGACTGATCAGACTGACTCCGAACATCAGATCTGGCCGAGTTGCGCCAAATACATCGATCGCCAACTAGCCTCTTGAACAAGGTTGGATCTACATTCCTCCCTGTATCCAACTTGCTCAGCTTCAAACCCGTGGCTATAGGTGTGATGGCAGGTTTGTTGTCCTCCATCTTGAAGCGCTTCAGGACATCCTTCGCATACTTGCCCTGAGAAATGAAGATGCCATCTACTGATTGGTCAACTTCAATGCCGAGAAAATATTTCATCAGCCCCATGTCTGTCATTTCAAACTCGGACTTCATGGCTATTCTAAACTGCGCAAATAGGCTGCTGCTATTGCCAGTAAATATCAGATCGTCTACGTACAGGCAGACGATGATGAGCTCACCTGCTGCATTTGTCTTCATGTACAAGGAGTGCTCATATGGGCATTTTTGAAACCCATTCTCCTGAAAATAGTCGTCAATATGGCTGTACCATGCCCTGGGTGCTTGCTTCAACCCATACAGGGCCTTCTTCAGTTTTAGGACTTTGCCCTCTTGCCCTTGTATTTCATAACCGGGCGGAGGTCTATGTAGACCTCTTCTTCCAACACTCCGTTGAGGAAGGCAGACTTGACATCCATCTGGTACACGCTCCATCCTTTCTGAGCTGCTAGTGCCATAATCATTCTGACTGTGTCAAGTCGGGCTACAGGTGCATACACCTCATGATAGTCAACTCCTGACTTCTGCTTGTAGCCTTTTGCCACTAATCTGGCCTTATGCCTGTCAACTTCTCCTTGGGCATTAAACTTTGTTTTATATACCCACTTGACCCCAATGGTCTTCTTTCGTGCTGGAAGATCTGTCAGCTGCCATGTCTCATTCTTCTCAATGGCTGCTATCTCCTCATCCATCGCATTCACCCATTTGTGATTCTGACTTGCCTCTTCAAACTCCACTGGATCACATTCAAGAAAGAGAGCAAAATCAGAATAATCTTCATCTAACTGATTACGGGTTACCTCATAGATGTCTTGCAAGCTCCGAGTCTTTGCAGGAGTCCTCAGGTTTTGAATTCTGCTTGCAAGTGGAGGTGACCGGGATGATGAGGGTGTGCTATTGCTGGCACCACCGTTGCCGCTTGAAGGCACAGGTGGTTGGACACTGTCTTCCTCCAAGTCTACAGATTCAACAGTTGTCTGGTTCAGACTGACTAGTCTTTGAATTCCAGTTCTAGGCTTCATCCTCCAGGAACTTCACATCTCGACTGATGACAAGTTTCTTTGTCACAGGATTGTACAGCCTGTATGCCTTTGCTGGTTCGTTGTATCCTGTGAAGATGCACTTTTCAGCTTTGTCATCCAACTTTTGCCTTTTCTCATCTGGAACATGTGCATATCCTATGCACCCGAAAACTCGCAAATGAGCCACACTTGGCTTCAACTTGCTCCAGGCTTCCTCTGGAATTTTGTCCCTCACACTCTTGGTGGGACATCGGTTCAACAGATAAACTACACAACTTACAACTTCTGCCCATAACTCATGTGGCAAACTTTTTGCCTTCAACATGCTCCGTGCCATCTCCATGATTGTTCTGTTCTTCCTCTCAGCTACACCATTCTGCTGCGGTGTATATCTGGCAGTGAACTGCCTCCGAATTCCATGCTGCTTGCAGAAGTTATGGAATTCGTTGGAGATGTACTCTCCACCTCCATCAGTTCTGAGAGTCTTCACATAATGACCGCTCTGTTTCTCAACCAGAGCCTTGAACTCCTTAAACCTTGCAAATGCCTCTGACTTCAACTTGATTGGATAAATCCAAGTCTTTCGACCGAAGTCATCAATGAAGGTCAGAAATACTTATTTTTGGCATATGAGGTGGTCTGCATGGGACCACAGATGTCTGAGTGCACCAGCTCCAAAGGCCGTGATGCTCTCCAAGACTGTCCTACAGGGAATGCGTCCCCGTGTCGCTTGCCGACCAGTGCAACCTTCACAAACTTGATTTGGTTGCTCTATAAGGGGTAAACCCTTCAACATCTGCTTCTTATGCAGAGATTCAGAGCCACTGAAACTCGAGTGACCGAATCTGAGATGCCACAGCTAGGTAGCATCCTTCTCAACTGCACTCAGAGACATCAAAGATTCATTCTGAATCTGCAACGGAAACATTTTGTTTTTCGTCATGGACACAGTTGCAATTTGTCCATGGACTTTGTCTCTGATGGAACAGACACCATCTTTGAACAGTACAGTGTGCCCCTTCTGCACAAGCTGTCCAACACTTAGCAGATTGTGCTTCAACCCGGGCACATAAAAAACATCTTGAATTGTTTTTCTTTCACCGTGCCGGGTTCGGATGAGGATCTTTCCTTTCCCCATCATAGGAACTTTGATGTTGTTCCCCATCTTGACTTTGGACTGGACTATTTCATCCAGTTGTGAGAACATCTCCCTGTTCCCAGTCATATGGTTGCTGCAACCACTATCAAGATACCAGATGTTTTTCTTTCTCTCCTCTTCAATACTGCAAGTCAGCAGCACATTTCCTCCTATCGCATTTTCGGGTTCCTCCATATAATGGGCTTGCTGCTGATTCTCGTTCGCCATCTTCTTTCTACACTGTGTGGCATAATGGCCGAACTTACTGTAGTAGTAGCATTGGACCTTTGACATGTCCTTCTTCTGTTGAGAGCCACCTTGCTGATTTTTGCCAGTGCCTCTTCCTCCTTGTTGATGAAAGTTGCAACTTGGCTCAGCGTCCTGAGGGTTTGATCTCCCTCCTTGCTTGTTCCTTCTCCCACGCCTGCCTCTTCCTCCTTGAGAACTAGAAGCACCGTGGTGGGAGTCTTGTCTACCGTTGTCTCGGACTGAGACTTGCGCTTTGAAGGCTTGCTCCAAAGAAGACTGAGTTGAGCGGCTCAGCCTCTGTTCATGGGTCTGTAGGGAACCCATGAGTTCGTCTATCGAGAGGGTTGTCAAATCCCTCGACTCTTCGATTGCTATCACAACCGAGTCAAACTTCGCAGGCAGACTTCTGAGAATCTTCTCCACGATTCTCTGGCTTTGGACATTTTCTCCATTCAACCGCATCTGGTTGATAATGTCCATCGTCCGGGTGAAGAAGTCTCTCATCGACTCGGACTCGCTCATCTGTAGGTTCTCGAACTCTCTCCCGAGCATCTGCAGTTTCACCAACTTCACTTTGTCGGTGCCCCGATACGAACTTGCCGTGGTTTCCTGGGCCTGCTTGCCCTTGGTGGCTGATGCAATCCGCGGGAAGATGGTCTCCTCAACCGCTTGCATGATGTAGAAGAGGGCCTTCTGGTCCTTCTTCTTGTGCTCTTTCAACAGATCCTTGTCTTCTTGAGAGAGGGCGGCCAGTGTCGCTACATCTACTAGTTCTGGGTAGCCATTCTCGACTAACTCCCATAGCTCCTGAGATCCGAACAGGATCTTCATCTGGATGCTCCAGTAATCGTAGTTCTTACCGTTAAATCGTGGGATCTGCAACTGCAGCGAGTTTCTCTCGGAAGCCATGCTTCTATCTCCGTGTCACGGCACCAATAGCTCTGATACCAATTTGAAGGAGCGATTTTAAATTTTTAGTCATCTAAGTCTGACTGCTCCAGGCTGCGCAGGGCGCACGGCCAGCTCCCAGCTTCGGGAGTGAAGTGCGGAAGGCACCTACCCACGGGCGAATTCCGTCACTCGTGCGTAGTGCGGACTGCGCAGGGGTGAAGTGCGAACTTTGCGCGCAGTGCAGACTGCGCAGGAAACACTACCGAAGTGCGCACTTCGCATGTAGTGTGGACTACGTGGGCCAAATAGGCGAAGTGCGTACTTCGTGCCTTCAACTCCCGAAGTGCGGCTATCGCGGCGAAATGCGCACAGCGCACGTTTTCTGGCCGAAGTGTGGCTGTCGCGGCGAAGTTCGCACAGCGCACATTTTCTGGTCGAAGTGCGGCTGTCGCGGCGAAGTTCGCACAGCGCATGTTTTCTAGTCGAAGTGCGGAAGGCTGCTTCACACTTGGCCAAACTTTTGGCCTTCGACTTCTTCGTCTTTCGTGGCTACTGCTGGGTTTGCCTGGCTTGGTAAGACCCATATGCGAGAGGAGAAAAATGTCGAAACAGAGATCAACAGCAAATAAACAACTGCAAACCCTAAAGATGCCACAAACAACAGCAAAGTTTATTTATCTGAAACAAGGGTTACATTATTCCTCAACCGAGGAAATAACAACATCTACAGGCTACGCTGCAGGATAAACTAAATAGGGGAAATGTCGAGTCTGTAGCTCGAACATTTCTCAACTGAGCCACACTGCTCACTGAATCGCTCTGCTTTCTTTCTCTGCTCACTTTCACGAACTTCTCTCACACCCGCTCTGCTTCTCTTTTTTGTCTGAAGACACGAACTGCCCTTTTATAGCCGCGGCGAGAGGAGGATAAGGTTTATCCTCTGACAGCTTTGGATAAGGGTTATCCTCTGACCGACCCTCATCTAGGGTTTCTGACAAATGCCGACTTGGCATTAACTCCTGCGGAGATCGGATCTGTCAGATGTCAAGTCTGTCACATCCGAAGGTAGGTGTGACGTCATGTCACACTTTTGCCGAGATCCCGGACTGCGGTAGCGCAGTCCGACTTCGCCCATGTCTGGAGCGCAATCCGATTTCGCCCAAGGTTCGGAGCGCATTTGGGCACAGGCGTGAAATCTGGGTTAATTTTTCTAACAAATACCGCTGTCAAAGCCTGTAGAGAAGCATGGGATATGATGAATTTAGTGGATAATGCACGTGTGGGAGACTAGATGCTGAACCTGATTGACGACATAGGAGGCTGAGACGGCTCCGGGTCAGACATAGCCTCAGCATATGAAGTTCACGTAAGTATAGAAGCATACAAAGAATCACGTAAGTATAACAGTGTTCGAACAACTTCCTAATTGTTCACAAGTAGAAGGAGAAATTCATGGGGTAGCGAGTATAAACATTGACGCTTTGTCTCAGCGTGACCAATGTATGCAGATGGGCAGTGAAGCTGCGGCAGCACTCAAAATTAGCAAGCTACTTGTAGATGAGAATCACCAAGAGAAAAAAGAGACTAAGATTGAGGGTGAGATGGCAACTCGCGGGCAGGACAATGAAGAAGCCGATGTAGATTTTGAGCTACATGATGCCATAGATTGGATGAAAATAGCACCGCACTACAGCTTGTACAGATTATGAAGGGTAATAGATGGGCTTGGCGATTGGATGGACCCGGATTTGGTATGTTGGGCGAAAAACTCGTTGAGAAACATAGTTGCATGTTGTCTGTCAAGGCTACCAGATATGCTTGTCTGGGAGTGCCTCGAATGAAGCCGAGGGAACAGTGCATCGAAATGGAATGGAGGCTAAGTTGAACTCTGCTTCCATGACCCACATATTTCAGACCCAATTTATCTTTATGCGTCCATATTTCTCTTCATTTTTATTGTGGAGTCTTGGTCTTCTCTTACGTGTGATATGGGATTTCCTTATATTTCTACCTTCTTCGTATTTTGAATATATTTAGAAATTGAGTCATAATATTTTCTTATCGTTTCTTCAACCCTGAATTTTATAAAATATTTATGTCTAGTTTTTTTTTTAAAAAGGAATTACTTGGTAGCCTTCTAAGCAATTGGTTTTTTTCCACAATTTTGATACACTTTAAACAGTATGGTGATTCGAAATTGTTTTTTTTTTATTAAAAAAATATTAAACTTTAAATGTGGAAAAAAGAGGTGGTAATAATTTAGTTACAAGATTTGAATATATAGAAGAGCTATTTGCAATAATGAAATTAAAAAAAGATTTGCTTGGATCTAGGGTAAAATGAAAATGTCCAAAAATTAAGTCTATTAAAATTAATTTTAACTATGTTTTTGAAGGAAATTCATAAATTGCTAGTAGAGGTGGTGTTTTTGGATATAACAAACAAGTAAATTATCCTCATAAAAAAACATATGAAACTTCAACTAACAATTATGCAAAGGCTAAGCACTTCTTACAAGTAATATTGTAATTGAAAAATGATGGAAATATATTTCAATTGAGGGGATTTATAATTTTTAATAATGCTATCAACAAAATTGGATGTGAAGATTGGATAAAAAATAATATTATTATTGATGCTCATTATCTATTATTGGAGGTAATCTTTTGAAAATGTGAGTATATCTACAAAGAAAGATATAGAGTAGATAATTTAGTGAATCTCAATGTTGATATGTGTTTGGTGAAATTCAAATTTTAAAAGGCAATTAGCATAGTGAGATTTTATCTCTGAATGAAAATGATGTCAATTGTAAAATAACACTTTGAGGGAGATGAAAAATATATTTGATAGAAAATCAAACAAAAAAACTTCCATGACATATAGGAAATCTAGATATGGTTTAATTGGCCTAATAAAAAATGTAATACTTTAGTATTATGATGGGAATGGCTCCCACTTGAAACCACTTATAGCTAATTAAATAAGAAAAATTATTGGCTTTCAAAGAGGAGACCAAGGTTTCAAACTTATTAAATGATAAATATATAATTTTTCAAACCCTTATAATAATACTATATAATTTTAATATAATATTAAATCATATACAATGTATTAAAAATCTTATAAAAATAATTAATCAAAATATTTTAGTAAAAACTTGATAAAAAATCATATTATATATTAATATTAATTAAATCTTCTAAATTGTAATTAACATGAGAAAATAATTTTAAGTACATATTTAAATAAATATTAAGCTAAACACTTATCTCATTAAAATACTAACTAAGCACTAAACTTTACACAATGTTTTTTAAAAGTTGAAAAATAAATTATATTAAAAGAATTATTACAAAATAAAATGAGCAAGATAAGAAATAAGGGAGAATGAGGAGCTTTCTCCATTCCCTTGTAGATTGAAAACTACCTATACAACTAGCGAAGGTGCTATCCTCATCATAAATAGATGTTTTAGTATGGGCCCTAATTGATTTCAAACCTGCCTTGGGAGTAACTCATCATTGTATATAAACGATATATCAAGCACTATGGAGATTTCCATGAGATCAATGCTGACTACAATTCATTTAAACCATTTCCCATAAAGCACTCAAAATATTATATAGGTGGGTTCATTGAAAACAACATCTGAGGCCATCATTATGCAACTATCTATGCAGATCAACAACATGAGTTGAATTCTAATTTTTCTCATTCATTTGAATTTTGTAGAACATTCATCTATCTTCATACTATTTTGAAGTTGTTATTGTCATCTTGATCATGTCTGACATACCTATTACTCTATGGTGTGGAGGTTTGTTTTCTTTTAATATGGCCATACTCAACAAAATACCCATGGCTTGGTGTATTCTATTTTTGAAAGCCATCCACCTTGGCCACATTGAGTCTAATGGTAGTAACATCATACAGTAGAGAAAAAATGCCCTAAAAATGAAGACACAAGAGCCTATGGAAGTAAGCCAAGAAACCTACTTATCCAACTTGACACTAGGATAACTTGTCATTGGTTTATTTCAATGCCATTGGTCACCAGCCTAACTGTGATAGATTCATTAGAATCGTTATCTATTCTACCTATTCTATTATCTCCTTGTACCACCTCTTATATCCCTTAGATTTTTTCATATTAGCTTATCTGCTTTTCCATTTGAGAATCCACGTATTACCCTTACTCCAGCTCTTTTTCTCATTTTGCTAAATTTTTAGCATAGCATGATATATTATTACATTATATTAAGCGCTTCACGCTTAACTAGGTGGTTATAGGCAGTTGGATGAAATGAACCATAAGTTCATTATCATTGTTATCATGCAGCATGTACTATATATATTTGATATACTATCAATAACAGGTTAATGCTTACCATAATTTTTCATGGTATCAAAGCGTCATGAATCTAGGTGCGTGAGAGTGCAGGGCTAATATGGGTGCGTGACAGTTGGGACTTGGTATGTCTTTCGAGGTAGCATTCTGGGTGAATCTGGGTATGTGATAATCAGCACATCTTTTAAGGTAATGATATGGATAAATTTGGGTGCAGGTGAACTAACAATCGAATTAGAGCATAAATCTCAAATTAGAACCCTTGGACAGGTGCATGCAGAAAGGGCACAAATCATGAGGAGTGGGACCCTTGGTCTGAGCACAAAATCTAAGGTGGATACATGGTGACTGGCTGACGTGGATTGTGCATGGATTTTGAGGTGAACACGTGGCAAGCATCGATTAGTTGGTAACGATGCGAACATTTGTTTACTGGTGACATGACACTCTAGTGAACACGTGGTAAGCATCAATTGGCTGATGATATGACACTTCGGTGGCTGATGTGGTACTTTGGATGACTAACATGGATCGAGAGTGGCAAAATATTGTTTTTGGTTGATTTCTCGAAGGCAATCGAACAAAACACTATGATGCTTTATTTTTACAGTCCAAAACATGCACTACAGGGTGCATGTGGGACTAACGTCTCAAATTTATTTTTTTTGTCTTCTCAGAATAGGAGTAAAATACATTGTTCCTTCCATTCAATTTTGTTGGTTTTAGCCAATACAGTCAGGAGGAGAGCGCTAAGGCGCTAAGAAGGAATTCGGGGGTTCAAACCCCCTGCATACCAATGTTTTGATAAAGGAGGTGCGCGACCAATATTTTTTTTAACAAGGAGGTTTTTTTTTTTTTTTTTTTTTTGTATTTACATGGTGGAAACGGTAGCCGCCACGAATCGGGCAGGCTGTCCAGCTTTTATGGCCGCCACAATATTCTGCGCTATCCACCCCGAAAGTCGCCACACAGATCTTCGCACAGTACGCCCCTATAACCACCATGCCACAATCATTTTAAACCTTTTATGCCACTGAAAGCACCAGGAAAGGGTTAACAAGGAGGTATTTCAAAGGTATTTTTTTTGTAATATTTTGGCATTTTTTTCCAAGAAAAAGGAGCTTAATTGCAAACTCAACCACAGCAAATTGCCTCATTATTTTTCAAATCAAATCATAACAAACGCAGAATACTTACAAAATTTCAAGAACATTAGTGCATTTTTTTCCACAAGGAGGGATAACCAAAACAAGATTTGCACATTGTTTCTTTTGCAAACTGAAAGGGTTCTCAAGATTTCTTCACACCTTGTTTATTTTACAAACAAAAAGGGGGACAAAACAACATTATTTTTTTGCAAAATTCTAACACAAGGGGGGAATTGTGGAATTGTGAATATCATATTTTTGCATTTTCAAAATCAAATTTCTTGCAAAAATTATTGTAAAAAGGTGCATTTTCTATTGCATTCGACACCTTAAAATTGGTATTGTAGAATAGGTGCATTTTCGATGGAATCCGACACCTATATTTAAAATTTGTGGGCACTTGTGATTGTATACTGCATTTAATTTCCTATTTTTTGCATTTACATCATAAGTTAAAATTCAAAAGCAAAGAAAGACCCCAAATTTTAAACCTATTTGTGCAATTTATTGCACCGTAGTGTTCGGTATATACGGTACCTCTGGCCCACACTTACAGGTAAAGCTATCGTGCTTTGGGCTATTGTATCTAACGCCTAACATAGCTGCAACAACGATGTCTGAGCTATTATTCTCTATAAATCATCAAGGAGAAATAAGGAAAGCCAATTTTATTTTGATATTCACTCCATCATATACCCTAATTCATTCTTATTGCTTGGCTTAATCTCCTCCAACTCATCATCCTTTTTTGGAAGGGTTTTGAGGTAGGTGCCATCAATTTGAGTGAATTCCCTTTCATGTACTCTTTGTAGTATATCGAAAGGGGGACCATTTTGGTGAGATAAGGAACCTTCACAATGGCCTCTATTCACAAATATCTTTTAGATTCACAGTTGCTCAAAGGTTCCAATTTTACTCCATGGAAAACAAATATGAGAGCCATTCTTCAGGTTGAAGATTTATGGGATGTAGTGACTGGCACTACAAAACATCCCGATACACTAGGTACATATCAGGATGAATATGATAAAAAGGATAAAAGGTCCCTCATGTTTATCATACTTGCTACTACTGATGAGATACAACCTCACATTTGTGATGCTAAAACTGGTAAAGATGCTTGGGATGCATTAGTTACCATATATGAAGGGAAGAATCAGTCCACCATTCTTAACCTTCAATCTCAACTTCATACTCTCAGTATGAAGTCTAGTGAATCAGTAGAATTGTTCCTATGTAGAGTGGTAGAATTGAAAGCCAAGTTGAATGCTTTGGGAGAAAAAGTAGAGGATACGCTCTTGACTTTAGTCATTTTGAGAGCTTTGCTAGATTCCTACAAGATGTTGATCACATCCCTTCAAGTGTCCATGAGACAAGTTACTTTTATGGAGTTGGTAAATTTACTTCAAACTGAGGAGGCAAATCAACTTCAAAGAGATGAAGTGACAGATAATGCACTTTACTCAAAACAAGGGTCAAGAAGATAGGGTAACTTTCAGAAGGGAGGATCTTCTTCCAAAGGTTCCAAAGGCAAGGAACCTCAACAGAAACAAAAGAAATATTGCAAGATTTGTGATATGGACAACCATGACACCAACAGGTGTTGGTTCAAAAATAAACAACCACAAGACCAAGGTCAAAATAAAAAGGGCAAGTACAAACCACAAAAGAAGAATAAGCAACCCAAGGGAAATGTTGCTTATGAGGAATCAGACTCAGACTCTAAGAGGGCACACAAGGTGCTCATGACTCACACAACTTCTCAACAAAAGGATCCTATGTGGTATATTGATTCTGGTGCCAATAAACACATGATTGGTGATAAATCATGGTTTGAGACATTTGAGGCTAAGGAAGGCAAACCAGTTACAATAGCTGATGATAAGACCTACCGAGTCTAGGGTGAAGGAGATGTTTTTTTCACTCTTCCAGATGGACAATGTCAGATTGAGAAAGTTCTCTATGTTCCAATATTGGCAAACAATTTGTTGTCAGTACCTCAGATCTTGGATAAAAACATGGTTGTTGATTTCAGAGTTGAGGATGGAAAGAAGCGATGCTTCATCACCAGGAAGGGAAAGCATGTTGCAACAGGTTCCTACAAGCATGGCTTATTTACTTTAGATGCCATTTCTATGCCTCATGTTGCCATGGTGGTAAACACAAAGGAGGCCACTTCTCTTTGGCACAAGAGATATGGGCATCTAAGTTCAGGATATTTACTTGAGTTGAGTAAATATGAGATGGTGAAAGGTCTTCCCAACCTTTCATCCACTTTTCCAGTTTTCTCGGATTGCTTAGTAGGGAAGCAACACCGAGTACCTTTTGAGTTGAGCTCCTCACGAGCCAAAAGACCATTGGAGTTGGTACACACCGATCTGTGCAGTCCTATGCCAAAAAGTTATGGGGGAAAGAGGTATTTTTAGTTGTTTGTTGATGACTACTCATGAAATATGTGGGTTTTCTTTCTGCAACTGAAGTCAGAGGCCTTTCTATATTTTTAGCAGTTCAAGAAACTTGTTGAGAAGGAATCAAGATGTTCCATTAAGACCCTTCACTCAGATCGAGGGGGGAATATACCTCCAAAGAATTTTTCTCATTTCTTAGTGAACATGGGATTAAGAGGTAACTTACAATAGCCTATACTCCTCAGAAAAATGGAGTTGCTGAGAGGAGGAATCGTTCCATCATAGAAATGGTTCGTTGTATGCTTACAGGGGCACATCTTGAGCAACAGTATTGGGCAAAAGCTATCAATACAACAATGTACCTCCTGAATAGAGCACCCACAAAATCTCTTAAGGGAATGACTCCACAAGAATCATGGAGTGGTAGAAAACCCTCCATTTCTCATCTAAGGATTTTTGGGTGTAAGGCATTCATGCACATTCCAAAATAGAAGAGAAATAAGTTAGATGAGAAAACCTTGCAGTGTATTTTTCTTGGTTATGATGAGCATTCCAAGGGATATCGGTTGATAGATCCTAAAACCAAGAAAACTCACATAAGTAGAGATGTGGTATTTGATGAAGCTTTCACATCAGATGACACATCTTCAGTTGTATACCTGGATGAAGAGGAGCCTAAGAAAGAGACTCCACCCCCATAGAAAAAGGTTCCAAAATGGTATACTAGCACAATGAGAGATTCAAAATTGACTACACCTCTAGATCTAACTCTAGATCGACCTTGTACACATAGTATGACTCAGCAGATGAGAGCAGAAGCATCAACTTCAGAGGTTGACGAGCTTTACCAACAATTTGATGAACTTTTTGTAGATGTAGAGGAAGATAGAGAAGAAGATATGGATGTGGATGATGAAAGGGTTTATATGACTTCATTGGATGAGCATGAACCCACCATAGTTCAATATGCACTTAGTGAGCCTCAATGGAAGGTTGCTATGGATGCATAACATATGTCTCTCATGAAAAATAACACTTGGAAGCTAGTTGATCTACCTTCTGGAAAGAAGCCCATTGGCTGCAAATGGGTATTCAAAGTGAAGTATAAGGTAGATGGAACTATAGATAAGCATAAGGCCCACCTTGTTGCAAAGGGCTATGCACAGAAAGAAGGTATTGACTATGAAGAGACTTTTGCACCCACTGCTAGAATGACTACCATTCGTGTACTTTGTGCTATGGTAGCTCAGTTCGGATGGAAGCTACATCATATGGATGTCAAAAGTGCCTTCTTAAATGGTGATTTATAGGAAGAAGTGTATATGACTCAGCCAGAAGGATTTGTGGTTGAAGGCCAAGAGCAAAAAGTTTACAAATTGGTTAAATCCTTGTATGGGTTAAAACAAGCTCCACGAGCTTGGTACATAAAAATGGACAATCACCTATTGCAACATGGATTCAAGAGAAGTCCTTTGGATGCTAATATCTATATCAAGAAAAATGGTTCTGATATAGTGATTTTAGTACTCTATGTTGATGATCTGATTATCATTGGAAGTTCAGAGAAATTGATAGATGCAGTGAAAGGTGACTTGAAAAAGTCATTTGAGATGACAGATCTAGGACTTCTTCATTATTGTCTTGGTTTAGAAGTGGCACAAAAGAAGAATCATATCAGAGTGACACAGAAGAAATATGCCAAGACATTAATTGAGAAATATCGCATGATTGATTGTAAGCCCAAAGCAACTCCAATGGAAATAGGGTTACAATTATCATGATATGATAAATCTCCATAGGTAGATGGTACTCTCTATCACCAATTGATTGGGAGTCTCATATATCTGACCAACACCAGGCCAGACATCAGTTTTACTATGAGTTATCTTTCGAGGTTCATGCAGGAACCTAAGGTTAGTCATTGGAAAGCAACAAAATGAGTTCTTCATTATGTCTATGGCAGTATAGAATATGGCCTAGAATACAAGAAGAATGACAACTTCTTCTTGCAAGGTTACACGAACTCAGATTATGTCGGGTCATTTGATGATAGGAAATCCACTTTTGGATACATTTTTCATCTTGGCTCTGGTCATGTCTCTTGGCACAGTAAAAAGCAATAGGTGGTTGCTTTATCATCTACAGAGGTAGAATATCGTGCAACACGTGGAGCATTCTATGAGGTGATATGGTTACGTCGCATTCTTTCAAGTATGGGTCTTCCCAAGAAACTTCCAATTCACTTGTTTTGTGACAACCAAGGTGTTTTGAAGCTCGTCAAGAATCCAGTGTTTCATGAATGCACCAAACACATTGACACTCAATGTCATTTCATTCAAGATGAAGTTCCAAAACACAAGATACAACTCCAGTACATTCCCACCGATGAACAGGTTGTGGATATTTTCACTAAGGCACTTGGACGTGTCAAATTTGAGTTGTTTTGCAACACTCTTTGTATTTCAAAATAATGTAATAAGGGGGGGATGTTAGCATAGCATGATATACTATTACATTCTATTAAGCGCTTTGCACTTAAATAGGTGGTTATAGGTGGTTTGGAGAAATGAACCATAACTTCATTATCACACAGCATGTACTATATATATTTGATATACTCTCAATAACAGGTTAATGCTTACCATAATTTTTTCATAAATAATCTACCACTCTATTCCATCTCACTTAATATGTATAATAAAAACATCTTGAAAAGCCATTAAAATCTTTTGAACCATTTCCACCTTCTTTCCCTCAATTTACAACACCTAGAAGGGTCTTAGTAGATCCAATATTCTAGCCCATACCTGAGAATCTATCTCCATCCATAGCTTATGTAAATGTAGATTTACTATTATCATTGACACCAATAGGATCATCTATCCTTTTACTTGATTATTTGTTGTCTCCCTCATACCTTCTAATCACTACTACACCATATCGCCTTTCAAATTATTTATGATAAGACCAAATCTAGCTTTTCTAGGTTTTTAGTAGAAGCCCCATTTGTGTTAGCCTTCACCCACTCACTCTATGTCACTTGGGGGATTCTCACCAATGTATCCAACCCTTAATTATTTTTCTTTTATATTTATTCCAAAGCTCCAAAGGATAATCGCTTCATTTCTATGTCATTTTCCTATTATACTCTAATAGACAGTGTTTCCATTACCTTAGTAATAATCCTCTTCCATATTTGCTCCCTTGTTTTGTGCTCTAATATAAATATGTGTGCATTTTGTTCTAGCTATAACTACCACCATATGAAGCCAAGTCCCAAATTTTATGATATTTTCAATTTTTTAGTCTTAAAACTACTCTATCTCCATTTGTCATAAAAGTTTTTCCTACTTGCAAAGATTTTCAAATTCTGTCTCATCTGCCCCCACCAATTGATCCATATATCTCAAGCAAAAAACACCCAAAAATTAATTGATTCAAGGTCTTCTCTACCTTCCCATACATAACACATTTGGAATTCTTGTAGAAGCTCTTTTTCTAAAATTATCAAATGTCAATCACTTTCCATGGTTAATCAACCATGAGAAAAGTTATTTTTTTCCATCCTTCCCTTTGACAAACACATATCCATGAAAATGGTGTTGGGGGAGTCTTATATCTAGAGGATACATTGTATCCATCCTTCACCTTATATATTTCCAAATTACTTCCACCCTATCCAAGTATATCCCTCTTAGAACCATCCCGAATTGGGTGTCTTTGGATATATCTCCATAATTTTTTTGTTATTTCCTCTATCCCCATCGTTTATCATTCCTTTGGGTATTTCCATTATATTAAGTCTATCACATGTTGATTCCATGATTTCATATAGTGAGAGGCTTTCAATCACCCTACCTCCTAGAGCTCTACTTTCCAGCTCTCCATATCTGAGAATTTTTTAATATTTGGTTTGGATTGATTCCATGAATCCTACCAAAAGAGAGCATACTTTCCATACCCTAACTGAAAAAATAGATATGATAATATTAATTCCTAGCCCATTTCTATTATTCTCCATATTATAGATCCATATTCTTCCACTATGAGTCTTGGGATGTTATCCTCAGCCACTTCTAGGTGATATTTCATTTGTAGCAATCTGCACCATAAGCCCCCAACAACTATAATCCATCTCCAATATAGCTTCCTTACTAGTGCCCTACTATTTTGGGATGTCAATATTATCCCAAAACCTCCCCTTTTTTTGGTTGGCATATCTTATCCCACCCAAATAGTGCTAATTTGTGTTCTCCCTTCACACCTAACCACAAAAACTTTCTTGTGTGGTTGTCAATATATTTTATAATTCTCTTTAGAGCTTGAAGTATGGAAAATTATAAACTCGAAAAACTTGAGGCATAGCTTTAATCATTGTAAGCTTTCTTCCCAAGCTTAGCCATTTGTGGGTCCATTTGCTCAACTTTGCTTGTACTTTATCAATCAACACTTTCCACTCCTTGCTTTTCATTTTCTTTGTATAAAAAGGTACTCCTAGATACTTTATGGGTAAAGGAGTTACAATGAAGTTTAAAATTGTATAGTTTTATCTCTCACCCTATTCGTTGTATTGAAAAATACTATTTAAGACTTTTTTCTATTAAAAATTTGTCCAATAGTTTGAGTATACCCATCTGTTAGAGTATATTACATTATTTAGTACATGCCAATGTACCATCTTGGGTACATACCAAGAGTAAGAGTTTACTTAAGAGGAAATTTAAATAGTTACTTCAATCAATGTAATAAGTGTACAAGTGTCAATGTGCAATGATGTAAATGTACATGGAGTCCACATGTACATGAGTCATAGGAAAGGTAGATGAAGAGTCATAGGTAGAGTAAGGGCCAAGAAACATATCTTCCTATATATATATATACCTTTAAGGTATATAGTGAGTGTGAGAGAGATAATAATACTATAGACAGTTAGATTAGAGTAGTGAGTAGATACAATGCAGTACTTCCATTAAAATTTTAGAGTGTTCAAGTCCTTCATTATATTGAATTATACTATTTTCTTGAGCTTTCAATAATAGCATATTTTTGAGTTATTATAGAAGTCTACCATATTATTTTCCTGCATATTAAAGTGTTATTATCATATATTTATCCTAGCCTACACATTTTACATCTTGTGGTTGCATTTCCTTTATCATATATTATCAAAAGCTAATAGTGGTATCAGAGCACACGGTAGATCGATAGGAAAGAGGGAGAGCCACAAGAGATATTGAGAGGAGTTCAAAATTCTTGATTTTAGAATTTCTAAAAATAGGCTAGAGTCTTTCCACAAAGTTGCAAAAAAACTCTTGAAGACTATGACTCAGTGTTGATTCTACTAGATTGACAAATCAACTAGTAAAGATTCATCATCTCTAGATTTAGAGTTTCTTTCATTATAGTCCTAAAAATTTGTTGCAGGAAAAGGAGATTCAAATAAAGCTAAGAAGATTCCTACAAAGTGCTAGGGAAAATATATTCTTTGGAATCAATCCAGTAGCTGAAACAACAAATAGAAGACTACATATTTTAGAGGCTTAAAAGAAAAGGTCTTGTTGCAGACGTACACATTGTATTAGAGGTAAAATGCTATATGATCCTTACTATAGATTGAAGGGAGAAGAGTCTAGGTGAATATTATAGATTGGTGATCTCCATTCAAGATTTAAGATTACATATTATAGATTGAAGAAGAAGACCACTCAATAAACTGAAGAGACCCAAAAGAAATCTCATTTAAGAACTTCCAGTTCAAGAAGATAAAGAATAGAGAAGGACTAGCAAAGGTCCTATTCTAGATTTTAGAAGCAACAGATTTTAGAGATCCAAGATGGAGATCTCATTGTTAAACTTTAATAGTTGAATATTCAAGAAAAGGTCTTATTGAGAAGACCAGAGAAGTTGTGAGATTGAAGACCCTAAGAAGAGGTCTCAAGGAGAAAGAAGGAGATGGTTAGGAAAGCCTCACTACATATTTTAGAGAAATCCCTTGAAGTAGATTTTAGAGAAGGTCATTGAAGGATTTCCTAGAAGAACTCATTGTAGTAATCTACTAGCTAGGATAAGTTCTTGATAGAGAAGAATTTAGGATGATTGTTACCATCCGGTAACAAGCCCAAAGGAGAATAATTTGGTAAGACTATTATCAAATTTTTAAGGAGAATAGTGAAGACCTCAAGACAGTCAAAATATTGAGAATAAGGCCACCAGATAGGTGGATATTGAAGTAAAAATTTGATAAGGAGGTTGAAAGAGAATGAAGATAAAAAAAGCCACCAAATCTTAGATATTTGAAGATTGGTACAATTATTATCAATAATTTATACTTGTTTTTATTTTTAGGAGGTGGTATTGTTGATGGGTTTGTGGTTGTAGGACCAGGTACCCACATTTAGGCATGAAGAGTAATATTAACTACAAAGAGGACCAGGTACCCTCCTTCAGGTAGACAGATGGAGGTTGACCGCAAGAGGTAAGGAGGGATATGATGGAGGTGTGAAAAAACACCACGACCCATGGGTACATTGAATCTGGGAGTGCCTCGAATGAAGTCGAGGAAACAACGCATCGAAATGGAATGGAGGCTAAGTTGATCTCTACTTCCATGACCCACATATTTCAGGCCCAATTTATCTTTATGCGTCCATATTTCTTTTCATTTCTACTATGCAATCTTGTAGTCTTCTCTCATGTGTGATATGGGATTTTCTTATATTTGTACCTTCCTAGTCGTATTTTGAATATATTTAGAAATTGAGTAATATGAAATTTCCTTATCGTTTCTTCAACCCTTCTTTTTATTTAAGATTTATGTCTAGTTTTTTTTTTTTTTTAAAGAATTACTTGGTAGACTTCTAAGCAATTGGTTATTTTTCACAAATTTGATCCACTTTAAATAGTATGGTGATTTGAAATAGTTTTTTTTATTAAAAAAATATTAAGTTTTAAATGTAAAAAGAGGTGGTAATAATTTAGTTATAATATTTGAATATATGAAAGAGTCATTTGAAATAATGAAATTAAAAAAAAAAAAATTGCTTGGATCTAGGGTAAAATGGAAATGTCCAAAAATTAAGTCTATCAAAATTAATTTTGATGATATTTTTGAAGGAAATTCATAAATTGCTAGTAGAGGTGGTGTTTTTGCATATAAAAAAACAAGAAAATTCTCCTCACATAAAAACATATGAAACTTCAACTAACAACTATGCAAAGGCTAAGGCACTTCTTACAAGTAATATTGTAATTGAAAAAGGATGGAAATATATTTCAATTGAGGGATTCATAATTTTTTAATAATGCTATCAACAAAAATGGATGTGAAGATTGGATAAAAAATATTATTGTTGATGCTCATTATCTATTATTGGAGGTAATATTTTGAAAATGTGAGCATATCTACAAAGAAGGATATAGAGTAGATAATTTAGTGAATCTCAATGTTGATATGTGTTTGGTAAAATTCAAATTTTAAAAGGCAATTAGCATAGTGAGATTTTATCTCTGAATGAAAATGATGTCAATAAGTTGACTGTAAAATAACACTTTGAGGGAGGGAGATGAAATTTATATTTGATAGAAAATCAAACAAAAAAACATCCATGACATAAATGAAAGCTAGATATGGTTTAATTGGCCTAATGACAAATGTAATATTTTGGTATTATGATGGGAATGGCTCCCACTTGAAACCACTTATAGCTAATTAAAGAAGAAAAAATATTGGCTTTCAAAGAGGAGACTAAGGTTTCAAACTTATTAAATGATAAATATATAATTTTTCAAGCCCTTATAATAATACTATATAATTTTAATATAATATCAAATCCTATACAATGTATTAAAAATCTCATAAAATTAATTAACTCAAAATATTTAGTAAAAACTTGATAAAAAAATCAATCAAAATATTATATTAAAATTAATTAAATCTTCTAAATTGTAATTAACATGAGAAAATAAATGTAAGTACATATTTAAATAAATATTAAGCTAAACACTTATCTCATTAAAATACTAACTAAGCACTAAACTTTACACAATGTTTTTGGAAAGTTAAAAAATAAATTATATTAAAAGAATTATTACAAAATAAAATGAGTAGGACAAGAAACAAGGGAGAATGAGGAGCTTTCTCCATTCCCTCATAGCTTTAAAATTACCTATACAACTAGAGAAGGTGGTATCCTCATCATAAATATATGTTTCAGTATGGGCCCTAATTGATTTCAAACCTACCTTGGGAGTAACTCATCATTGTATATAAATGATATATCAAGCACTATGGAGATTGGAATGAGATCAATGTTGACTACCATTCATTTAAACCACTTCCCATAAAGCACTCAAAATATTATATAGGTGGGTTCATTGAAAACAACACATGAGGCCACCATTATCCAACTATCAACACGAGTTGAATTCCAATTTTTCTCATTCATTTGAATTTTGTAGACCATTCATCTATCTTCATACTATTTTGAAGTTATTGGCATCTTGATCATGTCTGACATATGTATTACTCTGTGGTGTGGAGGCTTGTTTTATTTTAATATGGCCATACTCAACAAAATACCCATGGCTTGGCGTGTTCTATTTTTGAAAGCCATCCACCTTGGCCACTCTAAGTCTAACGGTAGTAACTTCATATAGTAGAGAAAAAGTGGCCTAAAAATGAAGACACAAGAGCCTATGGAAGTAAGCCAAGAAACCTGCTTACCCAACTTGACACTAGGATAACTTGTCATTGGTTTTCTTCAAGGCCATTGGTCATTGGCCTAATTGTGATAGATTCATTAGAATCACTATCTATTCTACCTATTATCTCCTTATACCACCTCTCATATCCCTTGGATTTTTTGGCATTAGCTTATCTACTTTTCCATCTAAGAGTCCATGTATTGCCCTTCCTCCAGCTCCTTTTGCATAGCATGATATATTATTACATTATATGAAGTGCTTTGCGCTTAACTAGGTGGTTATAGGTGATTGGGGAAATGAACCATAAGTTTGTTATCATTGTTATCACACAACATGTACTATATATATTTGATATACTCTCAATAACAGGTTAATGCTTACCATAATTTTTCATGGTATCAAAGCGTCATGAATCTGGGTGCATGATAGTGCAGGGCTAATATGGGCACGTGACAGTCGAGACTTGGTATGTCTTTCAAGGTAGCAGTTTGGGCAAATCTAGGAGAGTGACAATCAACACATCTTTCAAGGCAACATTTTGGACAAATTTGGGTGCAAGTGAACTGATAGTCGAATTAGGGCACAAATATTGAAGCGGAATACCTGGACAAGTGCAAGTAGAAAGGGCACAAATCCTAAGGAGTGGGACCCCTGGTCTGAGCATAAACTTTGAGATGGATACATGGCAACTGGCTAATGTGGATTGTGCATGGATTTCAAGGTGGACACGTGGCAAGCATCGATTGGTTGGTAACGTAAATATTGGTTGGCTGGTGACATGGCACTCTAGTGGACACATGGTAAGCATCGATTGGTTGGTGACATGGCACTTCGATGGCTAATGTGGCACTTTTGGTGACTGATGTGGATCGAGGGTGGTAAAACATTATTTTTGGTTGATTACCCGAAGTAAATTAAACAAAACACTACGATGCTTTATTTTTACAATGTCAAACGTGCACTACAGTGTGCATGTGGGACTAACATCCCTGATTTTTGTTTTTGTCTTCTTGGAATAGAAGAAGTTAAATGCATTGTGCCTTCCATTCAATTTTATTGGTTGCTATAGCTGATATGGTCAGGAGGAGAGCACTAAGATGCTAATAAGGCAGTCGGGGGTTCAAACCCCCTACATACCAATTTTTTACAAAGGATGCGTGCGGCCAATTTTTTTTAACAAGGAGGTATTTCAAAGGTATTTTTTTACAATATTTTGGTATTTTTTCCAAGAAAAATGAGCCTAATTGCAAACTCAACCATAGTAAATTACCTTATTTATTTCAAATCACATCATAACAAATGCAGAATACTTACAAAATTTCAAGAACATTAGTGCATTTGTTTCCACAAGGAGGGATAACCAAAACAAGATTTGCACATTATTTCTTTTGTAAACAAAATGGGTTCTCCCAATTTCTTCTCACCTTGTTTATTTTGCAAACAAAATGGGGACAAAATAGCATTATTTTTTACAAAATTCTAACACAAGGGGGGAATTTTTGAATTGTGAATATCAGATTTTTGCATTTTTAAAATATTTTTTTTGCAAAAATCATTGTAAAAATTTGTATTTTCAATTGCATTCGACACCTTTCAAATTGGCATTGTAGAATAGGTACATTTTCGATGGAATTCGACACCTATATTTAAAATTTGTGGGCACTTGTGATTGTATACTGCTTTTAATTTCCTATTTTTCATTTACATCATAAGTTAAAATTCAAAAGCAAAGAAAGATCCCAAATTTTAAACATATTTGTGCAATTTATTGCATCGTAGTGTTCGATATATATGGTACCTCTGGCCTGCACTTATAGGTAAAGCTATTGTACTTTGGGCTACTGTATCTAATGCCTAGCATAGCTACAACAACGATGTATGAGCTATTGTTCTCTATAAAACATCAAAGAGAAATAAGGAAAGCCAATTTTCTTTTGATATTCACTCATCATATACCCTAATTCATTCTTATTGCTTGGCTTAATCTCCTCCAAATCATCATCCTTTTTTGGAAGGGTTTTGAGGTAGGTGCCATCAATTTTAGTGAATTCCCTTTCACGTACTCTTTGTAGTATATCAAAAGGGGGACCATTTTGGTGAGATAAGGAACCTTCACAATGGCCTTTGTTCACAAATATCTTTAGATTCACAGTTGCTCAAAGGTTCTAATTTTTCTCCATGGAAAACAAAGATGAGAGCTATTCTTCAGGTTGAATATTTATGAGATGTAGTGACTGGCACTACAAAACATTCTGATACACTAGGTATAGATCAGGATGAATATGATAAAAGGATAAAAGGTCCCTCATGTTTATCATACTTGCTACTACTAATGAGATACAGCCTCACATTTGTGATGCCAAATCTAGTAAAGAATCTTGGGATGCTATAGTTACCATATATGAAGGGAAGAATCAGTCCACTATTCTTAACCTTCAATATCAACTTCATACTCTCAATATGAAATCTGGTGAATCAATAGAACTGTTCCTATGCAGAGTGGTAGAATTGAAAGCCAAGTTGAATGCTTTGGGAGAAAAAGTAGAGGATACGCTCTTGACTTTAGTAATTTTGAGAGCTTTGCTATATTCCTACAAAATTTTGATCACATCCCTTCAAGTGTGCATGAGACAAGTTACTTTTGTGGAGTTGGTAATTTTACTTCAAACTAAGGAGGCAAATCAACTTCAAAGAGATGAAGTGATAGATAATGCACTTTACTCAAAACAAGGGTCAAAAATATAGGGAAAATTTTAGAAGGGAGGATCTTCTTCCAAAGGTTCCAAAGGCAAGGAACCTTAACAAAAACAAAATAAATATTGCAAGATTTGTGATATGGACAACCATGACACCAACAGGTATTGGATCAAAACTAAACAACCACAAGACCAAGGTCAAAATAAAAAGGATAAGTACAAACCACAAAAGAAGAATAAGCAACTGAAGGGAAATGTTGCTTATGAGAAATCAGACTCTAACTCTGAGAGGGCACACAAGGTACTCATGACTCACATAGATTATCAGCAAAATGATCCTATGTGGTATATTTATTTTGGTTCTAGTAAACACATGACTGGTGATAAATTATGGTTTGATATATTTGCGACTAAGGAAGGCAAACAGGTTACAATAGCTGATGGTAAGACCTACCGAGTCCAGGGTGAAGGAGATATTTTTGTCACTCTTCTAGATGGACAATGTCATATTGAGGAAGTTCTCTAAGTTCCAATATTGGTAAACAATTTGTTGTTAGTAACTCATATATTGGATAAAAACATGGTTGTTGATTTCAGAGTTTAGGATGGAAAGAAGCGATGTTTCATCACCAGGAAGGGAAAACATGTTGCAACAAGTTCCTAAAAGCATGGCTTGTTTACTTTAGATGTTATTTCTACACCTCATGTTGCCATGGTGGTCAATACAAAGGAGGCCACTTCTCTTTGGCACAAGAGATATGGGCATCTAAGTTTAGGATATTTATTTGATTTGAGTAAATATGAGATGGTGAAATGTCTTCCCAACCTTTCATCCACTTTTCCAGTTTCCTTGAATTGCTTAACAGAGAAGCAACATCGAGTACCTTTTTATTTGAGTTCCTCATGAATCAAAATACAATTGGAGTTGGTACACATCGATTTGTGTGGTCCTATGCCAAAAAGTTATGGGGGAAAGAGATATTTTTAGTTGTTTATTGATGACTACTCATGAAATATGTGGGTTTTATTTCTACAACTAAAGTCAGAGGCCTTTTATATTTTCAGTAGTTCAAGAAACATGTTGAGAAGGAATCAGGATGTTCCATTAAGACCTTTCACTCAGATCGAGGGAGGGAATATACCTCCAAATAATTTTCCTCATTTCTTAGCGAATATGGTATTAAGAGATAACTTACAATAGCCTATACTCCTCAACAAAATGGAGTTTCTAAGAGGAGGAATTGTTCCATAACAAAAATGGTTCGAGGTATACTTACAAGGGTACATTTTGAGCAACAGTATTGGGCAGAAGCTATCATTATAGAAACATACCTCCTGAATAGAGCACCCACAAAATCTCTTAATGGAATGACTCCACAAGAATCATTGAGTGGTAGAAAAACCCTTCATTTCTCATCTAAGTATTTTTGGGTGTAAGTCATTCATGCACATTCCAAAATAGAAGAGCAAGAAGTTAGATGAGAAAACCTTGTAGTGTATTTTTATTGGTTATGATGAGCATTCCAAGGGATATCGGTTGATAGATCCTAAATCCAAGAAAACTCACATAAGTAGAGATGTGGTATTTGATTAAGCTTTCACATTAGGTGACACATCTTCAATTGTATACCTGGATGAAGATGAGACTAAGAAAAAGACTCCACCCCCACAGAAAAAGGCTTCAAAGTGTTATACTAGCATAATGAGAGATTAAAAACCGATACACCTCCAGATCTAACTCTAGATCAACCTTGTACATGCATTATGACTTAGTAGATGAGAACAGAAGCATCAACTTCAAATTTTGACAAGCTTTACCACCAATTTGATGAACTTTTTATAGATGCAGAGGAAGAAAGAGAATATATGGATGTGGATGATGAAAGGGTTTATATGTCTTCATTGGATGAGCATGAACCCACCATATTTCAATATGCTCTTAGTGAGCCTCAATGGAAGGCTGCTATGGATGCAGAACATATGTCTCTCATGAAAAATAATACTTAGAAGCTAGTTGATAAACCTTCTAGAAAGAATCTCATTGGTTGTAAATGTGTATTCAAAGTGAATTATAAGGCAGATGAAACTATAGATAAGCATAAGTTCCACCTTGTTGCAAAGGGCTATGCACATATTAAAGGTATTGACTATGAAGAGACTTTTGCACCAACTGCTAGAATGACTACCATTCGTGTACTTTGTGTTATGGTAGCTCAGTTTGGATGGAAGCTACATTAGATGGATGTCAAAAGTGCCTTCTTAAATGGTGATTTACAGAAATAAGTGCATATGACTCAACCAAAAGAATTTATGGTTGAATACCAAGAGCAAAAATTTTACAAATTGGTTAAATCCTTGTATGGGTTAAAACAAGCTCCATGAGCTTGGTACATAAAAATGGACAATCACCTATTGTAGCATAGATTAAAGAGAGGATCCAAAATATAGGGCAACTTTAAAAAGGGAGGATCTTCTTCCAAAGGTTCCAAATGCAAGGAACCTCAACAAAAACAAAATAAATATTGCAAGATTTGTGATATGGACAACCATGACACCAATAGGTATTGGTTCAAAACTAAACAACCACAAGACCAAGGTCAAAATAAAAAGGGCAAGTACAAACCACAAAAGAAGAATAAGCAACCAAATGGAAATATTGCTTATGAGGAATAAAATTTAGACTCTAAGAGGGCACACAAGGTACTCATGACTCACACAACTTCTCAGCAAAAGGATCATATGTGGTATATTGATTCCAGTGCCAATAAGCACATGCTTGGTGATAAATCATAGTTTGAGACATTTACGACTAAGGAAGGTAAACCAGTTACAATAGTTGATGATAAGACCTACCGAGTCCAGCGTGAAAGAGATGTTTTCATCAATCTTCTAGATGGACAATGTCATATTGAGAAAGTTCTCTATGTTCCTGGATTGGCAAACAATTTGTTGTCAGTAACTCAGATCTTGGATAAAAACATGGTTGTTGATTTCAGAGTTGAGGATGAAAAGAAACGATGCTTCATCACCAAGAAGGGAAAACATGTTGCAACAAGTTCCTACAAGCATGGCTTGTTTACTTTATATGTCATTTCTATGTCTTATATTGCCATGGTGATAAACACGAAGGAGACCACTTCTCTTTGGCACAAGAGATATGGGCATCTAAGTTCAGGATATTTACTTGAGTTGAGTAAATATGAGATGGTGAAAGATCTTCCCAACCTTTTGTCCACTTTGCCAGTTTGCTCGGATTGCTTAGTAGGGAAGCAACACCAAGTACCTTTTGAGTTGAACTCCTCACGAGCCAAAAGACCATTAGAGTTGTTACACACCGATTTGTGCGGTCCTATGTCAAACAGTTATGGGAGAAAGAGATATTTTTAGTTGTTTGTTGATGACTACTCATAAAACATGTGGGTTTTCTTTCTGCAACTAAATTTAGAGGCCTTTCTATATTTTCAACAGTTCAAGAAACATGTTGAGAAGGAATCAGGATGTTCCATTAAGACCCTTTACTTAGATCAATGGGGGAATATACCTCCAAATAATTTGCCTCATTTCTTATATGGGATTAAGAGACAGATTACAATAGCCTATACTCCTCTACAAAATGGAGTTATTGAGAGAAGGAATTGTTCCATCACAAAAATGGTTTATTGTATGCTTATAGAGACACATATTGAGCAATAGTATTGGGTAGAAGCTGTCAGTATAGCAACGTACCTCATTAACAGAGCACACACAAAAGCTCTTAAGGGAATGACTCCACAAGAATAATGGAGTGGTAGAAAACCCTTCATTTCTCATCTAAGTATTTTTTGGTGTAAGGCATTCATGCACATTCCAAAATAGAAGAGAAAGAAGTTAGATGAGAAAACCTTGTAGTGTATTTTTCTTAGTTATGATGAGCATTCCAAGGGATATCGGTTGATAGATCCTAAACCCAAGAAAACTCACATAAGTAGAGATGTGGTATTTAATGAAGCTTTCACATCATATGACACATATTTAGTTGTATATATGGATGAAGAGGAGCCTAATAAAGAGACTCCACCCCCACAAAAAAAGCTCCAAAGTGGTATACTAGCACAATAAGAGATTCAAAACTAACTACACCTCCAAATATAACTCTAGATCAACCTTGTACATGTATTATGACTCAGTAGATGAGAGCAAAAGCATCAACTTCAGAGGTTGATGAGCTTTACCACCAATTTGATGAACTTTTTGTAGATGCAAAGGAAGAAAGAGAAGAAGACATGGATGTGGATGATGAAAGGGTTTATATGTCTTCATTGTATGAGCATGAACCCACCATAGTTCAAGATGCTCTTAGTGAGCCTTAGTAGAAGGCTGCTATAGATGTAGAACATATGTCTCTCATGAAAAATAATACTTGAAATCTAGTTGATCTGCCTTCTGGAAAGAAGCCCATTGGCTGTAAATGGATATTCAAAGTTAAGTATAAGTTAAATGGAACTATAGATAAGCATAAGGTTTGTCTTGTTGCAAAGGGCTATGCACAGAAAGAAGGTATTGACTATGAAGATATTTTTACACTAACTGCTAGATGACTACCATTCATGTACTTTGTGCTATGGCAACTCAGTTTGGATGGAAGCTACATTAGATGGATGTCAAAAGTACCTTGTTAAATGGTGATTTACAGAAAGAAGTGTATATGACTCAACCAGAAGGATTTGTGGTTGAAGACCAAGAGCAAATTTTTTGCAAATTGGTTAAATCCTTGTATGGGTTAAAACAAGCTCCACGAGCTTGGTACATAAAAATAGACAATCACCTATTGTAGCATAGATTCAAGAGAAGTCCTTTGGATGCTAATCTCTATATCAAGAAAAATAGTTTTGATATAGTGATTTTAGTACTCTATGTTGATGGTCTGATTATCACTAGCAGTTCAAAGAAATTGATAGATGCAGTGAAAGATGACTTGAAAAATTCCTTTGAGATGATAGATCTAGAACTTCTTCATTATTTTCTTAGTTTAGAAGTGGCACAGAAGAAGAATCATATCAGCGTGACATAGAAGAAATATGCCAAGACATTAATTGAGAAATATCACATGACTTATTGTAATACCAAAGCAACACTAATGGAAACAGGGTTACAGTTATCATCATATGATAAATCTCCATAGGTAGATGGTACTCTCTATCTCTAGTTGATTGGGAGTCTCATATATCTGACCAAAACCAAGCTATACCTCAATTTTACTGTGAATTATATTTTGATATTCATGCAAGAACATAAGGTTAGTCATTGGAAAGCAGTAAAACGAGTTCTTCATTATGTCTGTGGTACTACAGAATATAGACTAGAATACAAGAATGACAACTTCTTGCAAGGTTACACGAACTCAGATTATGTCGGGTCATTTGATGATAGGAAATCCACTTCTAGATATATTTTTCATCCTAGATCTCGTCCTGTCTCTTGGTACATTAAAAAGCAACAGGTGGTTGTTTTATCATCTACAGAGGTAGAATATCACGTAGCACGTGGATCAGTCTGTGAGGTGATATGGTTACGTCACATTCTTGCAAGTATGGGTCTTCCCAAGAAACTTCCAATTCACTTGTTTTACGATAACCAAGGTATTTTTAATCTCATCAAGAATCTAGTGTTTCATGAACGCACCAAACACATTGACACTCAATGTCATTTCATTCGATATGAAGTTCCAAAACATAAGATACAACTCCAGTACATTCCCACCGATGAACAGGTTATGGATATTTTCACTAAGGTACTTGGACGTGTCAAATTTGATTTGTTTTGCAACACTCTTTGTATTTTAAAATAATGTAATAAGGTGGGGATGTTAGCATAGCATGATATATTATTACATTATATTAAGCACTTTGCCCTTAACTAGGTGGTTATAGGTTGTTGGAAGAAATGAATCATAAGTTCATTATCATGTAGCATGTACTATATATTTGATATACTCCCATTAACAGGTAATGCTTACCATAATTTTTTCATAAATAATATACCACCCTATTTCCCTCTCACTTGATATGCATAATAAAAACATCTTCAAAAGCCTTTAAAATCTTTTGAACCATTTCCACCTCCCTTCTCTCCTCAATTTACAACACCTAGAAGGGTCTTAGTAGATCCAAGATTCTAGCTCATACCTGAGATTCTATCTCCATCCATAGCTTATGTAAATGTAGATTTACTATTATCATTGACACCAATAGGATCATCTATCCTTTTTCTTGATTATTTGTTGCCTCCCTCATACGTTCTACTCTCTACTACACCATGTCTCCTTTTAAATTCTTTATGATAAGGCCAAATCTAGTTTTTATAGGTTTTTTAGCAGAAGCCCCATTCGTGTTAGCCTTCACCCACTCACTCTATATCACTTGGGGGATTCTCACAAATGCATCAAACCCTTAATTATTTTCCTTTTATAGTTATTCCAAAGATCCTAAGGATAATCACTTCATTTCTATGTCCTTTTTCCTGTTATACTCTAATAGACAGTGTTTCCATTACCTTAGTAATAATCCTCTTCCATATTTTCTCCCTTGTTTTTTTCTCTAATATAAATGTGTGTGCATTTTTTTCTCGCCATAACTACCACCATATGAAGCCAAGTCCCAACTTCCATGATATTTTCAATGTTTTAGTCTTAAAACTACTCTATCTCCATTTATCATAAAAGCTTTCCCTAATTGCAAATATTTTCAAATGCTTTCTCATCTGCCCCCACCAATTGATCCATATATCTCAAGAAAAAAACATCCAAAAAATGAGTGACTCAAGGTCTCCTCTACCTTCTCACACAACACATTTGGAAGGATTGTAGAATTTTTTTTTCTAAAATTATTAAATGTCAAGCATTTTCCATAGTTAATCAACCATGAGAAAAGTTATTTTTTTCATCCTTCCCTTTGACAAACAAATATCCATGGAAATGGTGTTGGGGGAGTCTCATATCTAGAGGATACGTTGTATCCATCCTTTGCCTTATATATTCCCAAATTACTTCCACCCCGTCCAAGTATATCCCTCTTAGAACCATCCCAAATTGGATGTCTTTGGAGATATCTCCATAATTTTTTTGTTAGTTCCTTTATCCCCATCATTTGCCATTCCTTGGGTATTTCCATTATAGTAATTCTAGCACATGCTAATTCCATGATTTCATATAGTGACAGGATTTCAATCACCCTACCTCTTGGAGATCTACTTTCCAACTCTCCATCTCTGAGAATTTTTGAATACTTGGTTCGGATTGATTCCATGAATCCTACCAAAAGAGAGCATATTTTCCATCCCCTAACTAAAAAAATAGATATGATAATATTAACTTCTAGACCGCTTCCAATATTCTCCACATTATAGATCCCTCTTATTCCACTATAAGTCTTGGGATGTTATCCTCAGCCACTTCTAGGTGATATTTGGTTTGTAGAAATATGCACCATAAGCCCTCAATAACTATAATACATCTTCAATATAGCTTCCTTTCTAGTTCCCTATTATTTTGGGATGTCAATATTATCTTCAAGCCTCCCCTTTTTTTGGTTGGCATATCTTCTCCCATCCAAATAGTGTTAATTTGTGTTTTCCCTTCACACCTGACCCCAAAAACTTTCTTGTGTGTTTATCAATATCTTTTAGAATTCTCTTTAGAACTTGAAGTATGGAAAATTATAAACTTGAACAACTTGTAGCATAGCTTTAATCATTGTAAGCTTTCTTCCCAAGCTTAGCCATTTGTAGGTCCCTTTGCTCAACTTAGCTTGTACTTTATCAATCAACACTTTCCACTCCTTGCTTTTCATTTTCTTTGTATAAAAAGGTACTCCTAGATACTTTATGGGTAAAGGAGTTACAATGAAGTTTAAAATTTGTATAGTTTTATCTCTCACCCTCTTCATTGTATTGAAAAAGACTATTTGAGACTTTTTTTTTATTAAAAATCTGCCCAATAGTTTGAGTATACCAATATGTTAGAGTATATTATATTATTTAGTACATGCCAATGTACCATCTTGGGTACATACCAAGAGTAGGAGTTTACTTGAGAGTAAAGTTAAGTAGTTACTTCAAGCAATGTAATAAATGCACAAGTGTCAATGTGCAATGATATAAATGTACATGGAGTCCACATGTACATGAGTCATAGGAAAGGTAGATGAAGATTCATAGGTAGAGTAAGGGCCAAGGAAAATATCTTCCTATATATAGGCCTTTAAGGTATAGTGAGTGTGAGAGATATAATATTACTATAGAGAGTTAGATTAGAGTAGTGAGTAGATATAATGTAGTACTTCCATTAAAATTCTAGAGTGTTCAAGTCCTCCATTATATTAAATTATACTATTTTCTTGATCTTTCAATAATAACATATTTTTGAGTTATTGTAGAATTTTATCATCTTATTTTCCTGCATATTATAGTGCTATTATCATATACTTATCATAGCCTACATATTTTACATCTTGTGGTTGCATTTCTTTTATCATACATTATCAAAAGCTAATAGTGGTATCAGAGCACACGCTAGATCGATTGGAAATAGGGAGAGCCACAAGATAGATTGAGAGGAGTTTAGAATTCTCAATTTTAGAATTTCTAAAAATAGGCTAGAGTCTTTCCACAAAGTTACAAAAAAAATCTTGAATACTATGACTCAGTGTTGATTATACTAGGTTGACAAATAAACTAGTGAAGATTTAGAGTTTCTTTCATTATAGTCCTAAAACTTTGTTGCAAGAAAAGGAAATTCAAAGAAAGCTAAGAATCTTCCTACAAAGAGCTAGGGAGAATATATTATTTGGAATCAATACAGTAGCTTAAACAACAAATGGAAGACTACATATTTTAGGAACTTAAAATAAAAGGTCTTGTTGCAAACGTACACATTGTAGAAGAGGGAAAAGGCCATATGAGCCTTACTGTAGCTTGAAGGGAGAAGAGACTCTAGATAAGAGTCTAGGTGAATATTAGATATTGGTGATCTCCATTAAATATTTAAGACTATAGATTGTAGATTGAAAAAGAAGACAGCTCAAGAATCTGAAGAGACCCAAAAGAGATCCCATTAAAGAACTTCCAGTTCAAGAAGATAAAGAATAGAGAAGGACTAGCAAAGGTCCTATTCTAGATTTTAGAAGCAAAAAATTTCAAATATCCAAGAGGAAGATCTCATTGGTAAACTTTAACAGATAAAGATTCAAGAAAAAGTCTTATTGAGAATACCAGAGAAGTTGTGAGATAGAAGACCCTAGAGAAGAGGCCTCAAGGAGAAAGAAGAAGATGGTTAGGAAAGTCTCACTACATATTTCATAGAAATCCATTGAAGTAGATTTTAGAGAAGACCATTGAAGGAGTTCCTAGGAGAACTCATTAGAGGAATCTACTAGTTAGGAGAAGTTCTTGATAGAGAAAAATTTGGACAATTGTTACCATCCAAAAACAAGCCCAAAGGAGAAGAATTTGGCAAGACGTTTGTCAAATTTTGGAGGAGAATAGTGAAGACCTCAAGATAGTCAAAATCTTGAGAAGAAGGCCACCAAATAGACCAAGATTAAAGTCAAAATTTGATAAGGAGGTTAAAAGAGAACGAAGATAGAAAAAACCACCAAATCTCAAAGATTTCAAGGTTGGTACAACTATTAACAATAATTTATACTTGTTTTTATTCTTAGGATGTGGTATTGTTGATGAGTTTGTGGTTGCAGGACCAGGTACCCACCTTTAGGCAGGAAGAGTAAGACTAACTGCAAAGAGGACCATGTACCCTCCTTCAAGTGGACAGATGAAGGTTAATCGTAAGAGGTAAGGAGGGATATGATGGAGGTGTGAAAAAACACCATGGCCCATGGGTACATTAAAGCCCATAAAAATTGCATTCATATAGGTGCACTATGTATGATTTGTATTTTGTATGTCTTGATTTCGAAGAGTGTTGACATTAAAATTTGATATTAAAATCTCATTCTTTAAATCAATAGATTATATGCTTTATTTTAAAATATAATAATAAAATTATATATATATATATATATATACTCTTTGCAAACAAGCATGTTACCTATGGTACGAGTGTTTGTAAATATTTCCTCTATAAACCTTGTAATAAATGACCACCCGACGGATATTTGGAGTGGGATGTATGCATGCTTGGCCATTTGTTTTGTCTAGCTTCCATATTGATTTCTATATATGGAGCTTGATGTAAAAGGACTGGTTCATTGTTATTATTCTGCGTCTTGTTGTGTCCAAACGGAGGGTGCTATTTTGGGAAGAAAGAACTAATTATAGTCAAACAAAGGAATACAAGTCAGATTTTTGTCTCACTGTTGATTGTGTTTGTGATACTAAAATGGAGATGTTAATTATAACTTTTATATGATTTATAAATACTTTATTTTTTTTTGAAATATCTACATATATCTGGATATTATCTTTTTCTTAAAAGCTATGATAATTTAGAAAATGTGAAGAACTGTCCACTATGATGGGAACTTGCTCGTTTAGCTTGTTTTGTTTCACGTCCTAAAGTAGTCGGTCATCCCTGCTTATTGACATAAGATTAGCCTGTTATAATTATCTTCCTTACTGGAAATATGGAATGTTACCTTCTAGATGAGAAGAATTGTTTGGTTGTAGAAAGAAAACCAAAAATAGAGTAGGTGGCGTTGCTCTATATTCCTCTTAGAAAAAATTACAGTATAACTTATATTTGATTTATTTTAAAACTTCTAATTTTAGAGTTGTGAATCGTTGTGTAGAATGCATGTGTGTATTGTTTTCTTATTTTATGAAGTCATGTAAATGCATTCATTATAACTGGTCTGTTCCGATCCTGCAAATAATGTCAACCTACTTTCTAATGTTGGATGAGTTGCACCAGCTATTGAATGGATATCTCTTTGGCGTTGCACAAAGGAAGAAATGCTAGTGGATGATTCAATTTTGAATATCAATATCAAAAGATGCTAACATAAAAAATTTCCAAAAATTAGTTTTAGAATTCTGGAAATATTCATTGTTGTTTAGATAAAACAATTTGTCTTAAACTGTGTACACAATTGTTATTTTAAGAGAGTTGTTGTTGTTGATGTGTTCGTCTTAATGATCTATCTGTTGAATATAAATTGATAATTTAAACCAAGTGGAGTATGGTGATATTTCATGAATGTTAGAGGAAGCAAATCCTTTATTTTCTTCCACTGTTCTCACAGTGAAACTGTTGACACCATCTGGAAATTATTGTAAAAGATTATCTTTTGCTTTAGCCGGTTGTAAGTCGCTTTTATTTATATCTATCAAAGAATTTAACATCCTTTTTAATTACATTGTTATCAACCCCTTTTAGGAATTGAAGTTTTATTTTTTAGCATGTTATTAATATATGCTTGATTATAAGTTTATCTACAAATATTTTTAGATGGTTGTTTGCCTGATATTTTTATATAGTTAAATTAATTGAGTTAATTTTCAGGGACGTCAATTGCTTTCAATAAATTCGTACTTTTTGGAATGCCGAAAAATGTGCGAACATCTTCAATTGAGCCAAATAAATTTGTAAACCTATTATATTTCAAAGAGCCAAATAAATTTGTAAACCTATTATATTTCTGAGTTAAGATTTTATAAGTGGTCTCCTTTGAAGTACTCTTTCTACCGAATAAACGTCTCTCCAACTAGAAATTATCCTATCTAGGTGTTGTAGGCGAGTTGGAGAGGAGAAGGCAATCCTCCAAGGAGGTTCGAATCTCGACCCTACCAAAGAGCTGAATTAGGTACCCAAAATCCAATTGATAATGTTGATGCGGGCAGGGCTATCTAGGTGTTGTAGGTGAGTTGGAGAGGAGAGGGCAATCCTCCAAGGAGATTTTAATCTCCTCCCTGCCAAAAAGCTGAATTAGGTACCCAAAATCCAATTGATAATGTTGATTGGGATAGGGCTGGGTGCGACTCCGAGATGACTTTGAAGGTGTAGATCCCCTGTTCGTGGTCTCTCAGATCTGCCAGGTATTTCGCTTTAAAAACAAAAACTAGAAATTATCCTAGATTAACCTTTGGAAACGTGAAATGATAATAAGCATAATGAGCATAGTCATTACTTCTGGATATTGCATATCCGACTTATGCGAAACGGTCTTTTAACCGCTTCAAATTTTGAGAGTAAAACTATATAAGTCTTGCATAAGATTTGTCCTTCTCTTACTTTGTAGAGCACCGCTAATGTGTTAAGTTTTATTTGGTCTCATCATGTCTTACTTTGTAGAGCACCGATAATGTGAAGTTTTATTTGGTCTCATCACGTCTTAAATAAACTGAAGCATTATGAAGTAGATTTAATATTTTAATATTTTCATCTAATTCAATTCTTCATTACTGCATATTGTAGGTGGTTATTTTTACTTGCCTGGATTTATAAGGTAGTAAATATTTTAGTGAAATGAATAATCAAGTTTTCATTTTCGAAAGGTATGATATTAATTTATTTGTTTTATTATTTACAAATTTGGATAATAACCATTAGCCGAAGGTTATGGGTTAAGGAGTAGGTTTCTCTTGCTTAAAAAGAAACTCATTTGCGCTTGTGACGTCATTTTATTCATAAAGAATAGCTAAACTCAATGCTATTAGATGTTGGTTGTATTATATGATTGACTTTCTATCGTTTGCATTTTTATATTAAATAAAAGTCTTTTATTAAAGAAAGTTATAAAGTAGGTAAAAGAATATAGTTTTACTTTCTAACCTAGATAATTAAGGTGATTTTTATTTAGTTTATTTACTTAATTTGGATGCTTAATTTAGTTAAATTTTACTTATTCGTATATATAGTTTATCTCAAATAAAATTCTTTATAATAATATTTTCAATTAAATTATGAAATTTCTTTGACTTTGAGAAACTGGTAATCCCCTTTAACCATCCTAAACTTATCATGAAAATAAAATAAAGGTTTCTAAAAAATGATTCCGTATATATAGAGAAGATCGTTTGTTTAGATGAAGCCTTTCTCTTAGAATAAATAAAACATTAAAATAACAATATTGATTACATAGCATATAAACAAGTGAAAAGGGTCTTAAATGGGAGTGTAAACCAAGAATACACAAGATATAATTATAAATGGTTAATATTTAAATTATTATTTAATATTGATTATGAATGAAAAGTATTTAAGAATAATGTATTTTATTTTATTATGAGCAAAGGTGTTTTTTCTCTTTAAGTGTATGTTCTGTAAGAGAATTTGTCTTGTTGTGAAAGATAATATATTTTATTTTTAAAATGAAATGAGATGTTAGATTAAAGAGTAAGTTTAATTTTAATATGAAATGAAGAATTGTTATACCTCCATCGTAGGGATTATTAGTGTTATAGTTATGACCCTTTTTCTAGATACATTTTATTTATATTAAATTTATTGTGAAGGATGAATAGTCATGATCATCCTTGACTACATAATCAATTCATCGTGAAGGATGATATTAAACCATCGTGAAGGATGGAAGAATTCTAAACATTCAATATCGATGATTGTGTGTTAGGAAACCATTATGATTCAAGTTGATGTAAAAGGTCAAGACGTGAAAGTAACAAGGGAATGAAACAATATATTAAATTTATTTTAAACAAGAACACCATCAACATATCTTATTAAAAAAAAATCAATATATTGCATAAATAAATAAAAAAACAATGAATTCACTTTCAATATACCTTGCATCAAAGGTCCGAGGTGTAGACCAATTGGTTCATCCAAACCCATAAGGGGGCGGAGGTCCATGGTTCAAATCTCGGGCCTCACCGGACTGAACGCTTGTCCCTTTCTTGGTGCTTTCAGCGGCGTAAAAGGTTTAAAATGATTGTGGCATGGTGGTTATAGGGGCGGACTCGCGAAGATCTGTGTGGCGGCTTCTGGGGCGGATAGCACACAATACTGTGGCGGCCATAAAAAGCTGGACAGCCTGCTCGGATTCGTGGCGGCTACCGATTCCACCATGTAAATTCAAAAAAAAAAAAAATATACCTTGCATCAAGCGATTACAATGGACAAGATTTAATTTTTCATTCCAGCAACCAGGGAGGAGATGCACATTGACAAAAATCCTAATTTCTCAAATCTTCTTGCTCTAAATTTGGGGACCCACTTGAGATTTTTAATGTTAATGTGAAATTTTGTTTGGGTTGAGTGATTTTTTGTTTAGTCTATACCAATTAGTATTGCAATGTGGACTACTCCAGAAATTATGATTGAGTGTTAGTTTATGATGTCATAAAGAGGTCAATAAAGTCCAAAGGTTTAGCACTGGATAATTTTGTGATTGATCTCATGTGATTAATCTCATATTTTTACCAGTAAAGTCACCCCATTTCGAGTACCATGTTGAGCCCAATCCACTGACCCACACATTAATAAAAAATATATAATAAAATAGAACATAGGAGAAAAACCCTGTTCCCATTGGCTGGCATTTTAGGAGTAACAAAACTAAAGGATTGAATGAAATTTGCACCCCACTTGATACCCTTAGTAAATTCCCACTATTCAAATAAAGGAAGAATATCGTTAACAAAGTAAATGTCGAGATAAGGAGGAACATCATCTTGTTATGTTTAATCCAAAGTCCCATCCAGTAAAGGTGGAAGTGAGGATGATAATAGAAAAGGCTACAAGGAATTTCCACCACGTGATAGGCGAAGAGGAGAGACATTAATCGATTGACAATATAAAGAAATCCATCTTCATCAATGTTAGCGATGTAACTTCTTCGTTATTAAAATAACCTTTCAAGATAATAGGTGCTCTGAGATAATGGATTGTTGGAAAAATTAAACCGATTTTCACGCCCGCAAGCGCTTCGCCGCGAAGCACAAATCTTACGCCTCCGGAAAGTGCTTCGCTGCGAAGCAGAGTTATCACGCCTCCTAACAGCACTTCACCGTGAAGCAGTTCAACTTTGCTCTCGGAGGATGCTTCGCTGCGAAGCAGCAAACTTTTGCCCCCCGAAGACGCTTCGCTGTGAAGCAATATAAACTCGGCAGTTCGGATTTTAAAACGGCGAAGCGAAAATATGATGCATTAATTTTTCGACCGTGCGAGTAGTTGGGGTTGCTCGACGATTGGTTGAAAACTCCCTTCGACATTTATTTTCTGTCAGCCGGTTGGTGATTTAATCCCACATTTTGTCCGCATCTCTCGTCTATAAATACCGGGCCATTTGTCATTTTGTGTGGAGGATAGAGGTCGGAGGAGAGCAGCAGAGAGGAACAGCGAGCACAGAGCAGCCGCAGCAGCTAGGGTTTCAACCAGCAGAGCAGCAGAAGAGTGAAAGCAGCAGTCGCCAACAGTCCGAGAGTGGAGCAGCAGTATCTAGATAAAATCCGTGTTTTTATCCTGAAAATGTTTATCTTGCAGAAGTCTGTAATCACTTCAGAAAGAAGCTCTGTAAATTTGACATTATTTTAATATATAAAATATTTATCCGTGAAATTTGGGTCTCTATGTACTTGTTCTTTGTCTCGAAGTACTGTTAAATCCGCAGACAAACTTCAGTGAGGGTTTGCCCCGAAGTGGTAAAACACCCGTTCGATCCAGAAGGGAAACTTGTTTATTTGTGCCGAAGAAGCATTTCGGGACTTTGTCTCCCCAAAGTGGGACCCTGGAGCCACTTCGCCGAAGCTGCCAAATTACCGGAAACTGTCGTGCTTCGTAGCTTTCCTGTCCGAAGTAGTCACTTTGACTTGAAAATTCCCGAAGTGATTTTACTTCGGAAGTAAACTGTGTGAAGCAGCTGCTTCGCTTGGAAATTTCCCGAAGCAGTTTTACTTCGGCATTTTATTTCTCGAAGTGCTCACTTCGGGAGTATTTTCTGTGAAGCTCCTCCCTCGCTGAAATATCCGTGAAGCGTCCTTTTCGTGACGCGATTTGATTAATTTAATTTATTTCCTTCAAATTGGTATCAGAGCTCGTTGTGTCGTGACGCGGAGATAGAAGCATGGCTTCCGGAAATAATTCCCTGCAGTTGCAAATCCCGTGATTTAACGGCAAGAACTACGATTACTGGAGCATCCAGATGAAGATTTTGTTTGGGTCTTAGGATTTATGGGACTTCATCGAGAATGGTTACCCGAAACCGGTAGATGCAACAGCACTAGCCGCCCTCTCCCAAGTTGACAAAGACCTTCTGAAGGAGAACCGGAAGAAATACCAAAAGGCCCTGTTCTGTATCATGGAAGCGGTTGAGGAGACCATCTTCCCGTGGATTGCATCAGCCACCAAGGCCAAGCAGGCCTGGGAAATTCTGGCCAGCTCGTACCAGGGCACCTACAAAGTGAAGTTGGTGAAATTGCAGATGCCCGGGAAGGAGTTCGAGAACCTGCAGATGAGTGAGTTTGATTCGATGAGCGACTTCTTCACCCGGACAACTGATGTCATCAACCAGATGTGGTTGAATGGTGAAATTGTGTAGAATCAAAGGATTGTGGAGAAAATTCTGTGAAGTCTGCCAACTAAATTTGACTCTATTGTAATTGCAATAGAGGAGTCAAGGGATCTGACAACCCTTTTAGTGGATGAACTCATGGGTTCCTTGCAGACACATAAGCAGAGGCTGAGCCGTTCAACTCAGTCTTCTTTGGAACAAGCTTTCAAGGCACAAGTCTCATTCCGAGACAACAGCATAAAAGACTCCCACCATGGCGCCTCTAGTTCTCAAGTTGGAAGAGGCAAAGGCAGGCGTGGGAGAGGTAACAAGCAAGGGGGGAGGTCAAACCATAGCGAGGGAGAGACAAATTGCAACTTCCATCAGCAAGGAGGAAGAGGCACTAGTAAATATCAGCAAAGTGGATCTTATCAGAAGAAAGATAAATCCAAAGTCCAATGCTATTATTGCAAAAAGTTTGGCCATTATATCTCACAATGCAGAAAGAGGATGGCGAACGAGAATCAGCAGCAAGCCCATTATACGGATGAAACCAAAAATGCGGCAGGAGGAAATATGCTGCTGACTTGCAGTATTGAGGAGAGCAAGAAAACATTTGGTATCTTGACAGTGGGTGCAGCAACCACATGATCGGGAACAGAGAGATGTTCTCACAACTGGATGAAACAGTCCAATCCGAAGTCAATATGGGGAACAACAGCAAGGTTCCCGTGATGGGGAAAGGTAAAATCCTCATCCGCACTCGACACGAAGAAAGAAAACAAATATGTGATGTGTATTATGTGCCTGGGTTGAAACACAATTTGTTGAGTGTTGGACAACTTGTGTAGAAGGGACACACTGTTCAGTTCAAAGATGGTGTACCATCAGAGACAAAGTGCATGGACAAATCGCAACCGTGTCCATGATGAAAAACAAAATGTTTCCACTGTAGATTCAAAATGAAGTATTAATATCTCTGAGTGCAGTTGTGAAGGATGCTACCTGGCTGTGGCACCTCATATTTGGTCATCTGAGCTTCAATAGCCTAAATTTGTTGCACAAGAAGCAAATGGTGAAGGGTTTACCCCTTATTGAGCAACCGAACCAAGTTTGTGAAGGTTGCCTGGTTGGTAAGCAGCATAGGGATGCATTCCCTGTAGGACAGTCTTGGAGAGCATCACAGCCATTGGAGCTAGTGCACTCAGATATTTGCGGTCCCATGCAAACCAGCTCATATGCCGACAACAAATACTTCCTAACTTTCATTGATGATTTCAGTCGAAAGACATGGGTTTATCCCATTAAGTTGAAGTTAGAGGCATTTGCGAAGTTTAAGGAGTTCAAGGCTCTGGTTGAGAAAAAGAGCGACTGTCAAGTCAAGACTCTCAGAACTGATGGAGGAGGAGAATACATCTCCAACAAATTCCACAACTTCTGCAAGCAGCATGGAATTCGAAGGCAGTTCATTGTCAGATACACACCGCAGTAGAATGGTGTAGCTAAGAGGAAGAACAAAACTATCATAGAGATGGCACTAAGCATGTTGAAGGCAAAAAGTCTGCCACATGAGTTCTGGGCAGAAGCTGTGTCATGTGCAGTTTATCTGCTGAACAGATGTCCCACCAAGAGTGTGAAGGACAAAATTCCAGAGGAATCCTGGAACAATCTGAAGCCAAGTGTGGCTCATTTGTGATTTTTTGGGTGCATTGCATATGCACATGTTCCAGATGAGAAAAGGCAAAAGCTAGATGACAAAGCTGAAAAATGCATTTTCATGGGGTACAACGAACAAGCAAAGGCATATAGGCTGTACAATCCTGTGACAAAGAAACTTGTCATCAACCGAGATGTGAAGTTCTTGGAGGATGAAGCCTGGAACTGGAAGTCAAAGACTGGTCAGCCTGAACCAGCAATTATTGAACCTGTAAACTTGGAGGAAGATAGTGTGCAGCCACTTGCACCTCTAAGCAGCAACAGTGGTGCCAGCTGTAGCACAGCCTCATCATCCTGGTCACCTCCACTGGCAAGTAGAATTCAAAACTTGAGGACACCTGCAAAGACTCGGAGCTTACAAGATATTTATGAGGTAACCCGTAATCATACGGATGAAGAATATTCTGACTTTGCTTTATTTACTGAGTGTGATCCAGTGGAGTTTGAAGAGGCAAGTCAGAATCGCAAATGGGTGAATGCGATGGATGAGGAGATAGCAGCCATTGAAAAGAATGAGACATGGCAGCTGACAGATCTTCCAGCAGGAAAGAAGACCATTGGGGTCAAGTGGGTGTATAAAACGAAGTTCAACGCCCAAGGAGAAGTTGATAGACATAAGGCCAGACTAGTGGCGAAAGGCTACAAGCAAAAGTCAAGAGTTGACTATCATGAGGTGTATGCACCTGTAGCCCTACTTGACACAGTCAGAATGATTCTGGTATTGGCAGCTCAGAAAGGTTGGAGCGTGTATCAAATGGATGTCAAGTCTACCTTCCTGAACGGAGTGTTGGAAGAAGAGGTCCACCCGGTTATGAAATACAAGGACAAGAAGGCAAGGTCCTGAAGTTGAAGAAGGCCCTGTATGGGTTGAAGCAAGCACCCCGGGCATGGTACAACCGAATTGATGGTTATTTTTAGGAGAATAGGTTTCAAAAATACCCATATGAGCACACCCTATATCTGAAGACAAACACAGAGGGTGAGATGATAATCATCTGCTTGTACGTGGATGATCTGATATATACTGGCAATAGCAACAGTCTGTTTGAGGAGTTTAGAACAGCCATGAAGACCGAGTTTGAAATGACAGACATGGGGCTGATGAAATTATTTCTTGGTATTGAAGTTGACCAATCAGCATATGGCATCTTCATCTCACAGGGCAAGTATGCAAAGGATGTCCTGAAGCGTTTTAATATGGAGGACAGCAAACATGCCATCACCCCGATAGCCACTGGCTTGAAGTTGAGCAAGACTGACAATAGCATAAGTGTTGATCCAACTCTCTATAAAAGGTTAGTTGGAAGCCTGATGTACTTGACTGCAACCAGGCCAGATTTGATGTTTATCGTGAGTTTAATCAGTAGGTTTATGGAGTCACCCAAAGACACTCACTAGAAAGCAGGCAAGAGAATTTTAAGGTATGTCAATGGCACGAGGAACCACGGACTTCACTATGCCAGACAAGACCAGCTTGAGTTCATTGGCTACACTGATAGCAATTGGGCTGGTAGCATAGATGACCGGAAGAGCACTTCTGGATATGCATTCCATTTTGGATCCGAAGCTGTTTCTTGGTCTTCGAAGAAGCAGCCAATTGTTGCTTTATCTACAGCAGAGGCAGAGTATGTTGCTACCACCTCAGCCGCTGCCGAGCGATCCGGTCGAGAAGAGTTCTGAGTGAACTACATCATCCGTCAGAAGCAGCAACAACAATCTTTTGCGACAATAACTCTACCATCGCCCTCTCGAAGGACCCAGTCTTCCACGGTCGGACGAAGCACATTGATATCCGATATCATTTCATCAAAGAACTGGTGAAATTCGGTGAAGTACAGTTGTAGTTTTGTAGGTCCAAGGAGCAGTTGGCTGACATCTTCACAAAATCCTTGAAAGAGGAGAACTTTTCCAGACTACGGGATATGTTGGGTGAGAATTTGTGAAATTTGGTTTAAAGGAGGGTGTTGGAAACATTAAACCGATTTTCACGCCCGCAAGCGCTTCACCGCGAAGCACAAATCTTACACCTCCGGAAAGTGCTTCGCTGCGAAGCAGAGTTATCACGCCTCCTAACAGCACTTCGCCGCGAAGCAGTTCAACTTTGCTCTCGGAGGATGCTTCACTACGAAGCAGCAAACTTTTGCCCCTCGAAGATGCTTCGCTGCGAAGCAATATAAACCCGGCAATTCGGATTTTAAAATGGCGAAGCGGAAATCAGACGCATTAATTTTTTGATCGTGCGAGTAGTTGGGGTTGCTCGACGATTGGTTGAAAACTCCCTTCGGCATTTATTTTTTGTCAGCGGGTTGGTGATTTAGTCCCGCATTTTATCCGCATCTCTCGTCTATAAATACCGGGCCATTTGTCATTTTGCGAGTGTGGAGGATAGAGGTCGGAGGAGAGCAGCAGAGAGGAATAGAGAGCACAGAGCAGCCGCAGCAGCTAGGGTTTCAACCAGCAGAGCAGCAGAAGAGTGAAAGCAGCAGCCGCCAACAGTCGAAGAGTGGAGCAGCAGTCTCCAGATAAAATCCATGTTTTTATCCTGCAAATGTTTATATTGCAGAAGTCTGTAATCGCTTCAAAAAGAAACTCTGTAAATTCGGCATTATTTTAATATATAAAATATTTATCCGTGAAATTTGGGTCTCTGTGTATTTGTTCTTTGTCTCGAAGTACTGTTAAATCCGCAGACAAACTTTAGTGAGGGTTTGCCCCGAAGTGGTAAAACACTCGTTCGATCCAGAAGGGAAACTTGTTTATTTGTTTGTGCCGAAGAAGCATTTCGGGACTTTGTCTCCCCGAAGTGGGACCCTGGAGCCACTTCGCCGAAGCTGCCAAATTGCCGAAACTACCGTGCTTCGCAGCTTTCCTATCCGAAGCAGTCACTTCGGCTTGAAAATTCCCGAAGTGATTTTACTTCGAAAGCAAACTGTGCGAAGCAGCTGCTTCGCTTGGAAATTTCCCGAAGCAGTTTTACTTCGGCATTTTATCCCCCGAAGTGCTTACTTCAGGAGTATTTTCTGCGAAGCTCCTCCCTCACTGAAATATCCGCGAAGCGTCCTTTTCGTGACGCGATTTGATTAATTTAATTTATTTCCTTCATGGATTGCCACTGACCACGTGATAATAGGTGCTCTGAGATAATGGATTACCACTGACCACGTCTACTACTTTAGCTTTGATATTGGAAATCAATAAACCTGTCAAACCAAATTTTGGTTTCCCTCTCCTATAGTGATTGTTACTGTACCAGAGAGTAGTGAATATCATTGTGGTGAATTCAGTGAAGCGTGATAACTTTTGTTTGTTCTCCGCTACCACAACCTGTTATTGTACTTTTCATTTTCATTTATTCTTCTTGCAATGGGGTTGTTGTCCTCATGAATTAGCTATATACTGTGATAATGAATACAGTTGCTGCCCACAAGATTTTTAGTCTATGACTTGGCAAGAGGTATGTGTCTTACGATACCATTATACGATGTATATTCATACATTGTGTTTGTTTTTTCAGGTCAATACGGAGAAACCAGCGTTGGAGAAACCAACATCGAAGAAACCATAATGTGTTTATGAAAACAATTGCCATGTTCACCATATGCCATATATGCACGCAGAGGGAGATCCTAAAAAAAAATGTATGATGAAAAGACTTCAAAATTAGAAAGAATACTAACAGAGTTTTCTCACAGAAATCTGTTGATATTACTGCATTCTTTGGAAGGATTGCGCAACATTGATGTATTCTCAACGGTGTCAGATTGTAAGGTTTATTACCGGATGAAATTGATTATCTTCCCAATTTGGACAGAATATAGATTGATCAGAACAACATATCAAAGTCTACTGCACTTAAAGTCTTTGCTAGAAAACTTAAGCCCAATCTTGGAAGGTTCAATAATCCTCCTGATTGGTAGGAAATTCTTACATATTTTTAGGGATCAAAAGTACAGAACTATTTCACTCTCATTTTGGAAGATAATACGAAGGCAATAATCAAGCCTCAGTATTTTGACCACATACCAAAGGCTGTCCAATAAAATGTGGGCCAGGTGTTGTCTCAGAAGGATGAAAGGGATGTGAAGGTTGAGCTTTGCACTTATCTGGACTTGAATCAGTTTATTGATCGAAATGTTAGCAATTTTTAGGAGGGAAATTACAACGGTTTACGATTGGAGTGGTTGCAATTCAAAATGTTGAAATATATATGTTTTATGAACCCTCCAGTTATCTTGATGTAAAACAATGACTTAAAAATGCACAAGTAGTCTGATCCCTCGTAAGGCCCAACAACTATGTTATGTAGTTTTAATTTTTCTTTTTTGTTCGACCGCCGTTGGGGAGCGTAGGGCGAAGGGGACCGAAGTTGGGCTGCGCTCCCGAAGTCGGGTGGCGCTCCCGAAGTCGGGTTGCACTCTCGAACTTCTACGCAGACAGGTTGCGCAAGTGAAACTTGCGCAGTCTAGTTGCACACAAGAAATGTGCGCAGTCGAGCTACGCACGAGATAAAATGCGAAGTCGGGCGGAGGAGGTGGTCAACGCCTGACTGCGCTGGTCAAAGGCAACGAAGTCCGACTACGTTGTGCAGTTAGACAGTTGGCTAAGACTTAGCCAAAAATGCGCTGCCCTTCTTTAGGCTGTCCCGTCCAATCTGCGCTCATGACTTATTGCGCCGTCGGACTACGCTGCGCAGTCGGGTGGACAACTCCACACTTAGGCAAATTTTGCCTTACAGAATATGCTATTCAAACACTCGAACAAAATGCGGTGACCCCTTGATTTTGGCTCGTGAAGTGTTGTCCTGGCGGGAGAGAAAACTTCTGGAGGCGACGTTCGGCACTTCAAGGATAGACCCTTTTTAGGATTCGAAATTACTCCGTTTGAGGAAGCGATTGAAGAAGTTTCACAAGAGGAACATCGAGCCCTGCTAGGAAGGGTTAGCAGTCAACGAATCACAAGAAATGATTGCAATAAAATGGCATTTAGAAACAGTGAAGCAAGTCACAATAAATGTAGATACTGATAGAGCGAAACCCTGCCAAAAACTATGGCAAATCTATTTATTCAAATAAAGGGTTACAAACATCCTCGAACGAGGATATACAAACTTCTGCAGACTAAAGCTGTAGGATAAACTGAGAGGCAAAACAAATGTCGAGTCTGTTGCTCGAACATTAAACAGATGAGCTACTCTGCTCACTGAACCGCTCTCGTCTGCTGCTCTACGAATGACTACTTTTCTCTTGCTTGTTTCTCCAAAATTCCCCCACTCTCCACTATTTTGTCTGAAGACCCAAACTACCTTATATAGCCACGGGGAGAGGAAGATAGGGGTTATCCTCTGACAGGTTTTGACAGACCCTGAACTAGGGTTTCTGACCAATCGTCGAACTGGCATTAACTTATGCGGCGATCGGATCTGTCAGACGTCACATCTGTCAGAAGGCACGTGCGACGTCAAGTCAAAAATTTTGCCGGGATGCCCAACTTCGCGAGCGCAGTCCGGCTTCGCCCAAGTTCGGAGCGCAGTTGGGCGGAGGCGTGAAATCGGGATTAATATTTCTAACACCCTCCTTTAAGCCTGATTTCATGAGCGCTTTGACTCCAAGATGCTCTCGCAATCTGCTGAAGTCTTCCTCCTTCAAAGGCTTCGTGAAAATATCTGCCAACTGCTCCTTGGATCTGCAAAACTGCAGCTGAATTTCTTCGGACTTCACCAACTCTTTGATGAAGTGATAACGAATATCGATGTGCTTCATCCGACCATGGAACACGGGATCCTTTGATAGTGCAATGGCCGAATTGTTATCACAAAAAATTGTTGTCGCGCCTTTCGGAGGATAGTTCAGTTCACTCAGAACTCTTCGTAGCCAAACTGCTTGGCATGCGGTTGACGTGGCGGTGACATATTCTGCTTCGGCTGTGGACAACGCAATGATGGGTTGCTTCTTGGATGCCCATGAGACTGCCCTTGATCCGAGATGGAAAGCATACCCGAAGGTGCTCTTTCGATCGTCGGTGCTGCCAACCCAATCACTATTTGTGAAGCCCACTAGTTCCAACTGGTCCTGTCTGGCGTAAAATAGGCCATGGTTCCGCGTCCCATTGACATAGCGCAAGATCCTCTTGCCTACTTGCCAGTGCATGTCCTTCGGAGTCTCCATAAAATGGCTGATCAGACTGACTCTGAACATCAGATCTGGTCGAGTTGCAGTCAAATACATCAGACTGCCAACTAGCCTCTTGAACAGAGTTGGATCTACATTCCTCCCTGAATCTAGCTTGCTCAGCTTCAAACCTGTGGCAACAGGTGTGATGGCAGGTTTGTTGTCCTCCATCTTAAACCACTTCAGGACATCCTTCGCATACTTGCCCTGAGAAATGAAGATGCCATCAACCGATTGGTCAACTTCAATGCCGAGAAAATACTTCATCAGCCCTAAGTCCGTCATCTCGAACTCCTTCTTCATGGTTGTTCTGAACTGGGCAAATAGTGTTGTGTTGTTGCCAGTGTAAATCAAATCGTCCACATACAGATAGACGATAATGAGCTCACCTGCATCATTTGTCTTCATGTACAGGGTGTGCTCATATGGGCATTTTACAAACCCATTCTCCTAAAAATAACTGTCAATCCGGCTGTACCAAGCTCGGGGCGCCTACTTCAAACCGTACAGGGCCTTCTTCAGCTTCAGGACTTTGCCCTCCTGGCCTTCAATTTCGTAACCTGGTGGCTGGTCTATGTAGACCTCTTCCTCCAACACTCCGTTGAGGAAGGCTGACTTGACGTCCATCTGGTACACCTTCCAACCCTGTTGGGCTGCCAATGCCAGGATCATCCTGACTGTGTCAAGTCGGGCTACAGGCGCATATACCTCATGGTAATCGATGCCTGACTTTTGCTTGTAGCCCTTCACCACCAGTCTGGCCTTATGCTTGTCAACTTCTCCTTGGGCGTTGAACTTTGTCTTATACACCCACTTGACCCCAATGGTCTTCTTCCCTATTGGAAGATCTGTCAGTTGCCATGTATCATTCTTTTCAATGGCTTCAATCTCCTCGTCCATCGCCTGCACCCACTTCTGATTCTGACTTGCATCTTTGAACTCTACTGGATCAACTTCAATAAAGAATGCAAAGTTAGAGTACTCTTCATCTTCATGGGTTTGGGTTGCCTCGTAGATTTCTTGCAAGCTTTTCATCTTTGCCGAGTCCTCAAGTTTGGGGTCCTGCTTGCAAGTGGAGGCATCAGAGATGGTGAGGTTGTGCTACTGCTGGCACTGCTACTGCTGCTTGAGGTTGCAGGTGGTTGCACGTTGCCCTCCTCCAAGTCAACAGACTCCACTACTGCTGGCTCAGGCTGGCCAGTCTTCGACTTCCAGTTCTAGGCTTCATCTTCAAGAAACTTCACATCACGGTTGATGATGAGCTTCTTCGTCACAGGGTTGTACAACCTATATGCCTTCACCTGCTCACTGTACCCTATGAAAATGCACTTCTCAGCTCTATCATCCAACTTCTGCCGCTTCTCTTCTGGAACATGTGCATATGCAATGCACCCGAACACACGCAAGTGAGCCACACTTGGCTTCACACCGCTCCAGGCCTCCTGAGGGATTTTTTCCTTCACACTTTTGGTGGGACATCTGTTCAACAGGTAGACTGCACATGTTATAGCCTCTACCCAGAACTCGTGCGATAATCCCTTCGCCTTCATCATGTTGCGTGCCATCTCCATGATGGTCTGGTTCTTCCTCTCAGCTACGTCGTTCTGCTACGGCGTGTATCTGGTAGTGAGCTACCTTCAAATTCCGTGTTGCTTGTAGTAGTTGTGGAATTCGTTGGAGATGTATTCACCTCCGCCATCTGTCCTGAGAGTCTTGATCTGATATCCGCTCTATTTCTCCACCAGAGCCTTGAACTCCTTGAATCTGGAAAATGCTTTTGACTTCAGCTTGATGGCATAGATCCAAGTCTTTCGGCTGAAGTCATCTATGAACGTCAAGAAGTATTTGTTGTCGACAAACGTGCTGGTCTACATCGGACCACAAATGTTTGAGTGCACCAGCTCCAGTGGTTGTGATGCTCTCCAAGACTGATCCCAAAGGGAACGAATCCCTATGTTGTTTTTCGACTAAGCAGCCCTCACAAACTTGATTTTGCTGCTCTATCAGGGGTAAACCCTTCACCATCTGCTTCTTGTGCAGTTGATTCAGGCCACTGAAGCTCAGGTGACCAAATCTGAGATGCCACAACCAGGTAGCATCTTTCACAACTACACTCAGAGACATCAATGATTCATTCTGAATCTACAGTGGAAACATTTTATTCTTCGTCATGGACACGGTTGCAATCTGCCCATGCGACTTGTCTCTGATGGTGCATACTTCATCTTTGAACTGGATCGTATGTCCCTTCTGCACGAGCTGTCCAACGCTCAATAGGTTGTGCTTCAGGCCAGGCACATAGTAGACGTCACAGATCTACTTCCATTCATTGTGCCTGGTGCGGATGAGGATCTTTCCTTTCCCCATTATGGGAACCTTGCTGTTGTTCCCCATATTCACCTCAAACTGGACTATTTCATCCAGTTGTGAGAACATTTCCTTGTTCCCCATCATGTGGTTGCTGCACCCATTGTCTAAATACCAGACATTCTTCTGGCACTCCTCCTCAATGTTGCAAGTCAGCAGCACGTTTCCTCCTACCGCATTTTTGGTTTCATCCGTGTAATGGGCCTACTGCTGGTTCTCCTTGGCCATCCATTTTCTGCACTGTGAGATGTAATGGCCGAACTTCTTGCAGTAATAGCACTGGACCTTTGACATGTCCTTCTTTTGACCAGATCCAACTTGCTAATTTTTTGAACCGCCTCTTCCACCTTGCTGATGGAAGTTGCAGTTGGTCTCTCCCTCACTAGGGTTTGACCATCCTCCTTACTTGTTGCCTTTCCCACGCCTGCCTCTGCCTCTTCCTCCTTGAGAACTAGAGGCGCCATGGTGGGATTCTTGTCTATCGTTGTCTCGAAATGAGACCTGAGCCTTGAATGCTTGCTCTAGAGAGGTCTGAGATGAATGGCTCAGCCTCTGCTCATGTGTCTACAGAGAACCCATGAGCTCGTCTATCGAGAGGGTTGTCAGATCCCTCGATTCTTCGATTGCTATCACAACCGAGTCAAACTTGGCAGGCAGACTTTTGAGAATCTTCTCCATGATTCTCTGGCTCTGCATGATTTCTCCGTTCAACCGCATCTGGTTGATAATGTCCATCGTCCGGGTGAAGAAATCACTCATGGACTCGGACTCACTCATCTGCAGATTTTCAAACTCCCTCCTGAGCATCTGCAGCTTCACCAACTTTACCTTGTTGGTGCCCTGGTACGAGCTGGCCAGAATCTCCCAGGCCTGCTTTGCCTTGGTGGCTGATGCGATCCACGGGAAGATGGACTCCTCGACCGCTTGCATGATGTAGAAGAGGGCCTTCTGGTCCTTCTTCGTGTTCTCCTTCAACAGGTCCTTGTCTTCTTGAGAGAGGGCGGCCAGTGCTGCTACATCTGCCGGTTCTGGGTAGCCGTTCTCGACTAACTCCCACAGCTCCTGAGATCCAAACAGGATCTTCATCTGGATGCTCTAGTAATCATAATTCTTCCCGTTGAAGCGTGGGATCTGCAACTGCAAGTTGTTGTTGTTGGAAGCCATTCTGCTTCGGTCTTCGCGTCAAGGGATCAGTGGCTCTGATACCAATTTGTAGTTTTAATTTTTTTTTTGTTCGACCGTTGTCGGGAGCGCAGGGCGAAGGGGCCCGAAGTCGGGTTGTGCTCCCAAAATCGGGTGGTGCTCCCAAAGTTGGGTTGCGCTCCCGAAGTCGGGTTGCGCTCCCAAAGTTGGGTTGCGCTCTCGAACTTTTGTGCAGTCGGGCTGCACAAGTGAAACTTGCGCAGTCGAGCTACGCACGAAAGAATGTGTGCAGTCGGGTTGTGCACGAGAAATGTGCGCAGTCGGGCTGCGCACGAGATAAAATGCAAATTCGGGTGGAGGAGGTGGTCAACGCCCGACTGCGCTGGTCAAAGGCAGTGAAGTTCAACTACGCTGCACAGTCGGGCGGTTGGCTAAGACTTAGCCAAAAATGCGTTGCCCTTCTTTAGGTTGTCTCGTCCAATCTGCACTCAAGACTTATTGTGATGTCGGACTGCGCTACACAGTCGGGTGGACAACTCCACACTTAGGCAAATTTTGCCTTACAGAATATGTTATTCAAACACTCGAACAAAATGCGATGACCCCTTAATTTGCTCATGAAGTGTTGTCCTGGCGGGAGAGAAAACTTCTGGAGGTGACGTTCGACACTTCAAGGATAGACCCTTTTTAGGATTCAAAATTACTCCATTTGAGGAAGCGATTGAAGAAGTTTCACAAGAGGAACAACGAGCCCTGCTAGGAAGGGTTAGCAGTCAACGAATCACAAGAAATGATTGCAATAAAATGGCATTTAGAAACAAAGAAGCAAGTCACAATAAATGTAGATACTGATAGAGCGAAACCCTGCCAAAAACTATGGCAAATCTATTTATTCAAATAAAGGGTTACAAACATCCTCGAACGAGGATATACAAACTTCTGCAGACTAAAGTTGCAGGATAAACTGAGAGGCAAAACAAATGTCGAGTCTGCTGCTCGGACATTAAACAGATGAGCTACTCTGCTCACTGAACCGCTCTCGTCTGTTGCTCTACGAATGACTACTTTTCTCTTGCCTGTTTCTCCAAAATTCCCCACTCTCCACTATTTTGTCTGAAGACCCGAACTGCCTTATATAGCCACGGGGAGAGGAAGATAGAGGTTATCCTCTGACAAGTTTTGATAGACCATGTACTAGGGTTTCTGACCAATCGTCGAACTGGCATTAACTTCATGGGACGATCATATCTATCAGATGTCACATCTGTCAGAAGGCACGTGCGACGTCAAGTCAAAAATCTTGTCGGGATGCCCAACTTCGCGAGCGCAGTCCGGCTTCACCCAAGTTTGGAGCGCAGTTGGGCGGAGGCATGAAATCGGGATTAATATTTCTAACATGTTATTGTTGTTGAGCATGACCTTAACGTCCTTGATTACTTATCAAAATTATTTTGTTGTCTATAAGGAGAGCCTAGGGCTTATGGGGTGGTAATACTTCTATTTTTTGTTAGAGAAGGGATTAATATCTTTTTGGCTAGTTTTTTTCCCACTAAAAATCTTCAATTTTGTGATAAAATCATTGATATTCAATGTTGTAAAAATACCACTCACAGCAAGGGCTCCGACTAGAAGAGTTAAAGGAAGAGAAACACGTCTGCACTTGGGGGTCTTTGACTATATATATATATATATATATATATATATATATATATATATATATATATATATATATATGTCTCTCAAAATACTCAACAAGATGAAGTCTCAAGAATTGTTCTCCTGGCAAAGGCGGGTGAAGAGAATGCGATCGAAGTTAAAAAGCATGTATCTTATATATATATATATATATATATATATATATATATATATATATATATATATATATATGTCTCTCAAAATACTCAACAAGATGGAGTCTCAAGAATTATTTTCCTGGCAAAGGCAGGTGAAGAGAATGCGATCGAAGTTAAAAAGCATGTATCTTCAAGCAAATACATGAATACATGAAATCTCATTATGCTGAATTGTGATTTCTACTATCATAAGAGAATTGGAGGGAAGAATGGTTTGGTTGCCTTAAATCTAGACTTAGCAAAAGGCTACAGCTGCTCAAATCTGCAACAATGTGGAGATGTGTAGGCTTACTGAGCAGGTTGTATTTTTGGATCCCTATATGTTTTCCCCAATCAGTCGTTGGACTTCTCCATATCTTGATGCAGAAGTCAAGGCTATGTGGGAGGTTAATTAGTTGAAGCTGGAAATTTCTGAATTAAAATCAATTTTTGTGAGAAGACACAAGCATTTATTCTGAATACTTGCACACGGGGTCAATTATGGTGATAAGTAGCTCAACTCAAGTTATTGATCCAGAATTAATTATAGGTACCTTTATTGAAAAATTGATTTTAGCATTTTATGCACAAGATGTCCATGGCAAATATGAGACGAAGAGGGGAGATTTAGATCTGACAAATGTGGTAATAGTGGATCATAATCCGGTGTCGTAAAAATTACAGTCAAAGAATACATTTCTGGTGAACAGATTTGAAGGGGATATTCATAATAGGGAACTGTATGGATCGGTTGGATTTTTTAAGGATGCTTTGAAGTTTGAAGATGTTAGGGTGGCTATCAAGAGCATTGAATGGTTTGGAAACTCGATGTCGTAGTATTAATTCTATTTTTATGCGTGCATAGAGATATTGGTTTCACTATTTAGTAAAATATTCGATATTAATATGTCAAGTTTTACTTTTTAGTAAAATATTTGATATTAATCATACATCTCTCAGTTGGAAGTATCACAGTTTCCTGAGAACACAATTATTGATGATGCAAAGTTATATTAATTTGATAACAAATATGTCAATACACTGATAATACAAGGGTTGAACTGTTATGGAACCCATTTCAAAATAGTTATGAAATCAAACAACTGGAAAATTTCCAATTATAATAGCCATTGAGACTCGAGTAGAAGAGGTCAGAGGCCATTTGGAGTAAAGAGATTTTAGAAATTAAGGTTGTTTTCAATGTGCATCTCCTCCCTAGTTGTTGGAAGTGAAGATTTCATCCATTGTAATCGCCTGATACAAGGAATCTGAGTATGTTTTTATTGAAAAATATTTTATTAATTCAATGTATTAGAAATTTTTAATAAGATATGCGCATGCGGATGGTTTTCTTATTTTAAAATATTTTGATATATTGATTTATTCCCTTTAGAAGATTGCACCAACTTAATTACTGATTGTGTGAAGGCAGATCAAATTAAGTTTGGTAAATTCAGAGTTCTTGTTTTAACAGATTCAGGATGGAGTTCCAAAAAGTACAGTGACCAGTTTAATTTTTATTCATTTTATTTTCTAACCCTAGCTTTTGATTTTATTTTAAAATAAGGATAAAATAGGGTTTTGATTTAATTAAATATTTTATTTTAGACATATATAATTAAATTTTCTTTTCATAGTTGATTAATTAAATTTTCTTTCGATAAATAAATATTTATTTTTTGAAATTTAAAATATTTTCATTAAATATTTTGATTAAATTTCAGAAATGACATTAGGGTAATGTTTTTAATAATTCCAAAATATTAAATTTTGGTATAAAAGCATAAAAATAAAAATAAATGGAAAATATAAAAACTCTTGTGGGTTATTAATATTCGAAAAGCAATTTTTGATATTAAATGAATAACCTAACAATTTCATGAACAACAAACTTAAATTCTTGATAATCAAATTAATTAAATATGCCCCTTGTTAACAGTTACATGTTTTATTGAGTTGTCCATCTAACTTTTGACATTGCATATTTTGATAAGCACACAAACAGGTTAAATTAACCCTACCCAAACCTTGGGGAAATCAAGTATTTCCTTTCAAGAGAGGATATCCTAAAAGAATCCTGACTATGGGTATGTGTTTGTAATTGGATAAATATATCACTCAACAAGACGGTATGGGATGTCACCTCTAGGTCACTGAACGAGTAGTACGATGATGGCCCTTGTTCAATTTACGCTTAGGAGAGACCTAGTGAGATATTGACATTAGATTGCTCCACGATGGTTGGTATGAGATAACTTGTCACTAATCATACTTTGGTAAGAGATACCAAGTCTTGAGCCAATGTAATGACAAAGCCCTAGTTGAATCCAGTGAAGTAGGACTCACAAGTAGGCACAAGGCATATACGCTAACCCCTTACATGTTAAAATCTAGGATAGAAATTAGGTCAAAAGAAACCTAAGTCCTTCATACTAAGGGATGGGGAGAGTATGCATTCACCCTCTAGGTGTTATGGGCCCTAGAGGATAACCCTAGTTGTGAAGCTACGCTCTCATGAAGGAGAATATAGGTTCACAAAAATGCACCTCACTAAGGGATTTGGCCAATCTTGTACACTTGGGAGATCGTCTGCAGTGGTTCTAATTTGTAAAAGTGGTATTCTATGCCTCATACTAATAAAACGTTGGGTGGTCATCAAAACTAAAATATATCAAAAAATTTTACCTTGATTCATATCTATCTTTAAATCCAGCTAAAATTTTCACTTTGTGAAACTAGTGTGCTAGACTAGGTTGTACAACCAAGCATGTTAGACCTTGGTTGTTACAGTTGGTATTAGAGCCCTAAGTTATGAAACTCTAGGTTGTATAACTCTTTTTGTGCTATCTTTTGTGAGTTTGGTAACCCAAAACCAAATAATTGATATAGCTCTTTTATGGTCAAAGGGGAAATGGAGGATCTTGTTGTGGTAATGAAATGGTTTTAAGGGTAGTTGGAACAATCCACATCTATGATTAAACTATTAATGGAAAATTTAGAATCACAACAGAAAAGATAGAGCTTCTCATTGAGCAAGGATATAAAAGTAAGAAAGAAAATCTTGGAAAGAGACCAAAGTTTTTGAAGGAAATGAAGAAGACCAATTAGGTAATAAAACCAAATAATTTGATTAAAAACTATAAGAGTGATTTGGAGTCTATATGTACTCAAAAGGATAAGAAAAATATTTAAGCACCAAAGCAAGGTTGTTATATTTGTGGAGGGCCACACTATGCTAGTAAATGCCCTCAAATATTTGATCGAAAGGAAGCATCTCTTGAAACATGTGTAAAACCTAGAACTTTAATCTAAGAAGAGCAAGTCACTCCTCATCTCTAAGAGGTAATATAAGTGTTTACAAATAGTAGTGCAATAGACAGTTTTATTTCTACTAGTATAATAAGGGATATACCAAAATAGCTTAAACTTTTGGCAAACGGATGGAAAGTGGAATATGGGTCAAGATAACCTATGCCTATTTGACCCGCATATTACCCTACCTCAAAGATCAGTTGGCATTTATGCATAGCTCCTATCCTTGTTTTTGATATCATACTAGGTGTATATTAGCTTAAGGCCCATAAAATCCTCCTAAATTTTGAGGAAGAGTGGTTAGATTTCATAGATGAATCCAACCAACATATTTGGATTTGTTGTGATCGTATCTCCTTTAGACCATATTTATTGTTATCCATGCAAGAGAAGAAAGTTATAAGAAATGGTAGTATAATTTATGTGGTTAAGTTAATTAAGAAGGAAGAAACTGAGTCTAACTCAGTTTCAAAAGTACTTAGTATTGAATGAGTTCAGGGATGTAATCCCTAAAGATTTGTTGGGTCTTCTGCAAGGTCACCATAGAACTTCTTCCTAGAGCAACACCAATTGCAAGGTCACCATATAGAATGAACCCCATTGAATTGCAAGAACTCAAAACACAATTTCAAGATTTGTTAAAAAAGGGACTCATCGAGCCTAGTGTTTTTTCATGGGGTGCTCATATCCTCCTTGTCAATAATAAAGATAGATATTTAAGGTTGTGCATATATTATCGAATGCTCAACAAGTTCACTACTAATAATAGGTATTCATTGCCCAAAATTGATGATATTTTGACCAGTTGAAAGGGGCCACTATATTTTCTAAAATTGACCTCGGGTCTAGGTATCACCAGTTGAGAATTCATGAAAAAGACACCCACAAAATGACTTTCAAGAATAGATATGGACACTATTAATTCATTGTTCTATCTTTGGGCTTAACAAATGCCCTAGCTGCTTTTATGAACCTCATGAATAGTGTGTTTCAAGAATAATTAGATCATTTTGTGCTCATATTTCTTGATGATATATTGATCTACTATCAAAAAAGAGAAGAGTATGATCAGATGTATGGAAAACTATCTAAGTGTGAGTTCTACACTCCTCATGTATAGTATTTAGAGCATATAACCTTTGTTGACAGGGTTGTTGTAGACCCCAAGAAAATTGAAGCCATTATGGATTGGCCTGCACCCATGAATGACATGGAGGTATGAAGTTTTATGGGCATGGTAGGCTATTATAAGCATTTTGTAAAGGGGTTTTTAAAGATTGCTCATCCAATAATAAACTTGCAGAGGATAGGGAAAAACTTTTAATTGGACAGATCAATGTATAAAAGCTTTTAGAATATTGAAGGAGAAATTATCGATCGCCCCAATTTAATATTTTATAAGTGGTCTCCTTCAAAGCATTCTTTATACCGAATAAATATCTCTTCAACTAGAAATTATCCTAGATTAACCTTTGGAAACATGAAATGATATTAAGCATAATGAGCATAGTCATTACTTTTGGATATTGCATATCCAACCTATGCAAAACGGTCGTTCGATTGCTTCAAATTTTGAGTGTAAAACTATATAAGTCTTGAATAACATTTGTCATTATCTTACTTTGTAGAGCACCACTAATGTGTTAATTTTTATTTAGTCTCATCATGTCTTAAAGAAACTGAAGCATTATGATGTAGATTTAATATTTTAATATTTTCATTTAATTAATTTTTCAATACTTCATATTGTAGGTTGTATATTTACTTGTTCAAATTTGTAAGGTAGTAAATATTTTAGGGAAATGAATAATTGAGTTTTCATTTTTGAAGGGTATTATATTAACTGAATTGTTTTATTCTTTACAAATCTGGAGAATAACCATTAGCCGAAGGTTATGGGTTAAGGAGTAGGTTTCTCTTGATTAAATAGAAACTCATTTGTGCTTGTGATGTCATTTTATTCATAGAGAATAGATAAACTCAATGTTGTTAGATGTTGGTTGTATTATATGATTATCTTTCAATCGTTTGCATTTTTGTATTAAATAGAAGTCTTCTATTAAAAAAAGTTATAAAGTAGGTAAAAGAATATAGTTTTACTTTCTAAACTAGATAATAAGGGTGATTTTTATTTAGTTTATTTATTTAATTCAGATGCTTAATTTAGTTAAATTTTACTTATTCGTATGCTTTAATGAAAACGACTTCATATAGTTTATCTCAAATGAAATACCTTATAATGATATTTTTAATTAAATTATGAAATTTATATTAAAGCAACATGAGACTTGAGAAACAACAATACAGTACTACTGGTAATCCCCTTTAACCATCCTAAATTCACCATCCTAAAATTATCATGAAAATAAAATATAGAATATGATTCCATATATAGAGATCTTTTATTTAGATGAAGCCTTGATCTCTTAAAATAAATAAAATATTAAAATAACAATATTTATTACATAGCAAATAAACGGGTGAAAACATTCTTAAATGGTAGTGTAGACCAAGAATACCCAAGATATAGTTATAAGTAACTAATATTTAGATTATTATTTAATATTGATTATGAATGAAAAGTATTTCAAGAAGAATGTATTTTATTTTGTTATGAGCAAAGGTATATGTTCTTTAAGAGAATGTGTTTTTTTGTGATAATATACTCAATTTCTAAAAATGAGATGTTAGATTAAAGAGTAAGTTTAATTTTCATATGAAATGAAAAAATTTTATACATCCATCATATGGATTATTAGGGCTATAGTTTTGACCCTTTTTTCATATACCTTTTATTCATCTTAAATTCATCGCAAAGTATGAATAGTCATGATCACCCTTGAGTATCTAATCAACTCATTGTAAAGGATGATATTAAACCATCATGAAGAATGGAAGAATTCTAAACACCCAATACCGATGATTGTGTGTTAGGCAATCATTGTGATTTATAAGTGGCTATATTATTGATTTGAAAATTCAAGACATGAAGGTAACTAGGGATGGTATGGGAAGTTACCTCTAGGTCGTTGAATGAGTAGTATGGTGATGGGTCCTTGTTCAGTTTATGATTAAGAGATACCTAGTGAGATACCAATGTTAGACTACTCTGCAACGGTTAGTATGGGATAACTTATCGTTAATCGTACTTTGGCAAGATATACCAGGTCCTAAGCCAGTGTAATGGCAAGGCCCTAGTTGAATCTGATGAAGTAGGACTCTCAACTAGGCATAATTCATATACGCTAATCCCTTGCATGTTTAAAATCTAGGACAAAAATTAGATCAACAGAAACCTAGATCGTTCATGCTAAGGGACATAGAGAGTATGCATCCACCCTCTAGGTGTTATGAGCCCTATAGGATAACCCCAACCATGAACCTGCACTCTCATGGAGGAGAAGATAGGTTCATAAACGAGCACCTCATTATGGGATTTTATCAGTCTTATCCACTTGGAAGATTATTTTTAGTAGTCATAATTCCCAAAAGTGGCATTCTATGCCTTGTACTAATAAACCATTGGGTGGTCGTCAAAACTAAATTACATCAAAAAATTTACCTTAAGTCATATCTAACCTTAAACCCAACCAAAATTTTCACTTTGTGAATCCAGTGTGCTAGACAAGGTTATACAACCAAGCGTGTTAGACCTAGGTTGTTACAAAGATAGAGGAGGTTCAAAGTTGCAAATAGGTGAGTTAGAAAGCTATTTTAGATAGCCAAGAAGAGCTACAAGTTCATCTAATGTAGAGTAGTAGTTTGGTGAATCCAATCACCAAGTTATCCATCATCTACAAAGATAAATCAAGGTAAGCAACTTAGGTGCAAAAGGTTTATTACTTGAACATTAGTTATTCGGTTCATTATTAAATTTTTTTAAGCACCATATTGGAGTTGTTAAGAAAATTAGATGCATAGGAGAAGGTTGCAAATTAAAGTCTTTAAAGGAGTGCAGAAGATACATTCTTATAAGGATATAACCTGCACATAAAAAGGAGTTAGATATTTTTTGAAAGAAATAAAAATATCAACTTCCTACCTTCTACCTAAAGCCAAGAAGACATTATCCGTAAGTGAAAATTTCATATAGTATAGTGCATATTTCAAGTTACTTTAAGAGTTTATTTACAAGAGCAATAAGGAGTAAGTGATATTGCATTATACTAGTTATTAAAGGTGCATTAATTTAAGGTGCATTATTAAGAGCTTGGAATCATTATTACAAAGTTAACCAAGCAAAGGAGAGAATTGTCTAGCAAGGAAGACAACATCTAGTCACCATTTACCACTAAGGAGTAGTGCAAATAATATACCATAACAAGGAAGCAAGATAGGTTCAAAAGGAGTTTTAAAATATATCAAAATATAGGTTCAAGTAAAGGTGTTTTTCTAACTATTGCAAAGTTGTTTTGCATTACATCATTGCATCATATCCTTCTTGTCCTACACAACAAAGGAGGATAGAAAATAGAGTGTCTCAAAGACACTAATACATCTAGAAAATTACATATATAAAGTAGTCGTATCACAAGTAAAGTAAGGGAGCCAACGAAGGGCTGAATCAATCGAGTTTTAGGGTTGTTAAATACACCAAATTTGACATCAACTCGAGCGTCTACAACAATGTTAACCTACAATATAAAAAGGGCCACGTAAGGTGTTCATTATCCATTGCATATCTATATAATAGATAGCTTAAAGGGCCTACGTAAAGAGGCTATCATCCATTGTATACAGATATAAAAGGGATAGCACTAAGGACAGCATAAAGAAACAAGTTACAAGGTAAACAAAGGTGCATTTCCTAAATTACAACTTGGATGAATCACCAACTGATAAGAAGAACCTAAAGCCACTATTGGAGCACCATAGAACCACCATTATAGCTCCCTTGAACCACCATAGCTAGAGCCAACCTCATAGCATAACCATTTGCTTGGGAAGAAAGCATTGAAGATAAGATATAGAAGTGCATTCATTGGCAATAATTATACAAGGAATAAGAGACATTGAAGGGAGTCTTACATGCATGAAATTTAAGCACCACTTGCAATTTAGAGCAAGGTATCTTGTTCCATTTGTTACATCTAAACAAGGCATCCATATATTCCTTTAATGTATGGCCAGGAAATAAATGCTCAAAGAGAAAGTAACGCCTATTGTTGAGCATTGAAAAGCATCATTGGAGGAATAATCATCATAACTCATCATTCAAAGAAGATAGGAGCATTGAAGAGATCTAATCCAATGCCTATTAAGAACATAACACCCAAATCACCATGTGGGTATAAACTCAAGGAGCATCAAAGCTATTTAAGCACCCAAATTTGAAGGAGAGCACAGTTGAATTGAAACCATAATCAAGCATCAAGGTCAAAGTCAAAGTGTAGCAAGAGACTATCATAGAAGGGTACCGTTCAAAGGAGAGCAATTATTTTTATAATGTGAATACCAGTGCTTTGATTAAAGAGTCTCACCAAAGTTCAATTAGCCTACATGTTATACTTTGCAAGGAAGGTAAAAGATGTATATTATTTAATATTTGCTTTCCTTAAGTTTATGGAGTTATAAGGTGCTTAATATAAGGTTGGAATTTATTTATTACTCCATTGAAATATCAGCCTTAGAAATATAGAAGCCAATTAAAGCAAAGGAAGTATATCTTAGTAGATACTATTATTTGCTTGATATTCACACCAAAAAATATTTGCAAATAATTAAGTAGGAGATATAAGATTTTCAACATTGAAAATTGAATTATTAATTTTCAAATACTATTACTTTCTAAAATTCCAAATTAGAGAGTTATAATAAATGCTACATCAAACCTTAGTATTTTGGAATTTAGAAAATTGAACTATTGAAAGTTAAGTCTAAATAAGGAAGTTCGTTGTTTGCTTAAAAAAGTTTGAATTAATTGGCTATACTTATCTCATACTCATACTAAAGGGACAAAAGAAATCCAACCATAGAGAACTTCATCAAATTGAAAAGTGCATATTTCAATAGGGAGAAATAAGGTAAATAGGAGTTGAACATTATATCAAACTTGTCATCCAACCACTAGGGAGACAAAAGGGATTCAACTCAAAGTAAACCTAAAAGCTAAGTCTAGCTAAGTCTACTATCAAAGCACTTTATCAATATTATACCATAATCAAAACCACTCAAGAGACATAAGGAATTCTACAAAAACTTGATAGTAATAGGATTTTATCAAGTTTGATCATATACTCAATTTACTTGGGAGATATAAAGTATTCTACAAAACTTTTTAATAAAATATTAGTAGTCAAAAGGAATGATACTTAGAAATGTTACAAAGCATACTTCTTGAAGAATTGAGAGTTAATAATTTGATTATATATAACTAGGAAGTCATAAGGCAATCTACTTCAAAGGATAATTTAAAAGAAACATGGATGAAATAGTAAGGAATGCATTCAATAATGAGGAACTATTTCATGAGGTGGAATTTTACTCTCAAAACTTAATAGATACCTTTGAAGGATACAAGTATTTGTCCACTAGTGAAAAGGAAAGGTTCTAATTTTTCCTTAAAGAAGTAAAATAAGAAACTTTTGCAACATTAATTGGTTATCTTCATGAAGTCCTTTTCAAAGCCTGGTGGAATATATAAAAAATAGTTATGTTCACATCTGAAGAATGTTTGATGATATGTATATCATTAATTGTTTTTGAACTTGTTCAAAATATAAAACAAACTAGCAAATATTCGTCAGTATTATTGTGATGATAGACTAACTCATCATGAAGCAGATATTCCTCTAGAAACAATACAAAAAATAATAAGAAGAAGAAGGAATAAGAAGCATGGCAGAAGAGAATAAGACAAAGATACTCATCTAGAGACAATGTTACTATAGAGAGTTAGATTAGAGTAGTGAGTAGGTACAATGTAGTACTTCCATTAAAATTTTGGAGTGTTCAAGTCCTCCATTATATTGCATTGTACTATTTTTGTGAGCTTTTAGTAATAGCATATTTTTGAGTTATTGCAAAATTCTATCATCTTATTTTCCTACATATTATAGTGTTATTATCATATACTTATCATAGCCTGCATATTTTACATCTTGTGGTTGCATTTCCTTTATCATATATTATCAAAATCTAGCACACCTAATACTTCTTTTATGTTTCTTGCTACTAGGAGATTGGCTTGACCAAAAAGAGCAATATTTTCCACAAATTGGAGGTGATTTACCTCAATTTGAGAGCTTATATTTAGACCCCTTAGCCTCACCTCTTGTCTCCCTTTTCCTAGTAGTCTCCCTAGATCCTCTACATATAGGATAAAAATGTAAGGAGAAAGAGGGTCCCCTTTCCTTTTTATCCCATATGCAAAGTGTCCCATTACCTCGATTCCTATCCTATTGTGAACATGGGAGAGGGATTTCCATTCACCAAAACTTAAATTAGTATTATGGATCAAAATCAATTAATATCACATATATTAAACAAACTACAAAATACCTAACCAAAAATAGAGGGAAAAAATAGCTTATTTAAATCAAATCAAATGTCAAATCTACAACCATCTGATTTATGTCCCCAGGGTCACCTATATTTTTATATATAAATGATCCATGTTGTGTTCATGTACATTGTTATTTTGCTTTGGAAAAAATGTTAGCTTTTGATGCTTAACTATTAATGCAAATAGCCACACAATCTCAAATAAAGTTGCAATATAAAATATACAATATTGACAATATTTTATTCACATATAACTCACAAATAACTTCAAAAATAACTCATCAAATGGACACTGATAAATGCTCATAAACATAGTAAAATGCTTTAGAATAAAGGTCTACTAATGCATGCTATGTGCAATGCATTTTCCTCCTCTCAATACAATACTTCATCACAAATATATAATGGAATGTGATTTTTCATATGAAGTACTCTTGGCCTTCACTCTCCTTTGAGACTCTTCACTTTCCTATTTTAAGGATACATGTGCACTCTTACATAATGGACACTTGTGCATATTTATTTTCATCACACTTGCACACTTAATTACATGACACTTGTACATTCCCTGCACATTATTACATTACATAAAATATTTACTCACACTCTAATATAGGACACACTTCTAATCTAATATTTACAATTATGTACCCAAGGTGGTACATTAGCATGTACCAAATAATGTAATATACTCCAACACCCCCTGTATTATATTATTTGGTTATTGAAGACTTTAGTCTTCAATATGGTCTTCATCCTAATCCTGGAGCTCATGTTTTCTTCTCTTGCTTTATCCGGTCTATTGTCTTTCTGTATACTAATCAAATGAATGGTTAGTATATTCTAGTCTTTGTGCTTTCAAGATTATAAATTTATTGAACTCTTTCATAGTCATCAGATTCTTGCATAAGAATATTTATTTTTCTTTTGTTCTTAGAATCATATGACCCTTTCTTTATTGATATGGGAACGTCTACTTCATCATCTCCATTCTTTGATTCTTCATTATTTGGTTCACAACCTGCTTAAGCTTCTTTGATTTTTGGTGCATGAATATGGAAGATAAATTTGGATCACAATTGATCCATTTTTATTTTCCATTTCCTACAATCTATTTCTCAAAAAATCCATTAGTGTTTTTTTGAACAACAATATCTTGTGTGAACCCAATTGAGTCTAGAGCATATATACCATTGTTAATAGATCATGTAGCTTCTATTTCATTGTGTCTTTTGATAAGACATTTATTTTCTCCATTTACATATTTGAATTCTACCATATTTCCACTTTCAATTAGTTTGGTTACTGAAATGAGGTTTGTAGTTAGCCTTGGTACATACATGACATCATGTAACACAAGATTTGAGAATGGTGTACTTAGTGTTACACATCCATTTCCATGAACTAGATCTCTTTTACCATCTTCTAGTTTCAAACCAAAAATATTTGTGACTTCAAGGCAATCAAACCATTGTAGATTTCTTGTCATGTGATAACTGACATCAGAATCAATAAATCAAATATATTTTTCATTTTGACTTGTAGAATTATTTGTACTTGAAGTGATTTTATATTTTTGATATGGAATATTGTATGGACTTTTATCTTGAATCCTTTCATAGTGCACTCTGTGATGATAGGTTCCTCTTGTAACTTATCCATTAATATCTTTATAAATAATCTTATTGTGGAATCCCTTATGTCTCCCTAATTTTTGAATATATGAAAAAACAATAGTTTTGATGAAGGTTTAAATTTTAAAATTTCTAAGTTGAATACCTTTTAACTCCCAGATTATAAATTTTATAATTTTGTAAAATAATATTTGCAAAATTCAATGTTCCAATTTGATGTAGTAATCCTTGTTTATCCAAAATTTCAAATTTGTAAATATTAAAACTTGATTTAAAAAATCAAATAGATTAATTACGAAAATTGTAATTCACTTCCCAAAACTTCTAAATTGACTTTCCAAAAATCTTCAAAACTTTTCAAAATACCTATATTAGATTTCTAGGATTTCACTTTCCCAATTTAAGGTATAAGAATACTTTGTGGGCCCTATATTATCTATAGGACCCATTCTTTGCTCCTCTCGTACTACCCAGTCTCATACTTTCTCAATTAAAAAATTCTAAAAATACCTTGAGCAACACTGTGAGATTCTTGATCCATTATCCCACATGTATCCCACGATGGCCCTCATGGTGATATATAAAGCACAACACCCACATAGAGCTTTATAAATCATAAAGTGAGCTTTTGGGTGAAATGCCCTAGCGGAAGCAGGTCAACCATGACCCAGCCCCTCAAACAAGCAAATCATAGCCAAGCTATATGATCCATCCTATCCTCTGGGAACATTACTCGATGGTGTTGACGGTGGATTTCTTCTCATGTGTGGTTTCCATTGGTTGATTTACCTTGTGGACCCCATGTTAGCTCTAGGGTCCATTCTTTACTCCTCTTGTACTGCCTAGTCTCGTACTTTCTCAAATAAAAATTTCTAAAAATACCTTGAGCAATTCTACAAGAGTATTGAGCCATTATCCCATAGGTGGCCCATGATGGCCCTCATGGTGGTATATAAAGCACAACATCCATATACAACTTTGTAAATCAGAAAGCAAACTTTTGGGTGAAATGCCCTAGTGGAAGCAGGCCAACCATGACCCAACCCCTCAAACGAGTGAATCATGGCCAAGCTATATGCTCCATCCTCTCCTATGGGAGCATCGCTCGATGGTGGTGAGTGTGGATTTCTTTCCATGTGTGGTTCTAGTTGATTGATTACCCTTGTGGGCCCCATGTTAGCTCTAGGGTCCATTCTTTACTCCTCTCATACTGCCTAGTGTCATATTTTCTCAAATAAAAATTTCTAAAAATACCTTGAGCAACACTACGAGAGTCTTGAGCCATTATACCACATGTATATTATGATAGCCCTCCTGGTGGTATATAAAGCACAAAACCCACATAGAGCTTTGCAAATTAGGAAGTAGGATTTTGGGTGAAATACCCTAGTGGAAAAGGTTAACCATGACCTAGCCCCTCAAACAAGTGAATCATGGCCAAGCTAAATGCTTCATACTCTCCTGTGGGAGCATAATTTGATGGTGGTGAGTGTGGATTTCTTCCCATGTGTGGTTTTTGTTGGTTTATTTCCCTTGTGGGCCCCATGTTAGCTCTATGGTCCATTCTTCACTCCTATTGTACTTCTTAGTCTCATACTTTCTCAAATAAAAATTTCTAAAAATACCTTGAGCAACGCTGCAAGAGTCTTGAGCCATTATCCCACATGTATCCCATGATGACCCTCATGGTGGTATATAAAGCAAAACACCTACATAAAGCTTTGTAAATTAGGAAGCAAGATTTTGGGTGAAATGCCCTAGTGGAAGCAGGTCAACCATGACCCAACCCCTCAAATGAGTGAATCATGCCCAAGCTATATTCTCCATCCTCTCCTATGGTAGCATCGCTCAATGGTGGTGAGTGTGGATTTATTTCCATGTGTGGTTTATATTGGTTGATTTCCCTTATGGGCCCCCCGTTAGCTCTAGGGTCCATTCTTCACTCCTCTTGTACTGCCCAGTATTGTACTTTTTCAAATAAAAAATTCTAAAAATACCTTGAGCAATGTTGTGAGAGTCTTGAGCTATTATCCCACATGTATCCCATGATGGCCCTCATGGTGGTATATAAAGCACAATACCCACATAGATATTTACAAATTAGGAAGCAATATTTTGGATGAAATGCCCTAGTGGAAGCAGGTAAACCATGACCCAACCCCTCAAATGAGTGAATCATGGCTAAGCTATATGCTCCATCCTCTCCTGTGGGAGCATAGCTTGATGGTGGTGAGTGTGGATTTCTTTCCATGTGTGGTTTTTATTGGTTGATTTACCTTGTGGGTCCCATGTGAGCTCTAGGGTCCATTCTTGGATCCTCTCATACTTCCCAATTTCATCCTTTCTCAAATAAAAATTTCTAAAAATACCTTGAGCAACACTATGAGAGTCTTAAGCCATTATCCCACATGTATCCCACGATGGCCCTAATGATGGTATATAATCACAACACCCATATAGAAATTTACAAATTAGGAAGCAGGCTTTTGGATGAAATTTCCTAGTGCAAGCAGGCCAACCATGACCCAGCTGCTCAAACGAGCGAATCATGGCCAATCTATATGCTCCATCCTCTCCTATGGAAGTATCATTCAATGGTGGTGGATGTGGATTTCTTCCCATGTTTTTTTCATTTGTTTATTTCCCTTGTGAGCCTCATGTTAGCTCTAGGGTCCATTATTCGCTCCTCTTGTACTTTCTCAAATAAAAAATTTTAAAAATGCCTTGAGCAACGTTGTGAGATTCTTGATTCATTATCCCACATGTATCCCACAATGGCCCTCGTGGTGGTATATAAAGCACAACACCCATATAGAGCTTTGTAAATCATAAAGTAGGCTTTTGTATGAAATACCCTGGTGGAAGCAAGCCAACCATGATCTAGCCCCTCAAACGAGTGAATCATGGCCAAGTTATATGCTTCATCCTCTCTTGTGGGAGCATCTCTTGATGGTGGTGAACGTCGATTTCTTCCCATGTGTGGTTTTCATTGGTTTATTTCCCTTTTGAACCCCATGTTAGCTCTAGGATCCATTCTTCACTCCTCTTGTACTTTCTCAAAGAAAAAAACCTAAAAATACCTTGAGCAATGTTACGAGAGTCTTGAGCCATTATACCACATGTATCCCATGATGACCCTCATGGTGGTATATAAAGCACAACACCCACATAGAGCTTTACAAATTAGGAAGTAGGATTTTGGGTGAAATGCCCCGATGGAAGTAGGCCAACTGTGACCCATCCCCTCAAACAATAAAATCATGGCCAAGCTATATGCTCCATCCTCTCCAATGGGAGCATTGTTCGATGGTGGTGAGAGTGGATTTCTTCCCATGTGTGGTTTTCGTTGGTTTATTTCCCTTGTGGACCCCATGTTAGTTCTAGGGTCCATTCTTCACTCCTCTCATACTACCTAGTCTTGTACTTTCTCAAATAAAAATTTCTAAAAATACCTTGAGCAACACTGTGAGAGTCTTGAGTCATTATCCCACATGTATCTCATGATGGCCCTCATGGTGGTACATAAAGCACAACACCTCCATAGATATTTGTAAATAAAGGAGCAAAATTTTGGGTGAAATTCCCTAGTGGAAGCAGGTCAACCATGACCTAACCCCTCAAACAAGCGAATCATGGCTAAGCTATATGCTCCATCCTCTCTTGTGGGAGCATTGCTTAATGGTGGTGAATATGGATTTCTTCCCATGTGTGGTTTATGTTGGTTGATTTTCCTTTTGGACTCCATGTTAGATCTAGGATCCATTCTTTGCTCCTCTTGTACTACCTAGTCTCAAACTTTCTCAAATAAAAATTCTTAAAATTCCTTGAGCAATGTTATGAGAGTCTTGAGCCATTATCCCACATGTATCCCACGATGTCCCACATGGTGGTATATAAAGCACAACACCCAAATAGAACTTTGCAAATCAATAAGTAGGCTTTTGGGTGAAATGCCCTAGTGGAAGTATGTCAACCATGACCCAGCCCCTCAAACGAACGAATCATGGCTAAGATATATGCTCCATCCTCTCCTATGGAAGCATCGATCGATGGTGGTGAGTGTAGATTTCTTCCCATGTGTGGTTTTCATTGGTTAATTTCCCTTGTGGGCCCCATGTTAGCTCTAGGGTCTATTCTTCGCTCCTCTCGTGCTACCCAATCTTGTACTTTCTCAAATAAAATATTCTAAAAATACCATGAGCAATGCTATGAGAGTCTTGAGCCATTATCCCACATGTATCCCACGATGGTCGACATGATGGTATATAAAGCACGACACCCACATAGAGCTTTAAAAATTAGGAAGTAGGCTTTTGGGTGAAATACCCTAGTAAAACCAGGTCAACCATGATCCAACCCGTCAAAAGGGTGAATCATGGCCAAGTTATATGCTCCATCCTCTCTTGTGGGAGCATCGCTCGATGGTGGTGAGTGTGGATTTCTTCCCATGTTTGGTTTTTAATGGTTGATTTACCTTATGGGATCCATGTTAGCTCTAGGGTCCGTTCTTTGCTCCTCTCATATTGTCTAGTCTCATACTTTCTCAAATAAAAAATTCTAAAAAAAACTTGAGCAAAGCTGCAAGAGTCTTGAGCCATTATCCCAAATGTATCCCATGATGGACCTCATGGTGGTATATAAAGCACAACATCCTCACAAAGATTTACAAATTTGGAACCAGGATTTTGGGTGAAATTCCCTAGTGGAAGTAGGCCAACCATGACTCAGTCCCTCAAACGAGCGAACCATGGCCAAGCTTTATTCTTAATCCTCTCTTGTGGGAGCATCATTTTATGGTGGTGAGTGTGGATATCTTCCCATGTGTGGTTTTTATTGGTTGATTTTCCTTGTGGATATCATGTTCTCTCTAGGGTCCATTCTTCACTCCTCTGGTACTGCCTAGTATCATACTTTCTTAAATAAAAATTCTAAAAATACCTTGAGCAACGCTACAAGAGTCTTAAGCCATTATCCCACATGTATCCCATGATGGCCCTCATGGTGGTATATAAATCACAACACCCACATAGATCTTTGTAAATTAGAAAACAAGATTTTGGATGAAATGCCCTAGTGGAAGCAGGCCAACCATGACCCAGACCCTCAAACTAGTGAATCATGGTCAAGTTATATGCTCCATCCTCTCATGTTGGAGCATTGCTTGATGGTGGTGAGCGTGGATTTCTTCCCATGTGTGGTTTTTGTTGGTTGATTTTAATTATGGATCCCATGTTAACTCTAGGGTCCACTCTTCGCTCCTCTTGTACTGCCCAGTCTCATACTTTCTCAAATAAAAATTTCTAAAAACACTTTGAGCAACACTGAAAGAGTCTTTAGCCATTATCCCACATGTATCCCACGATGGCTCTCATGGTGGTTTATAAAGCACAACACCCATATAGATATTTGCAAATCAGGAAGTAGGATTTTGGATGAAATTTCCTAGTGGAAGCAGGTCAACCATGATCCAGCCCCTCAAACGAGCGAATCATGGCCAAGCTATATGATCCATCCTCTCCTATGGGAGCATCGCTTGATGGTGATGAGTGTGTATTTCTTCCTATGTGTGGTTTACATTGGTTGATTTCCCTTGTGGGCTCCATGTTAGATCTAGGGTCCATTCTTCACTCCTCTCGTACTGCCCAATCTCATACTTTCTCAAATGAAAATTTCTAAAAATACCTTGAGCAACGCTCTGAGAGTCTTGATCCGTTATCCCATATATATCCCACAATGGCCCTCATGGTGGTATACAAAGCACAACATCCTCATAGAGCTTTGCAAATCAGGATCAGGCTTTTGGGTGAAACGCCCTAGTGGAAGAAGGTCAACCATGATCCAACCCCTCAAATGAGTGAATCATGACCAAGCTATATGCTCCATCCTCTCTTATGGGAGCATCGCTCGATGGTGGTGAGTGTGGATTTATTCCCATGTGTGGTTTCCATTTATTTATTTCCCTTGTGGGTCCCATGTTAGCTCTAGGGTCCATTATGTATTCCTCTCGTACTGCCCAATATTGTACTTTTTAAAATAAAAATTTATAAAATTATCTTGAGCAACGTTGGAAGTGTCTTGAGCCCACAGGGTCCATTATTCGCTCCTCTCTTCTATTCTTATATGTCACCATGGAATACTTAAAATCTAAAACATGAAAATTCTAACACTTAAAGACATTTTTTTATCACCACTAGTAGTATCTCATCCTTAAGTGATGTGCTTCATATGCAATAAATTTATAAACTTTTTCTCCAACTCAATATTTTATCATAAATACTAGGTAAATGCAACATGATTCAAAGAATAAGTCCTTACATCATTTTTTTAGCTCTAAATTAACAATTTCCCTTCTAGTAGAGTAACATGAATTAGTATGTAATGTAATTCCTTTCTGCAAAACTAAGCAATGGTGATGTGATCCTTTTCAATAACGATCTTAAGAGAGAACTAAATCCTTATCTCAAATGTTTTTGTCTAAACTAAGTGCCTCCTTTTCAATAGATTTGAACCCAATATGTAACTAAAATATTGTTAACACATTAAAACTTGTAAATAAAATATTATAATATAAGTGCATCATTAAAACTTGAGTGAAGGGGGAATGAAAGTTAACACATAGTCGCTTCACAAAGGATTAGGGTTTTTTCTAAAAAATATCTCATCTTTTAGGAGCCATATCTTCGTGAACGTTTATCTGATTTAGCTAATTCTTGGACCAACTTGTACGAAATTTGAATAGCTTTAAAATGAGTGGTCATATGAAATAATTCAAGCAATATTTAGGGAGATATGATTGTAAGAAAAATATAGACAACACCAAACAATGCAAGAAAGACAAGCAAGTGCAATGATAAAAAATGATCTTTGTATTGAACAATGGAGCCTTAGTCTCCGTTTACAATGATTTACCTTGAGTGTGCATGGGTCTGTTCACAATTAACTTGCTCACTTTTCAAATTACAATGGGCAAAAAAGGGATAAATACCCATTTTTTCCGAATATAAATAATAATGGTGTCTTTGATCTTCTCTTGCTCCAATCCAGTTGGTGAGTGGGCTTGAGTATCCAGTGATGGGTCACTTCAGCTTTAGCAGCTGCTTCAAAGACCTGTAACCTGCGCATACATGAATGTAAATAAAAGAGTCAGTAGCACCTGTTGATATGAATAGAAATGGCTACTTAAAAACCCTGAAAAATGAATGCATGTAACTATGAACAATATGCAAAGAATAGAAAAATAACATAAATAGATGCCTTGTTGACTTATCAATCTTGATTTGTCTGTTGATGGTCAAAATATTACTCTTGAGAAACTACGGGTGCTTGGGTGGGGCTAGCCAACCACGTGAGGATGGTTGAGCAATTGTTGAAGGGCAGTTGCCTCTATGTAAACATCGATGGGTAGTTTTGCACAAAAATCAAAAATCTTCAGGATTTGATCCAGGACCTCGATAAAGGGATCTCCAAGTACACAAGTAACTTCCTAGAAGGATTTTGGCAGCGTAGCAGTGTATTTTTCCAACCTCTCTTGGTTGATGGGATGAGGGTGCCTTTATATGTCCCTTGGGGTTTTGGAGGGAAATGGAGGTGGCAAGCCAGGGCTGCCAAATGGAAGGGGTAATTACAGTGAGTCACCCAGGGTGTCTCACTTAAGTAGGGTGATGTGGCAAGTGGGTAGGTGCAAGTGGAGTGAGGTGTGATGGATGTCCCATGTGAAGGGACAAGGGTGAAATGGATATGTGAGAGGTGGCAAAGGGGTGGTAGTGATGTGTCTAGGACACATGTCTAGCGAGTAGGTAAGGTATCCTAGGCAAATTTTCTAGATTAAGAAAATATGGAAAATGCTTTTAATGTACAGTATTTATATGCCTAAGTTTTGACTTAAGCATATATTTTATTATGTAGATTTGTAATGTGCAATGTGAATACGGTTTTGCAAGTGCCTAGGTTTTGGTGTCTATAGATGCCCCTTTTTATACGGTGTTGTGTAAAATACAATGCAGTGCAAAACAAGAGACACCTAGTTTTATTTGATGGAGAAATGGACTCAAATATTCTCGATGCACAAGAATAAATAATTTTTGAAATTTTTTATTTTGTCTTACCCCATCAATTGGCGAATGGGTAAATAATGAAACCCACAAGCCAATTTATCAAATGTGGATGATGAAAAGGGGTAAATGTGATGGATGCAAAAGTTTGGGAATCTAGATCAAATTGATGCCCCAAGTTTGGAGTGTTTTTGTGATGTTGCAAATTTGCCTTTGGTTTCAATGAAGTGCCAAATTATGTGGTAAATAACCAACCACTCTTGGGATTTCGGGTGCCCAAGTGACTTTAGCAATTCCTACCAAATGATATGGTGTTAAAGGAACCAGCCACTCTGGGAGCTCGAACACCTTAGTGATTTTGGTAATTCTTACCAAATTGTGAGTTGTGATTATTTTCTGCATTTGAAACCCCATAGAGAGGGCTTAATGATAACCTTGGGTAAATTTGCTTGAGCATAGTCACACTCAAAAATTGAGGGACCAAACTGATCTAATTTCTAGCATGATGATATGAAATGATTTTGAATAAGTGTCCTTATGGTAATTTACCCATCCTACCGGATTACATGGATAACCAATCGTTGCAATCGCTAGGTGTCTAGAGTAAATCACTAGATACAAGATTCACTTGATATGATGATGATGCGACATGATAATTTGAATGTATTTTTGTTGATTTTAGGTAGGTTTGTATTTTTATTTTTTTTATGCTTTTCAATAGTGCACCTATGGTTGGTGCATCCATCGCCAAATGCCAGTGCACGATTGAACGCGCTCATCAAACATGGATGCACATTTGATGCCACAAAATGTGGCTATAAATTTGCATGTAGGGGTGAGGTGGTCTCATTCTTGCAGTTGATAGTTTTCTAAGCAGTTGAGAGAATTAGATCTATGGAGGTGGTTGGTGAGATAAGCATTGTGGGTGGCAGGGAAAAGGCTAGCAGCTCGGTTGGAGTTGGGGTTGGGGTGCGCGTGGTTGAGGTAAGCATTTGAGGCCCTTTCTTTTATTTAGGTTTTTATTTTTTTGGTTGTTTTTTTTTAGAACTAAGAGGGGATGGTAAAAAATTTATTATATATATATTATGATGAAAAAAGGGGGAGGCAAATTTTTTTTTTTTGGGAAAAATGCATAAAAACTAATGTAGTTGGATGGAATTTAAAAATGAATGACTAAAAATATTTGTTTGTGTTGTTTGTTATTTAATTTTTTTTTGAGAATGCGTAAAGGGGGAGTGTTTTTTTCTTTTTTTTAAGAATAACGTAATGCATAACAGTGTTTTTGTATTTTTGTATTTTTATGTTTTTAAAACCAAAAGAATGCATGAAAATGTTTTTGTGTTTTGATGTTTTTGAATTGAAAAGAATGCATAATAGTGTTTTTGTATATTTTTGTTTTTGAAATGAAAAGAATGCCTAATTGTGTTTTTGTATTTTTTTTTTTTTGAAATGAAAAGAATGTGTAACAGTGTTTTTGTATTTTTTTTAAATGAAAATAATGCATAACTGTGTTTTTGTATTTTTTTGTTTCTGAAATGAAAATAATGCATAACAGTGTTTTTGTGTTTTTATGTTTTTTTGAATGAAAAGAATGCATAACTATGTTTTTGTATTTTTTTGTTTTCAAAATGAAAAGAATGCATTAAAATATTTTTGTGTTTTTATGTTTTTGTGTTTTTTATTTTTCTTGAAATGACATAATGCACCGATCTGGATTTGCTTTATGCTTTATGCAGGTCAAATTTATTAAGGCTCGATATTGATGGTCTTGTATCATTTCTCAGGTGTAGAAGGCACTGACTATTGACAATTGGAAGTGGATGGAGATGGTGAGATTGGATGGATGTGGATGGGTGGAGATTGTTAGAGAAAATGAGTACTTATCTGCTTTGGTGGAGAGTTTGGACCTTGACAAGGGATCATATTAGCTTCTGATAAGGGAGCTCACTATTACCTTGGAGGATGTTTATCGCATCTTTCGTGTTCCTATCGAGGGTTTACCATTTTGGGTTGGCCACGACAAGGAACATGAGCTAAGACCTATATATGGGATGATGTGGATGTGAACAAGTGTGGCATTCAGTATTTGCAGTTATACTAGGAGATAAAGCTAGGAGCGCTTCCCACTTTTGTGATCTATATATGAGGTGATGGATGGGATGATGTGGACATGAACAAGTGTGGCATTCAGTATTTGTAGTTGTACCAGGAGATAAAGCTATGAGTGCTTTCCACTTTTATGATGTATATCTTAAGCAACATGTTGCCTAATAGTATGGCATCTAGGTTCCCTTGGAACTAGGTGAGACTTGTTCTTGATATGATTGATGAGTCCCGAGTGTATGCTTGAGCTCCTACTCTACTCTACCAATTATATGTGAAGTTGTATGAGATAAAGAGGCGGGAGCAGAAGGGACTTGGTCAGGGTTATGCATAAGCGCGAAATATCGTAAATTGGCTCTATTTAGGATTTTCAAGATTTTAAATTGGCTAATTTTGGATCCTTTCACTAGGGCCCATTCGCCCGCAATTTACGGGGTGGAAGTTTTTTTGGGGTAAATTCGCCCGTCGTTGATAATAATTAAAATATTTTTATTTTAATTCGCTGACCTCAAATTATAAATGATTTTGATTTTCCCACCCAATTCACCTTCAAATTATAAATGATTTTATTTTTCCCACCCAAATCGCCTCATATACTACCCATATATATTGTAGTGGGTATCGATAAACATACATCTAAAATACTCTAACTCAAAAATAGCTCTGAAACAATGAAATACTTGACAAGGTTGCAGAGGAGTGTCTGTCAAAATAAGCCAAGTGGTTGTAGAGGAGTGTCAATTAGTGCAAGATGATCGGCATAAGATGATCGGTTGCAGAGTCGTGTCTATCAATATAGGTTGATCGATTGCAGAGCCATGTCTATTAGCATAAGATGATCGGTTGTAGAGCATTGTCTATCGGTATAAGACGATCGGTTGTAGAGACATGTCTATCGGCATAAGACGATCGGTTACAGAGTCGTGTCTGTCGACATAAGACGATCGGTTGTAGAGCAGTGTCTATCGATTGCAGAGGTGTCAATCAATATTACACTATCGTTTGTAGGGATGTGTCTATCAACATTAGTCGATCGATTACAGAGGTGTCGATCGGTATTTATCTATCGATTGTAGAGGTATCGATCGGTTGTAGAGGTGTCGATCGATTGTAGAGGTGTCGATCGGTTGCAGAGGTGTCTATCAATTTTAGAGGTGTCGATCGATTGTAGAAGTGTTGATAGGTTGCAAAGGTGTCGATCAACCTTAGTCTATCGATTGTAGGGCTGTGTCGATCGGCATTAGTCTATCGATTGTAGGGAAGTGTCGATCAGCATTAGTCTATCGGTTGTAGAGGTGTCAATCGACATAAGTCGATCAGTTGTAGAGTAGTGTCTATCGATACAAGGTTGTAGAGATGCATTAATTAGCCTAAGTCGATCGGTTACAGAGGATTCATGAATAGAAATTGATAGAGTATTCTTCTTCCATTATTCTTTTGTCCAAAGCTCTTTTTCTTCAGTTTCATAGGCACTATACTTGAACTATATGCAACTATGGTAGACAACTATCAATATCATCTAGTTGTGTTCCAAGAGCATTTCTCTTGTCAGAGACTACTTCTTGTCTCTTAGAGTATATTTCATAGGTAGTGTAGAAGCACTATCTGCAACTGTGGTCGATAAGTATCCATGTCATGTTGTGTGTTAGGTGCATTTTCTTGTAAAAATCTTCTTGTCTTTCACATGTCATTCTACAGGGCAGCGTAGGTTTATCTTGAGGGATGTCTACTATTTTCCTTCAATTTCATATACATTTCCTAACATTTGAAGGTTTTTTCTTTACAGATACAATGTCACCTACTGAATATGGAAAGAAGGGAGGCCAATATTCTTGTAAAAATATAATTCTAAAATATTTTACACAAATATCAAAATGCAATGAGGCATCAATCTCTATAGATTCTACACAACATGCAGGTACAAACACCTTTTACCATTAAATTTTTAATATTTTTGTTGTTCTTAAATATAAAACCTTTCTTTATTAATAGATAAATGGTTGTCTGCTTATCTACCTCTTTTTAAATGCTTTGTAAAACTGTATTCTATTAATTCTTTAAAATAGTGCATTTTTTACTTTAAAAAATGATAGAGAACACCAAACATTGAATGCAGTAAACATTGTCGACCCTGATGTGCGTTCACTCGAAGATATTCCAGCAGATGAGATGGGACCACATGATAATTTTCCTAATAACGACATTCAACAACCACTTCAGGAGATTTTAAATTTAGACACATCAACCAAAAAAGATAGTACAATTAAATTGCAGACCTCTGGGGAATCTTGTAGTCAAAAATCTAAACATCAAAAGATAAGCGAATGGACAATTGGAAGGGATTTTAAAAATGAATGGGCATGGTTATACCCCTTTATTGAGCGAGATGAGAAACTGAATGTGTGTAAATGCATTATTTGTACATGGAAGCTTGGAAAGGATCATTTATTGCAAAATAAGAAAGACACAATAGAAAAACACTATGGGAAAATTTACATCAAAGAAATACGAAGTGATGGAACAATTAATAGATTTTATAGGTGGAAGGATGCATCAGAATGTGTGCATGTGAGATATGCACTTGAATATGAAAAAGCAATGAAACAAAAACAAACTCTCATTGAGAAGGGTGGAACAATCGAGGCACAATTCCAAAAAATTAATAAGAATGTATTAGCCTCAAAGAAATTGTAGTTTGCTATTGTATACAGTATTCTAAAAAAAGGTCGACCCATGTCTGATTTTGCTGATTTTAAGGAAATACTTCAACTAGTCGATGTACAAAACCTTACCAATTCACATTGGTTAGATCGAAGTGGTTGGGAAATGGCAAAATATCTATCATTGGTTGAGAAGGAAGACCTGAGAGAGAATGTGAAACAAGCCAAATTTATTTCACTTTCCATTGATGAGGTAACAAATGTTGACAACACATCTTGGATTTGCATACATGTTTACACATTCAAAAATCATTTGAGACAACCTCATTTACTAGCACTACATAAGATGATTGAAAATTGTAATGCAAAAAACATTTATAATGTTGTTGTAACCAGTTTAAAGGATATTTCTAGAATGGATGAAAAGGAAATTGCCACAAAGTTAATTTGTGTTGGAGCTGATGGTGCGACTACAATGCAAGGACATAGGAATGGTCTTTGTGTTAGGCTTCAGACATCAATTGCCCCATATGTGATTCCTATTCATTGCATGGCTCATCGAATGAATCTTGCATACAAAATTGTGAGCAATTTTGATAATGTAGCCAGAGTGGAAGAACTCGTCCGTGAAATACACTCATACTTTTCATGCAGTCCAAAAAGGTTTGCAGAGTTTCAACAGTTTTCTCTAGGTGTAACTGAAGGCAAAAAAATGTTAAAAGATGTGGAAACCAGGTGGATTTCACTGTTTCTTCCTGCAAAAAGGGTATTTTCAGAATATCAATCCTTGGTTGGGTTTATGTATGCACATCGTAGGGATGTTGACAAGGCAAAAAATTTGCTTTTTCGTATGACTGACTTGGAAACTCTTCTCACATTATGTGGTATTCTACCAATGTTACAAGAAATGAATTCTATGATTAAACTTGCACAGGAAAGGGCAATTTATATTGTCAATTTCATGAGGATGAGAAAACAAATATGTATGATTATTGACAGGATTTATTTATTCGAAAAATATTTTGAGGATCCCAAGTTTGATAGTTGGAATACGTTAGTTAATGTCAATGATCCGAACAACTTTTTAAAGTTCAACATCAATGATAATATTTGTATTGCTATCCATGGAAATTTGATTCTTGTATATCATTTTGAAAAGTGATTAGATACACTAACAGATGATGTTGAACAAGTGCCCATTACACATTCCGAATTCGATGAGGTTTTGGATAGCACTAAGAATAAATTGAAAAGAATTACAAATGCATTAACAAGTGAAATAAGAGATCATTTTAAGAGAGATGAGACACTTGAGGCCATGGTTGTTGTTAATCCTAACTTATGGAAACCTTGTGGTGACCATAGTAGTAGAAGTGAGTTGTTTGTAAAATATATGGGCAATCTTATGACACATTTCTCTAAAAGTGTGGAAATAAATGGCATTGAAATCAATGGTATTCTAAATAAAGATCTTTTGAGACAACAATCAACCAATTTTGGAATAACAATGGATAATAAAATTGCATATTTCAAAAATCCACATGAGACTAGTTCAATCACGTGTTTTTGGCAAAAATTGTATCGAAGTAGTGTCTTACAAGAAACTATGAGTGAATACTTTATTTTATATGAATTATGTCAGACAATGATTTTAGGATTTGTTGAAGATGAAAGGGTTTTTAGTGCATTATCTTTTGTTAAATCAAAAGTTCATAACAGGTTGGACAAAAATTTGGAAAATTGTTTGAGAATGTATGTGTCATCATACGAGGTGGGCAAGTTTCCCTATGACAGAGCGTTGACATATTGGAAGTCCCTATCAGAAAGAAGAGGTCTCTCTAATACTATTGATAATGACAAAAAATATTTAGCTTGGAGTGATGATGAGATTATGGAAACACAGAATTCACAAATGATTCTCGGTTCTTTTGGAGAAGTCGATAAAGCTTTGTATCAACTTCTAGAAATGTAAAAATTGCAATGATTTTTTGGATTTAAAATCATTTTGTAAAATTTTAGTGATTTGAATAAATTCATATTATCAATGATTTTTCGTATTTGATATCATTTATAAATGTCAATGATTTGAAACATTTCATATTATCAAATATTTTTCGTATTTGATTTGTTGTAAAATTTTAGTGATTTGAAAAAATCATATAATCATTCAATTTTCAATGATTATGCATGTTTGGTTTTTAATGATATGGATTGTCTATGTTTTCAAAATTTATGATTTATGCTATAGCTTTGAGTAAGTTGAAAATTTGAAAACCATGTATACGTAATGATGCTATGTTATTGAACTAATTGTATATGTTGACAAAACATAGTTATTTTTGCTTTGACTTTAAATGTATATATGTATGTATCATTAGTTGTATGATATGACAAAATATAGTGATTTTTTATGATTTATGTTTTTTTCATTGAGTAAACCTTGTATGCATACATAACTAGTAAAAATTTCTCTACATATGTATGAAAAATGCATGTAGTATATTACTCTAGATATGGAAAATGAAAATTTAAACCCATTCATAGATATATCCATCGTAAACTCACTTTGAAATATAAAAACAATATAGCATAATACAAATGACCATATTCATTTTTATACAACAACTATAATGACTATGAATGCACTAAAAATTGAAACCCATGCATAGATATATCCTTCATAAACTCACTTTGAAATAAAAACAATATAGCATAATACAAAAGACCATACACATTTTTATACAACAACTAGAATGACTGGCAAAACTATGAATGCACTAAAAATTGAAACCTATGCATAGATATATCCATCGTAAACTCACTTGAAATATAAAAACAATATAGCATAATACAAATGACAATACTCACTTTTATACTACAACAAGAATGAATATGAATAAACTGAAATTTAAACACATGCATAGATATATCATTCGTAAACTCATTTGAAAATTGAAATATAAAAACAACATAGCATAATATATGGAAATTGAAATTTAACCCTTTCATAAATATCTCCATTGTAAACTAACATTGAATATGAAAACAATATAGCATAATAAAAAAGACAAAACACTTTTCTATACAACAACAAGAATGACTTTGAATAAACTAAAAATTTAAACCCATGCATAGATATATCCTTCGTAAACTCATTTGAAAATTGAAATATAAAAACAACATAGCAGAATACACAAGACAATACTCATTTTTATATCACAACATGAATAACTTCGAATAACATGTAAATCTAAACCTATGCATACATATATTCTACGTAAACTCAAGCATATTTGAAACACCATAATACTTAAAAGATGAAAATAACACACAATTATAAATGTAAATAGTGTAATAGTAAAATAATAAAAGCAAGTATCTTATTTTCATATGAAAACATATGAAATGTCATAAAATTGTCTTTCGAAATATCAATTTTTAAAATTCAATTTCTTTCTTGAGAATATTTTCCCCCATCCACCACTCCTTTTGCCTTTTCAATGACTTCCATAGTCTCCATAGCAATGACTCCTCCCTCATCTTTCCCATGTTCAGCTCCTTTTTCCTCATCCACTACTTCCACGATTTCCACATTCTGCATTCCAACGACTCTTTTCTCGGGCTGGGTAATAGTACTTTCAATTACTCCAGAATTGACAAGGATCTTCTCAATATTTTCCAATCCATCGAGAAGGGTGTTTTCTTCTTTGCCAACATCTTCAGATGTTGGTCCTTGAACTTCTTTACCCTTCTCCTTTAGTAGAACATCAGGATCCAATCCATTGCGGATAATGATTTTCTGCAAAATGTTGTTTTGTCGAACTGATTCTTGTGCTCTTTTTTCATTGCCATGGAAGCGTTTAAGAACTCCTTTGCCATCCTGAGATAGTCTTGTAGGTTTTGAACCTGCTTCTTGAGATTATCATACTTTACCTGCAAAAAGGAAAAATAGTTAATCAACATGAACAAATAATTACATTTAAAAAAAAACAAAATTTTGAACACAAAAGAGATTAAGTCAAACCTCAACAACATTCTTTGCAACTACAACAACAACAACCTTTTTCTTATCACTCGCCCATTCATTGTAATAAGCTTGGGCCTCACCATTTATGTTCTCCAATATGTTCATCATAAACTTTAAAATTTCATCTGTGTAAGATGTATTCACCTTCACAATGCCATATTTTACTTGCTATAGTAGAGCCTCCATATTTTTAGGTTCATTTTCAACAACAAAATTTTTTTCTCTTTTTGAAAAATTATTGTATCGGGCATTAATTTCCTTTATCAACACCTTGGCCCGATACTCCCATTTTTTCATTTTTGTTATATCTGGAAGTAGTAAATCCTTAATGGTAGATTCAACGTTATCAAAAACCAAATATTTTTCTGAAATATTAAATCTTTCATCCTCTGGTTGAGGAGGAGCCTGATGGGTGTTTGTTTCCCTGGGAGGAGATTTGCTTGAACATTCTGCACCTTCATTTCCTTTATCTTGAAGCAATTCTGATGCTTGAAAAATAGTTTGTGTGTTCTCTTGCAAAAAGAAATATTTATCAAGTGGAACCTCATCCAATCCAGCACTAGAAGCTTCTAGTATATCCTTAAAATTAAAATTAGCAAGAGAAATACGGTCGAATCCTGAAAAAGTCTTTGATGCTTCTTTCTCTGAAAATTGTTATGTTGCTTCTCTCTGTGGCCTAGATGGAAGAATGTGTTTTCCAACTGGGAAGCATTGACCTCGCATTTGAGTTTGGCATGGTGGAGGAGGGGGCGGCATTTGTTGATTTTGTTGATGAAATTGTTGTAAGGGAACTTAAAACATAAAAATAAAAATTAGTTATAAAATTTGTGAAGGTAGAAAATAAAAACTAGTTATAAAATTAAATTATGAAAATTGGTTGTGATGTTTGTTATAACACTTACCAACAGAAGAAAAATCATCTTGTGTAGTTGCTGCTGCAAATGGAATGTGGGCATGTTGTACATCTAAAAAAAAAAAATACAAAAAAAATTAAAAAAATAGTAAAAAGTTTTGTAAAAATTTTGTTTCGGTAGTAATTAAAACTTACTCCCCAAAGATGAAACCTCTTGTGCAACTACGCCCGTTGGCAGTGGACGTGCAACCATAGGTGGACGTTGTAGACAATCAGGAGAACTAGATATTCTACGTTTCCTTGTTGATATTCTCCTTAGCGGTGGTGTTGTTTCCTCCGTAGGTGTTTCAAAGTCTCCTGATTCCTCTGGATTATAACCTCTAACAGCAACATCCCGCTTTGAAGAGGAAGAGGATGCCCTTTTATGTGTTTGGTATAAAATGTCAAAATTACAAAAATATAAACAATGGAAAAATAAAATTTTTACTTAAATATTAACAAAAAAATTACCTGAACCTGCTATTCTGTCATGGTTGCATTGACTAGGGTTGAGTGCCAAGATGTTGGTATTGGAGTGTTCTACAAATTATAAAAATATTCATAAAAAAAGCAATAATATAATTGCATGTGCTAACTGTTGGTGAGGGTGAAGCATGGGTTTTCACGTTCTCTATTTCCAATCTGATCCGATGTGAGACATAGGTGGACCAATCAAATTTTTGGTGTGCAACACAACAAACCAAATACGCTAAGGCCCACATCGGAATTTTTGATGGCCTTCCTTGTAGAATGAGTCTGGAAAGGAAGAATTCGCAACATGCCCGAAGAAATTTATTTTCAATCATCGGTACGATCAAACCCCTTCTGGACTTGGTGGACATAACTGCAAAAAAAAAAAATCAGTAATTGTACACCAGTGACTAGAATTTAAATTCAATTAAATAAAAAAATAGTTATACCTTGAAAATATTTTGACTGCACTTTGAAGTTGGTCTCCAAGTAGAGTTTATCATCATCAGTTAATTGGTATTTGGAAGTGATAGGCTCAACACCAGCGTGGGGCAATGTTGTCAATCTGGTGACATATCTGGCTATGAAAGAAAGAATGATGTTTCTATTTTTGATGACAAGATTTACCTTGCCCAAATCAATATTATAACCTGCAATGATCTTCTCCAGCAGTTTTGTGTCCGTGTCAAATTGCGGTATTGAAACTAGACCCCAAAGACCAGAGTCTGTGACCCACGACATGTCGTAACCCGGTGTTGATAAAATTTTAGAAATCAAGGGGTAAACCAGGTTTTTATAATTTATTTTAAAATTTCTAGGGGTTGCAGGGGATGCCATAGGGTGTACGAGTATGGATCAGAAGATACAGAGGATGGTACGCGACACTTGATGGAAAAGGGTTCAAACGGGAGGAAAAGGGTTAAAATTGGCTTAAAAATTAAGGTAAAAAGTTAAAACTAAGATAAAACTGGAGGAAGAGGGTTAAGAATGCGTTAAAACGAGAGGAAAAGGGGTAAGAATGCGTTAAAATAGGAGGAAAATGGTTAAAACTATGATAGAAAAGGTGAAAAAATGACTGTTAATCCCTTTATATAGACTTTTCTACATGCAATCAACTTCTAGATGGGTGACACGTGGCCTCTGCATGCAATCATTTCATGGATGGTTGACACGTGGTACAGATGCACCACTGCTACCGACTGGGTACTAGACACTGTTGCAACCCATCGACACACATGCAATCGATCGACATTCCTGCATCCGATCATCATGCCTGCATCCGATCGATATTCCTGCAACCAATCGTCATACCTGTGATCGATCGTCTTATCTGCACCTAATCGGTATTCCTGCAACCGATCGTCATTCCTACAACCATCGTCATTCCTGCAACCGATCGACATACCTGCAACCGATCGATATGCCTACACCCGATCATCATGCCTGCAATCGATCGATATTTTTGCAACTAATCATCATGCATGCATCCGATCAGCATTCCTGCATTTGATTGTCATGCGTGTTAGCGATCATCATATATGTAACTGATCATCATATCTGTAGTCGATCATCATGTCTGTAGCCGATCATCATACCTACAACTGATCGTCATGTCTGCAACTGATCATCATGTCTACAACTAATCATCATGTTTACAACTAATGGTCATATCTGTTACTGATCATCATATCTACAATCGATCGTGATTCTTGCATCCAATTGTCATGCCTGTAGCCGATCATCATGCCTGCATACAATCGATATTCCTATATTTGATCGTCATGCATGTCATCAGTCATCATGTCTACAACCGATCATCATGTCTGCAATCGATCGGCATTCCTTCAAACTGATCATCATGCCTGCAATCGACAGTCATGCCTGCAACCGATCGTCATGCCTTCAACCGATCATCATGCATGCCATCGATTGTCATGTCGGCCTAAAGTCTTTCATGTTAGCCTAAAGCTTTTAAGTTTGTCGTACATTTTTAGATTTTGCAAACCGATATTCATAGCCCCCAATACAAAAAAATTTACCACGGTTTGAAAAATTTTGGAGATAAATTTATGGAATTCGCCATGGTTTGAAAATTTTTGGAGATAAATAAATGCAATTCGCCATCTATACTTCTACAAATTTTGCCGGGATTTCAAGACAATTCGCCTTGATTTTATAAATATATTTTGGGGCTGACCCCTTATGCATAACCCTGGACTTGGTTGTAGCTTGCTCCTTCATATTTGGGCATGGGAGCACATTAGGATAGCACTACTAGAGGGTCTACCTTATAAGTGGGACCACTCGTAACCTTGTACTCTTCGTTGGTGGACCAGTGAGGAGCTTCTACCAAGTCATTCTAGTTGTAGTAACCAATAGTATCGAGAGATGTTGGGGTTATTAACTAGTAGTGATATCATTTGGTTACCATGGTGAGGCCTCGCTTGGGATGGTGATGTAGCACAACTTTGACGGACTAGGTGGTGCAGGTAGGTAATTATGTGGCATGGGCGTGAGAGGGATTTCATTCAGTTCTCTCAAGTGATGCGATAGTTTAGCTTATTTCAGGGAGTTCCTGATGCTCCAATTGTATATAGGCATCGAGGTGATGAGCTTAGTCTCCCTGTTACTCCTGATCCTTGAATTGTGGATGACGATCATGATGATGAGGTAGTGGATATCCCAAATGTAGATGATGTTGGGACTACAACTGAGTATGATGTCTGGTTTGCTTCACAGTCTCCATGGGCATCGAGTCAAGCTATTGATGATGTAGTTAGTGGTTATGATCGAGATGTTAGAGAGAAAACTTCTCAGTGGTAAAAACATCTTCAAGGTAGTGGTAGTAGGAGGTAAGATAGGGCAAGTGCAGATCAATAAACAGACACTAGGGTTGGAGGTGATAAATATGGGGATGGTTATGGCAATGGTGGAGGGGATGGAGGCATAGGTGGTGGTGGTGATGGTGGAGGTTATGGAGGCGATAGTGATGGGGGTGGTGGTGATGGAGCATAGGATCAACCTCCTCATCACACTGAGGAGGATTGGAGCATCCTTCAGGCTGAGCGAGATAGCTTGGGTGAGAAGCGGGATCATATTTGATAGACTATAGTGGCTCGTGATGTAGAGATTACGAGTTTATGAAGTGCATTAACAGTACGTGATGTTGATATAGCTCAGCTATGGAGTTAGGTGGATGGGCTATAGAATGCATCTAGTGGAGGTCATGATGGATATGAGATTGTGGCTCTCCATACTGAGATAGTGTAGTGAGAGACATGTCAGAATCAAAATTTGTCTATTTCTTAATCGCATTTTAGGTACATTGAACTGCTTGAATACACCCTTGATCGGTATCATATCCTGCTACCTGTGCAACCTTCTTCATCAGTTTTTGGGTTGAGTAGATAGAGTGAGTTGATACCTGGAAGTTCTCGCTCTAGGGCTTCTAGTTTTCGTGCTCCCTCTAGTTCTCAAGGATCGACTCAAGGTTTTCCTAGGGATCATGGTGGTGCTAGCTAGGGGTGCTTATTACCTCTTTTTGTAGTTTTTTTTTTGCTTATAATCCTTAGTGCTCTTATGTATACAGTATTTTGGGTGATTTTTGTACTATGTGATTCATATATATATATATATATACATGGTTTCTATTATGATCACTTTGTGTTGCACTTTTTGTGTTATGTGGATGTTTGTATGGATGCATATGTAATGATGTGGTGATTGAGTGAAATTAATGGTGGATGCTATGTTCTAATGATCACTTGTGTATGTTTTATACTTTTTGCTTGATCAACTTTATCTTCATTATTTAATCAGGGGCACTATTATTTAATATTGACAAATAAGATGGATTATGGAATATAATAATGAAAATGGTATGGAATGCTTTTGATTGCTTATGTATGAAATATTTAGAGTCATTTTGCAAAGACTCAAACATTCTAGTGATCTCGAACAAACTCATCTATTCATCTCACAAATCCATAGGATGTAAAGGTTGTCCTAGTGTTTTCAAATTTCTCAAGGACCAATTATGTGTGCAATGATTGTTCATTTCTCATTATGAGTAAGGGTTGACTAATCAATTGGTAACTTATGCCAACAAGCTAGGTAATTTGAGAGTGATATTAGTATATACAAAAGAAAGTCACTATTATGACAAACATATCGTCATGCATAAGGATACCCCATTGCCAGGCGGGTTTCATTCAACCCATTGTTGTAATTAGGATCACCCCACGATTTTAAAACCACTAAGAATTCTAGGGATTCAAGCTCCTTTCCCTTCTTTCATTGGATTTTTTAATTTTATTTAGGACTTTGCTCATTTTTTCTTGGAGCAACGGGGATTTTTATTGCTTTGGGGACTTGCTCGTTTTGGAGTGGAGCAAGGGGATTTTTATTGCTTTAGGGACTTTTTGGTTTTTGAGTGAAGCAAGGGGATTTTATTACCTTTTTTTTGGAATACTTGCTAGTTTTGAGGAGGAGCAAGGGATTATTTTTTTGGGATGCTTTTTTTTGGGAGGAATACTTGCTCATTTTGTGGAAGAGCAAGGGATCCTTTTTTTTGAAGGAGTAAAAGGGGGAGCTTGTCCTTTTCAATTCTTAGCTTTTTAGACCATGCACATAATTGGATGAATAGAGGAAAACTTTCACTTTATAGCAATAGCAACTCATGAGTTTGTCCTTCCCAGACTTTACAATATATTTGTGTTATATTGTACGTGGTCCATGAGGAAACTTGATTGACCTGGAACAACCTATGGCACCTAAGGATTGTTCAATTTCAATGAAGGTTGCTTAAAACATGAGTGGTGGTTGAGTGATTGAAAACATCGATATTTATTTTAGCATACAAGGTGTTATGGCAAGATGTAGTGGTAGTTTCCCTATAAGATTTTGATAGTTAAAAGGTGTGCATAAAATAGTCAATGGTCGTATAATCATAATTGTTGATGACTATACGGTATCTATCCTATCTTATGCAAACCCCTTATTCATAAAAAGATCATAAGAAAAGTTGTGAATTATTGTGGCTAATGAATTAGTGACTAATGTTTGACCTAAGGTACCTCTGATTAAGGCAACAAGACATAGTGGACTAGAATTTATCCAAACTAACCAAATAATTTATGATATGATGAATGGTATGAACAAATTCAAATGACTCAAACACATGTGTGAAATGTAGGTGAAATGTATGAATGGATGAATGTAATGCAATGAGTTTTTTTATTTTTTAACCATGTATATGTACATGTTTACAATCTGCTTTAAGCATAGAATGCCCTTAGGTGTATGATATTTAATGGCGCAGGTTCCAATGTTCCCTCTAAATTTGCAAGTCTATACGTTCTAGGATCCAAATTTTGCTTGAAAATGTATGAACCTAACCAATTAGCCGTAAATTTATCTCTCAAGTGTGAAAATGCATTGCTATTATGTTGATTCTCTTTAAGAATGAGATCTCCTACTTGGAATTCATAGAGATATACTTTTGCATTATAAGCACGCTTGATGTGATCTTGATATACTCGTAAATTCTCTAAGGCATTGATTCACCTTTCATCAAGGAGTTTGATTTGGTCGAGGTATGCTTGCCTAGTTGTGTCATCATCCATGAATTCTTGTAATGCAATTCGTAAGGAGGGAATCTCGAGTTCAAGAGGTATGATTATCTCGGCTCCATAGACCAATGAAAATGGAGTTGCCCCTGTTGGTGTTCAGATGCTTGTGCGATAAGCCCATAATTCCAATGAGATTTGAGTGTGCCAATATCTATGATTTTATTAGTTTCCTCAGCTTGTCCATTTGCTTATGGGTAATAAGGAGTCAATAAACTATGTTGGATATTATATTTGTTGCATAATGTTTGAACATATTTATTTTTAAAAGACTTGTAATTATTTCAAGGGAATCCCAAAATTATAGATAATATGTTGGAGTATGAACTCTACAATTCGAGGTCCAATCGTAGTGGTCATTAGAATCGCTTTGACCCATTTGGTGAAGTATTATGTGGCAGTTATGATGAATTTATGTTATCTCAAAGAGGTAGGTGAAATTTTACCAATCAAATCTAGGCCCCATTGTGTAAAGGGCCAAAGGCTTTGAATGGGATGCAACTCCTGTGATGGAACATGGGTCAAATTGGCATGTTGTTGATATTTTTGATATTTTTTCACATATTGTCAACAATTATTCTCCATTGTGGGCCAACAATAACCCATGTGCAAAATGTGCTATGCAATGGCCATTCCACTAAATTTGCCACCACAAGTGCCATAATGGGCTTCAGATATGGCTCTTTGTGCCTTTACGGGTGTAGATTAAAAATACAACGCCAAACAAAAGATAAAACCACAATAATGGAATACAGGAAAGTTGCACAAAACAAACGATTTATATTAATCGATGGAGTTTAAAAACTCCTTTTGAATACAACTGGGCCTGTAACCCTTTTTGTGATACAAAAATTACAAGTTATGCTAGGGTTCTCCGAAACCCTAGCTGGCACGAATGGTGGCGCTTCCGAAGAACGTATCTTCAATCCCAACAGAGTGAGTGGGCTTTGTCGTATCCCTTGCTTGGACCACTCCAGCTTAATCAGCTGCCATCAATAAACTGGATCTGTTATTAAAAACCTGCACACATTAACACTATCAAGGAGTTAGAAATTAATGAGAGGGCTCCACTGCGTGAGCCCTCAGGAACAATCTAAAACCTTATAAAATGGAATGCCGAAAATCAATAACAGATTAATACATAAAATACGGCTACTTGCTTTAAACTAATTTATACCTGTTCTCTGTTAACGCAGCTAGACCAGGCGACACCTGGAAGTAATGTTGTTGTCAGAATAGGCTGCGAAAGGCGCCCTGGTGCACTCGTCGAACACCCGCGTGCTTTTGGATCTAGATTACAGAAGCCAGTTTGAGTCTGTGGTTGTGGGTAAACGCCCGTGGGCACTTAGTAAACGCCCGTGGGCACTTGGTAAACACCGTGGGCACTTGGTGAAGGGGTAAACGCCCGTGGGCACTTGCGACAGGAATGGGAGATTCTGCAGAATGCTGCAGAAGGAATGGCGGCGAAAGCGGCGACGGAAGCGGCGATGGATGCTGCGAAAGGGTAGCAGAAGAGAGGAAAATAGTCGTAGAAGAATTAGAATCAGAGATAACGCATAGGAGATAGAAGTAGCAAAAGACATAGCTTTGAGCCATCAAAGTGACTCGATTTATAATCCACTCTTAGGGCACACTTTAGGGTTTTAACGACACTTTGAACGTGTGGCTAAGATTAAAGCGGATCCAAGGGTAGAGAATAAATCTTGGTTGTGGAATGGATTAAGAGGGATGGACGGATGAGATTAAATGAAGGACGGACGGCTTAGATCAAATCACTTAAACTATTATTTAAATATATATATTAAAATATTAAAATATATATATAAATATTAATTTAAATAAATTTGGGGATGAAAAATGACGGGAAAGGTGAAATTGGGCCAAATAATGGCGGAAAAGGGTGAAATTGGGCCAAATAATGGCGGGAAGGTGGATGACCGACACGTGGCTGACAGGAAGGTATAGATGACTTGCAAGTGGCTGGATTTTGGTGTCTACAGATGCCCCTTTTTGAGCCGCTTTGTGTGAAGACACAATGCAGCACAAAAACTTAGGACACCTGAAAAGCTGGATCATACGCAACTCTCTCTCAAGACTAAAGCACAACTTTGAAGACCAAAGAATAAAAGAATATTTAGAATTTATCAGCTTACCCCCTCAATTGGCGAGTGAGAATGGTTCTCACGAGCCAATTGGAAGAAATTTGAAAGAAAATGAACCGTTTTTGCCCCAACGGTGAAAAAAGGGGTTGGTGTATGAACCATCTGTTTATGTCCCAATAGAAAAGGGGTTGGTGTACAAACCAGAAAAGAATATGATTGAAGACGATATGAGTGATGTGAAAGATGAACCGTTTTCTGCCCCAACAGTTATAAAGGGATTTTCGCCAAATTATAAATTCCATGATCATGTAAGATGAATTCCACTATAGGGAAGTTAGAAATTGATAACGGATGCCCCAACTCCTGTGGGTGAATCCATACTGTTGATGAAATTGCCTTGTTGGCGCCATTGATATGCAGAGATGCAATATGAAAGAGTCCAGAACTTCAGAGATGCTCCTAGTGACTGTATGGATAATTCCTCGGGTCGGAACCAATCAACCTAGGTAGCCTTAATCTCTAGCAAGACTCAAAATAATGATGATATTGAAGATTGTCCACGTTTAAGGCCCCATGAACTAGGCCGTCAATGACAACTCGTTGAGCAAATTAATCTTGGTATGAGGTCACTTGAAAAGTAGGATACCCAAAATTGATTTCCAATTTTCAAACAATGAAATAATTGATGATGATAAATGGTAAGTGTCCTTATGGTGGTTTAATCCTCTTACCGAATTGCATGGATGCAAATCGCTGCAATCGCCAAGGTGATAGAATATACCACTAGATACGAGGTTTACTTTAATTTGATTTGGCAAAAATATGCATGATGAAAGAAGAATGAATGAAATTAACGATAGATCAGAAGAATTGGTGAATGTGGTTAATTTTGTGAAGGTTTTGAACATTTTTAACCCAATTTGTAAATCAATGATGAATGATGCGCTTTTTGAGCAAAATGACAAAATTTGTTTCCAAAACTCGTTGTAACCTTCACAAAATGTTTTATTATGATAAGAAGAATGGATGGATGCAATTTGATGAAATTTGGAGGAGGTAAGCTTCAATTTTGTAAGTTTTGTTCTTTTATTCCATACTGACATCAAACGCCGGTATGCATTTGGAGGTGGCAAAAACGTCCGCCGGTGTTTGAATGCATCATGAAATGCCCCACTGCGTCTGAATGCACCATGAAACGCCCCACTGCGTTTTAGGGCACCAAAACCAGCTATTTAAACAGTTTCAGCGAGAATTTTGCTCATTTGTGCGTTCGAGCTTGAGAGAAGTGCGTCTGAGGGAGTGGAATGAAGTGAAGTGAAGTGAAAGGTTGTGTGGGAGAGTGAAGCATGCGGGAGCTATGGCGGAGATGGGAGCGGACGTACCAGTGCAGCCAACTGAGGTATTTGTTTATTTAAGCAAGTACTTTTATTTGTTTTTTTTTTTTTTTTTTTTTTGTGCGTTTTTTTTTTTTTGAAACAAATTTGTAACCAATTTTTGTTTTGTTGTTTTGCAGCTTAGGGTTTTAGAGGCATGACACCGATTCTCCCCTATAATTTCGGGGATGAGGAGGTCCTTGTCCCAGGAATACTGGGAGACATTGGAAGCAGTAGGGCTAGCGGAGGCAGCCCGATTGGAGGTAGTTCGGGCAGATGAGGGGTACCTCTCGACTTTGGCCGAGAGGTGGGATCCAGATCGGGGGACGTTCCAGCTCCCGACTGGAGAGATGACGGTGACGCTTGAGGATGTATACCGCATCCTCAAGGTGCCCGTGGAGGGGGCGCGGGTGGAGTTTGGATGAGATAGGGCCACGGATATGGCCAAGTTGTTTTGGGATGACTGGAGGGAGATCCAGACGGAGAGCGGGGAGATTCCTTACTTGGCCATGTATACGGCCAAGGAGTTGGTAGCGGTGGAGGCTCTGATGATGTTCGTATTGGTCAACATTGTGGCCCCAAACAGCACCGGGTGTAGGTTTCCATGGAACCTAATGGGTGTAGTGAGCGATATGCTCACTAATAGGGTAGTGTATGCCTGGGCACCCGTTTTATTGGTGCAGGTGTACCGGGAGTTGTATGAGGTTCGAAGGTGGGGCCGGAAGGGCCTAGGCTGTAGTTTGGTTCTCCAGTGTTGGGGCTGGGAGCACTTCAGAGTGGCTTGACCGAAGGGGTTGCCATGTGCTTACTGGGACATGATCCAGGCTTATGGTAGGAGATGGCTAGTGGTGGAGGAGAGACAGCCGAGCCGCCCCGTGAGATCGGGGCAATGGTATAGGAGTTTATGGGCGGACTTGACAGATGCCTAAGTCATTTGGAGGCCCTGGCGGGAGGCACGGTGGATCGGTGATGGAGAGCATCTGAGACGGGTGCGACAGGCTAGATGGGTAGTGGGTCGAGGCCACAACGATGCGGAGTACATACAGATGTCTCGAGTGCTCCGCCAGGTCGGATTGAGACAGGATGTCCCTGGTGAGCCAGTGCGCTACCGGAGGCATAGATCAGAGGGAGATTTGTCGTGTGCCGAGCCATGGAGAGAGGCGACAGAGGACGATGAGGACATGGAGATCCCTGACGTGGACGACGTCGGGGTAACAACTGAGTATGCAGCATGGATGGCCACAGAGCCGAGGTGGGAGCCACCATTAGTGGCTGTTGGAGATGGAGAGGACAAGGGAACCGCAGAGGTTCCCAAGCGCAGGGAGGGTCCCCACCTTCGAGTTGACAGTCGAAGGCAAAATGGGAAGATGGTATGGCAGACACCAGGGAGCGGAGATTATGAGGAGGATGATGGCGAGGGCCTAGGAGAGGCCGTTGGAGAGACTAGAGAGGTACCCCCTAGCGGGCACGAGGATGATCTGGCACAGCTGTAGTAGCAGATAGCAGAGCGTGATGCTATGCTAGCGGTCCGGGATGAGAGGATAGCTCGGCTGGAGCAACAGGTTGTAGAGCGGGATGCCCTGATAGCTATTCAAGAGGGTAGGATGGCCCAGATGCAGGCGGACTTGGATGGAGCGACTAGGGTGCCCCAGGATGACAGGGTGATGAGACTCCAGGCAGAGCTAGCGGAGCGAGAGCGACGATACGGGATAGACATATCTAGACTTAGATCTAGGACTCGTTATATTGAGGCTCTGGAGGACACATTTTTTATGCATCACATTGTGTTGCCTGATCCTCCATCCTCCTCTGTCTCTAGGCGTAGTGAGTCTAGGCACACCACTAGGTCTAGGGCTCCTACTAGGTCACAGGGATCCTCTTTTGATGGTTAGCTTAGTGCTTAGATGCACTCTTTATGAGCCTTGGTGCTCTATTGTATATTGTAGCCTTTTGGCATTCCTCGTACAGTTTTGATCTTTATACATATATATATATATACATGGCTTTTATTTATTTGGTGTTTTACTCTCTTTTGTGTGAATGCCTATGTTTTTGTGATGCATGTTTTTATATGTTTTAATGTTTTTGATGCATATGTGATGGAATGGAATGCAAAGTTATAGATGATTAATGTGAGACTAAGTAAATGAAATATGCACTAAGAAGCACTCATACTTTTAGATAGTTAGATTTAGCCAACTGTTATCATAATTGTTTAATCAGGGGCACCGAACTTGGTGGCTTGTGAATGGATGACGTATGGAATGACATGAATATGGAAGAAGATATGGAGGAAGACTGTTTTACAAAGACTCAAACATGCTAGTGGTATCAAACAAACTTACTAATACTGCCTAATTCAACTAGGACCAAATGTGTGTGCATGCGAGTTCATTAACCAAATCAGAAGCATGGTAGTGACTCTAAGCAATCAAAAACCTGTGTGTGTGCAAGTGTGTTCATTAACCTCATATTGCATAAATTAGGTAACCCCGTTATGGAGAAGACCCCGAAGCTAGTTTGTCCGTATGAGCATTCAGAGGTCTCTCTTTGAGGAGAGACATGTCGCCACGCAATGAGTATACTCCACTGCCAATCAAGCGTCTATAGCCCCGGTGAAGGTTAACTCCATAGTCCATGTTGTTTTTTACCTTTGTAAGCCTTTGGGATGACTACCTATCCGTCTGATTGGACAAGTAGTACAATCCTTACAACTTATTTGGGATCAGTGGTGTGTGAAAAATGTTCATTTCCTTAGAGCTTTGGGGAATCGAATTCTCAACCGAAGTATGATGAGAATTTTACCCTATCCTTACTACTTTGTTTATATTTATATTTTGTAATTGCTTGTGATAGTGGTAAGAACCACTGTTTTATGGACTATGTTTGCATGATAGGACATACGAGGATTACCCTGTTCACTTCGAGGCACAACCCAAGGATGGTGTTATCTCTCTTTGACACAAGATGTTTTTAAGATGTGAAAATGTGATAGGTTCAAGACCGCTTTTGAAATCATTTCCCAATACTCAAGATTTTATTTAGTGTAATTTGTGATATGGCCCTAGAGAACTTTGACATGCATTTCGAAGTTTGCTTAAAACACTAGAAATGGTTGAGTGACTGAAAACATTTTGGCAATGTAAATATGTGCAAATGGAAAATGGATGTACGAATGACAATTCGGTTTGATGGATTTTATGAAGGTGCCCCTGATTAAGGCAACATGACTTTTGCTTGACCAAATTTTATATCCAAAAGATAGAATGGTCTCTAACATGATATGCAACTATGGCTGAAAATGAGATGTTATGGTTTTCAATGAGATGTATGCACATGAAATGCAATGTTTTTGAATGAGATGTATGCAACTAACAATGAAATGCAAATTCTTTTTATTTTATTTGTTTTTTTTTTTTTTTTTTTTTTAAGCCATGTATATATGTACATATAAAATTCAAACTATGCGTAGAATGCCCTCAAGTGTATAACATTAAGTGGTTCGGGTTCTTCCTCTCCCTCTAAACTGGCAAGTCTATAAGTTCCATTACCCACTCTTTCAGTGACCATATATGGACCTAACCAATTAGCCACGAATTTATCTCGAAGATGCGGCAATGCATTGGTGTTTTGTTGATTCTCTTTAAGGACAAGATCTCCTACTTGAAATTCTCTTAGATGAACTTTGGCATTGTAAGCACGTTTCAATCGGTCTTGATAAATTCGCAAATGCTCTAAAGCATTGATTAGTTTTTCATCTATGAGTGTGAGTTGATCAAGACGTGCTTGTCTAGCAGTATCATCATCGATAAATTCCTGCAAATAAATTCGCAAGGAAGGGATCTCGAGCTCAAGAGGCATGATTGCTTCAGCACCATAGACCAAAGAAAATGGCGTTGCCCCAATGGGAGTTTTGATGCTTGTTCTGTAAGCCCATAATGCCAAGGGGATTTGTGTATGCCAATCTTTATGATTTTCTTTAACAAGTTTCTTAAGAATAGCAATTATGGTCTTATTGGAAGCTTCAACTTGTCCATTGGCTTGTGGGTAGTAAGGAGTTGAGAAACTATGTTGGATATTATACTTTTTGCAAAGAGCTCGAACATCCTTATTCTTAAAAGACTTGTCGTTATCAGAAATGATTTTAGAGGGAATACCAAAACGACAAATGATATGGTGAAGTATAAACTCCATAATTCTAGGACCTGTCAGATCTGGTTAGAGGAATAGCTTCAACCCACTTTGTGAAGTATTCAATGGTCGTAATGATGAAAGTATGCTGTCCCGAAGAGGCAGTGAAATCTTGCCAATTAAATTGAGACCCCATTGTGAGAAGGGCCAAAGGCTTTGGATGGGTTGTAAAGCTTGTGATGGTATATGGATTAAATTAGCGTGTTCTTGACACTTTTTACATTGTTTAACATATTTGCAACAATCTTGTTCCATAGTGGGCCAATAATACCCCATATGTAAAATACGCTTCGCAATGGCCATTCCACTAAAATGACCACCACAAGTACCATCATGGGCTTCAAGCAATAGCTCTATGTGTTTCACCTGCTTCTAAACAGCGGAGGAATACTCCATCATATCCACGTTTATACAACACATCCCCCAAAAGAACAAAATGAGTTGCCTTTTTCTTAAAACAGCGGCGGGCAGTTCGAGACAAATCAGGTGGAAGTGTTCCAAACTTGAGGAAAGCTACTATATCACTAGACCAAGGCTCATATGGATCCGAATGGATAAAGCAAACATCTTTTTCATCCTTAGACTCAAGCACGGACAATTGCAGACTTAGAAATTGTGGAAATGATTAGGGGTTGTACCTCTCCAAGGGAGTCCTTTGGAATCAATGATCCAAGAGAGGCCATGGCATCCGCAAATCTATTAGTCGAACGAGGCAAACTAGTGATCTCATACCAATCAAACTTAGAGAGCAACTTCATTGCTACATCATGATAAAGCTTAATGGTAGGTTCTTTGGCTTGGTATTCTCCCGTAATTTGTTTAACCACGAGTTGAGAATCCCCAAATATCCGAATACGCTTAATACTCATAGCTATGGCTGATTGAAGACCTAAAATTAAGGCTTCATACTCGTCGTATTATTTGTGCATTGGAAGTCTAGTTTGAATGATAAAGGGATGGGAATCCCTTGAGGTGTATGAAACACAACTCCAAAGACCTCGACCTTTCGCGCACTTAGAGCCATCAAAGAATAACGTGATGTCAACATCTTCCTCCGGAATGATGTCCTCTTCTTGTTCAGTGATAGCAAATACCGAATCATCTGGGAGCTCAATAATCAAAGGATGATCACTAGGTAGTGGAACTTTCGCAAGTTGATCGGCTATAACTTGACCTTTAACGTATTTTTGGCTAATGAATTCAAGATCGAATTCGGTAAGCAACATTATCCATTTAGCGATACGAGTGTTATTATAAGTGCGAGTCATCATATAACGCAGAGGGTTTTCTCTAGCTATGACATATGTTGTATGGCTAAGCATATAATGACGAAGTTTCTTAGTGGCAAAAACCACTGCTAAACACAACTTTTCCACATAAGCATATCGGGTTTCATAGCTTACCAATGTTCGACTAATATAATAGATAGCTTGCTCATGATTTTGTTCATTCTTTTGTGCAAGCATTGTCCCTAAGGCAAAGTCCGTTGCTGAGATATAAAGGTTGAAAGGGACCCCTGGACGAGGCGAAGCTAAGACTGGCGGAGATGCTAAGTACTGCTTGATGTCATCAAAGGCTTTCTGACATTCATCTGTCCATGAAAATTGTACCCCCTTTTGTAGTAGGTGGCAAAATGGCCTACATTTATCAGAAATTTGTGCAATAAAGCGACGGATTGAATTAATCTTTCCTTGCAAACTACGCAACTCCTTCAAATTAGTTGGGGGACACATTTCAATAATGGCTTTGACCTTGTTTGGGTCCACCTCAATACCTCGTTTAGAGATAATAAAACCTAGGAGTTTTCCTGAGGTAACACCAAAGACACATTTCTTAGGGTTCAACCTTACTTTATGCTCTAGAAGCCTATCAAAAACTTTTTCCAATACATCAAAATGCTCTTGTCGAGTTTTAGATTTTGCCAATAAATCATCCACATAATCTTTGATAATATTATGCATATAATCGTGGAAAATATAAGTCATGGCTTGTTGATAGGTTGCACCTGCGTTCTTAAGGCCAAAGGGCATCACCCTGTAACAAAAAGTTCCCCAAGGTGTGGTAAATGTTGTTTTTTGTGTTGATCTTCAGGGTTTATTCGAATCTGGTTGTATCCTAAAAATCCATCCATGAACGAAAGCATTTCATGACCAGCGTAGTATCAACAAGAGTATCAATGTTTGGAAGAGGAAAGTCATCCTTAGGACACGCTTTATTTAGATCTCGAAAATCGGTGCAAACACGTATCCCCTCGTTAGGCTTGCGAACGGGTACCATGTTAGAAAGCCACTCAGGATAATCAATCGGGACGACAAATTTAACATCCAGAAGTTTCTGAATCTCCGATTTAACTAGGAGGGCCACAGTAGGATGCATTTTCCTAAGTTTATGTTTGACGAGTTTAGCATCTTTTTGTAAGGTGAGGTTATGGACAACCAAATTAGGGTCTAGGCCCGGCATGTCTTTGTAAGACCATGCAAATATCTCCTTCTTCCGCTTGAGTAGAGCAATCATTTGCTCTTGTTCCTCCGATGATAGACTTTTAGCCAGTTTCACAATTTGGGTGCCATCTTGGTCTGGACTAAGGTCTACATCGATAGTTTATTCAATAGACATGTGGGAACCTTCCTCAAGCTGATGGGGAGTAGGGATCGGATTTATGTCATCTAAAATTTCATCAAGCTCCTGTGCCTTGCTCTCATCTATGTCTGCCTGGAAAACCTCTGGCTTAGAAGATGAAGGTGAATGTGGAGGTGAAGGAGGAATGTAGTTGGCGTAAGCCCTTAACAATTCCTCGAAAAGGATGAATTCTGAAATAGATGGAGGGGATGAAATCCGATCCATGTTAATCAGGCTTGGGTTGATCGGGATTGGCTTATCCGGATCATATGGATTATGGAGTGGTGTGAATAAGTCTTTGAAATTCATTGTCAACTTATGAAAGAAAGAATGGCGGAATGGAAGGGAAAACCGGTGAAGACCTCGGAAGACCTGAAGTGCAAAACAACATAGTTTTTTCAGTTTTTTTTTTTTGGGTTTGAGTTTTTTTTTTTTTTTTTGTAGTGGTGAAAACCACTATTACACACATACATACAGCAATAAAGTATTTTTTTTTTTTTTTTTTGATTTTTTTTTTTTTTTTTTTTTTTGGAATTTTCTAATTTTTTTTGTTTTTGGTAGTGGTGAAAACCACTATTTTAGTATATACATATAATACAGGTTTGGATTATGGCTTATGGATGTGGCGGAGGGGGTGGTTCACCTCGTTCTTGTGGAAGAAGCAAGCGAAAGATGGCCTCTTGGAGAGGAAACAATTGGAGATAAAACTCGTCTTGTTTAGTGAGGGGAACAATGGGCGCCGACTCTTCTTCGGATTCATCAGCATTTGACATGACGTCAAATTCTTCATAGACTCCATCTTCGGATTCGTCGGGGTGGAGGATTTCTTCTTCCGAATTAAGATTAATGCTTTGAAAAGCTCGTTCAAAAGAAGAAAGGGATGGAAGTGGTTGGTAGCCCGCACCAAAACGCTCGGTGGGTCTCTCGATATGGCATATCGATGCGTTTAGTTACCCCTTGCTCGTATCGACCTATGCCAAATTGCCGCCAATTATGTCCGTGGAAATAGCGAGAGGGAAAACCCTCCATCCTTTCGATATTGGCAGTGACTGGATGCTTAGGTTCTAGTATGGTGGTAGGACTAGAAGATGACTCTATTCCCCCATATACAAAATTAATGGAATTTGGCATAGAACCCATGTTATAAACCGATCCAATGGATAAATGTTGGTCATGTGGACGACCAAAATCTTTAACTCTTTGCACATTGAACGGTGTGATGTGGACATCTTGAATGGCATACTCACCAATACCCGCATCGATGAGATGGACCTTGACTTGGGAGGGAGATGGACTTGATGATGGAATAGAAGAATGTGGGATAGAAGAATTGGAAGGATTTGGTTGGGTTTATGCTTCACTAACTTGTGAAACATCAGCTGGTGATGGTTGGGAAGATGGAGGAATAATAGGTGATGTTGAAGAAGGTGTAGAAGAAGGGGGTAATGACGTGGAAAGAGATGATTGGTCATGGCCACATGTGCATGTGGTCACTGATGAAGAAGAAGGAAGATTAGTTGATGAAGAAAGTGGTGAATGAGATGGAATAGCGGAAGAGGAAGATGGTTGCGATATGATGGGTGGCTCCTCAAGAATGGGAGCTTTAGAAGAAGATGGTATAGAAGAAATATATGGGGTCAAGAAAAGATGAGTGGATGGCAACACAATCTCATAAGGATTTGATACATAGTTGCAATGTTTGAAGGGTTCAATGTCAGCAAGTACACAATGAACCTGTCCCTCATATACATACTTCAGACATTGATGCAGTATAGAAGGGACACATCTCATCTCCCTAAGCCAAGGCCGTCCAAGCAATACATTGTATGCCATGGACCCTTCCAAGATGTGAAACAAGGTATGCAAATTTCGAGCCCCTACCTCAATGGGCAAGATAACCGTGCCAACCGTGGAAGATAAAGCATCATTGAATGCTTTAAGAGTAAAAGTTGACTTTGTGATAAGGGATGGCGATAGCTTTAGATGACTCAACGTCGATGTTGTAATGATATTGATTGAGGAACCGGTGTCAATTAAGACTCTCTTGAATGGCTTGTTATCGATCTTGGCCATGATATGCAGTGGAGGATCTATACTTTCGTTGACATAGGTTTGATTTCAAAATCATAGAAAGTGATGGAGGGCTCCATGCATGTTTGAATACTCCCCACAAAGTTGTTGAAGGCATTAGTATCTTGAGTTTGAAGCTCGATTGACTTTAATATTTCCATTAATGCCTCTCTATGCGGGGGAGATTGTTGAATGAGGTCATAGATCGATAACTTGGCGAAAGCCATTTTTAAACTGGTAGTTAACCGGCTACTCAATGACATGATGGGTCGTTGGCGTTGAGTAGAATAATTTAGCGATTGTTGAGAAGTACTAGCACGTCGTTGGGTCACTGTTACCTGAGGTGGACTGGGGGTTTGTACAGTTGGCTGTGGTTCAGCCTGATTTGGTTGGTTCGCCCTTTGACCCCGGGTTACTACATTAATAGTACCCACAAAACCTTGGTATTGTTGTACATGGTTGACTTTATTAGGAGGAGTTACCTGAGTTACTCCCCCTGAAGTTGTTGAAGCTTCCTCCCGATGTGGAAGGGGTGTTTGAAATATACCAAGATTTTGATTTTGTTGGGCTAAGGGGCTATCCAATTTAATGGCTCCAATCTCAATAAGATCTTGGATCACATGTTTGAAAGTTGTACAATTATTGATATCATGCCCATTTTGCCTATGATAAGGACAAAATAGGTACTCCTTGTAATACTTCCCCCTTCTAGATGGGTCTAAAGGTTTAAACTCAGGTAACATTAATTGATTTGTGCTATATAACTTGTTGAATATGACCGCATATGGTTCATCTAAAGGTGTGAACTGTCGCTTGGGACGATTGTTTTGCCAAGGTCGAGTTTCCATGGTTGGCCCAGTATTGGGAGCTGGTTGAGCTGGTTGAGGAGGGGCAGGTACCGCATGATAAGTGATTGGTTGCGGTTGACTTTGCATTATTTGTTGTTGTTGAGCCATTACGGGCTGGCTCGCCACCACTTGATTAACTTGGTTAACATTTGAGGCTGTATTAGCCTGTGCTTGTTTGTTTTGGCCATAATTATTATTTCGTTTTTGGCCCTTTTGTTGGCATTCTTTTCTATGGGGTTTTAAAACACCCTCTTGGACTTTAATGTCTTCTATGATACTTGCTTGGGCCAAAGCCTCTTCAAAAGTCCTGTATTGTTGTAATTGGAGTAACCAAGAGATAGGTTTTAGACAACTCTGGGTGAACATTTTGGTTAACTCCTCCATTGGTAGGGAGAATGGCAGTTTATTAATGATAGCCCTCCAACAGTTTCCAAAGTCATAAACAGTCTCATCGTCATGTTTCTTGAGCTTGTATAAGTCGGACAATGAAACTCTCTTTTGTACATTCAGGGAGAATCGTTCTAAAAATAGATTAATCAATTGCTCGTAAGCATAAATGCTATGGTGAGCTAAATGATTGTACCACCGTACAAAGATCTCCTCCTAATGTCTCGAGGAAAAGTTCCGAGCATAAGAGCATCATTATTTTGGATTCTAAAGCAAGCATGCATGAATGAGCTCACATGTTCATGAGGATCCTCAGCTCCTCAAAATTTTTCAAACTTCGGTAATGTGAAATCAGTCGGATATGGTGGTGAAGGTACCGAAGGATGAATTGGTTGATTGATCAATGACCTTAGCGTAGGTTTCTGACTAAATGATCCAGGCACGTTAAGCATAAGGTTGTCAATCTGTTGTTGCATAGCATGGAGTCGATAATCTTCATTAAAATTCTGACTCGTTTGATGATTATGATGATGTAATGGAAGAGTGGAAAATTGATGAGATGGGATGAAATTGCCTGGATTAGGCGGTGTAGAATGGACATGTTGTTGGTATGGATGATACCGGAAAGAAGGTGATTGGTTTGAATGATGAACTGGACTGGGTTGGGAGAAAGGTGGGGTAGGAATGGACACCACCGAAGATTGGGGTACCCAGGTGGGGCCTGAGCTAATAAAAGTTGGTTGGGTAGAAATTGGTTGGGGTATAGGATTTACTACGACAGGTGGTTGAGCATTTTGTTGTCGTTGTTGCAAAATCAATTTGTCGAGATACTCCTTAACCTTATTAATCTCTAACCCAAGGGAGGTGGGATTATTGGATGAAGGTGGAGGGCAGGCTACCATGGTAGTCACAGGAGACTGCATAGCAGGGGCAATGAATGTGGCTTAAGTAGGCGATACCTAGGAAGGAACAGTAGACTGTGTCCCAGGTAGGGTGAAACCATAAATGGTTGGGAAGAAGAGGGTTGAAATTGGTTATGGTTAGAGGAGTTTCCACCAACTTCATAAAGAGAATTGGTGTACACCTGGGTACATGGAGGAGAAGGTGGTCGGAAGACACTACATTTGTCTCCAAAGGAGGACAATTGAGCATCCGGGAAGATGTTGGAGATGAAGCCGGCTGAACAGATACCACATTAGCCTCAAAAAAAGGGTTATTGTAGACCTGAGTGAAACCAACAGGTATGGTTGATGCAATATCCTGCTGAAAAACAGAATCTTGCATAGGGGAATCTTGGATTGGCTCAAGGACATAACCAGTGCCATCTCTTAAGTGAGTTTGCACTTGGGCCATATCAATGTGGGTAATATGACAGGAATTGTCTTCCTCCATGGGCATGGCCATGTGATAGACGGTAGAAGGACATGAAAGACCTACAGGCATACCTGCCTGAAATTCACTAGGATAAGTAGCCATGTTGGTGGTGGGGATGTTTTGTGAATTACCCATTTGATTATTTAGATTTAACATTTTAGATTGATTCCTTGTTAAAACCATGAAGCAATAAATCTAAACAAATTCAAAAAAAAGAATGCAAAACTAGAATGATAAATTTACACTACAAAAATTATCAGAAAACAATCACAACCTAGGTTTCAACCAATGTGTCTTACCTGTGGTTAATTAATTATTTTCTCGATCTTAATCTGTAGTAAATTTTAAGTGTCCGGTTTATGAGTTTTGCATGTGATCTAATCTTGAATTATTCACAAAAAAGGTAAAAACTATGGCTAGGAAAGGACAACGAGATTCTTACTAGTGATGAAATCCAACAAGTTTGCTCGGGGGTGACCTATGGTGTCTAAGGCAGAAGTTTAATAGATGGAGATGAATTCCACCGTCACTAAACTTCAAGCAATACCTGGTGATGAAATCCAGATATCACTTTTTTAAATGCAATATGAAAATACAAAATTTTTTTTTTTTTTTAAATGTTTTAGTTATCTAATGTGTACATACAAGACTATAAATCAAAAGTTCTAATGATCTAAGCAAGAGGCTACTGAAAACATGTCATTTTCTCTGAAGAAGTGGAGTACACCGTTTAAAACCCCCTGCCTACCAATGATATCAGATATCAAAGGAGCAACCGGAAGGTTCGTCCACTTCTCTGCCTGGAATCACCCAATGGCAGGAGTACTATTGACATCCAATCAATAGTCCTACTTAGATAATTAAAACAAATAATTCGTAGCTATTCTAATATGCAGCTAGGTATGCAAAATATATATATTTTTTTTAATGCAAGCAACAATCAGTAATCCAATGCAAAGAAAAATATAATTAAAAATAACTGTTCTTTTCCAGATTACTTAGTTTTTGTTCATTTTAAAGTAATGATCTGAAAAAGAAACAAAATATGGCAGAAAAACCAAAAACGTAAAAAGTACAGCACTTACTTGGAAGCCTACGCTTTTCTATAAAACTGACTCCAAACGCCCACGGGAGTCTACACAAGCTGAAACGCACCTCTGCATTTCGTATTGGACTTCCAGACGCCCTCTCGTGCTCGCTGCGTTTCGCAAGCTCGAAACCCTAGTTCGTTGGAACAACGAATTTCGTGATTTCTGGAACCTGCAAAATAAAACAGAAAATAGGAACAGATTAGTAAAGCAAGTATTAAAAATATGAAACCCTAGGGGGTCCCACCATGATCGCCATTTGTAGATTAAAAATACACGCCAAACAAAAATAAAATCACAATGACAGAGTACATAATAGTTGCACAAAACAAATGATTTCTATTAATCGATGGAGTTTAAAAACTCCTTTTTGAATACAACTGGGCCTGTAACCCTTTATTTGTGATACACAGTTACAAATTATGCTAGGGTTCTCCGAAACCCTAGCTGGCATGAATGGTGGCACTTTCGAAGAACGTATCTTCAATCCCAATAGAGTGAGTGGGCTTTGTCGTATCCCTTGCTTGGACCACTCCAGCTTAATCAGCTGCCATCAATAAACCGGATCTGCTATCAAAAACCTGCACACATTAACACTATCAAGGAGTTAGAAATTAATGAGAGGGCTCCACTGCGTGAGCCCTCAGAAACAATCTAAAACCTTATAAAAATGGAATGCAGGAAATCAATAATGATTAATACATAAAATACGGCTACTTGCTTTAAACTAATTTATACCTGTTCTCTGTTAACGCAGCTAGACCAGGCGACACCTGGAATTAATGTTGTTGTCAGAATGGGCTACGGAAGGTGCCTTGGTGCACTCGCCGAACGCCCGCGTGCTTCTGGATCTGGATTACAGACGCCGATCTGAGTCTGTGGCTGTGGGTAAACTCCCGTGGGCACTTAGTAAACGCCCGTGGGCACTTGGTAAACGCCCGTGGGCACTTGGTGAAGGGGTAAACGCCCGTGGGCACTTGCGACAGGAATGGGAGATTCTGCAGAATGTTGAAGAAGGAATGGCGACGAAAGCGGCGATGGAAGCGGCGATGGATGCGGCGAAAGGGTAGCAGAAGAGAGGAAAATAGCCGTAGAAGAATTAGAATCAGAGATAACGCATAGGAGACAGAAGTAGCAAAAGACATAGCTTTGAGCCATCAAAGTGACTCGATTTATAATCCACTCTTAGGGCACACTTTAGGGTTTTAACGACACTTTGAACGTGTGGCTAAGATTAAAGCGGATCCAAGGGTAGAGAATAAATCTTGGTTGTGGAATGGATTAAGAGAGATGGATTGATGAGATTAAATGAAGGATGGACAGCTTAGATCAAATCACTTAAACTATTATTTAAATATATATATTAAAATATTAAAATATATATATAAATATTAATTTAAATAAATTTGGGGATGAAAAATGGCGGGAAAGGTGAAATTGGGCCAAATAATGGCGGAAAAGGGTGAAATTGGGCCAAATAATGGCGAGAAGGTGGATGACCGACACGTGGCTGACAGGAAGGTATAGATGACTTGCAAGTGGCTGGATTTTGGTGTCTACAACAGGATCTAGATATCGAAGTAAGATTCTATCATAGCCACGTTTATACAACACGTCCCCCAAGAGAGTGTAATGAGATACTTTTTATTTTAACATTCTCTTTGCAGTTTGCTTAAAATTTAATGGGAGGGTCCCAAACTTAAGAAAGTCCTTTATTTGAATAAGGCAAGACTCATATGGTTCTGCATGTATGAAATAAACACTCTTTTCACCTTTTGATTTTGCTCGTGAGATTGCGGATTTGGACATGGTTGTGATAATGAGAGATTGGACTTATCCATTTTTTTTCTTTTGAATTAATGATCCTAGAGAAGCCATCGCATCCATAAATCTATTAGTCGAATGAGACAAGTTGCCAATCTCGTACCAATTAAATTTTGATAGCAATTTCATTGTTATTTCGTGGTATTATTTCAATACTGGTTCTCTACATTGGTAAGTTCCTTTTACTTGGAAAAGGACAATTTGGGAATCACCAAAAATGTTTATGTGCTTAATACCCATAGCTAATGTCGATTGAGACCCAAATATTAAGGCTTCATACTCTGCATTGTTGTTTGTGCATGGAAAGTTGAGTTTGAATGATAAAGGAATAGGTATTCCTTCAGGTGTATAGAACACGACTCCAACACCTTGTCATTTTTTGCACTTTGACCCATCAAAAAATAGTGTGATGTCAACATTGTCCTTAGAAGAAACTAGCTATTCTTGTTCAGTGATGAAAAAGACTGAATCATCTAGAAGCTCGATAAAAAGGGGTTAATCATTTGGAAGTGGAGATTATGCTAGTTGATCGGCTGTCACATGAAATTTGATGGATTTTTGGCTAATGAATTTGAGATCAAATTTTGTTAAGAGCATTATCCATTTCACGGTATGGGTATTGTTGTATGTGCAAGTCATCATATAATATATCTAGCTATGACATAGGTAGTGTTGCTTAGCATATAATATCTGAGTTTCGTAGTGGTGAAAACCACTGCTAATCATAACTTCTCAACATACACATATATTTTCTCATAACTCACCAACGTTTGACTAATGTAATAGATTTCTTGCTCTCTTTGATTTTCATTCTTTTGCACAAGCATTGTTCTTAATGCAAAATCCGTTGCAGAGATGTAAATAAAAGGTATTCCTAGACGAGGTGGTGTTAGTACTGGTGGGAAAGCTAGGTATTGCTTTATATCATCAAATGCCTCTTGATATTATTTTTTCTAGGAAAAGGTGACTCCCTTTTGCAGCAGGATATTGAATGGCCTTCATTTTTCTGAGAGTTGTGTAATGAATGGATTGAATTTTTCCTTGCAAGTTGTGCAACTCTTTAAGATTTGTTGGAGGGGGCATTTCTATAATAGCCTTAACCTTATCGGGATCCACTTAAATGCCTCACTTAGAGATAATGAATCCTATAAGTTTACCTAATGTGACTCTAAACACACACTTCTTACGATTTAACCTCACCTTGTGTTCAAGTAACCGATCAAATACTTTTTATAGTACATCAATGTGCTCAAGACGTGTTTTAGATTTGACTATTAAATCATCCACATAGTCTTCAATTATTGTGTGTATATAGTCATAGAAGATATATTTCATGGCATGTTGGTAAGTAGTTCCTGCATTTTTGAGACCAAATAGCACCACCTTGTAACAGAAAGTCCCCAAGGTGTGGTGAATGTTGTTTTGTGTTGGTCTTTGATATTAATTCAAAATGCCCATCGTGATCACCATTTTATAATAAAATATAGATAACATCAAACAATGCAAGAAAGACAAGCAAATGCAATGATAAAAAATGATCTTTGTATTGAACAGTGGAGCCTTAGTCTCCATTTACAATGATTTGCCCTGAGTGTGCAAGGGTTTGTTCACAATTAATTTGATTGTTTTTCATATTACATTGGGCAGAAAAGGGGGAAATACCCCTTTTGCCAAATACAAATAATAATGGTTTATTGGGTCTTCTCTTGCTCCAATCCAGGTGGTGAGTGGACTTGAGTATCCAGTGATGGGTCACTCTAGCTTCAAAAACTTCTTCAAAGACCTGTAACCTACGCACAAATGAATGCAAACAAAAGAGTCAGTAGCACATGTTGATATGAATAGAAATGGCTACTTAAAAACCTTGAAAATGAATATATGTAAAATGTGAACAATACATAAAGAACATAAAAGGATGCCTTGCTGACTTACCAATCCTAATTTGTCTGTTGATGGTCGAATTATCACTCTTGAGAAACTGCAAGCGCACAGATGGGGCTAGCCAACCACGAGAGGGGGGTTGAGCAACCATCGGAGGGTAGTTGCCTCTGTGTAAATACCGATGGGTGGTTTTTTAGGAAGGGTATAAAGCTTCATGATTTGATCTGGGACCTCGGTAAAGGGATCTCCAAGTGCACAAGTAACTTCCTACGAGGATTTTGGAAACATAGCAGTGTATTTTTCCAACCTCTCTTGGTTTATGGGATGAGGGTGCCTTTATAAGTCTCTTGGGATTTTGAAGGGAAAGGGAGGTGTCAAGCTAGGATTTCCAAGTGGCAAGCCAGGGCTGCCAAATGGAAGGGCTAATTATAGTGAGTCACTCAAGGTGTCTCACTTAACTAGGGTGATGTGGCTAGTGGGTAGGTGCAAGTGGAGTGAGGTGTGAGGGATGTCCCATGTGAAGGGACAAGGGTGAAATGGGTGTGTGAGAGGTGGAAAATGGGTGGTAGTGATGTGGCCAGGACACATGTCTAGCGAGTAGACAAGGTATCCTAGGTAGATTTTCCAGATTTAAAAACTCTATAAAATGCTTTTAATGTGCAGGATTTATATGCCTAAGTTTGGACTTAGGAATATATTTTATTACGTAGATTTGAAATGTGCAATGTGAATGTGGTTTTTCAAGTACCTAGGTTTTGGTATCTACAAGGACCCTATAAAGTCAACCATCCAAAATAAGGGCAGTGATAATTTTTCAAGTCGTGAAAAACGAAATTGCAAATATCTGTCAGCTAGGGTTCGAATTATGGGAAGAGAAATGAAGGGTTGGGACTTCAATGAGGCAATACATTCTATTTGGATAGAATTTTTCAACTAAGTCTTTTTCCTTTTTTATCTTAAAAATTTTGCATGCAAATTATTATAAAGTTTTTATCAAATATTATATTTTCTATAGGATATTATGATAAATTTCAATAGATTTTGAGTTTTAGTTTCCTTTCCATGGACCAATTTATAGTTAAATCCTTAGAATTATCTCTAGTGGTAGAGGTTAGTGAGTGCACCTCGGAGATATCCTCCTTGCTCCAAGATATGGTGGTTTTTGGTAAATTTAATGGGTATTGGCTAGGGGCTTCAGCGTTGAGAAAATGGATTGATAGGAGTTGGAAGTCTCCAAGAGTGATTCTATCATTTCTTCCCAAAGGTTTCTTCCTAGCCATTTTTTGTTCTAGGGAAGAAAGAGAAAAAATCCTAAAATGGGGTCCTTGTTTATGGGAAAAGTAGGACTTTTCCTTACCCGTTGGTATGAAGGAATTCACCTAAAATGGTAAATCTATCCCTAGTACTAGTCTAGGTTAGGATGTTTGGGTTGCCCATTGAATTTTTGGAAATAGATACCTTCAAGGCAATAGGCAACACTCTAGGAGAATTCCTTGAGATTTTAGATACTATGAAAGATGTATTATTGGCTATATATGCTCGGATATTGGGCATGATTAATATAAGTAAAAATTTACCATAATCAATCATTCTTAAGTATGGAGATAAGATGTGGACCCAAACCATAGATTATAAAAACATATATTTTAGATGTAGAAGATGTCATGAGGTGGGGCATATTGAGAGATCACGCCCTAAGAAGAGCCCAACAAAATCTTATGTAGAAAACCGCAAGAGAAACTTACAAATGGTTATGGATGAAGGTGGTTTTCAACTTCCAAAAAATAGATCTAGAAAAATAAAAGAAAATAAACAATGGAGACCAGTAAGGAAGGATATTGGAAGAAATACCAACTCTTTTGAGGCTTTAGCCTATGAAGAAAAAGTAGATCAAAACTTAGAGGACACGGTACAATAGTTTCAACATATTAACAAGTAATTGTCTATTCAGTATGATCCTGATTTAAGGAAGATCATACTCGATGAACCTAAGGAATGTATCTCATCAGATTTTGAAGACTCTCTTAAAGTACCATGCACCATTTAGGAGGAAAATTTTGGTGAAAAAAATACAGTTTTAGAAGTTAGTACCTTTGCCATTAATAAGTAAATACCAGAAAATGAGCAGGACAAGTCAAAAGCTTATGTAGTAGAGCTAGGAGAGGATAAATATGATGAAAAATAAAATTGTGAAAGAATATTAAGGAATAGAATAATAAGACCTACTTTTGATATAGGCAAGGCAAAAATAGGAAAACCCTCAAATTATCAAGCAAGATCCAGGGAAGCAAGAGCAAACATAGAGAAAGAAACACAAACTAAGTTGGTTGAACTTCTATTTACCAAACAACAAAATGATATCGGTAATACATATGTGGGACCAAAATCTCCTAATGAGACATGAATATCATCTCGTGGAATATAAGGCATGTTGATGCCCCCTGAAAGCAAATGTGTATCAGGGACCTATGTTTAAGTAATAAGCCTAATATTCTTTGTATCCAGGAAACTAAAATTACAAAAGAAGAAGTTTCAAAAACTATGAAAGCAATATGGGCAAGATGTGAATGGGATGCTATGGATTCTAAAGGAGTGACAGGGAGAATTCTAACTTGTTGGAATCCTTCTAGAACCTCTTGTGTAACCATTCATAAAACAAGACATTGGATAACCTCTTTAGTTAATTGCTACTTTGCAAATATTCATTTCATCCTTATCAATGTCTATAGACCTACTAAGTAGATTAGAAGTTTGGAGTGGGATTGAAGCCTTTATGAGAAGTAAAGACCAAGAAATCCGATTCATGATCATAGGATATTTTAATGCCATAACCAAGTTGGATGAAACTTTTGGGGGAATTAGAAAATTAACCCAAATTATGAGAGATTTCTCAGATTTTATTCAAAACAATAATCTATGGGAGGTTGAGTTTCAAGAAGACAGCTATACTTGGACCAACAACAAGAGAGACTAGAAGCTAATAGAACAAAAATTAGACAAATGCATTCTCTCAGGTCATTGGCTAGATGAAGGAACTTGTGCTAAAATTAATACCTTGACAAGAATTGGTTCATATCACTAGACAATAAGAGTTAAAATGATTGTAAGTAAATTCTAAAAATATCATATTTTAAATATGAGCAGATGTGGGAAGACCATCCTCAATTTGTTGATATGATAGCTCAAATGTGGAATTCTTCAAGTAATGGTAGGTTGTATGCTCTTCCAAATCAAATTAAATCTATGACATCTAGATTAAAAGAATGGAACAAGAACAATTTTGGAAACATTTTTGAGAAGAAAGAAGAATTAAAAGATAAACTTTCAATTTTCCAAAAAGGTGATCATAATAATCCAAGCTCAAAGGAAAGGGAGTTGCTTAGTGAATATCATAAAATTTTGAGTAAGAGAAATTTTGAAGATTAAAATCAAGACAAACTTTGTTAAAAGGAGATAAAAATATAAAAAAATTTCATAGGATGGCTATAGTACAAAGATCAACATCCAAAATTAGTAGAATTAAATCAATAAAAGGGGTCTGGATTGAAGATCGGAGTGAAATTAGAAAAGAGGTAAAGTCTTTTAATCAGAATATTATAGGATCAGAGGAGACTGAAGTTCTTAATGATAAACTTCTTCAATATGTTCCTTCAGTTATAACGAATTAAGACAATAGGAAACTGATGGAGCCTATTACTCTAGAAGAAGTTCATTTAGCTTTTTTCTCTTTTAATAAGGATAAATCCCCAAGTCCGGATGGGCTCTCTACAAATTTTTACCAACATAATTGGGTTTTAGTGAAGGATTTTTATCGGTGAAAGTGGAACGGTATAGGGTAAAACAATACATACCTTATAAAATAAATGCAATATATCTTACCCTAATTCCAAAAAAGAAGGATGTTGAATTGTTTGATTCTTTTAGACCCATAAGCCTATGTAATATGGCATATAAAATTATCTCCAAAGTGATGGCAAATCGATTAAGGCCATTGTTAGACAAAATTATTTTAATAGAGCAAGGAGGATTTGTGAAAGGAAGACAAATTTTAGATGGGATCATAGTAGCTCATGAAGTTATTCATTCAGCGGCTTCAAGAAAAGAGAAAGTAACGATCTTCAAACTTGATATGAGTAAAGCCTATGATATGGTGAGATGGGATTTTCTTTTGTAGTTTTAGAAAAGTTTGGATTTGGGAATAAATAGGTTAGATGGATTAAAGCCTGTGTCTCTATAGTTTCTTATTCAGTGTTGGTCAATGGGCTAGTAACAGAATATTTTAAGCCAAGAGAGGCCTTAGATAAGGAGATCCTCTATCTCCTTATTTGTTCATTATTATGGCAGAGGTTTTGAGTAGGAACTTAAAGAAGGCTCACAAATATGGGTTTATAAGTGAACTTAAGGTTAGTAATAACATCGACAACTTCACCCATCAACAGTTTGTATATGATACAACCCTTTTTGGAAGGGCAAGGATAAATGAGGTTAGATCTTTGAATAAATTTTTAAAGGAATACGAAAGAGCATCAGGGCAAAAAGTTAATAGGATAAAATCCAAATTTTACTTCCTTAACAATACAGCTAATATCAAAGCATGAATTGACAGGTTACTTCAAATGAAGGAGGCAAATTTGATAGCAACTTATCTAGGGATGCCTTTATTTGAGGGGAGAATAAGGATAGAAATATGGAATCCGTTATTAGTAAAGTTTATAATAAACTTCTAGCTTGGAAATATGGATGGTTATCATTATCAGGAAGAGTGCAGTCAATTAAGTCAATCTTATAGGCCATTCCATCATATTATATATGTCATTGTATTCTATGCCAAAATCAGTTGGAAAATTTTAATCTATATTATGTGATTTTTTTTATGGTTAGGTTTATACGATAAAAGGAAATTTCCTTTGGTGAAATGGAGTAAGGTGTGTGATGATAAAACTAGGGGAGGTCTTGGTTTAAGAGTTCTTATAGATTAGCTCTTAGGGGAAAGTAATATGGATATTGTACAAAGAGAGTCAAAGACAATGGGTCAAAATTCTTCTAAGTATGTTGAGCCCAAGGACCCAAGTTTAATATTTATTGCATTCTCAATACCAAATGGTTTTGCAATTTGGAATGGTTTAAAAAAATCTATTGATCTAATGATTAAAGGTTTAAAATGGGTGGTGGAAACTGGAGAAAAAAATTCCATTTGGATGGATACTTGGTGTGATAAAAAACCACTCAATTTAGATCCAATTTTGAAACCTTGGATGAGATTACTTCAAGACAAATATGGTGATAGGGTTTCAAACATTTTGTACAAGGATTAGGAAGGAATATACAAATGGAAAGAAGATTTTTTTACAAGTATACAAGACATTGAGCTATGAGGCAATTGAGTAGAAAGATAACTGTGATTATTTCGAGGGGAGCCAAGGATAAATTGATTTGTGAGTTGAATAGCTCAGAAGAATACATAACAAGAAGTGGATATAAGTACAACACCAAAAAAATAGTAATATCACTAGAATATGGAGAGATATTTGGGATAGCTCGAGCATTCCTAAAGTCAAAATGTGTGTTTGGCTAGTAGGTCATAGAATAATTTTATCCTAGGATAACCTTATGAAAAGGGGTTTTCATGGCCCCTCTCAATGTGTTCTTTGTAAAAAGGAGGAGAGTATAGACCATCTCTTGGAACATTGCTCAATAGTCTGGAAACTATGGCAATGGATTCTTAATATGTTTGGTAAATGCATGGTGATGAATAGCAAAATTGAAGATTGGTTAAAGTAATGGCAGAGCACTTATAAAAGTGAGGCTTTAGAGACAATATGGTATATATCAAAAGATAGAATACTTTGGATTGTATGGCTAGAAAGGAATATAAGAATATTTAAAGGAAAGGAAAGAAGTTTAGAGGTAATGAAAAGGAATATATGTTTAGCCATAGATGAGTCTAAACCAACCCTATCAACTCACCCAATCCCTAATCTAGAAGCAGAGAGCCTTGATATATGGAATTAACATTAAATGGAATTATGATGAGCCTTGATATATGGAATTAACATTAAATGGAATTATGATGTTGGGTACAAGAGAAGCAAAAAGAAGGCAAAAAATATAAAGTGGAAACCACCATATGTGGAGTGGGTTAAATTGAATTTTAATGGAGCATCTAAAGGAAATCCAGGACCAACAAGAGGAGAGGAATAATTAGAAATAATAGAGGAGAGATTTTGTCTCATTACGCTTTCAATAATGGATTTAAGAAAAATAATGAAGTTGAAGTTTGGACAGCTTTAGAAGGGTTAAAAATATGCAAAAAAATAAAATGGAATAGAGTATGGATGGAAGATGATTCTCTCATAGTAATAAATGCAATTTTGAGGAAAGCAAAGGCTCCATGGAATATACAAAATATAATTATGGAAATTCAAGATCTTGCTAAAGAGTTTGAAGAAATCAAGTTTACACATGCTTTAAGGGAAGGAAACAAATGTGCAGATAGGCTAGCCAATAGAGGGGTTTTGATTGAGGGTCATGAAGTTAAATTCTTCTTTCCATGGTTAGAAGAAGTAGTAAGTTTAGCTGAAGCTGACAAGAAAATGTTGATTGCCTAAATCAAATAATGATTAAGATTTACTTTAATGTTTTTCATTGGTAATATATGTTTTATTTTGTAACAATAATGTTTTTTCATATAAACTATTTATTATAATTTTTGTGGTTGCACTTGTGTTTCAGGAAGGAAACTAGCAATCCATATTTCGTAAAGCAAACAATGATAGTGCGATGTTTAGGAAATATTACTCTACTAAGATGCAATATATATATAGTAGAGGTGAAGTTTTGGTATTGTGAAGGCTGCTATAGAAAAATGTCAAGAAGGATGTTGAATTCTGGAATATTTGTATTCATACAAAAAATTGAAAAGATCAAAAAAATGAAAATCAAGAATTCAGACATTTTATGTAAAATGATGTAGGTTTCTAGCTATAGCATCTCAATTGAGATGAGAAGTGTATCTATTTGTAAACTCTCAAGCTCTAAAGAAGAGAGTTGCAATTTGTCAAGGGTGGGAAACCCGAGTACAAGCCGTTATTATTCAGCCAAAAAAATTATAAGTGCATCATTTTTTTTAACATTTGGAGATATACTATCAAAATATCCATAGCCAATATACTTGGCTACTCTTATCATCAATTTGTCAAATTCGAGCTTAAAATCACATTTGAATATTTGTATGTCAAAGACTCACAAGCATATGTCATAAGTCAACTATCACATCAAAAAGCGATAATCTCATCCAACATCTACCACAACAACAAATACCAGATATCACAATCTCATCAAACTGATGCATACTATAAGTTCTACATGATCCACAATTTATCCAATAGTCATATAAAATTGAAGCATATCATAACATAATATCATGTGTTATAAGGCAAGCCCTTAAAATCCTTACAACAAATTCAAAAATATCAATCCAAAAATAACATGAAACTATGATATTAATGATAGCCTATAATGGTTACTAGCCACCGTGTTAATAAGCCTGCAAAAAAAGATCAACAAACTTAAGAGCCCAAAGTTTTACCCTCATATTTGTTGAGCAACAACAAGAACACAAAAGATCCAATATCACTTTGACTACAATTGATCCAAACAATAATTTTAAGGTCATTGCTCCTGCATGAAGAAGAACTAGATATCTTTGAAGCTTTCTTTTTAGAAGTCACAACTCTTCCCTCTTTCAAATCAAGATGTGCATGAACATCTAGATGCAAAGGACTATGTACATTACAGAAACCAAAGTGTGATGCAAATAGTGTATCTATCAACTAAAATATTGACATCCAATACCGTTCCATATCCTTGAAATTAATATTTGGTTTTTGGTCTTTTATTCCTATGAGAATGCTTATGACATTTACAGTTATGATAATGTTAATAGTAATGGCTCCTCCTCTTTCTATATTCTTATTGTAATAGTAAATCCCTTTATTACTTTAAAAACAATCTCTTTTCCATTTTTAGAGAAAATGGCTATAAAAAATTAAAAACAAGTTATTAAATTATATTATCCTCATCAATTTCATAAAATAAATTTTATGGCAGATGATATTCATAAGACCTTATGATATTATAGTAAGGAATTCCTTTATGATATTATAGTAAGGAATTCCTTTACTTCCATCATTTCTAGGGATCTGCTCCCTTTCTGGACCTGAAGAGGAGACCTCCATTTCCATGACCAAACTTTCATGAACTAAGTAAAAACAAAGTGGGCATGATTACTCTTAACAAACTACAGCATATATGTGTATATATTCTTTATTCAAGTTTTCTATGATTTCTCGGTTTGTTGTTCAAATTCAGGTTTGATATGGAGAAAAGACCAATTCAAGTTCATAAGTGTACAAGAAAGTATAACTTTCAATTTTCTGAATATTACTTTCTAGAGTTTCTATCTGGATCAGTCATATTATTCATAAGTGAACTATGATCCTTTCAAAGCTTCAAACATAAAGTTCAAATTGTAAAAGAAAAGCATTCAACATTTGTCTCAAGGAAAGAACTATGAGAAAGGTTTTTCCATCTAATTTCCAATTCATTGCAATATCATTTTTTTAAACAATTTAACATCAAAACAGGGATTTTACATCAGTCTTTGTTTCACAGTACTCAACTGGTATATACATATTAATATTTTGCACTTCACAATATACCAAATACAAATTCCATTTCAGTGATTCAATCACCACAATTACGTGTTTCCATCAAGCTTGTTTTCAATAATAAAATATATGAAGTATATTACAATACATTTGCTTCTTTTTTTCAGAAGTACAATATAAATGTTTTAGTTGCAGTATTCTTCCAAACCCAAGCATATGCTTGGAGGAGAGAAGGCATCATCTGGGTACTTTTCCACCCAACCAATATTTATCGGATACCCCTGTCTCAACTTCACATCATAAAAGTCTGACCCTTCACAAAGGGACAGATACAAAGAACCACCTAGCTAGAGAAATCAGATGTGCAAAATGCTCCATACATACTTCTATAATTACACAAGGATATTCTCATGACTAGTACTAATTTTCTAGTGTAAGGATTATTTGCAATTCAGAGAAATGCAATTATTATGCATATACCTGTCCACTTTGATGGTGCAATGGTATTGTCTACCAAACCTTGGTTGTCCACCAACTATTTCTCTCCATCACCTAGGTGTTCATTTATTGATTTATCAATCAATCATACATCAATTTCAATTTGAATGCATTCGATCATATATACAGCTAATACTTTTGCCACAATGCAGTCATTATACAAGCATTCCAATGTTCACATCTCTTCATGTGCAGCCAAGCAAGATAAACAAAATGAACATCAATGTTAAAGTTATATAAAATCAACTATCATTATGTACAATTAAACAGAGTATTCACAACCATTCTACTACCATTAATAATTTCATCACAACTACCTTCATATACAACATAACAGGGCAGTCATAATCATGTGCAACCATATACAACATAACAGGGCAGTCATAATCATGTGCAACCAAAATAGGACAGTAATTATTGCCAAAATAAGATAGTTATATTCATGTGAAACCAAAACAGGACAGTCATAATCATTTCTACTATTGTTAACCTTATTATGTATAAACCCAAACAGGACAGTCACAATGGTAGCATCCTTTTCATATTTTCTAATAAATGCATTGCAGGTTTACAATATGGAAGTGGAGTTCATAAGTCATTCCAGGAAAAAGTCAAGTATAACAACATTTCTCTAAGACCAAACAAAGATCATTAGCCTGCCTTATAAGGATCAAAACTCAATCCAACTCAGACTAGCAGGTTTACTACAAGTTTCTAGCAAAATTTACAAAAAATAACTATTTAGAATTTAATATTGTTATTTTGAAGACCTCTTTTATTTTCTATCTTGCCTTTACATGAGGATGTATGAGTACAGTTTCAAGGGTCAATATTTAAGTTCCAATTCCAACCATCATTATTTTACTTTCTTGCATGCAATTTTCATGTAATGCACAGTCTTTCCTATTCAAGTCCAGCCATTTAAGGCTATCTGTAGCAAATTATATTTATATATATGTGTGTGGGGTGGCTTTAAGAACTCGAGGACTCAGGCAACTAAAATTTAGTGTCATTGTGGGTAATGTTTCTCCTCAAAGTTTATTCCTAAAAAGCAGGCATTGATTGCTTCTTTTAAGTACATCACAGTATGCAACAGTTGTAATCAAAAATAGGTTTAGCCATTAGTTACAGCAGAGTTTAGATCATTATCCCTCTCAACAAGTTTAGTCACAATGCATTTTCTAGAGTTCTATTTTAGCCATTTCAAGTTCAATCCGTTTTACTAACACATTAAGCAGTTGAGTCAACTGCAGCAGCCCACGAGACACCATATTCTTTCAGCTCTCGTTTAAGGTACAGAAATATTCATGCCCATACGACCCGACACAAAATTTTTAAAAAATTAAAAGCCATCAAGGAATAACACCTCAAAGTTGTTGCTGTGTTCTCATCCCAAGCCAGGGCATCACCTTTCAAACAGAAATTATCTCTCAAAGACAAAAGGAAAAAGTGCTATCCAAAAGCAAAGGTACAGTGGAGTTCTGTTATACTAACATGTAAGCACCACTTCCGCACAAGGCATCAGAGGCCTTGTTTCCAGAAGTTTGCTGAGTTTTAGTTCTACTGTAGGGTTTTTCCATTTCTCCAATTTCGGTAAAAGGCTTAGGGCGTTCGAGGTTAACCCCAAAATCCCAATTCAAAATGCACAACCAAAATTTCATTCAAATCCCATTTCAAAATCAAATAAGCAACAATGTTGAAGCTCAAGCATGAATTTTCGCCATTTCCAATATGCGATTCAAATGAATTTATTAGAAAGAAAAACACTTTATTTGTTGTACAGCGAGTAAAACAACGTGCATTATGGATTTTTCCCAAATTTGATAGCATTGCTAGAAACTAAAGATAATTGACTTGTAACAAAGTGCCAAAACATCTGCAACTCGCTATTCGCTACTGCTTCCTTTGACCCTCTTCTCCTTTTTTGTTCTTTTTCACGAGCCTCCAAAACATATAAATCTTCCCTTGTAAATCCAAAACCCCCAATAGATACCCATTTTCTTCATCTTTTCCCAATCAGCCAAGCATCTTTCTTGCCTTAATGATGCCTCAAACATCAACTAATTAAAATAATAATAAAATAAAAATTAATAAATGTTAGTAATAATAATTGCTGTTGTCAATGTAATTATGCCATACAAATTGATTGCTATTATACAAGTGGATGTCATGCAAATGATTGTTGTCTTATAACTGCTGTTGTCAATTGCTGCTGCTGAAAAAATGATTGTTGCCGTACAAGTGCTATTGTTATGCAAGTGTTGTTGCCATTCAATCGCTGTTGCTGCCCTGCAAGTGTTGTGCTGGCCAGAGAAAAGAAAATTTAAATAATTTTTAGAGAAGGATTGAAAGGCCGAAAAATTAAATAATTTTTAGAGGAGGAGTGAAAGGTCAAGGGGCTTGACTTTTAGGCTTTCTAATTCCACCTTTGTTTTATTTCCATTGATGAAAAGACTAAATTGGATGTATTGCTGCATTTTTTTTTTGGGAAGGGAACCAACAAGAAGTAATTTAATAACATATTATTTTTGCTTAGTTTTTTGGTTTGTAAGTTTGTTGTGAAATATTTAGCTGCTAGAAGAGATAATCTTTCATTAGACCCTCTCCCCTAGACTGCATCATTTGGTATCATAGTGGTTTTTCACATTGCAATAGGAAAGATTGCACACCACACACCAAGGAAGATGAAGACCATGTGGTCTTATGCCCCAGCAAGTCGCATAACGAGATGTTGAGGGAAATCACAACCAAATTAGATGCAATTGAGATTGCCCAAAGAAGAGGTGTCATATTGAAGATGTTAGTGACAATGAAAAGGAGGAGATTGGTTGGGATGGATGTCAACAAAGTCCTTATTGAAAGGTATTTGCTTAATATCATCAAAAACATAAATGGTAGATCCTCCAGTTGGAATATAGCTAATCTTTTGGATGAATTAAAGAGGGTCCTAGGTAACTTTGAAAGCTCTCATTGTCAGCATATTTACAGAGAAGGCAACTCATATGCGGACCTTCTTGCTAACTTGGGTACCCAAATTGAAGGACTGAAGGTGTGGAAAGAGAACTTTCTGCATGAACTCATTATGGTAGCAAGAAGAGACTATGAGCCTCTCAATGAAGGTTTATAATATGTTATCTGTTGGGAGTCTTTGGGTCGTTGGGAGTCTTTGGGTCTCCTCTGCCTCGACTCGTGAAGGTGGTTTCTTTGGACTTTTTCTCCTTGTGTTTTGCTTTGTCCTATCTCTCCCGAACAATGATGTAATTATGTAAAAGGTTCGGCGACCCTTTCAAAACCCCTTCTTTCCATCTTATTAAAAAAAAAGGAGATTGGTCACCCAGAAGCTCGAGTTGAAGAGCAATGAGAAGAGTTGGAGTAGCGGTTGATTTGAGCAATCTCTAACATGCGAAGTAAGCTAAATTTAGACACTTTTAATTTTAATGGAAGTTTAAATACGGAAGAGATGATAAATTGAATAACAGACAGAGAGATTCTTTGATTATGAATCTATGGTGGACCCAAAGTGGGTTAAATTTGCATGCACACATCGACTTGGTGGGATCATGTCCAAAAGAAGAGGCAACAAAAGGGCAAGGACAAAATTCAAACTTGGGATAGGCTTGTGTCCAAATTAAAACCTAATTTTTTGCCTGTCAATTATCAAATTAGGTTGTTGAAAAATCTTCAAAATCTCAAGCAAAAGGACTTGGGAGTGAACGAATATACAAGAGTTTTATAAATTGACTAGAAGAGCAGGCCATATTGAAGATGAGGAGGAGAAAATGGCAAGATACATTAATAGGCTAAGGTTGTCCAAACAAGATGAAATTAGCATGGTTTGGATTAAAGTAGTTGAAGAGCTATATCAATATGCACTCAAGGCAGAAGAGAAGTTGGTCTCTAGGCAACAAAATAACTCAAGAGGAAGAGGAAATTTTTCTCGAGGAAGAGGACAACAAAGGCATGAGTGAGAAACTAATACTTCTCAAATTAATTTCATCCAAAATACTAGAGAAAGCATATATTTCTCAAGAGAAAGAGGTGGTTATGGTAGAGGAAGGGGTAGAGGATTCCCTGGAAACTATTTTAGATGTGGAGAAGTTGATCATCAGTCATTTGAAGTCCAAGTATACAACAAAGCAGTGGTAAAAGAAAGGAAGCTAGAAATTATATTGCACAAGCAAATGAAGAAAGTATTGTCTCACTAAATCACACAGGAACTAGAACAAGGAGAATATCTCATAATGAAGAGAGTTGTTGAAACTAGCCAAAGATGAGCATAAACTAATGCAAAGAATGAATCTTTTTAGAACCATATGCAAATCAAGACACAAGTATTCCAAAGTCATTGTGGGCAGTGGGAGTACAGATAATTTAGTGTCTACAAAGATGGTAGAAAAGCTTGGGTTGAAGAGGATTGAACACCCCAATCCATACAAGGTCTCATGGTTGCAAAAGGGACATCAAATTTTGGTAAGTGAACAATGTATGGTAAACTTTCAAATTGGTTCTTACAAAGATGAGATACTATGTGATGTTATGTCTATGGATGCTTGTCATGTTTTGTTGAGAAGGCCATGGCAATTTGATATAAAGGCAGTGCATGATGGTAGGGTCGACACCTATACTATTGTGAAGGATGGCAAGAGGTAGATATGAATTCCATTGAAGGAAAAAGGAGAAGAGATGGACAACAATTCTAAAGTGTGCTTGATCTTGGGAAAGCTATTCTTGAAGGGCATGAAGAAGGAAAATTGTTTTGCTTTCATTGCTAAACCCATAAAGGATGGGACAGTGGACATCCTGGGAAAACAATTCTTGAAGGGGATAAAGAAGAAGGAAGCATGTTTTGCTTTCATTTCTTAACCCACGAAGGATGGGACAATGGACAAGATGGTTAAAATTCCACATGAAGTGAAGAATTTAATATGCAAAGTTTCTTTCAATTATCGGATGGGTTGCCACCTATGAGGAGAATTAGTCATCACATAGACTTCATTCTTGGATCAAGATTACTTAACAAGTTAACTTATAAGATGACATTTATGGAGAATGAGGAGAAAAAGAGGGTATCAAAATGGATGAAATATGAAGAAAACATATTCAAAGAAGAGAGGAGAATGTTAAGGAAACATATCAAGAGTGAAGAAGAAAACCATCATATTGAGAAAGAGAATAATAAAAAGCATGAAGATGCAGAATTGCTTGCCAAAATTCGAAGGGAATGTGCAGATCTTTGTCAAGATATTGAGTTGCAAACAAGTTAAATGGAAAAGACTATTGAGAAGAGACAGGAGTTAGAGAGGCATTACTAGGAAAGAAAGAGAACATTCCAAAAAGAGAAGCAAAAACAAATGTAGTATACCAATGCACAGAAAAAAATCGTCAAACAAAGAATTAAAAGAAATGAAGTTGGAAAGGCAGAGGCTTAATAGGGAAAGGCAGTAAATTACTACAACCAAGGAACAGATAGAGGGAGAGTGGTCTAATATGAAAAAGGATATTGAAGAACTTCAAATCCAAAAAGATAAGGAACAACGAGAATCATTGCACAATGAGAGAAAAGAATTAGAGAGAACTTGATCAGTTAAAGAAATTGACAGATGAACTAAAAATGACATAAGACAACCTAGAATTTTTTGAACAACAAATGTCACAGGCTGACGTAAATGGCTACGAAGTTATTTCTCCTAAGCATTTTGATAGGTACGGTATTTCTCAGGCAACACTTGGAGTATTTTTTGTTCTGAAACATATATTAGGGAATTACCTCCAAGTGTTTTAGATAGTCCTTGTTGGAATTTAATCCAAATTTCACCTACCTTTAACAAATCTTATTTTTTGGAGATGATAGAATCCATCGCCAATAATGCTTGCATTTACTCATGGTAGTTCTAGTTGTTCGGTGATTAGAGTGCTACTTGTCCAATAATTAATGTGTTAGGTGAATTTTTCCCTCCTCCTTCATCTATATATGTGTTGGGCATGATTTCATTTTAGATGGAAGAGGAGCAAATTGCTAGAGAAGAAGAGAAGCAAAAGTGTTAGTGGAAAGAGGAGTGAGCCACTCCAAGAAGTGCAAGCTACAACCTTGCAAAGGATAAGAAATCCTTCCATGTGAAGAAGGGAAACCTTCGATGTATGTTTTCGTTTGTTAAGAAGCATTCTGGTAGAAGTCTCAATTATTGGGAAAAGTCACTTTATTAGAAATAGTTTGGAAAAAATACTTTCGATTGTTGTGAAAGTGTCAGGGTAAAAACTTTCGACTATCGAAAGTTTTGTTTATCAAAAGTGACTTTCTACAAAAAAATTTGGTGAAAATTTTTTATTGATTGTAAATTTGTGGTAGCTTAATATAACAATGAATATTTACATTTTCGAGTGTTTTTGTTTGAGCGGTACTTTGTCTTATACTAAAGTTCCAATTATCACAAAGGTACTTTGTCTTATACTAAAGTTCCAATATCACAAAGGTCTGATAAATAGTGTAGAAGTCATTTTATCTTTCCATTGTGTGTCCTTCAGTCCTACCCATTTGCATGGTTGTAAAAATGTGCTTCAAAAAAATTCAAACATTCCCCTAGAAACAAAGTTGAATCTAATACTCAGAGACAAGAAACTAAAATACAAGCAAATTGAGTTTTTGAAAGAGTACTTGGAGTAGATATTGGACCTATATCTTTTGGTTCAAAGAAGATTGATTATGTAGGTGAAGAGCAAATTGTAATGGTGAAAGAGAAGGTGGTACCTTGTACTCCATGCCTCTTGCAATTGTCACTGAGTTTCAACCATTTTCTTCTACTATTGATAGACATCATCCTAAAGATAAAAATAGATTGAAATTTTTCAAAAGAGCACGTTCCATGAGGGGTGTTGTGGAATCAGACAATACAAACCTTATGGTAATGATGCTACATTAAGAGGAGAAAAGGAAACCTGTGACAATGCAAATTCTTCTCAAAAAATGATCAAGAAAGAGAAGAATCATGTGAAAATGGTAAGAGAGATTTGTTTTCTAAAAGGAAGAGGCATCGAGGGTCTTTCTATCAAGGTACAGTTGAAGAAGCAATGTTGCTAAGTATGAGATCTTGGTTAAGGATTTTGTAAAATGCTCATGAGCTTTTTTTCATGAAACATTTCCTCTTACCTAGTGTGTATGATGTGGGAGCATCCAAGTGTACAGGTAATCCCACATCAACCAATTAAAAAAATGTAATAATAAATTTTTTTAAAAATAATAGTAATAATAATAATTGTTGTCGTACAATAGCTCCAAGCTTACTGTAGTGGTAAGGGCTTTGGCCTCTTTTTGAGAGGTCCAAGGTTCAAACCCCACTCAGTACAAGGGGACCGAGACACCTCGTAAAAACCCTATGTAAACTCATTGAAAAAAAATTGTTATCATACAATAGTTGCAAGCAGTAGTTGCAAGCTTACTGTAGTGGTAAGGGCTTTGGCCTCTCTTTGAGAGGTTCAAGGTCCAAACCCCACTCAATATGAGGGGAGCAAGACCCCTCATAAAAACCTGTGTAAACTCATTGAAAAAAATGATAACTACAAGATTTAAACTTATTTAAAAAAATAATTATTGTACAAATAATTCTTGTCATGCAATTGATGTTGTACAAATGATTGTTGTCATGCAAGTGTTACATTGACATACAAGTGTTGTTGTGTGCAAATGCTTTTGTCGTTCAGTTATTGTTGCGTACAATTGTTGTTGTCGTTTAATTGTTGTTGCCATACAAGTGTGTCATACTAGTGATGTTGTATAAGTATACCATACAAGTGACAGTCGACACTTACGAGAGAAATAATAATAATTAAATAATTTTTGGAGAAGGATTGGAAGACAAAGGGACATGAATTTTAACCTTCTAGATTCCACCTTCATTTTCTTTGATAAAAAACATAAATACGATGTATTTTTGCATTTTTTGGAGGGGAACTGACAAAGTAATTTAATAACATATTTTTTAATCAATTTTTTATTTTGTGAATGTATTGTAAAATATTTAGCTGCTAGAAGAGGTAGTCTTTCATTAGACCCCCTCTCTTAGACTGCATCATGTAACTACTAATAAACAAGAAGCTCTTTCTTTCTTTTTCATTTTCCATTGACACCTTACCCACCAAAGAAATCCTAACATTTTTTATTCCTTGTTTTAACTCATAAAAAACAAAAGCAACCAAAACCTATAAATGTTTTTAAAGGTCAATATGCATTCTCATGGCAACACTAGTGCACCGCATCATGCATTAAAACCAATATTTTTATACAAGGATGTAAAGTTAAGCAAGTATTGAATATTAAAGTTCATTTTTTAAATTGAAAATTATGTTTTTTTTTTTTTTTTTTTTTGTTTAATTAAAGTTTATCATTTTATCCATGTGGTGTGCGTTTGTGCTCTCTCCTTTCTGGTTGTTTCTCTGGTTCTATTGCCTTCTCTCGGATGCCACCTTCCTTCTATATCTTGAAATATTACTTATCAACACTCGTAACAATAAGCAAATCAACCACATACACATTGACCCGCCGCAGTGCAGCAGAAGCAGCAGCCGCCATCAGTCGGAGAGGGGAGCAGCAGTCTCCCATCAAATTCGCCACTGTAGCAGCCGACACTATAGAAGCCTGCATACTCGTAGCGACCGCCACTTTAGCAAATCCGTGCACGGTAGCGGTCACAAAAATTTTGGCCCTAAAAAAAAAAAAAAAAAAAAAAATGGCAGATTTTGGAGGCAACAAGTTGTGACGGATGGAGCAACAAGGAGGAGGAGCGAGAGGTCTAGGGGCATCAAACCCTAGGTGTGGGACTTCAGAGGGCGGATCAGCGAGACGCGGCAGGTGGGGGGCTCGGCGAGATAGCAGGCCCCTAGGCGGAGGATGTGGACAAGGAAGTTCTATTGGAACCGGTCCAAGGGCGTTGGGCGGATGCGGTTGAAGATTTCTCTGAGGGGGACCAAGACTCTATGCGTCAGGATCAAAGGAAGACCCAAGAAGGAGACAAAGAGAAACCTGGCAACTGGAGACCTTCATATCTTAATGCTCTTCGCGGTAAGCAAAAATTATCCGACTCTTGTTTTAATCTAAAATCTGTCAATGGTAGGTTGCACGTCCCGGATTCCTTAGCTCAAGCATGTGGCTATGGAGGGCGTAACATCTCTCGGTGGCTAAATTTATGGGGGTGAGGCCGGACATGGAAGTCATAAGGAGATGGGCCATCCAAAAATGGCAGCCAAGGGCCGGTATGATGATTAAGGCTTTACCCAAGAGTTTTCTTTTGGTGACATTTCAATGTGAACAGGACATGGAAAGGACTCTCCAAGGAGGTCCTTGGTTTTTTGGGAAAAGGGGCTTGTATCTGAAGCGTTGGTCCCCCGATTTCAACCCCCACACTCGAGTGCTCGGATTTGGCTCCTATTTGGGTTAAGATGCCAGGATTACCTCTCGCTTTTTGGAACGAACAAATCTTGGCCGGGATAGCTACGGAGATTGGAGAACTAATAGCTATTGATCCCGCAACCTTGAGCAAAACAAGACTCCTGTCTGCTCGCATGTGTGTGTTGGCGGACCTGAGTAAAGAGCTCCCTAAATCCATTATTTTGTCGTCTATGTTTGGCCTTCATACTCAGGTCTTTGAATATGAAAATATGTCTTTTAAGTGTAGTGTTTGTGGGAAGGTAGGGCACCAGGGTATCCACTGCATTTCCAAGAACCATCCCCCACTCCAAAATACTGATCCTCAAACCTAGAATAATATCCCTCCCCCGCAGATCTCCATTCCTACCCAACCTGGGCCTCAAGGACGTGGAGCTCGAAATCCGAATATCGTAGACCCTGTTCGCCCTATTGTAAGCAAGAGGCAACGTTTTAACCCTCCTCCCAAAAATTCCTATGCCCCGAAACCCTCTCACAGGGGAGCCGGTCCCTTTGATGGGAACCCTCAAGCTCAACCTCGCTCCTAAGATGATACAAGCAAGCCTCGGAGCCAAATCACAAAGGAAAGAACCCCATAGATCAACGCCCGGGGGAAAGTAAGTTTGATTGGGTGATACGGGAGGCCTATGGAGGCTCGGTGGAAGTAGTCCCATGTACTGCAGAGGAATTTATGGGAAGAAATTCCAAGGAGATCAACATCCCAATGGAGAACAGCTTTGATGCATTAAATCATTTGAAGGGAGATCAGATGGACAGCCAAGAAGTGGAATCTGAGGTAGAGGAGACTCAAGAGAAGGATTTAGAGGAGAAAAATCGAAGGAAGGAGCAGGAAACTAATAATACAGCAAGGATACTCGGGAGGAAGAGGTGAACCACCAAGATCGGTGTAACCCCAAAGCAGGGAAAAAAGAATCTACTAATCAAGAAGCTAAGAGCACGGAATCATCTCCACCGTCAAAAAGACCAGCTTAACCCGGAAAGCCGGATTGTTACCCCAAAGACCAAGACCGACCTACCCAAGATGGTTACTAGAAGCCAAGTGAATCCCAAGGAACTTCAACCTAGAGCGGATGTATGGGGATATGGTTCGGTAGGGAAGAGGGAAACCTAGCAATGCCGCCTTAAGGCGTAAAGAAGCAGAGCGAGGAGTGGCCGATGGCACTCAAGCAAGTATTGCTCTTTGGGGCGAAGGCTCGAGGATCCAAAGCCCATAAATGAAGATTCTTTCATGGAATATTCGTGGGAGTAATCCCACAAAAATAAGAGCTTTGTATGCTCTTAGACAAGAACACAAACCGGATATGATTTTACCGTAAGAAACTAAAATGGAGGAGAGTAGAGTTATTCCTTTTAAGAATAGGACTTGGCGAGAAGTTGAAGTAGTAGGCCAAGAGGCCACCGGAACAAGCAGGAGGGTTACCGGTTATGTGGAACAAAAATGTGATTGATAGTAGAGTGATTCTCGATGTCTAGTTGGTTTATTTGTCTCTTATGTGTGGATAAAACCACGCAGAAAGAGTGGATCTTAACGAATGTATATGCTCCAGCTTAGACAGTGGACCGAGAAGGGTTCTTTGGAGTCGCCTAGCTGAATTGAGGGAGACGGTCCCCAACTACCCTTGGATTGTGGCGGGGGATTTCAATTGCTACCTTAATCCCGTAGATAAATTGGGGGGCTCTCAAAGAATAACTCGCCGATATCTACGAGTTTAGAGATTTTGTTGAGCAACATGAGCCGATGGATGTGGACCTCGCGTAGATTCTCCTATACATGGTCTAACAAAAGATTGAAGGAAAACCAAATTCAGATAAGATTAGATAGGTTTCTTCTTTCTCAAGAATGCCTGGAGAGGTTTGGGGACTCTTCATTAACGGCACTCCCAAGAATCGGGTCTGATCACAACCCAATTCTGTGGGAAACAGGGGAGGACTCTAAGAAAAGATACATCGGACCCTTTCGATTCGAACTTATGTGGTTCCAACATCGGGATCTCAAGGATCCGGTTGCCCAATGGTGGGACAAAAAGTATAATGGTTCGAAACTAGCCCAAGTGGCATGTAAACTAAGGAATGTGAAGGCTAACATTAGAGAGTGGAACAAAACTTCCTTTGGCAATATTTTTGTTAAAAAGGCATAACTAAAAGACAAGATCAATGAACTACAAGAGAAGCTGAAGTCAGAGCAGCTTACAGAGGATCTGAGAAACCAGGAGAGGGAGCTGTTAGCCGAATACCACACGATGCTAGGATTTGAAGAAACCTTTTGGAGGCAGAAAATCCAGATCGCGTTGGTTAAAGGAGGGTGACAGAAATACAAAGTTCTTCCATGTCTCTACTCTTCGCCACAGGAGTACTAACAAAATTAAGGAGATCAAGATGGCCGATGGGTCTAACACCAAAGATATGGAAGACATAAGGAGGGAAGCGGTTGAGTACTTTAAATCGTTGCTAGAAGATGTAAATCCGACTATTGAAGAAGAGGACTCTCTCGTTGGCAGCCATTCCACCCCTCAGTAATCGATAATCTTAATGGATTCTTACTTAGTCCTTTCACAAAGGAGGAAATCAAGAAGGTCGTTTTTGACATGGATGGTAACAGCCTCCCCAGACCGGATGGCTTCCCCTGCAGCCTTTCTTCCGTAAGTTTTGGGATATCCTAGGCAATGATGTAGTGGAAGCTATAATTGAGGCTCAAAAGGACATGGAAATCCCGTAAGGAGTTAATGCTACTTTTTTAGTCCTCATCCCTAAACTAGTGGGAGCAATGGAATTTTCCAGCTTTCGCCCTATCGCTTATGTAACACTCGATGAAGATTCTCACAAAAACAATCGCCAATAGGTCGAAGGTTATCCTTCCTTTCATCATTGATATGAACCAAGGTGGCTTTGTGAAAGGGCGACAAATATTGGATGGTATCATCACAATTCATGAGGTTATTCATTCAATGGTGACTAGTAAGGAAGCAGGTATGTTACTAAAGCTTGATATGAATAAAGCCTACGACCGGGTCTCATGGCGGTTCCTCACCAAGATTTTGGGTAAGTTTGGTTTCTCTCCCCAGTGGATTAAGTTGATTTTTAGTTGTATCTCTACTACAAGATTTTCTCTCATGGTGAATGGGTCACCCTCCGGTTACTTTAAGAGTGAAAGGGGGTTGCGACAAGGAGATCCTTTGTCTCCATACTTGTTTATTATTTTAGCGGAAGCATTGGGTAGGAACATTTCAGCAGCGGTGGCAGATGGTCAATTGGAAGGTTTTAAACCAGCCTCAACAGCAGAGCTGTGTCTCACCAACAGCTTGTGGATGATACAATCATTGTGTCCAAAGCCTCGGTGCCTCAAGCTAGGAATTTGAAGAGAATTCTAACCAAGTATGAGACAGAAGCGAGACAAGACATAAACTATAAGAAGAGTAGCATCTATTTCTTTAACACGCCCGGTGGGAGGGAGGAAAGAATAGCTAACCTCTTCGGTTGTGGAAAGGAGCTTCTACCAAAGAACTTATCTAGGCATGCCTATGTTCGAAGGAAGAATGAAGGCTACTTTGTGGAACTCGGTCATTGACAGGATCTCCAAAAAGTTAGCAGGGTGGAAGGGCAGCCTTCTCACCTCCGCAGAAAAGCCTTATTAGTTCAAACTACTTTACGTAGCATTCCAATTTACTCGCATGTCTCTATTTAGAATGCCTGCAAAGGTCCGAGCTACATTGGAGCTAATTCAACGCAACTTCTTGTGGTCAAGTTCAGAGGAGAGAAAGAGAATTTCGTTGGTAGCATGGAATCAGGTGTGTGCAAGCAAGGATCAGGGGGGCTCGGGGTTAAAGAGAATGAAAGAAATGAATCAAGCTCTGATTGGCAAACATGTATGGAGATTTATCAATAATGATCAATTGGGATGGGTAAAACTTCTTAAGGCAAAATATATCGTAAATAATCAGGACTTCCCGAAAGCTGATAATCTTCCTAGAGGATCCTATTTTTGGAATTGTTTGCTCGAATGTCGGGAGGTAGTCAGGAAAGGCATCGGATGGAGAATTGGTAATGGAAGACAAGTGGACTTTTGGAAAGACCCGTGGTTGGAAGAGGCCCCTCTGAAAGATAACTTAGACCTTCATGTCCTCCAACATAAACTTTCGAAGGAAATGGGAGGAAAAGTAGGGGATTTTATTGTCGTAGCACAGGAAACTTCTTCTTGGAAGAAAATCACAGTTCATAATCTGTCAGAGCAAGAGAAGGTGGCCCTAACCAAACTCAATGATGCTTTAAGGGTGTTCCCGATCATTCCCGGGGGAGGAAGAGATAAGGCGATTTGGGGCAAAACTACAAGTGGGATCTATTCAAGAAAAACCGCCTATAAGTTAATCCACTCAGGATTCAATGGCTGGACTCCGACTTCTGTTATTTGGTTAAATAATTTAACCCCAAAAATAGCTTTCTTCTTTTGGTTGGCAGTTCAAAATAAGATCCTGACAACAGATAATCTGCAAAGGAGAGGTTTCCAATTCATCAATCGATGTATCTTGTGTGAGAAAGCAATAGAATCTGTAAGTCATATATTTCTAACTTGTGATTTTTCTTGTACAGCTCTTCCAAATGATCCCGTCCAAATTTCATATAGATTGGGTCTCTCCAAATAGCATGTCTGACTTCTGCATACAATGGGCTTCCCCCTTCCGGGCAAAGCTTTTGACTTGGCTCTGGAAGCTCAACTTACCCCATTTTTTATGGGGGATATGGAATGAGAGAAATAAGAGAGTATTTAAAGGACGTAAGAAAGATCCCAGTTTATGTGGTAATAAAATAATCGTAGCTTTGAAAGAAAACTCGGAAAACTTTCTTCTTCAAAAATGAGACCATGTCTCTAAGGGAAAGGAGGATTTTGCGGAACTGGGGAGAGGAACTTCCATACCTAGACATTACAACCAACCCACGGGATGGTGTCAAGTGGATACCCCCCACACAAAAGTGGGTTAAGTTTAATTTTGACGGGGCAGCTAAAGGAAATCCGGGGGCTGCAGGAGCAGGAGGAGTTTTGAGAAATGAGGAAGGAAAAGTGGTCCTTGCCTTTGCGGAGCCTTTGGGAACTCAAACAAATCATTTTGCGTAAGCCCGAGCCTCGCATGCGAGCAATGAGAATTGCCGGACTTGAGGGTTATAAGGAAGTTATCTTTGAAGGGGATTCGCTTAATATAATCAAGGCAATTAAGGAGGATAAAGACCCCAACTGGACCATATTGGAGCTTATCCTAGAAGCAAAGATTCATAAATCTCATTTGGTTAATGCCCGAATCCAACACACCTTCGGAGAAGGGAACCAAAGCGGCGGATCTAATGGCAAATATTGCAGCTTCGTTGGGGAGATGCAAATTTGGAAGGATAACTTCCCTCAAGAACTATTGGTGTTGGTTGCTAGAGAAGAGCTAAGATCAAACCCGTTAGAGCATCGGGAGATCGTAGGGGCTGATGATGAGTAATCCGACGTATGGAATTAGGCGTAAAAGGCATCCCATTTGTCGGGGCCTGGGAGGTGACAAGTGTACAATACAACAACCTAGTGTTAGTAAGTGCTAGGTGTTGTTTGGTTTTTGTTTTATCCTGAATAGTCAAGCGACAAGTATAGGACTGTGGACTCTAAGTATGGCTTAATGTGAGTCTTAGAAAGATCCATTTTGTATTTTGATTATACGGGCTTGATGCTAGAACCAGCCCATTTTGACTTTGTAAAAGGTTTGTGGACCTTATAACCACCTCTACCTTATACCAAAAAAAATAAGCAAATCAATCAATTACATAAATAAATATTTAATTAAATATAATTCAAACTTTAACTAACTCAAAACAAATTTTCAATTAACTTCTAAATATTAATTAACTTACCAAAATTAATTAATTTCATTAAATCAAGTGAAAACTAAAGATGTGACACTCAAACCATATACCTCAAATATTGATATCTTCTAATATTATCAGTTTCATATAATGACATCCTTTAGCTAATATCTTTGCATACACAAATAAAGTACCAAATCTAAATTAACTAAGACTTACTCTCTATCATTCTATACATAATTAATATCATAATACTATTAATCATTTTTTCTTAAATACTAATTAACACAATTAAAATTATAATACTTTATTTTATTTTTTCAAGTCCACCAATTCAAACTTTCTTATTAAACAACTATGCATTTTCTAAATCTTGTATTACTTGAAGACGTAAAGCCTTGCATATCATAAAGTGTTTCACCTTATAGGAAAGAATTGCCCTTTTTTATACGGTCAAATAAACTAAGAGAAAGCATTGCCCCTCTTCTAAGGATCTTGTATATTATAACCATGAAGTACTCAATCTCATCAAGAGGCGTTGCTCCTTTTTAAAATAGGGTCAAGTAACTAAAAGATATAATTATTAGTGAATTACTTAGCTCTCTTGTCATTATGGCCATTGTAAGTGTATGAAGCAACAAATTTATAATTCAAACCTATCAAATTATTTGAGTATCATATATTGTTTGACATAAAAAAATTCATATGTTGTAAATAACATCTTTCAAAGCATTTAAAAGTTTTTCATTATTGCTAATAAAATCATCATCCTTCCCTTTTACAACACTACAAAATCCAAGAAAACAAATGAATCAATCGAGGCATAAAAACAACTTATCTTCTTACAAATTAAATTTTGCATTTTGAAAATTATTACCTTTTCTCATCAAAAGTGCAATGACCAAAACAATAATAGTCTAAACAGATTGCTAGTTATAATTTCCCGCCGACAACGAGAAATTATTAAATTTAGTTTGCAAATCATGTGAACAAAATGGAAATAAACTTGTCATTAATCTGCAAACACTATCCCTCCAGCCGCTTCGGATTCCATAAAGTCCATAAACCCCCAGACACACCATCAACAAGATAAAAACAATTTATCTTCTTACAATTTAAATTTTGCATTTTTTGAACAATACAGCCTTTTCTGACCAAAAGTGCAATGACCAAAACAATAATAGTCTAAACAGAGTGCTAGATTGCTAGTTATAATTTTTTGTCGACAACAAGAAATTATTAAATTTAGTTTGCAAATCATGTGAACAAAATGGAAATAAACTTTTCATTAATCCGCAAACAATGTCCCTCTAGCTACTTCGAATTCCATAAAATCCATAAACCCTAGACACACCATCAACAAGAACCATTTCCATCTGTGTTGTTTTCCAAATTAAATTCTTCACCTTCTGAAAATCGGAATCATTCACTTTAATCTCTTGTAATGAAAGAATATCAACCCCCTCTCCTTTCTTAACTCTCTAAGCACCTTACGTTTAGCCAAGGCATTCATACCCCGACTATTCCAAGATAGAAATTTCATTTTGTATCAAGTTGAGGAAGTTTTCCTCCTTCCAAAGACAAAATTCTTTGAAATCTTCATCATCAGCAGTAACCATTTCCACCTGAGTTGTTTTCCAAATTGAATTCTTTACCTTTTGAAAATTGAAATTATTCACTTTAGTCTCTTGTAATAAAAGAATATCAACCCACCTCTCCTTTCTTAACTCTTTAAGCACCCTATGTTTAGCCAGAGCATTCATACCCCGAATATTTTAAGATAGAAAAAATATTTTCCTTTTCAAACCCTCTTTTCTATGTTCTTTTCCTTCAACCTACAAGAGAGTGTGGCCCTTTCTCAATATTTTCTTCTACATGCAGAGAAAAAATTATTTTCCTTTTCAATCAAAGCACCGGTTCATTAATATATTAGGTTGATTTATTGGAACAAACTCTTCCCCTCCAACAATGTCATCCCCATTAAGGGTAGCAAGAACCTCTAAGCTATTTGGATATGGACCCTTCCTTACTTTCACCAATTTCTTTCTGCCCCAGAACTTCTTGTTTAGTTTCATTTTTCCTCCAAATCCTTAAAAGCTATCAAGTTCTATTATTCATAACTTTCTCCTTGGGATTTTTTGGACATGCTTCCCAAATATGTCTTACTCTTTTGGAAAGGTTACACAAGGGAATGGGAGTTTCATACTAAATCTCTTTGTTCCCATTCACTGTACTCTAAAACTAGCCTAATAGATTTAGGCAATGGTTCAGCCAGATCCGCCTATACACAAAAACGGGTTGCTATCATTTTGGTCCGAGAATTAATAACCAAATCAAAAACAATAAATAATTTTTCCAATTGCTTTAGCTATCAAGAGAATAATACTATTGCCCTAAAATTCCATTGGAAGCCCCGATAGACTCACCCATAAGGGCGCCAATTGAAGAGTGGTGGTTGTGGTTGCATTAAAGCCTTGGTTCCATTTTTGTAATACTAACCCTCCTAAAAAAACCATGGGCCCCTCAACAAAACTTGTCATATCTTCCGAATTTGCAAAGTTAAACAACAAAAAATTATTAGGCAAAGCCACCACTACTTCCTACCCCAAAAGTTTTCATTTATCCCCAAGCCACTTCCTTATTGTATCTAAATCAGGTGTATTGCCCAAAAATTTTCCAATTAAAGAATTTTTTCCTTTCTGAATCACTTTGTTAGCCAAAATTTTTGGGACCTTAAGAGTAAAACCCTTTTCATCCTGACACGGAGACAAAACAAATCTCTTTTCTTGTGAATTTTGACCTCTTCAAAACTTGCACCCAAGAAGCACCTCCCTTTGACCTTTTTGCAACTATCAAATTCGGATCTACTGCTTCTGAATCCAAAGGGTTAGAATCTCTCCTATCTGCATCTTTATGGGATTTTTCCACAACAAAACTCTCACCTATTGCCTTTCCTACTCCTATTCCTCCTCTTTCAAAATGCTTGTATATCCCATTCCTTCTCCTCCAAGGCATACCCCATCCTTTCTCCTCCAAGGCTTCCTCTAGCATGCAATCATCGCCAGTATTACCTTCTTACGTATATCATATTTCCCCTTCTTAACAATGGCCATTACCATATTACCATTCTCATCTTCTAATTCATTGACGTTTTTTTTTTAACTCTCAATCAACGAAAATAGCTCCTTAGGATTTCATATTAAAAAAAAAAATGATAATAACAAGGGAAAGATGCACTCAATATTTCTGTTTTTCTTCATATCTTAATTAAAAAAACTTTTGTTTCAAAATTATTTAAATTTAATATTTTTTTCTAATTCAAACCTAAATGACATAAGTCTACAAATGATTTTTTTTAATCAATTATATGAGATTGAAACAGGTCCCATCCATATTACATCATGAACACCTAGTAGTATTACAAAACAATTATGTATATATCATTCGGTAAGATTCAAACCTATGTCTCCCCTTTAAAAGTTTTTATTGAACTTCGAAACTTAAACTGTGGTGTGAAATTGACTATGACCAACAATGCTAATTCAATTTATTCATTCTTTTAGACGGAAGTCTTTAAACGATTTCCATTTTGAGAGTAAGACTCAAATAGAACTTTGGGATGCCAATAGAAAGCAAACATTCGTGAGAGACCTATAACAAAATAGTGCCTTCATATTTTTCGCATGATACTGCCCCTTAAAACGGCTCGTAAAGAAACATAGCGTTCATGCCTTTTCATAAATTGCTGTCGCAATGGAGTATTATTTTCATAAATTGCTGTCGCACCATCTTTTTCACGTTAATGACTAAAGATAATTTCCCGTTTAGTCCTTAAACAATCATAACAACAAATTGTAATTTGTTTGGCGGAAGGGGCCTAAAACTGAATGAAAGACTTCTCAAAAGTTAACGAAGCGGCATTTACAAGGGAGAATGCACTTGATGCTGTATGAAGATGTTCACAAATGACTTTTTGCATCTGATTCAATGCCTACAAAATATGTAGAGACCCTTAACCCGCAGAGTTTATGTTCCCATCCCATAAATTCCAACATAAGAGTAATTCAGATAACATAAAAGACTTGCATCTCCAGAAAATTAGAGCTTTGATTTCATGCAAATAAAATAGAGTCATTTCAGAGACAATATTCTGATTCATAATTTTGAAGACAATGAGCAGACTTCACCCATCAAGATTCAACAATAACAATGGCTTGGTCAAAGGCATCTACTTTAGTGAAAAGAGAAATACAGACTACTTAGGTTAATATACAAAACTAGCTTCTAGAAGAATGTGTTGAACCAACCCAAGTCGGGCCTCAAATAAAGAGAGGCCACAGAAGTTATTGCCATTTTAGGCAATAGCAAAATTGTCTCCTCCTAAATTTCCTAAAGACATCAATTTTGCTCAAATATTTGTGCTTTTGAAGCTAAGAAACTAGAAGTTGCAGCCAAGAAAAAACATCACATCAACATACGTAATGATTAGCTTATAAATGTTAGTCATCTGCTTCTTCTGAGCCACCTTTTAAATGCAGATGCTTTTCTCGTTTTTGGAACTCTGTAATGCCCTTTCCACTGCCCGTAACCCCCACTTTACCCTTTGGATCATCTGGTGATTTGAATATGCTCTCTCTCTTTCTCCCTGAGAAAAATCCAACCTGCAGAACGTGACAAAAAATTATGCAATGAGAGAAATGTCAAAAAAACTATATTATTGGATCACATTCAATAATAGCTCTTCAAAAAATGCACAAAGAAGAATGCATCTACCTTCTTAGATTGTCCTTTAGCTGTTTGGAACTGCTGCCAAGCATTTTGCCGCTTATTTTGAGTCAACTCCTGTTGCTCAAGCCGCATCTTTGACTTAAAAGCATGGATTTTCTTTCTCTTCGCTGTTTTCTGTGAAGAAACACATTAAAAAACATAAAGTTGGAACATTACAAAAATACAACTGTTTTTGAGCAAAACTCGTATGGGAAGCCTGTTCATACAATGGAGAAAACAAAAGCGATAGAAATGAAATCAAAAATTTGAGTAAAATCCCGTAAACAAAGAAGTGGCAACCTGGACAAGAAATTGAAAATCGAAAGTGGGTGTTAGTTCAGTTATTAGCACTTACCACATCCTCTGGATCTTCAGGAAGAATTCGAAGCTTGGGAGGTAACTCACGTGAAAAAGAATCGACAACAGCTGCTTGTGCAATTTTACGTTTAATTGCCTGCTTAGTAGCCTCGGCTTCTTTTTCAGCCTCTAGCAAGGCATTCACACCTTCTTCCTGTCTTGGCCTCACATTTGCAAAATCAACCTATATAGCAAACAATCATATTGTCTTACTAATCATAACTAATACTATAAAATTCAAACATTGAAATTATAGAAAAGTTGAAATTGTTGGCATGAAATCTGCACAAGGTTTTGGTCTGCATTTGTTAGGATCAATGTTAGTCTGAAGAATCGGTTAGCACTACCACTTCCAATATCATCTGTATCAAAGTGCTCGAAAGTATGAAATCCATTAAGATGCTTATGCAATGTACCTCTTCCTTATTGCCCCACTCATCATACACAACAAAATATCCAATTGAAGAAAAACTTTCAACTGTTGCATCATACCTGAAACAGGACAGAAGAAAGCTTTATTTATTTAAAGCGTTTCACTCAAGTCAGCAGAATAACAACTGTGCAAAGAACAATATAAAAATGAGGAAATAAAATGGAAAAAAGCATACCAGTCCCCATCACCACTCCAAACAGCTTGAATTTTAGCACCAACCAAAAATATGTGACTAGAATCGATAGGAGAATCTGCAGTCTGCAACAACGATATAGAAGTCTTACCAAAAAAAAAATGAACAATATGTCGTTTTCCTGGGCAACTTAATAAGCACTCAGTAGTCAATGCCATTCCAGAATTATATGGTCTCGTATTTCAGACAAACACAGTAAACCCCGTGATTTTCAAAATTAATTTACAATAAAATGGTTGAAATTAACATATTTAGTCCATTTCCCTCTAGTTTATTCTAAAGACTTTATAGGAAAATACCTGATTGGCAATTATCCTCTTCTGAGATTGCTGGTCAGAAGTTGAAAGTAAAGCATCAACCTTAGACTCTCCACCTCCCGCTTGGGATTGTTTAGCAGTTGCCAAGAGCTCCTCCGTCAGTGCAATCACCTGCATCCGAAGCCAATTTTCGGAATCAGCTGTTGAGTACAATCTTCATTGAATCGCCATATTTATATTCAACCTTAGCTAAGAGGAAGCCGGACCGAACACAGAAGAAGCTGAAGGGTAACATTTTTTGTATTGAGAGGAAGAGAACAGGCCAGCAGAAGGTAGAACACCTGCACAGGAAGCAACATAAGGGGATGGACATTGTCAAAAGGTTCTCAGGCAGGTCTAATTACAGGCATGCATCAGCAACACCTTCAATGTTAGTGTGTATTCAATATATTGCCAAGAGACATGGCGATCAGGGCCGCAATATCATTCATGGCAATTCAAGAATTCAAATTAATGTCTACAATCTCACCTTGCAAAGAAACTCCAAAACAGTCTTCAGCCATTATGCAGCTGTGTCGTGCTGCCCTGCTTGAACAACATTGATGGTTCCTTAGGCACACAATAACTTTTACACATTCACAAATTACATGTCACACAATTCCATTACCTCTCTCAATTGGAGGAGGCGAGACACTAAATTAGGTACAGTTCCCCAGATCCACGCACCAAACTCTCACCAATCCCAGATCAATTATCCATGACATTGCTACAACGTAGTAAAATAAACTCACCTCTTGCAGTTCTTTCTCCATTTCTGCATACTCCGAATTTCCCGGATCCTCCGCCAATAGCTCTCTGACCTAATCTCAATCATTTAAAATAAAAATAAAAAATTTAATCGACTGCAAAACCCACAAATAATTCACCCTAACGAAAAATTAATTTAAACAAAACCCAAAAAAAAAAATCAATTTCCTTAAATTGGTAAAGTAAAAAGGATTCAAAAAAATTCAATAAACTCAGCTTAAATTCGTTCTCAGGCACATCGGAAGTTGATTTTGAATACCCTATGTTTCATCTCACAGTGGAGAAAAAGGAAGGAAATATTATAAATTTAATATTAAAAAAAAAGAGACCTAAAATAATTTTTTGGACAAATAAAGTACCTGTTGCAGCTGCTCTTTGTATGTATTGACATTGAGGTTGAGTTCCTCAATGCTCAATTCCTCCCCTCCTCCTTGCATCATATTCCCTCTTCTACCTTCTTTTACGCAGTAAAGAATGATTCTGATATTTACAACTTGTGCGCTTGTGAAACCCTCCCAGAATTTTGAAGAAATCGCCCGCAATCGATACTCAACTTTTAGTGTTGAAACCCTAGACACCCTCCTTTCAAAGACCAAAATTTCTTATGTAAATTGCAGTTTAGTTTAAAACCCAGAAACTATTTCGCGAGGGTTTTCGCAGCAGCGGCGGATGAATAGCAGCAATTGCCGATGCAAGCAAATGTAGCAGAACGAAGAAACGTGTAATGGGGGTTTGTATTTTTCTATATAATGAATAGCTTAGGGTTCGATTATCGTCGGCTTAGATTTATTATTCTTTCTACGCTTTTTCAGCAAGCAAAGAGTCGGCTATGTTTAACTCATGCAGCTCTTAATAAAAGTCATATTAACATTTTTTATCACAATCTTCTAGGAAGTTAGTATTTATCTAGACTAAAGGTTGTTTTATGTGTTATATTGTGTTTTATAAGAAAATCTGGGGATATTGTTTTTATTTTTTTTAAATGTAAAGGTTTAACTAATTTAAAAATATAAGTTTTTGTAATAAAAAATAGGTGAATAGGCACACCTCAATATGTTGTTTTTTATTTTTATTTAGATTAAATGTTGTGGGGTTATATTTGTTGAAATTAATGTATTTGGTTTTATAAGGACAACTTAACATTTTAAAGGAAGGAATAAAGTGGTCCTGTTCCTAATTGATATATACAGGCATAGAGAATTTACCTCGTGTCTATTATTATTATTCATGATTGATATAATGGGACGGGCTTTTAAAGAATTTTTGTTATTTAAGTATTTAAGAGATCCACCTATTATTTAGGCTATCCAAGTTTAAAAAAAAAAAAGTCTCCTTATATCTTCAAGAATGTGGCTCCAATTATATTATTTGTTCTTCTTCACCTTCGTCTTTAAAAATAAAATAAAATTATATACTTATCCCTTATGGAAATTGTTAGGTCCTTTAAGAAAATTCTCCCTCTAGTTCTCCTACCTAAGTTAGGATGGGACAATGGGCTTTCTAAATGGTAGTAGGAAAAGTTTTAGATGGTTTTAACATTTTGAGGTACTAGACAATGGGCCTACTACCATTGTCTAGATGATAGTAGGAAAAGTTGTTTTAGATGGTTTTAACATTTTGGGGTATTAGACAAATGGATTTTCATCCGCGTGCGTAGAGCAGTTGGTAAATGCCCTGGGTGCTGGTTGTGGCCGATCCAGGTTCCATTTCCACTGCCTCCACCCTGTTGGATATGTAGGCATAGCTAGTAAATGTCCTATGTGTTGGTAGAGGCCGACAAGGCTCCATTTTCCCTATGCCCAACCTGTGGATGTATTAATAATTCAACCCCCTTATGACTGATGCCATGTGGTATACCCGGATGGGACAACTACGATTGGCCATAGAGCTAGGTTCTTGGGGCTTCTAAACTACCCAATTTTTTGAAAACTAAGAACTTTTGAAATAAAGTTATTAAATGAGAGGCAAATAAGAACAACACATGATGTGTTGCATTATATTGACTGACAGCCAGTGGATCGTAGCGGCTCGCCATCGTAGCAGTGACACTCGTAGAAGCCCGTAAGCTGTAGCGAGCCACATCGCACGGCAGCCCGTGCACTATAGCGGTCGCAAAAAATTTGGCCATAAAAAAAAAAAAAAAATGGCAGATTTTGGAGGCAGCAAGTTGTGACGGATGGAGCAGCAAGGAGGAGGAGCAGGAGGTCTAAGGGCAACAAACCCTAGGTGTGGGGCTTCAGAGGGCGGATCGGCGAGACGCGACGGTGGGGGCTCTGGTGAGATAGCAGGCCCCTAGGCGGATGATGTGGACAAGGAAGTTCTATTGGAACCGGTCCAAGGGCGTTGGGCGGATGCGGTTGAAGATATCTCTGAGGGGGACCAGGACTCTGTGCGTCAGGATCAAAGGAAGACCCAGGAAGGAGACAAAGAGAAACCTGGCAACTGGAGACCTTCATATCTTAATGCTCTTCGCGATAAGCAAAAATTATCCGACTCTTGTTTTAATCTAAAATCTGTCAATGGTAGGTTGCACGTCTCGGATACCTTAGCTCAGCATGTGGCTATGGAGGGCAAAACATCTCTGGTGGCAAAATTTATGGGGGTGAGGCTAGACTTGGAAGTCATAAGGAGATGGGTCATCCAAAAATGGTAGCCAAGGGCCGATATGATGATTAAGGCTTTACCCAAGAGTTTTCTTTTGGTGACATTTCAATGTGAACAGGACATGGAAAGGACTCTCCAAGGAGGTCCTTGGTTTTTTGGGAAAATGGGCTTGTATCTGAAGCGTTGGTCCCCCGATTTCAACCCCCAGACTCAGGTCTTTGGATTTGGCTCCTATTTGAGTTAAGATGTTGGGATTACCTCTGCTTTTCTGGAATGAATAAATCTTGGCTGGGATAGCTACGGAGATTGGAGAACTAATAGCTATTGATCCTGCAACCTTGAGCAAAACAAGACTCCTTTATGCTCGCATGTGTGTGTTGGCGGACCTGAGTAAAGAGCTCCCTAAATCCATTATATTGTCATCTATGTTTGGCCTTCATACTCAGGTCTTTGAATATGAAAATATGTCTTTTAAGTGTAGTGTTTGCGGGAAGGTAGGGCACCGGGGTATCCACTGCATTTCCAAGAACCAACCCCCACTCCAAAATACTGCTCCTCAAACCCAGAATAATATCCCTCCCTCGCAGATCTCCATTCCTACCCAACATGGGCCTCAAGGACGTGGAGCTCGAAATTCGAATATCAAAGACCCTGTTTGCCCTTTTGTAAGCAAGAGGCAACGTTATAACCCTCCTCCCAAAAATACCTATGCCCCGAAACCCTCTCATAGGGGAGTTGGTTCCTTTGATGGGAACCCTCAAGATCAACCTGCTCCTAAGATGATACAACAAGCCTCAGAGCCAAATCACAAAGGAAAGAACCCCATAGATCAACGCCCTGGGGCAAGTAAGTTTGATTGGGTAATACGGGAGGCCTATGGAGGCTTGGTGGAAGTGGTCCCATGTACTGTAGAGGAATTTATGGGAAGAAATTCCAAGGAGATCAACATCCCAGTGGAGAACAGTTTTGATGCTTTAAATCATCTGAAGGGAGATCAGATGGATAGCCAAGAAGTGGAATCTGAGGTAGAGGAGACTCAAGAGAAGGATTTAGAGGAGGAAAATCAGAGGAAGGAGCAGGAAACTAATTATACATGCAAGGATACTCAGGAGGAAGAGGTGAACCACCAAGATCAGTGTAACCCCAAAGCAGGGAAAAAAGAATCTACTAATCAAGAAGCTAAGAGCACGGAATCTTCTCCACTTGTCAGAAAGACCAGTTAACCTGGAAAGCAAGATTGTTACCCCAAAGACCAAGACTGACCTATCCAAGATGGTTACTAGAAGCCAAGTGAATCCCAAGGAACCCCAGCCTAGAGCGGATGTATGGGGATATGGTTCGGTAGGAAGAGGGAAACCTAGCAATGCTACCTTAAGGCAGAAAGAAGCAGAGCGAGGAGTGGCTGATGGCACTCAATCAGTATTGCTCTTTGGGGCAAAGGCTCGAGGATCCAAAGCCCATAAATGAAGATTCTTTCATGGAATATTCGCGGGAGTAATCCTGCAAAAATAAGAGCTTTGTATGCTCTTAGACAAGAACACAAACCGGATATGATTTTACTTGCAAGAAACTAAAATGGAGAGTAGAGTTATTCCTTTTAAGAATAGGACTTGGCGAGAAGTTGAAGTAGTAGGCCAAGAGGCCACTGGAACAACAGGAGGGTTGCTGGTTATGTGGAACAAGAATGTGATTGATAGTAGAGTGATTCTAATGTCTAGTTGGTTTATTTGTCTCTTATGTGTGGATAAAACCACGTAGGAAGAGTGGATCTTAACGAATGTATATGCTCCAGTTAGACAAAGACTGAGAAGGGTTCTTTGGAGTCGACTAGCTGAATTGAGGGAGACGGTCCCCAACTACCCTTGGATTGTGGCGGGGGATTTCAATTGCTACCTTAATCCTGCAGATAAATTGGGGGGCTCTCAAAGAATAACTGCTGATATCTACGAGTTTAGAGATTTTGTTGAGCAACATGAGTTGATGGATGTGGACTTGCGTAGATTCTCCTATACATGGTCTAACAAAAGATTGAAGGAAAACCAAATTCAGATCAGATTAGATAGGTTTCTTCTTTCTCAAGAATACCTGGAGAGGTTTGGGGACTCTTCATTAACGACACTCCCAAGAATCGAGTCTGATCACAACCCAATTCTATGGGAAACAGGGGAGGACTCTAAGAAAAGATACATCAGACCCTTTCGATTCGAACTTATGTGGTTCCAACATCAGGACTCAAGGATCCGGTTGCCCAATGGTGGGACAAAAAGTATAATGGTTCGAAAGCGGCCCAAGTGGCATGTAAACTAAGGAATGTGAAGGCTAACATTAGAGAGTGGAACAAAACTTCCTTTGGCAATATTTTTGTTAAAAAGGCAAAACTAAAAGACAAGATCAATGAACTACGGGAGAAGTCGAAGTCGGAGCGACTTACGAGAGGATCCGAGAAACCGGGAGAGGGAGCTGTTAGCCGAATACCACACGATGCTAGGATTTGAAGAAACCTTTTGGAGGCAAAAATCCAGATCGCATTGGTTAAAGGAGGGTGACAGAAATACAAAGTTCTTCCATGTCTCTACTCTTCGCCACAGGAGTACTAACAAAATTAAGGAGATCAATATGGCCGATGGGTCTAACACCAAAGATATGGAAGACATAAGGAGGGAAGCGGTTGAGTACTTTAAATCGTTGCTAGAAGATGTAAATCCGACTATTGAAGAAGAGGACTCTCTGTTGGCAGCCATTCCACCCCTCGTAACTGAGAATCTTAATGGATTCTTACTTAGTCCTTTCACAAAGGAGGAAATCAAGAAGGTGGTTTTTGACATGGATGGTAACGACTCCCTAGGACCGGATGGCTTCCCACGACTTTCTTCCGAAGTTTTGGGATATCCTAGGCAATGATGTAGTGGAAGCTATAATTGAGGCTCAAAAGGACATGGAAATCCCAGAAGGAGTTAATGTTACATTTTTAGTCCTCATCCCTAAACTAGTGGGAGCAATGGAATTTTCCAGTTTTTGCCCTATCAGTTTATGTAACACTCTGATGAAGATTCTCACAAAAACAATCGCCAATAGGCTGAAGGTTATCCTTCCTTTTATCATTGATATGAACCAAGGAGGCTTTGTGAAAGGGCGACAAATCATTGGATGGTATCATCACAATTCATGAGGTTATTCATTCAATGGTGGCTAGTAAGGAAGCTGGTATGTTACTAAAGCTTGATATGAATAAAGCCTATGACCGGGTCTCATGGCGGTTCCTCACCAAGATTTTGGGTAAGTTTGGTTTCTGTCCCAAATGGATTAAGTTGATTTTTAGTTGTATCTCTACTACAAGATTTTTTGTCATGGTGAATGGGTCACCCTTCGGTTACTTTAAGAGTGAAAGGGGGTTGCGACAAGGAGATCCTTTGTCTCCATACTTGTTTATTATTTTAGCGGAAGCATTGGGTAGGAACATTTCAGCGGCGGTGGCAGATGGTCGTTTGGAAGGTTTCAAACCAGCCTCAACAATGAGCCAGTGTCTCACCAACGAGTTTGTGGATGATACAATCATTGTGTCCAAAGCCTCGGTGCCTCAAGCTAGGAAGTCGAAGAGAATTCTAACCAAGTATGAGACAAAAGCGGAGACAGTACATAAACTATAAGAAGAGTAGCATCTATTTCTTTAACACGCCTGGTGGGAGGGAGGAAATAATAGCTAACCTCTTCGGTTGTGGAAAGGAGCTTCTACCAGCAACTTATCTAGGCATGCCTATGTTCGAAGGAAGAATTAACGCTACATTATGGAACTCAGTCATTGACAGGATCTCCAAAAAGTTAGCAGGGTGGAAGGGCGACCTTCTCGACTCACGCAGGAAAAGCATTATTAGTTCAAACTACTTTACTGAGCATTCCAATTTCTCGCATGTCTCTATTTAGAATGCCTGCAAAGGTCCGAGCTACATTGGAGCAAATTCAACGCAACTTCTTGTGGTCAGGTTTAGAGGAGAGAAAGAGAATTTCGTTGGTAGCATGGAATCAGGTGTGTGCAAGCAAGGATCAGGGGGGCCTGGGGCTAAAGAGAATGAAAAAATGAATCAAGCTCTGATTGGCAAACAGGTATGGATATTTATCAATAATGATCAATTGGGATGGGTAAAACTTCTTAAGGAAAAATATATTAGAAATAATTAGGACTTCCTGAAAGCTGATAATCTCCCTAGAGGATCCTATTTCTGGAATTGTTTGCTCAAATGTTGGGAGGTAGTCAGGAAAGGCATTAGATGGAGAATTGGTAATGGAAGACAAGTGGATTTTTGGCAAGACCCGTGGTTGGAAGAGGCCCCTCTGAAAGATAACTTAGACCTTCAGGTCCTCCAACATAAACTTTCGAAGGAAATGGGAGGAAAAGTAGGGGATTTTATTGCTGTAGCACGGGAAACTTCCTCTTGGAAGAAAATCACGAGTTCATAATCCGTCGAGCAAGAGAAGGTGGCCCTAACCAAACTCAATGATGCTTTAAGGGTGTTCCCGATCATTCTTGGGGAAGGAAGAGACAAGGCGATTTGGGGCAAACTACAAGTGGGATCTATTCAGTAAAAACTGCCTATAAGTTAATCCACTCATGATACAATGGCTGGACTCCGACTTCTATTATTTGGTTAAATAATTTAACCCCAAAAATAGCTTTCTTCTTTTGGTTGGCAGTTCAAAATAATATTCTGACAACAGATAATCTGCAAAGGAGAGGTTTCCAATTCATCAATCGATGTATCTTGTGTGAGAAAGCGATAGAATCTATAAGTCATATATTTCTAACTTGTGAATTTTCTTGTACAGTCTTCCAAATGATCTTGTCCAAATTTCATATAGATTGGGTCTGTCCAAATAGCATGTCTGACTTCTGCATATAGTGGGCTTCCCCCTTTCGGGTGAAACTTTTGACTTGGCTCTGGAAGCTCGACTTACCCCATTTTTTATGGGGGATATGGAATGAGAGAAATAAGAGGGTATTTAAAGGACGTAAGAAATATCCCAGGTTATGTGGTAATAAAATAATCGAGCTTTGAAAGAAAAGCTGGAAAACTTTCTTCTTCAAAAATGAGACCATGTCTCTAAGGGAAAGGAGGATTTTGCAGAACTGGGGAGAGGAAATTCCAGACCTAGACATTACAACCAACCCACGGGATGGTGTCAAGTGGATACCCCCCATACAAAAGTGGGTTAAGTTTAATTTTGACGGGGCGACTAAAGGAAATGCGGGGCTGCAGGGAGCGAGGAGGAGTTCGAGAAATGAGGAAGGAAAAGTGGTCCTTGCATTTGCAGAGCCTTTGAGAACTCAAACAAATCATTTTGCAGAAGCCCGAGCCTGCATGCAGGCAATGAGAATTGCCAGACTTGAGGGTTTAAGGAAATTATCTTTGAAGGGGATTCGCTTAATATAATCAAGGCAATTAAGGAGGATAAAGACCCCAGTTGTACCATCTTGGAGCTTATCTTAGAAGCAAAGATTCATAAATCTCATTTGGTTAATGCCCGAATCCAACACACCTTCAGAGAAGGGAACCAGGCGGCAGATCTAATGGCAAATATTGCAGTTTCTGTTGGGGAGATGCAAATTTGGAAGGATAACTTCCCTCAAGAACTATTGGTGTTGGCTTCTAGAGAAGAGCTAAGATCAAACCTGTTAGAGCATCAGGAGATCAAAGGGGTTGATGATAAGTAATCCGACAAATGGAATTAGGTAGAAAAGGCTTCCCATTTGCTGGGGCCTGGGAGGTGACAAGTGTACAGTACAGCAACCTAGTGGTATTAGTAAGTGCTAGGTGTTGTTTGGTTTTTGTTTTATCCTGAATAGTCAAGCGACAAGTATAGGACTCTGGACTCTAAGTATGGCTTAATGTGGGTCTTAGAAAGATCCATTTTGTATTTTGATTATACGGGCTTGAAGCTAGAACCAGCCCATTTTGACTATGTAAAAGGTTTGTGGACCTTATAACCACCTCTACCTTATACCAAAAAAAATATGGATTTTCTAGATGGTAGTAGGAAAAGTTTTAGATGGTTTTCATGTTTGGCTACTAGTTTAGACAATTGGGTTAATTATAGGTTTTTTTTCTTTTAAATGGTTATGAAGATTTTTAATTTTATAATGATCAAGTTTTAAGTTGAATTTAAGGTTTTTAACAAAGAACAAGAAAAATATATATGTTGAATTTTAGGTGTCTTAAAATTATTAAGGAGTTTGTAGGAGAGCTTTTTTTTAAAAGAGGTGGAAATAATTGAAGAAAGGTTTGACAAATCTATGGTGGAGAAAAGTCTAAGCCTCAAGTATATGGAAAATCGAAGAACACATCTAGATTATGAAGTGCTCAATATGTTTTTTTCTTGTTATTTTGTCTAACAAGGAGGATTGAGCATGTGTTTTCAAGCAAGAGTCATGGTTGCTTGGTAATGCATGATTGTTGATGATTGTTTACTGAAGTTTGACTTTACTATAGACGAGTTGTCAATTGCTCCAATCTAGGTCAAACTCATTAATATACCAACATAGTTTATACAAGAAAGTATTTTGCATTAGACTTATGGATATTTGGTTAAAGTTGTTTGTATAACTCCAAAATATTTGATTAGGACATATTTCATATTTGTTATGACATTATGATTGGTATTAGTCAATGCTTGTTATAAAGGGTTTACCTAAATGGAAATGATATAAAATATTTTCTCAATAGATAGATTATGAAAACACCTCATTCTATTGTAGCCTTTCTATGAATCATAACGATTTGAGAAGAGGTCTTTCAAGTATTATTGTATGCTCTTAGGTGGATAAGGTGGAAGCCAAGAAGTAAAGAAACAACTCCAACTCAATGGAGGAAAGGCAAGACTCAAAGGGTGGTTAAGATAAACTAGTGACCATGGATAAGGATCTTGTTGTTTCTCAAGGGAACAATGATAGAAAGAAGAAAATTAATGAAGAGGATTTTAAAGGAGTGGACAACAATGAGTTAAGTTCTTTGAAAATAATGTAAGGGGATTATTTTTTCTTCTAAATGTGTTTCAAGCTTTCTCAAAGTCAAATATATATTTGAATAAAATGAGGTTTTATAATAGAATCCTCACTTAATTGAAAGTTGGGTATTGAGGAAATGATTGATACATAATATAAGAACTTAATGAAGGAAGATGGTGAGTTTTCTTCTTGTACCAGTTTGTAGAGTGATGTATTTGATAGTCAAGGGGAAGAAAAAGGATGTTGCACTCCAACTAAAATATCAAAAATCCATATTTAGGAGGCCCTCAAAAGGGAAAGAAGTTAGAAGTGGAGCTCATATAAAAGGAGAAGTGATGTTAAGGGAATTTAATCTTCAAATAAGAATTGATGACATGTTGGATTAGTTAGGGGAAAAAAAAGATTTATATCTTGAATTATCAATGCCTTTAATGGGTCCTAAACATGAAAAGTTTGAGAGAAGATAGGTAGGGAAAGATCAAATATGGTTTTGGGCTAAGATACAAAATGTGATGGCTTTATTTAAGAATCCTATATGAAGTAGATTTAATGGGGGCCAAAATAGTAAGTGTTGAGGCTATGGACATCTAAAATGGTGGTAACCTTATGGAATCCAAACAAAACATCAATAGGTTTATTAGAAAAGAGAAAAAAAAAAGGGGTGACATTGGAATTTGTGCACCTATAAAAGGATATAAGTTTGATATAAATGAATAGTTACACCTTTAATACCATGAAAGGTGAAGAGGATATATGGCATCTAATTTCAATGGTGTAAGGGCCCTCAAGGGTAAGGACCAAATAGTATGAGGTGTTTTAAATATTGTATATTAGTAAAAGAAAAGCGAGGAGGATTTCATGGGTTAATGGAATGAAAAACTTCAAGGAATTTAATGTCCAAAATGGATTATAAGATATTGAACCTAAGGATAGGCTCTATATTTAGTATAATAATAGAGGAGGAAATAATGAATTCGAAGAGAAGGTGAATAGATTACTCATTAGTGATATTTGGCTAGGTATGGCTTATAATAGGACTTGTAATAAATCTAATGGATATTACCATTGGCTAATAATGCTAGATATAGGAATAATTCATAATTCAAAGCTTTGATGATAGCAAATATAGATTGAGTGGGCTTTGGCAGTGGTGGATCTAGGCTTCGACAATGGTGGATGTTGGCTTTGGTGACGATAGATTTGGGCTTTGGTGATGATAGAAGTAGGTTTCGATGACGATGGGCTTCAAAAATGGTGGATCAAGACTTTGAAGGTGATGGAACTAAGCTTTGACAGTGGTAGATCTAGGGTGAGTGGGCTTTGGAAATGATGGATCTAGTCTTCGATGGTGGTGGGCTTTGGATTCAACAAATTTGGGGTGAGTGGGCTTTGATGGTGGCATTGGTGGTGAATTTGGTAAGACAGCCAAGGATGTCAAGACAATGAAGGAAGTAAAGAAGCTTTAGAATAGATGTTTTGGAGAGATAAACTCTTGGACGGTGATCTTCAGTAGGAGAAAATTTTTGATATTGCTTTGGAGGATATAGATGAGAAAATCTGCTTAAAAATCCTAAAAAAGCTAGCAAATAGACTAGTGAACCAAAAATAGAATAGCCTTGTTGGGAAATTTATTGGGGCCCGACTAAATTTAGATATAGTAAAGAAATGGGTTGCTAATAAATGGAAGCCAACGGGGCACATCGATATTGCGACTCTCCTAAAGGGTTTTATGTGTTTTCCTTTATGAGTTATGAAGACTTAAGCCACGTCCTAATAAAAGGGCCTTGGTTTTATGGTAAGAAGGGCATATTCTGAGAAAGTGGAGATTGGGTTTTAACCTAGATTTTGAAAATATAAATTTAGCTCTAGTTTGGGTCCACCTACCAGAGCTTCCTATAACAGTCCACCAAAACCAACCTAAGGGAGAGATTTTTTTCACAAGGAATAGCTCACAAAGAAGTCCCAATATTTTTTTTAGCATTGTAAGGCATAACCATATTTTGAGTTTAATATCGCTGCAGATGACACTCAAGTGGACAAGAGTGGTCAACATCCCATACTTTTGGGTTTCACTTTTCTAAACCTCACCATTTATAAAAGACACCAATAGTGGTCCTCCAACTTTTCCTATACCCTCACTAGTATAGGACAACTTGACCATGACATAGGGATTATCCTTTAAGGCCCATAACACTTAAAGGGGGACACCATTTCCCTAACCCTACATAAGTTCATCTATGTAGGATTATTTTGGTGTAATGCCTTAGTGCTTAGTTACCACACCTCCATGGGCTAACTAAGGTCATTACCACTCACTTGGTAATAAGTATGGTCACGTAATACTCACCATTCAAGAAGCCACCACTATAATGTCTTGTAAATGACTCTAAAAGCCTCATTGCTTTAGAACACTCAAGCCTCACCATTCAATGTGTATCATTCACAACTATCTAGTGATTTCATCACCACAACTCCGCCTAGATTTTGTGAATACCTGGTTATTGCATCACCGCAACTCCTCCTAGGATTCACAACTACTTAGTTATTGCATCATCGCAAATCCTCCTAAGATTAGGTTACCTTCTTGACTCAAGGGTTTCTCTAATTTGGCTTTAGATTCGTGCCCAAAAACCCCAATCCAAATACCCAAAAATTAGATAGAAATCAATATAAACATCTCTCCAAAAGGAAATAAAGTGCTATATTAAAAACATGTTTAAAATATAACACATGGCTAAAACTAGCATCTTAAGTATTTCCAAACATAATACTAGCTTATAGCATTTCCTTTACCTCGTTAATGAAAGTACAAAACATCATCAAATGAAATGTACCCATAACCACAAATTTGAATCTAAGTCATTCTTTACAAAACATAGAAACTAGAATTTAGTTAAGAAGGATAAACTTCATCCAAGGAACTTTACCATATTCCATGATTTATAAATTCTCATTTCTTTTAAAAGCATAATCATTTCATTTTCATAATTGTTATACATTCAAATAGATTTACATAAAGATTGAAATTAATCTTCCATTCCATAATGAATCACAAATAATATAACAATAATGCCAAATTTTGAAGAAAACATTTCTTCCTCAAAAATCCTAGAATACTCAAAAATATTCTCATTACACATATATTCTTAAATTACGAGTATAAATTTTTCATCCTTCCTTAGAATATTTTGCTTAAAGGTTAATTCCCAAGAGCAATAAGAATAAATCTAGGGATGAATACAACTCATGATATGCATATGCAAGCCTAACATGCACTATGCAAGCATCATATAAAAAATGCAAAAGCATACAACTGCAAGCAATGTAACACATTGAGAAAATCCCATACTTCTCTCAAAATATGGACTCTTTAGCTATTCAAACCTTATCCATAATTTTAAAACCATTTAAAAATCCTCTACTCATGATTTCCTTTAATAATAATCCATAGATACATCCTCATAGCTTGATATCTAATAACAATATTCGATCAAAATAATAAAGGCAAGGTTTATCTATTTTATTTCTAAAAATAATTGTTTTCCTCTAATAAACTATTGATTAACTAAAGCAATCAGGGAAACATTATGATAATACAAGCTCCATTTTAATAATAATGTTTCCTTCAACAATCTATTACTATTAGATAAAACAATCATGAAAACAATAAGATATAATATAAACTTCAAGAATATCATTCTTAGCTTTAATTTATCTATTACATATCCACATTGCACAAAAAAAATGAGCTCCATAGAAAACTCAAACCAAATAAAGTAGAATGATATTCTCTAAACTAGGATACATCTAAACACGCTATCCAACTCGGACACTAAAGATTAGAAACAACTAAGGTTGACTAAGGCTTGTGCTACACCTAGCAACCAAAACTCACAACCAATGAACCCTAATATTTGTTGGAAAATAATCACCTAAACTAGATGTTCTATCAGAGTTGGTGCCCTAACCCATAACATGCTAAAGATGCATCGAAACAAGCTACTAACACTACTACCAACAAAAAGGTAATGAGAAAAACCTGTAACCATCGTAAACTCAACCTGATTCACCTACCCATTACTGCTTGAATGGCAACATCTAGGTAACGCCTGAGCAACACTCTAGAACAACATGGTCAACTATGATCTGAAGATTGCAACTAAAAATAGGGAAGCTTTCCTACTCTTCTAAGCTTAAAGACAAAAAGGCTTAAACATACAAAGACATTTATGCCAAACAACCATGCAAGCAACTAAACAAGAAAAATAAGGCTATCCAAACCATGCCAGCCACTCTTCAAGCTCTACAACTGAAACTCAAGGAACTATATTGAATTAGGCCTCCAAGGGAATGATTTATCCATCGAACCCGAAACAGCAAAAAACCAAAAACAAAAATACCACCGTGTTTTAAAACATCAATATATTAAAGCAAGAATCTCATAAGAGCAACAATCATGAAAGCATACATCTATTAAAATCAACTCAAAAGAACAAATACCTCTGTCCAAAAGCCACTCCGTACAATGTTGTTTTCTTCAAATTTTGTTCCTTGCTCTCCGCTTCAGCCAACTCCTTCTTGCTAACTCGAACTTGGTGATCTCTTCCCAATATAAACCTAGTGAAACCTTTCCCAAGAAATAACAATGTAGAAGCAAAATTTTTTGCATACCAAAAGAGTAACATCCTATTCTATGTTACAAGAAGATTCCAACGCTAGTTATATCAATGTTCCACTATTTCCATCTTGCCAACATTATGGTTTTTCTATTAATGGGTTTCCCTTTTAATCCTTTTCACTTTAAAACCTTATTAAATAATTAATAATCTTCCTTTATAAGATCTATTAAATTTAATATTAACCTTTTTACATTCAAAAGGCATAAAATCATCTTCCTAGCATCATCAAATTCCAACACTAATGTTGTTTACTAACATTAGTGTAATTAAATTAATTATTCACCTAATTAATTTAATTACTATTGAATACTAATACTAACCATTAGCGTAGATATCAAAAAAAGTCACATACAATAATACAAAGGCTCTTGTTAAGTTGTATTTGCTTCACTAGAATGCAATCAAGCAATATGCACAACAAAGTTTTCCTTAAATAGACGGTTTTATGATAAGTGTGACGCTATAACCCACCTGCTAAGGATGGCTCTTTTGCTTAAATAACAACCTCCTTGTCCAATGGTCCATTCAATTAAACATACATATATGCAACACACCTATATGAAGGGTTTAAATATCAACCTCCTTGTCCAATGGTCCATTCAATCAAACATACATATATGCAACACACCTATATGAAGGGTTTCTTTTTATCCTTGAGCTGTCAATGAGAATGTCATCCATAATTTTCCTTTTTCTCGACTCTCGCAGTTGTCCCATACCAATCCACCCATGAGAGTACCTGTCCTCCAACCACAAATTTCATCAACAGTACTGTATTCTAAAAGTCGTATAATCAAAGCATTAAAATGCAACTATCAACCCATCTTGATAACATAAAATGAGATTATGCATTAGATATCCACACATCAATACATAAATCAAGTTTCAAGAATAAGTCCTCCCAAGGAGGGTCATTACATACTCCTCGCTTGGACTAAACACGGTCCCTTGTGTTTATTGAAAATAAAGCATAAATTTCATTCAAACAAATATGGGAATTACTTACTCATTTCCTCAACATCTTCCTAAGTTGCACATTCTTCTTTTGAGGTAGGGGTTTGTTAGTCAAAAAAGTGACTAACTACATAAAAACATCTGATGCTCCTTTTTGCATGTTTTCCAAGAAGACCGAAGTGGCCCATATGCTAAAGATCAAAGAAAATGTAAAACACCACAAGGAGGAAAAAGTGTCGTGATATCGCGACATGTTGCATTTTCATGGTCTAAGGCGGAGAGAAAGAGCAATGGGGAAAAAGTGTTGCGATATCGCGACATGTTTCATTTTTGCGGGTCAAGGCGGAGAGAAAGAGCAATGGGGAAAAAGTGTCGCGATATCGCGACATGTTGTATTTTTGTGGCTAAGAGCAGCAAAAGGGAGCAAGAGGCAAAAGTGTCGCGATATCGCGACATGTTTCATTTTCGCGGCTAAGAGCAGCAAAAGGAAGCAAGAGGCAAAAGTGTCGCGATATCGCGACATATTGTGTTTTCGCGGCTAAGAGCAGCAAAAGGGAGCAAGAGGAAAAAGTGTCGCGATATCGCGACATGTTTCATTTTCGCGGCTAAGAGCAACAAAAAGGAGCAAGGAGGAAAAAGTGTCGCGATATCACGACATGTTGCTTTGTTGCGGCCAAAAGGGAAAAAGTGTCGCGATATCGCGACATGTTGCTTTGTCACGGCCAAAAGAGAAAAAGTGTCGCAATATCGCGACATGTTGCTTTGTCGTTGCCAAAAGAGAAAAAGTGTCGTGATATCACGACATGTTGCATTGTCGCTGCCAAAAGAGAAAAAGTGCCGCGATATCACGACATGTTGCATTGTCGCTGCCAAAAGAGAAAAAGTGTCGCGACATCGTGACATGTTGCTTTGTCGCTACCAAAAGAGAAAAAGTGTCGCGATATCACGACATGTTGCTTTGTCACGGCCAAAAGGGAAAAAGTGTCGCGATATCATGACATGTTGTATTTTCGCGGCTAAGAGCAACAAAAGGGAGCAAAGAGGCAGAAGTGTCACGATTTCGTGACATGTCGCATTTTCGCGATGCAAGAAGAAGAATCAAGCTGAAGACATAGAAATGTTGCGATTTCGTGACATGTCTCATTTTCGCAGCGGGAGGCAGCTAAAGAGCAAAGCAAGAGACAAATGTTGCGATTTCACGACATGTCTCATTTTCGCGGCTGGAAGCGACAGAAGAGTAAAGCAAGAGACAAATGTCATGATTTCGCGACATGTCTCATTTTCGCGATGGAAGCGGCAGAAAAGCAAAGCAAGGAAAGAATGTCACAATTTCACGACATGTCTCATTTTTGCGACGGGAGGCAGTAAAAGAGAAAAGTAAGAGATGAATGTCGTGATTTCATGACATGTCTCATTTTCGCGGCTGGAAGAGGCAGAAGAGCAAAGCAAGAGACGAATGTCGCGATTTCATGACATGTCTCATTTTCGTGGCTGGAAGCGACAGAAAAGCAAAGCGAGGAAAGAATGTCGCGATTTCACGACATGTCTCATTTTTGCGACGGGAGGCAGCAAAAGAGCAAAGTAAGAGACGAATGTCACGATTTTGCGACATGTCTCATTTTTGCGGCTGGAGGCGGCAAAAGAGCAAAGCAAGGAAAGAATGTCGCGATTTCGTGACACGCCAGCTATAAAAGAATAAAGTATATTTTTGGCAACTGGGGACATGCACTGACATCAGGTGCCGATTTCTAAAGAATGGTCTGTTGATTATAACCTGGCAGGTCCGTTGGATGATTGCCAATCTATCCAATCTGTGGTAAATCCGTTGTGTATTATTAGAAACTGTAGATGATTGCTTGTAAAATAAGTAAGATGTACTTAGAAAAAGATACTCTTTTAAAGTATTTATAGGGGTGAGCGACTTCAGAAAAGAGGTCGGCTCTTGGACGTTTACAAGCTTGATGTACATGTACTGGATTACAAGCAATAAAAGATTTCTTCCTCTGGCTTTCGAAAACTGCTGTGTGCAAGTGTATGTATCTTGGTGTTTTAACTTTTATTCACTCTAAGTTTTATAATGTATCTGTTCTGAAATTTGGACTGTGCACGTATAAATCTTGTTTCTAGAGTTGAACATTAAAATATAGTTGCATGCTTTTAGACGAATATCTAGAAGGCGCACTCAGGAATTCATGTTTTCTATAAAAGGATATAAAGAAAACTCTGAAAGTTGTAATTTGCGTCGTCAATGTTTGCTGTTGTCCAATTTGTACCGTGAGAAAATTTTCTAGCTTAGGCTATATTTCCTTTATCTCTTGTTCCCCTTTTTCTCTAAAACTCAAAGGAACCAACCTTCTCTAGAGACTAGACAGATGATTTCAAGCAAGATCTGTCTATTCAATGTTGGCAGAGTCTAAGGTGCAACACTATTAACCGAAGGCAGATTTTGTTCCAATAGTTTTTGGCACGCCCGATGGGATCAACAATCCCACAGTATTGTATAAGTTTTGGTGTTTTACCTTAAGAGCCATTTTTTTTTTAAAATCTCAAGAAAAACCACCTGGCGACTTCGTTGCAATATAGACCATAAAAGAAAGACCTTGTCTAAAAACTTTTTGGTTATATAGCCATATGATAACCAGATCCTGAGCTAGAAACTTTGAAGAACCTATCAAGTTCTTTGAACTACATCTCGAAAGCCTAAAAGCACACCCTGTGCTAGCCGCACGATCAAATCCTCCCGACACCATTAGCACCTCTTTAACACCTACTGTAGGAGCATCTGCAAGCAATCCCATAATGGTTGTAACTCCTTTAGCAATCATGGCAGTCGCCCCTACCCCAACGCATCTTGTATGGAATCAAACTGGCCCTTTAAACTTGGGAACACATCACCAAATTCCATAAGCTGCATTAAAATCCTTACCGACCTTTGACGGAATAGGCAAAACAACAGATGAGCACTGTTTAGATGTATCAGCGCTAGCATCTATTTATAACATCACTCAAGAAGATGTAATGGTCAGATTGTTGATTATATCTTTGAAAGGAAAGATGCTCTATTGGTACAGAGCGCTTCCCGCTGGATCCATTACTTCTTGGGCAATACTGGTCGGCCGTTTGGTCGATGAATTTAATATACATGCGGATCCTTTCACATTGTTGAATCAATTCACTATCATTGAGAGGCATCCACAAGAAGAAATCTAAGATTTCAACATCAGATTTACCAGAACTCGGGATAGAGTACCTCAAGGCCTAAAGCCCACGGAAGAACAAGCTATATGCTATTATTTAAGGGATTTTGATTTAGATCTCAGTATGATAATAAGGCAATCTCGTGTAACCACTTTTCCTAGAATCTATGTAGAGGCAGCAAGGGGCGAAGCTGATCTCATTGCTACAAAAAGATATCCATCAAAAAGTCTATTGCCAATTTTACCAGAGCTTTCCCAAGCATCAATTTCTAAACTGCCTGTACTCCCATCAATGTAGGCCCTCCTAGATATAGCCGCACCTCCTACATTCCTTGCATTACCAGCTACACCCCTTGCATCAGCTCCCCCCAGTGATCAATACACGACCATAATTGATACAATGAAGACATTGTCAAATGAAATGGCGTCCATGAAAAATAGAGAGGCTGAAAGGAATTTTCTGCCAAGGAGGTTCCCTCAGGTAACAGGAGATGCAGCACAATAAAGCAATAGGGGACAAGTAAGACCGAGCACGGTATATACAAATGAGACAGTGGAGGCCGAGGAGCCTCCCACTGATTCTAACTTTTGGTGTACTACATGTAACGATCCACATGGGGAAAGTTCGTGTATGATACACCAGCATTATGTACAAAGTATAGCAGTTGAAAAGAGTAAAGAAAAAATGAAAGGCCATGTAAATATAATTAGAGAGAAGGACTACAACTTCATGATATCTACAGTAGAACAAGTTTCAGTTTTGACAAGATCAGGTAAGAAACTGTTGAGCAAGATGCAGAAATTGTATTGTCATTGTTGTCAACACAGTCAGACTGATCGGTTGATGTAGTGGATAGGAGTTAAGAGGTTCTTCAGAGTATGTACAATGGTTTTCCAAAAGATAGAAGTGGCCCATATACTAAAAATCAAAAGAAAAATCACAAGGAAGAAAACTGTCGTGATATCACATGTTGAGAAGAAAGAAAACTGTCGCGATATCGCGACATGTTGGCAAGAAAGAAAAACTGTCGCGACATCGCGACATGTTGGCAAGAAAGAAAACTATCGCGATATCGCGACATGTTGGCAAGAAAGAAAAACTGTCGCGATATCGCGACATGTTGAGAAGAAAGAAAATTGTCGCGATATCACGACATGTTGGCAAGAAAGAAAAACTATCGCGATATCGCGACATGTTGAGAAGAAAGAAAACTGTCGCGATATCGCGACATGTTTGGAGAGAAAGCGCAAGTAAAACTGTTGTGATTTTGCAACATGTTCAAAGAGAAAGCGCAAGCAAGAAAAATTGTCATGATTTTGCGACATGTTCGGAGAGAGATAGTATGGAAGAAAAACTGTCGCGATTTCGCAACATGTTGGAAGAGAAAAAGACAAGTAGAAAAAATGTCATGATTTCATGACATATTGGAAGAGAAAAAGACAAGTAGAAAAAGTGTCGTGATTTCACGACATATTGGAAGAGAAAGAGGAGAGAGAAAAAGGTGTCGCGATTTCGTGACATGTTTCATTTTCGCGATCCAAAGCGAAGAGAAAGAGGAGAGAGAAAAAGGTGTCGCGATTTTGCGACATGTTTCATTTTCGCGATCCAAAGCGAAGAGAAAGAGGAGAGAGAAAAAGGTGTCGTGATTTCGCGACATGTTTCATTTTCGCGGTCCAAAGCGAAGAAAGAATGTACGGACGAAAAAGTGTCGCGATTTCGTGACATATTGCAAGGAAGGTTGTACGAACGAAAAAGTGTCGCGATTTCACGACATATTGCAAGGAAGGTTGTACGAACGAAAAAGTGTCGCAATTTCGTGACATATTGCAAGGAAGATTGTACAGACGAAAAAGTGTCGCGATTTCGTGACATGTTGCAGGATAAAGAGCTAAGGAGAAAAAGTGTCGCAATATCGTGACATGTCGGGTTTTCGTGACCCGAAGGCAAGAGAGAGAGTCCGGGAGAAGAAGTGTCATGGTATCACGACATGTCGCATTTTCGCGACTTAAGGAGGAGAGAGAAAGTAAGAAGGCAGAAGTGTCACGATATCGCGACAAAAGTAAAGAAGAAGAGTACGGAGGTGAAAGTGTCGCAATATCGCGACATGTGTTTTCGTGGGTGCAAAGCCGAGAAGAGGACAAAGAGGCAGAAGTGTCACGATTTCGTGATAGGTCACTTTGGCATGAGCAAAGAAGAGAACCCAACCGAAATAATATATGTAACAGTTAACTAGAGTTATACGACAGTTATAGGTGCAGTTGGAGAAGAAATTCATGCGAGATAAAATAAGAAGAGTTAAGCGAAGTTATACGGCAGTTACAAGTGTAGTTATAGTGAAAATGCATGCATGCACAGAAAAGAAAGCGAACAGTCACTAAGGAGAATACGAACAGTCATGACCAAGAAGACGAACAGTCATGGTAGAGGTATATGTTGCATGTAACGTGTTTAACGAAATGCCCACTCTATATATACAAAAGGAGTTACATAAAGAAGGAGTTACGGTTGACAAGTGGCAGAAGAGAATATTAAAGAAACAGTTACAATTGACAAGTGGCGTATGAGAAATGAAAGAAGGCTTTATAATTGGAGTTACAAAGCGAAAGGAGAGTTATAAAAGGAGATATGAGTGGAGAGTTAAGGGCTACTGAATGTGTGAAAGTGCTGTCGAAAGAGGGTGAGAAGAGTGTTGTAAGAGAGCGACAAGCAGAGCCGTAAGTGTTTGCTGTGTTTTGATAAATTGTAGACCAGTCAGGGGTCTTGTAAAAGCGAAGGCATTTTTATGTCATTAATATAGTTTTCAAAACTGTAATCCAAGTTGGTGCTTGGATAGGGGTTGGTGCTCCTTTCTGTTGGTGCAGATAAATCAGGGAGAAAGGGGATTGTTGAGAAATGCTAGTGAATGGTTCTACTTTTACCCTGACAGAGAAAGGGTTTTTACTGAGCGTAAATTCCATGATCATGTAAGATGTATCCCAAATATAGGAAATCAAAATCAGATGTGGTTGCCCCAAGTTGGGGTTGATTCCATATTGTTGAAGAAATTGCCTTTTGGCGTCATTGAAATACAAAATGATGAAAATGCAAAATATCAAGAACCAATCACCCTAAGATCGAATGATTTCTAGGAGGCCACTCCTATTTGACTCTGTGCAATTCTTGATTGTTGAGGATAATGATGTAATGTGATTTATCCATGTTTCAAGCCTATGGACAAGGCCATCAATGACAGTTGTTGAGCAAATTGGTTTTGACATAGTCTCACTCATAAAATGAGGGACCAAAAATTATTTTGTTGTTGAACAGTGAGATATATGATTATGAAGATGACCAAGTGTCCTTATGGTAATTTATTCATCTTACCGAATTGCATGGATGCAAATCGTTGCAATCACCAAGGAGATAAAATAGACCACTAGATACGAGGTTCACTTGAATTTGTATGTGAACTTGGAAAATGTGTAAATGTAATTATTGATGAATGAAAATGATGTGGAAATGAAGATGTGATGATGAGAAATGTATTGATTATTGAATTGAATGATTTTGTGAAAATTTGCCTTAGTTTGGGGTATTTTGAAGCAATTTTGGACAATTTTGTGTCTTTTGGTTGCAAATAAAAGTTAGCCATCCAAATCAATTCATATTATCACGAAATTGAATGCAATGATGGAATGGATGATGAGAATGATAAAAATAATCATTTTCTAAAAATTTGAAGTGTTTTGAAGCAATTTGTAACTTGTAATGTGATTTTGCACCTTTTGGTCACAAGAAAATATTATGTGTCCAAATTGATTTTGGTTTTCACAAAACATGATATTGTGATGAAAGTGATGGATGGATGTAATTTGGAAATATTTGGTGGAGGTAAGCTAACTTTTTGGATTTTTTTTATCTTGTGTCAATTTTGATGCTAAACGTCGATGGGTGCCTACCGCATGTGTAAATGCTCGCTAGAGTTTGCTATTCTCCAAATGCAGGAATGCATTTCAATGCGCCTAGGAGCACCCATGGGTGTTTTAATACGCCTAAAACAACTATAAATAATTTGTAGAAGGGAAATCAGGTTCATTCTTAAGTTTACAAATTTATGAAGTTGCGTCTAAGGGAGTGGAGTGGAATGGAGTGATTGAGGTAAAGTGTTGCAAAAGCTATGGCGATGGAGGGTACAAATGAATTAGCAGGAATAGATGTGTAGTTTGCTAAGGTAAATGCCTTTGAAACTCTTTGTTTTGTGCAAAAAAAAATTGTGTTGTTTTGTTTTATTTTGTTTTTTTTTTTTGAAATTATGCAATGCATATGACTTTAATGTAGTTGCTTTGTGAATATGGTGTGTTGCAGCTGAATATTTTGGAGTCTCGACATCAATTCTCACCTCTCATCCCTAGGGTGAAGAAGGCATTATGGAAGGACCATTGGAAGTGGTTGGAAGATGTTGGCCTAGTTGGGACATCAAAGATATATGTTTTGAGGGCAGATGAGGGGTATCTCTTTACCTTGGTAGAGAGATGGGATCCATATTGGGGACCTTTCAACTCCCTACTGAAGAGATTACAGTGAAACTTGAGGATGTATACCACATCTTCAAGTTATTGTTAGAGGGCTTACGTGTAGAGTTTGGACATGATAAGGGGCATGAGATGAACTGCGTGTTTGGCGATGGGTGGCAGGATGTGGATGTGACAAGGGGAGGGATAACATACTTGTACATGTATGTGGACAAGAAGTTGGATGCCCTACCCATATTGGTGATGTTCGTGTTGGCTAACATAATTGCCCCAAATAGTACTGGTTGTTGGTTCCCATGGAACCTTATCAGGATAATGTGTGATATGATCGCTACACCTTAGGTATATGCATGGGCTCCTACTTTATTGGTGCAATTGTACCAGGAGTTGTATGAGGTGAGGAGGCAGAGGCAGAAGGGGTTGGGGTGGAGTGTGCTAGTATAGTATTAGGTCTAGGAGCACTTTAATGTGCCTCGACCTATGGGCTTGCCTACTGAGTCATGGGATAGGGAGAAGCCCTATGCTATGAGATGGTCAGTGGTAGAGGAGGTACAGTTGAGTCATCCTATTCAGATGAGTGAGTGGTATAGGGATTTGTGGGCTAGATTGACATCAGCTCAAGTAATATGGATGCCATGATGAGGTACCTGTTGGCAATCGAACCGGCCTAGATACAGGTTTTCTAAGTCTGCAGCGCCCTAGGCCCGTTGCCAAGCATTGAATGCCCGAAGGAAAGGGATGTCCTCCATGGCAATCTCCAGTAGGGCTGGTTCCAAAAATTAAATGGGTGATTGGAGATAAGGGATAGAAAGATACTAAAAGAGATGGGAGATTACGAAAAGGAAGGGGAGATGGCCGAAGGTCGGCAATTTGGGATGATGGACCAAGAACACGATAGACAACTTATCTACTTTTACCAACAACAATCAAAGCAATGACTTATAACATAAAGCAATATAAAATCCTTAGAACCTATGTAAACTCCAGCAAGGATTCCAGGGACCAGTATTCTATCAACAACAAAATCCAGAGAACATAATTAAACTGAAGAACATAAACACTAGTTTAATAGAAATCACAGAGTAGAAATATTACACAGAGATTGGGGACTTAAACCGTAGCCAGAAGCCTTTATTTTGAGAGTAGGTTTCAAGTATACAACTACTTCAGAAAGTAAAAATGGGGACTTTGGGTTAAGGGTAAGGAATGTACAAAAAGGGATGAAATGACTAAAAGAAATGGGAAATGGCTACAAGTCGAAAGTGTGGGGTGATGGACCGGAAGCACGATAGGCAACTTATATATTTGAACCAACAAAAATCAAAACAATAAACCTTTAACAAAAACTAGTATGAAAAACCTCTTAACTATGCAAACTCCAGCAAGTATTCCAGGGGCAAGCCCTCTACCGACAGTGAAATCCAGAAAATAGAATTAAACTGATCGTAAAGAAACTAACTTAATAGAAATAACAGAGTAGAAGTCATACACGGATTAGAAGTCTCAACACCAGAGCTAGAAGATTTTATTTCGACAGCAGGATCCAAAGTACAAAACTGCTTTTCTAGCAAAAGTTATCCATCCATTTACAGAGAAAGGGGGGGTTTATATAGGAGAAAAACTACCGCTCGATGAATTGGTATTCAACCACTTTCATGACGGGCTGATTCAAATTCGGTGACAACCAAAAACGGTATACCTTATCCCAATTTAGCATTAAAAGCGGAAGGTTCCGACGAAGACTTGGAACAGTCAGGTCGGAATTACAGGTAACTTGATATTGAAGTTAGAAGTTTCTGATGACGATCATCAATCAGACGGTCTCAAAAATAGTTTCAGGGTGGTGAAATAGGAAATGCACTGTGGACCTCTCCTTTTGTTCGTTGGCTCCTTTTAACAATATCCCTCTGGCTCTTTTTAGGAAAGCACTCCCTTGTGGAGCGCTTCTCAGCAAAGCGCTCCCAAGTGGAGCGCTTTTGAGGAAAGCGCTCCCAAGTGGAGCGCTTTTGAGGAAAGCGCTCCCTTGTGGAGCGCTTTTGAGGAAAGCGCTCCCATGTGGAGCGCTTTTGAGGAAAGCGCTCCCTTGTGGAGCGCTTCTCAAAAGGTAAGCACTCCCAAATGGAGCGCTTTTGAGGAAAGCGCTCCCAAGTGGAGCGCTTTTGAGGAAAGCGCTCCCTTGTGGAGCGCTTCTCAGCAAAGCGCTCCCAAGTGGAGCGCTTTTAGCAAAGCGCTCCCAAGTGGAGCACTTTTAGCAAAGCGCTCCCAAGTGGAGCGCTTTTTGCTTTAAGCAACAGACTTGGAAAATTCTTTAGAGGCTTCTCTTTTGAATAAGCTTAAATTCTATCTGCACTTAGCAACTTTATCTACTTTGCTTCCTTAATCCTTCGATCATCTTGCAAATAATCCTCTAGCTAAGCAAGGAATAGAACCAAAAATGGAAGAGCTGGAGATGAAAATTTAACATTTGATTGCCCATGCTAAAATATATACAATTTTGCATGCAACATACCAAATTTAAAAACTTCAGAAGAACAGGATAAAGAAAAGAAAAATGTAGAAAATCTTAAGAAGGAGCAGACCCATATGAGGGAAAGCTTTAGAATCGCAACGCCTTTGACCATTTTTCGTGAAAAAGGAATTTTACAATGAGCGCTTTCAAAAATAGAATTAACTATGCATCTTTTTTACAAGGTGTGTCAAGATTGACAACACATCTGGCGGCTCGCAGGGGTATTGAGCCGGTCTCAATGCAAAGATCCCAGGCCTTCATCCTTGGGTAGCAGAGTCATTCTCTTTCTCTTGATATTTTTCTTCTATGTCGTCTTCACTGGGCTCTTTATCTTCTTGCTGCTCGTTGCTTTCAGATCCTTCATCCGTTTCCTCTTCTTGTTCATCAGAATCTTCATCTCCTGAACTAGATTCACCTTCAGTCTTATCTTCCTCACTAGGCATGGAGCGCTTAGGAAGAAGTTGATCCAACAATTTTTTAAACACATGCTCATATATAGCTGCAACATCATTCCAATGATCATAAGAATATGGGGGGTATTTTTGAAGCTCAAAAATAAGATAGCGATAGGCATTAATTCGCTCCAGATCAACAAACACCATCATCCTGTCAAATTCTTTTAAACAGGATTCAATCTGAGAATATTTTGTCATGAGCATAATGATCTGTGCGTCTGAGCTGGAGGCATTCAAAGTGTCTATGTCAGCAGGGTTTTCAAAAAAATTAGCCCACATAGGTTCCAATTCTTTTATTGATAGAGGAGGATGATCTGGATCAGTGAAACCGGGGACCTTAATGTCAATGAGGGCCTCCAAGTACCATAATGCAATCTCGTGTTCTTGCAGAAGAGCATCTGAAGCTGAACGAGCTTTTTTGGAAAGCTCAACTTTCGTGTAATAATACTGCAAGGTAGTTTTAGCATTAGCCCATGATCGGGCTAAGTCACTCATAGGTTCAAAGTGAATAGGCACATCCTCTATCTTTTTGAGCTGCACCGCCAAGTCCAGCCAACAATTAACATCTGCTTGGGCTGACTCCAGAATTGGACCCCCAACAAGACTGGCCTCATGCGCTTCTTTATAAAATTGAAGAGCTTTGATTCCTTTTGCAGCCCTTTGAGGGAAATCCCTCAAGAAATACAGGTGCATCTCTTGCAAGCGCTCTCTAGAAGGTAAGTCAGGAGGTTGCGCTTCGGGCACTTGCTTGGATTCCAGCTCTTTGATCTGAATAGTAAGTCGTTGGTTGACCTGATTCACTTCAGCTAATTCCTGGATATGGCGAGCATTCACCATTTTGAGGTCAGCGCCATAGGCATCAAGCTCCTGTATTTTATTTTCTAGCTCCTCAACCTTAGAATTAAGCCTTTTGATCTGACCCTGATGATCCCGTTCTAGCTCTTCATTCTTCCTTCTTGCTGCTGCCAATTCTTCCTGTAGCTGATCAACCTCGGACTGGGTTTTAAAATATCGGGACCTGTAATGCTCTCCATGTGCGTAGATAGAGCCAACGCCTACCTGAACCTCCTCCATTTTTTCTTGAGTATTCATCCTAGCCACGTTGAAACTTGTATGTCTGAGAGCATAATTGGTTGGGGTCATCTCCCCCAAAGGCTTGCTCACCAATGGTATCTTTTCAACCGTGTGCATGTCCATAGACTCAGGATCCAAAATATAAGCTTTGCATGTCTGAGCCAAAGCTAAAGCCTCCCTCTCACTATGATCTCTGAGCCACTTAGTAGAATTTTTCCTGGCTCTACAGATGCTTTCAGCTGTAGCTAACTGCTGTGACAACTCCAGCTTTGACTCCAAAGGCTCAGGGACCCCTAATCCAAGAATAGGCGCTGATGGAAAGAATGGGGAGTCGGGCTGTAGGCTTGGAGTTATAGAGGAAGCTGAGAGGGAAGCGATTGCGCTAACCCTCGGAGGCGCTTGAGTTTGTACGGTTGTGGGCTTGGGCGTTATAAACGCGGATGAATCAAAAGATGTGGGGGGAGTGGGAGGAGAGGAGGAAACGCCTGAGTTAGAAGCACCAAATAAGCGGGCAAAGGGAACCTTCGAAATGCAAGGGGAAGAGATGGTAGAAGCGGAGACTGCAAAAGGATTAGGGGCTTTTGCATAAGAAGCAAATGGGGGGACTAAATCTGCATGGGAAACTCGAAGGCCCAGGCCGCTTAGCTCTGGAATAGGGGATGCACTCGACGTAGGGGCTACTGAAACAGGAATGCTGGGGACTGTTGAAAATGCCGCTGTAGAGGCTTCGGGTACTGGCATTATCATAGCTACATCAGGGGTTGAACAAGATTGAAAGAAAGGTGCAAAATTTAAGGCCGAGGAGGAAACGAAAATAAGATGAGATGAGGACATACCTTCGAGCCTCATAGAGGAAGAGGCCGTGAGAGATTCTTCCAGCGACTGCGTTCTATCTCCTTTCTCATCTAAAACGTTGGAGCTGTCCTCCTCTCCTACCTTTTTAGCCTCTATAAGCTTTGGGAAGGCCGCCTGTCCTCCATCTTCACCTTTCTGTTCTTCGGCTAATTTTGTGGTTGGCGCTCCTGGGACAGATACTTCAGCTTCGCCCTTTTGTTCTCTGATTTGTTTTGTGACTACTTTGTCTTCAATATGGTCAGTCATGGCTGCTTTGGGTGATTTGGGCGTAGCTGCCTCCTTAGCTACAAATATTTCTTCAGCCAGGGATAGTTCAAGCACAACTTCTTCCTGAATGGATATCTCAGCTACCTTGTCCCCTTGGTCACCTTGAGCGGCTGAAAGCTCAATACTTAGAGGTTTCTGTTGATCTATCTCTATTGTCGCAACCTCTTCTGCTACAACTGCCTCGTTAGGGTTTGGAGGAGCTAGAGTGCCTGAACGTACTACTGTCCCAAAAGTCTTATGGGTCCCAGTTCGTGGCCTTTTTGTGGTTTTCTACGGGAGAAGTGTCTCGGCCTTTCTCTTGAAAGGAGCGCTCTTAGCCTTGGACTTCTGCTCGATGGAGGGGGAAGCGCTCACGATAGCTTTGCCCATGTTTGGCGAGCTATGCCGTGGGTGAGCCAAGTCGTCAACCTCATCTGGGGGGCGCCCTACCTTGGGCACGATAGCAGCAAAGGAAAATGGTTGAAAAATGTGAAAGTTGTTTTCATAAATGTCAAAAAATTGGTCATCGATTGCAAGCTTATTAGTTGAGGGTTTGCCTTGGTGTACCCTCATGATCCACCATTGTTCTACTTTGTGATCTGACCATTTTGGATACCTGACCTTTATACTTGCTATGACAGACCTAGTCAGCTTCTGCTCTGGATTCACAGCGGGATTGTACTCAAACTCCATAGTATAAAAATCCAACCAAGGTGGGAGCGGCTCCATCTCATCCACATGCCACTCAAGCTCCAAGCCAAGTGGATTGTTGTGCTGGTTTTCCATGTCTGACCATGGGCAGCTGTGAAAAGCTTGTACCTTAAGATTTTTCTGTATTATACCCAACGGATCCCATTTCCATCGATGGGGGAGCTCAATTAATCCGAACTGGGCTAGTACCACGGTTAAAACTGCATTTTGACCGCATTGTGCTATTTTGACCCCTCCAAACTTGAAAGGGGTGGATATTATGACCTTTCTCCCATGACCCTTTCCATACTCTTGGTTAGTGTGATCCAGCTGGCGGGCTACCTCCACAGCGAATAGAAACGGAGTGGTGTAAAAGGGTAATAAAAAAGGTTTTTCAAAAAAACCGTATATCCTGATGACGTAACCCTACGTTAGGAGGAAAGTATCCCCCAACCGTTGCTCCACCAACTGCTCCCTCAACTCTGCCGAGAAGCGCTCATACTGACCATAAATCAAAGCCAAAGCCGGACCCATAAAAAGCTGATTAAAAACATAATACAAATTACTTACAGTGAAACTCTCGATCCATAGGTAAACTGGCAACGACTTCCCCTCGTCGTCGGTTTGCTGCTTGTGGACGAAGACAAAATTCTCGTGCAGGTGCCAGAAAAATAACCACACCATTACGGAAGATAATCTGAATTGGTGGCTCTGGTCATCGTGAAGGAAAGCCAAAGAGGCATGCAGCTGTCGTGCGATAAATTCGGCCCAATCGTAAAAAACTGGGCTAGAACCTGGCCTCGCCTTAGAGGGGAAATAAATTGGGTTGTCTAAAATTGCCTTGGCCATGACAACCTGCCAGTCGGTGACCCACTCATCAGTGGCCAATCCTACCACCCATGCTAGGATGGAGTATATTTTAGGCTGTGAGAACTCAGCCAAACGCCTTGGGAGTGCAGGTAGGTTACCAGCCACCGTCGCATCCTGCAACTGGTTCGCCACAAAATATTTCATCCAGGAAGTTGGCTGATATCTGGAAGCTTCCTCATTTGTATACAACCTTTGTGGAACAACCCCGACAGGGTACTTCTCTCCCCTGGTGAAAGCTTCTCGGACTGATTCTGTGGTAATTGCGAACATCGGAGCTCCTTGAGCATTTCGAACCGTCCGCGTCATAGGGTCATAATTCTGGGCCACTGCATGAATAAACTCTGGACAGGCGTGGACCGGAGTGCACATGTAGAAATACAAGTGCGAGTAGAGTACACCTGCTAACTGGTCTTCAACTGGATCGTCCTTGGTCGCCTCTTCAACATCTCGACGTAGTTGCTCTATATCTCCGTTCGTTACCAGACAGTCCCTGTAGCGGAGGAAAGGGTGCTGCCAGGGCACCAGTTCTTCGATGTTTCTTCTTCTTCTTCTTCTTCTTCTGAAGCTTCTTCGAATCTGAAACCGCCGTTGAGGTAGCTTCATTGTCTGGTTTTTTACTTTTTGGGACCTTTTCTTTTGGCTTCTTCTCTTTCGAAGTTTCTTCAATTACTGATTCTTCGGCTACTTGCTTTCCTTTCTTACCCATGGTGGTCGAATACTTCGAAGGATTTCTGGTTCGAGAGTTGCAGGAAATTTTTTGGGAGTGAGTTTGAACTTGGCCAGAGAGCATTTCGTTTTATAATGTCGTTGCTTGGAACCACCACCTCTAACGTAGACCACTCCTTATTAATGCCAGGGTGAACGTGCATGCAATCGGGCATTTTCAGAGTTCTTCATGCGGGTGGATTTCTCTTGGAAAACTAAATACTGATGACGGACAAGGACGCTCCTACGAGGCGCACCATTATTGGTCGGGAAGGGTGTCGGTAGATTTGGAGAAAAGGTCAATTTTGGCTGATGGAGGCTGAAGAATGTTTCGATTTGATAACCGTACGACTTGCTTTTCTTTTAAAAATCGTGCCTACCTAGGGTTTTGAAAAATGACCCCTAATGATGCATAAAATCTTCCTGAACACTTGGCAAAATCAGAGCGGGCAACTAAAACTTAAAGCATTTAAAAAGGGGAGGACAACGAGGAAAATATGGTTATAGCTAAAGCAAAAAATTAAAACGGTTAAAAGAAATGGGAGCAACTCCCGATGGAGCGCCTCCAAAAATTTAATTGCTTGTTTATTCCTTTTGGGCGGAGCGCTCTCCACTTGTTGGAGTGCTCCGAAGCGTTCCCTTGTGGAGCGCTTTGCCTTTGGAGTGCTCTCCACTTGTTGGAGCACTTCGACTTCGGGCAAAGTGCTCCCTTGTGGAGCGCTTCACCTTTGGAGCGCTCTCCACTTGTTGGAGCACTCCAAATTTGGGCAAAGCGCTCCTTGTGGAGCGCTTTACCTTTGGAGCACTCTCCACTTGTTGGAGGCTCGACTTCGGAAAGCACTCCCTTGTGGAGCGCTTCACCTTTGGAGCGCTCCAACTTCGGGCAAAGCGCTCCCTTGTGGAGTGCTTCACCTTTGGAGAAATCTCTTGGCCTGTCGGGTGTAATTTCTTTACTAAGGATCTCACTCTAGCTGCAAAAAGCTTAGCAAAGTTGTTCTTAAAAAAGCTTCTTCAGACCTCCAAAAAAAACATCTCGGCCTACCAGGTGCAATTTCTTCACTAAAAACCTCATCCTGGCTGCCAAAAGCTTTGGTGAAGGTATATTTGAAGGAACTTCTTTCTTCCATTTTCTCGACTAAGCCTAGAGTAAGACAAGACTACCCTACTATACAAACAAAAGGGACTATACATGAGGAATACCTGATCAACTAGAGAAGAGCATCGGGCTTTGGCGGGTAGTAAGGTTTCAGCAGGAAACCGTTAACTAGAATAGGGAGCTCATCGCCTTCCATGTCTCCGAGCGTGAATGAATTTATCTGATGAACGCCAGAGACCCGGAATGGACCCTCCCAAAAGGCATCAAACTTTTCATGGTTTCCTGGCTTCGATTTCTTGACGTTCCACTTCAAAACTAAATCCCCAACGTTGAAAACCCGGTCGAAAGTTCTCTTACTAAACCAGCTCTTGGTGGTTTTGGCATGCTTGGCGAAGACTTCGTACGCCTTTTCTCTTTCTTCTTCTAATTCTATCAACTGTGCCAGCCTTGCATCCATTGGGCTAAGCTGGCTTCCTTCAACGTCGAGCCACTTAAGAAGCTGTAAGGCTGGTAATTCAATGTGTGTAGGTAAGACCACATCTTTGCCATACACCAATGAATAGGGTGAAGTCTGGATAGACCGCTTGATGGAAATTCGATCAGCCCATAGGGACTGATTCAAAAGTAGGTGCCAACTCCTTTTATTCTTTTGCAAAGATTTCTTGAGAATTCGCAATAGGTTTTTGTTCGTGGATTCAGCTAATCCATTTCCTTGCGGATAATAGTTAGATGAAACCTTCAAGTAAATTCCATATCTGACCGCGAATTCACAAATTTTTGCACCAGTGAAAGGAGAACCATTGTCCGAGATGATGGATTCCGAGATTTCGAACCGAGTGATCAGACCTTCAAGGAAGGAGATGACCACCTCCTGGCTCGCCTCTTTGGTTGGAATTGCTTCTGACCATCTAGTGAAGTAGTCCGTAGTAGTCAAGATATATTTGTGGTCGGCAAAAGAATTTGGATTGATGATCCCGATGAAGTCCAAACCCCACTGTTGGAATGGAGTCTCCACCCGAATGGGGTGGAGAGGAAGCGATGCATTCCTAACCCTTCTTGAGTAACGCTGGCAACTGTCACAACACTGGCTGGTTTTGAAGGTATCCAAAAAGAGAGTAGGCCAATAGTAACCTGCTTTGATGATTTTTAACACCATCGATCTACCGGCAAAATGCCCTCCCAAAACACTAGAGTGAAACTCCTCTAGGATTTTAGCCTTTTCGGATTCCTTAATGCATCTTAAAAGGATCCCATCAATATTTCGATAAAAAAGGCCATTGGGCATCGGGACATACCTGTTAGCTTGTAGATGTAATCTTCTTCTTTGTGAAGCATCGAGGTGTGAGGGGCATCGACTTGTATCAAAATATCTGATCAGGTCTTCTGTCCAGTTTGATTCACTAGTGGGTGGGATAGCCAAGTTGCTTTCAAAATTTAGGCTATTTGAGTCTGGAATCATAGCTTCGATCGTAGCATTTTTAGCTAACTCTTGGCAGAGTGCTCTACCTCGAACCAACTTGGTAGGGTGTATCTCAATATCAAACTCTTGGATTTTGGTAACCCAACCTGCCCTTCTATTCCCTAACTCACCTTGGATGATGAAGCTCTAGACGTTAGGGTGTATGACATATACGATGGTTTTGCTTTGAGATACAAAGTGCCTAAACTTTTGGAGAGACCTCATCACTGCATGAACCTATCGTTCGATGAAATTGAACTTCTCCTCATGAGGTTGAATGATCTGGTTGAGAAACGCAATCGGACGTTTGTCTCCGTCTTCACCCTTTTGGGTTAGTACCGTGACATAACTCTCAGGCTCTTCGACCGCGTATAAGATGAAATCTCGTGAGTAGTCAGGGTTGATAAGGATGGGAGCTTGAGCAATCTGCTCTTTAATCTCTTGAAAAGCTTACCTCCTCTCATCAGTCCACTTGAATTCGGTGCCCTTTTTCAAGAGTTGGGCCATTGGTTTTATCACCTAGGCAAAATCGGCTATGAACTTCCTGATGAAGTTTATCTGTCCAAAAAAGGACTGCAAGGCCTTTTTATTTGTGGGAGGTGAAAGTCAAAGAAGTGCTTTTGCTCGAGCTGGATCGATTGTTAATCCCTTTTCAAAGATAATATGCCCGAGCAACTTTCCTTATTTCACTACAAAGATTGACTTTTTGGGGTTGATGGAGACCCCGAACTCCTGACATTTTTCAAAAACTTATCGTAAATGCGAGCCATGTTCTTCCCTTTTATGAGAGAAGACCGTCATGTCATCTAAATAAATTACGATGACATGATTGAGTAATTCGCCAAAAGCGAGGTCCATTGCCCTTTGAAAGGTAGCTCCGACATTGGAAAGGCCGAAAGGCATCCGTTGATAGGCGAAAGTGCCCCACTTGGTCGTGAATGCGGTCTTGTGTTGATCTTCATCTTTAACCCATATCTGGTTATAGCCTGAGAACCCATCCAGTAAGGAGAACCTTTGTGCCCCTGCCACTACATGAAGGATTTGATCAATCTGAGGTAGTGGGTAGTGATCTTTGAGCGATGCTTGATTCAGATTTCGGAAGTCTATACACAACCGAATATCGCCATTTTTCTTTCACACTGGAACCAGGTTAGCCACCCAGGAAGAATGCTTAATCGGATATATGATCTTAGCTTCGAGCATCTTCAATAACTCGGTCCTCATAAGAGTTTCGACCTTTGGATTTATAGGTCACTCTCTTGTCTGAATGGTCTGACACCCTCTTCTAACTCGATGGTATGTTGGATGACATTCTTGTCGTACCCCTTTAAGTCTTGATAACACCAGGCGATGATGTCGGGGTATTCTTTACATAGAACTCAGATCTGTTGGAGCTCCTCGATGGTGCAGTCGATCCCTACCATGATGACTTTCCCTGATTCTAACTCCAAGTTGATGAACTCCTTCTGGTCGACCTTGATCTTATGGTCAATAGGCCTATCATTTCTATCAAAGAGACTTTCCAGTGTGATCAAGCCTTTCGGGATATGATTGTTTTTCAACTGAATCAAACCTTCATGGTCTTCTTCATTTAGAGCTCGCCCTTCGATGGTTGATGCTTCATTGACCAAGAAGTTAACAAGTTGTTCATCATTATTGAACACTTGCCAATGAAGCTTTTTATCGGGAATGAAAGGTCGGTAAATTGATCTTACCATCTTTGGTTTGTGCATCATGCCATCGACTGGTGAAAATCGGGTGCCAATGGAAGCTAGGATGTCGGCTAGCTTATTTTTTTCCCTTGAAATGGACTTGACATTTAGCACGTCGAAGGTATCAAACAAATCCCACACTTTGTTACGATACGCCTTCAGGTAGTGTTGCTTGCTGACACACTTGCTAGTAACTTGATTATAGATTAGCTTAGAGTCCTCGAAAATATGTAGTTTATTGATACCTATCTTCTTAGCTTTCTTGATTCTGAGGCACATAGCCTCATACTCATCCGCATTATTTGTACAACTCCAAGCTAGTCTGTATGAGTAAGTCTTCTGTTCGCCAGTTGGGGAGATGAGAGCAATTCCTACGCCAGCTCCATTTTTACATCTTGCACCATCAAAGTACAGCTTCCAAAGCTAGTCTGAGGTTGAGGGCATTGCTGGGTGAGCTTGATTTTATTTTTTAGGCGTAGTGAGCATGTAACATCCTAAGTCCGTACCATTGACTGCATTGAAATCAGTTAGGGAGAAGTCATCCTCCAGTTGGAGTTCAACAAGAGCTTCCTCCATCAAGTTGATTTGTATTTCTTCTGCCATCAAGTTGATAGAGATTGAGCCCTTTTCTTCATCTTCAAGCTTCTCAATGTGAAAACCAGTAGGTTTCTCATTGAAGAGCTTGAATCTTCTTCCTTTGAAGGGGATCTCCAGGTGGGTGTAGTCAAGGGAGAGGTAGCCTCCCATATTCGCCGTGAATTCTCGTGAGAGGCACATACTAAAATATGGCTCCAAATAGATAGGTGAGCAGTTACCGTTGGATCGGGAGCTTTTGCCTGCGACTGAGCTCCAGTCCATGATTTAGTTGTGGGTTTAGGTGTCGAAGGCACTTTCAATGGATCCATCTGAACTAGATCTACCTTGATAGGTTTCTTTCCTGACCTGGTAAGAATGGAAACTTGCTCAGTTGATGATGTCATGATATTTTGACAAGCTTCCTTGATCATGTTAACTTGCTCATAGGGTCCACCAACCAGTGTTTGCACATAATTTAGATGTACCGTACAATCTTCTTCATTTTGTGGATCATTGCACGTGGTACATCAATAGAAGGAATCAGAGGTACTAGCCTCTTCGATGTTCATCACTGCTGAATTTCGTTCATGTTGCCTTTGAGCGCCAGTGGTTGCTTGCTCTTTGGTGATCGTGGGAGGAGGGAATCTCCTATGGTGAAATACTTGATCATCTTGTCTTTTCCTTATGGCGCTCATCTGGTTTACCACCATCTTCATGTAAGCCTTAACTTTTGATAGCTCTTTAGCTTGAGCTTCGATTACAGTCGCTTGGTTAGCAACTACTTGACTTGGAGGTAATGGGGACAATGTTGGTGGTGCTAGCAAATCTAGGTATTGCATTGGAGCGGGTAACTAGGGAACAACAGGCAATCAGTATTGAGGCATAGGCATAGGTCGATACTGGGAATGTGGATTCCAAGATTGTCTAAGGTGCATTTGGGACGCAAGAGGAGTGGATGTGCTTGGATACATATTCTGGGGGAAATATGGATACATCGAGGTCGTTGTCTTAGGAAATAACTTATCGATAGCTATTAGGTCAGCCTCGGATTTTTGGGCCTACTCGTAGAGAGATGGGAATGTATTGATATTAGCATGGTGGATGTTAATGCTTGTATATGAGTGGAAAGCTCTTAGGTAATAAAATGCAGCCTGCTCAGGTGTGGGTCGGAGACCATCCATGAATCTTTGCTAGGTTCTTACGAATATAACGTTAAAGTTAGTTATTTATTCTTGAGGATGCCTTTGAATAGTAGTAAAATGGTGTAACAGAGAGAAGGGGTCTTCTTGTTCATTGAAACCCCTTACCAACTTTCCAGAAAACTAGTCCCATGTAGTAATGGTGTCGGGCGGGAGTGACCAGTACCAATAAAGAAGCTTACCTCTTAGTTAAAGAACCAACAACTTCACCATGACATCTCCATTGGTGATTTGATGGATGGTCGCTAATCCTGCGATGTCTTGTATGTGCTCTTGCACTGTCTTTCCCGTGTCGTCGTAAGTTGATAGATATTTCAAAGCTATGGGTGGGACCGTGTGTTGGGCCTACAAGGCAAGCGGTCCAGTATGGTTCCAAGTTGTGAAATGCCTGGGCAAAGCTGGTTGGGCCATCTGGGGAGGCAGATTGGTGAGGAGCGATGGAGTTGGTAGAAATTGCTGAGTCAAAACAATCAAAATACTTGGAGCACCTGGTTGAACGTTTGGTGGAGCCAGAGTATATTGATGATCCGAATAATTCGATGGATTCGAAGGCAAGCTGGTAGCTATGCTGTCAAGAGTTAGAATCTATGAATCTTGAACAACTTCTTGTGACAATGTCCCGACAAGCGAAATATTTGACCCGACCACCCTAGGATGTTCTCCTACAACGTCGATGTCGAGCTTAGAGAATTCGAGTTCTTCTTTTGTATTTCTAGCCCTCCACATTGTACGCATGAAGGTGACAACTTTTACACTGGTCTACAAGATTTTAAGCTATTTTGGGTTTAGTAGATTCGTCAGATGTTCAGATTGAATAATACTAAGATGAAAATCACTTCTTAATACTGATAAAACATGGAACATTTGGATCCCACCGGGCGTGCCAAAAACTATTGGTAATCGAACCGATCTAGATACAGGTTTTCTAAGTCTGTAGCACCCTAGGCTTACTGCCAAGCATTGATGCTTGAAGGAAAGGGATGTCCTCCATGGCAATCTCTATTAGGGCTGGTTTTGAAAATTAAATGGATGATTGGAGATAAGGAATAGAAAGATACTGAAAGAGATGGGAGATTACAAAAAGGAAGGGGAGATGGCCGAAGGTTGGCAATTTGGAATGATGAACCAAGAACACGATATACAACTCATCTACTTTTACCAACAACAATCAAAGCAATGACTTATAACAGAAAGGAGTATAAAATCCTCAGAACCTATGTAAACTCCAACAAGCATTCCAAGGACTAGTATTCTAGCAACAACAAAATCTAGAGAATAGAATTAAACTGAAGAACAGAAACACTAGTTTAATAGAAATCATAGAGTAGAAATATTATACAAATATTGGGGACTTAAAACATAGCCATAAGCCTTTATTTTGAGAGTAGGTTTCAAGTATACAACTACTTTAGAAAGTAAAAATGGGAACTTTGGGTTAAGGGTAAGGAATGTACAGAAAGGGATGAAATGACTACAAGTCGAAAGTGTGGGGTTATGGACCAAAAGCACGATAGGCATCTTATATATTTGAACCAACAAAAATCAAAATAATAAACCTTTAACAAAAAATAGTATGAAAAACCTCTAAACTATGCAAACTCCAGCAACTATTCTAGGGGCAAGCCCTCTACCGATAGTGAAATCCAAAAAACAAAATTAAACTGACAGTAAAGAAACTAACTTAATAGAAATAACAGAGTAGAAGTCATACACGGATTAGAAGTCTCAACACCAGAGCCAGAAGCTTTTATTTCGATAACGGGATCCAAAGTACATAATTGCTTTTCTAGCAAAAGTTATCCATCCATTTATAGAGAAAGGGGGGGTTTATATAGGAGAAAAACTACCGCTCGATGAATTGGTATTCAAATAATTTCATGACGGGCTGATTCAAATTCAGTGACAACCAAAAACAGTCTACCTTATCCCAATTTAGCATTAAAATTGAAAGGTTCCGACGAAGACTTGGAACAGTCAGGCCAAAATTATAGGTAACTTGATATTGAAGTTAGAAGTTTCTGATGACGATCATCAATCAGATGGTCTTGAAAATAGTTTCAGGGTGGTGAAATAGGAAATGCACTATGGACCTCTCCTTTTGTTCATTGGCTCCTTTTAACAATATCCCTCTGGCTCTTTTTAGGAAAGTGCTCCCTTGTGGAGCGCTTCTCAACAAAGCATTCCCAAGTGCAGCGCTTTTAAGGAAAGTGCTCCCAAGTGGAGCGCTTTTGAGAAAGGTGCTCCCTTGTGGAGCACTTCTCAACAAAGTGATCCCAATTGGAGTGCTTTTGAGGAAAGATCTCCCAAGTGGAGCGCTTTTGAGGAAAGTGCTCCCAAGTGGAGCACTTTTTAGCAAAGCGCTCCCAAGTGGAGCGTCTTTTAGCAAAGCGCTCCCAAGTGGAGCGCCTTTTAGCAAAGCGCTCCCAAGTGGAGTGCTTTCTGCTTTAAGCAACAGACTTGGAAAATTCTTTAGAGGCTTCTCTTTTGAATAAGCTTAAATTCTATTTGCACTTGGTAACTTTATCTACTTTGCTTCCTTAATCCTTCGATCATCTTGCAAATAATCCTCTAGCTAAGCAAGGAATAGAACAAAAAATGGAACAGTTGGAGATGAAAATTTAACATTTGATTGCCCATGCTAAAATATATACAATTTTACATGTAACATACCAAATTTAAAAAACTTCAGAAGAACAGGATAAAGAAAAGAATAATGTAGAAAAGCTTAAGAAGGAGCAAACCCATATGAGGGAAAGCTTTAGAATCGTAATGCCTTTGACCATTTTTCATGAAAGGAATTTTACAATGAGCGCTTTCAAAAACATAATTAACTATGCATATTTTTTACAAGGTGTGTCAAGATTGACAACAATACCATGTGGAAAGATGATGGGGAGCAACTACGGAGGGTTCGATAGGTTAGGTGGGTAGTTGGAAGGCATAGGAGTGAGGTGGAGCTGATCCAGTTATCATAGGTGTTGAGGCAGTTTGGATTGAGGTAGGGAGTTCCTGAGGTGAGAGTACTGTATAGGCATCATCGGGATAAAACATGTCTACCTTGTGTTGAGGCATGAAGGGTGACCTACGAGGATGATGAGGAGATGGATCTCCTCGATGTGGATGATGCGAGAACTACTATAGAGTACGATGCATGGTTTGTTGCACAACCACCATGGGTAACAAGTTTGATAGTGGATGGGGATAATGGATATGGGGATGAGGTAGAGGCTAAGGAGACCGATGAGGCTCCTAAGCACCAAAGGCACCTTCGATCTAATAGTTGGAGGCATTCTAGGGGTACAACAGAGCAAGCACCTAGGATTGGAGGGGATGGAAATGGTAGGTATGAGATGGAGGATACTCCAGAGGGACCTCCTAGGTGGAGTGAGGAGGATTGGGCAAGGCTAGAGCAGTTGGTGGCAGAGCGAGATGCAATGGTAGCAACTCGAGATGTGATGGTATCAACTCGAGATGCAATGGTAGCAGCTCAAGATGCAAAGATAGCTTAGTTATGGGTAGATCTAGAGGCACATGCAATGGTAGGTGGAGGTGATGACAAGATTACGAGACTCTAGGTAGAGCTTCTAGAGAAGAGTCATTAGTAGAGACACGATGTTGCATGTCTTCGAGATCAGGATAGATATATCCGATTGCTGGAGGATCGATTGATGGAGCACGACATTGGGCTTCCAGATCCACCCTCCTCATCCTATATACAGGTCTGTTAGGCATAGTGAGTCTAGGTATAACTCTAGGTCTAGGGGTCCTTCAGGGTCAGAGGGGTCCTCTTATAGGTTTTAGCTAGTTCTTAGATGCACTTTTTATATATGAGCCTTGGTGCTCCATTGTACATGCGAATATATATATATATATATATATATATATATATATATATATATATATATATAAACATGGCTTTTACTTTTGTGTGAATATTTTTGTGTGGATGCATGTGTATATGGATGATTAATGCAAATGATAATGTGTATGAATGCAAATATTCTAATGATCATTCATAGTTTAGATTTTGCTTGGCCATGTTTAGCATTGTTGTTTAATCAGGGGCACCAAATTGGTGGCATGTGAAATGAATGACTCATGTAATGATATAGATGTTGACATGGAAGAAGATATGGATGTTGATATGGAAGAAGATATGGATGTTGATATGGAAGAAGATATGGGTGTTGATATGGAAAACTGATTATTTTTTAGAGACTCAAACATATTAGTGGTATCAAAAAAACTCACTAAATACTGTCTAAAAAATGTGTGTGTAGTGAATTCATTTACCGAATCATGAGCATGGTAATGACTCATGGCAATCAAGAACTAGTGTGTGTGCAAGTGAGTTCATTAACCCGTCTTGAGTAAATTGAGATGAAAACTTGTTATGGATGAGACCAAGAAGCTAGCTTGTCCTTATGTACGGTCAGAGGTATCTTTAAAAGAGACGTGTCACCACGCATGAGTGTACTCCACTACTAGTCGAGCATCTATAACCCCGATGGAGATTAGCTCCATAGTCAAAAAATTTGATCTCTAAGTTTTGGGGATGACTACCTAATTATATGACTAGAAATGTAGTACTATCCTTACAACTTGAGGATCAATGGCATGTGATGTGTAAAATATTTAGAGTTTTTTTAGGGGTTTTACCCTACTCTTTCTTTTATTTTGACCATTGTATGGGTCAAGCAAGGATTACCCTTTTCACTTCGAGGTTCAACCCACGTATGGTGTTACCCCTCTTTGACACAAGATGTTTTTACGATGTGTAATTGTGTTTGGTTCAAGAATGTTTAGAGTCAATTCCCATAACTCAAGATTTTCTTAGTGAAAATGTGTCTTGGTCCTAAAGAAAAATTGACATAATATTTGGAGGTTTCTTAAAACACTAGGAGTGGCTAAGTGATCGAAACACCTAGGAATTATGGACATGTGGTTTTTTCAAATGATAATTTGGATTTATGAAATGATGTAATGACATGGTTGATGTTTTGAAGATGCCCGTGATTACAACAACATTACTTTATTGGGCCAATTAGTATATGAACTGAATAAATGATACCTAATATGAAATGAGATGGTTGTGAATGCATTGTATGAAATGTGGTTTGTGAAATGAAATGTGTGTAATGCAATGTGTGAAATGCAAGGTGTAAAATACAAATGTATGAAGTGCAATGTGTGAAATAAAATATGTGTAATGCAATGTTGTTTTTGTGTAATATCCATGTATATATATATATATATATAAATCACATTATACATTGAATGCTTTCAAGTGTATAACATTAAGTGGTTCGGGCTATTCAAATCCCTCTAGAATTACAAGCCTATAAGTTCCTTTACCCACTTTTTGGGTAACAATGTATGGACCTAACCAATTAGCCACGAATTTATCACGAAGATACGGTAAAACATTAGTGTTTTGTTGATTCTCTTTAAGAACAAAATCTCCTACTTGGAATTCATGTAGATGAACTTTGACATTGTAAGCACGGTTTAGGCGGTCTTGATAAAGTCATAAATGCTCTAAATCATTGACCCACCTTTCATAAAGAAGCATGAGTTGGTCAAGATGTGCTTGTCTAGTAGTATCGTCATCTATGAATTCTTGCAATGAAATTCATGAGGGGATATCAAGCTCAAGAGGTATGATTGCTTCAGATCCATAGACCAATGAAAATGATATTGACCCAGTAGGCATGCATATGCTTGTTCGATAAGCCCATAATTCCAATGGGATTTGTGTATGCCAATATCTATGATTTTATTTGACTATTTTATTGAAAATAGCAATTAAGGTCTTTTTGGTAGCCTCAACTTGTCCATTTGCTTGTGGGTAATAAGGAGTCATGAAACTTTGTTGGATATTATATTTCTCGCAAAGTGCTCAAACATATTTGTTTTTGAAAGACTTACCATTGTCAGAGATGATTTTCGAGGGAATACCAAAATGAAAAATGATATGATGAAATATAAAATCCATAATTCTAGGTCCTTTCATACTAGTTAGAGGAATTGCCTCAACCCACTTTGTGAAGTATTCAATGGTTGTGATGATGAATGTATGTTGTCCCAAGAAGGAAGTTAGATTTTTCCAATTAAGTCAAGACCCCATTGTGAAAAGGACCAAAGGCTTTGAATAGGTTGTAATGCTTGTGATGGCACATGAGTTAAATTAACATGCTTTTGACATTGCTAACAATGTTTAACATATGTGCAATAGTCGCGTTCCATGGTGGACCAATAGTAACCCATGCGTAACATATGCTTTGCAATGGACATTTCACTAAAATGACCACCACAAGTACCATCATGAGCAATAACTTACAATAACTCATAATAACTCACATAACATTTAATTCGCACAACATCGACTCATAACACATGGTAAACTATTTCATTCAATTTTTTGAAGAGGCACGAATGTACAAAATAACCCGATTCCTCCTCATGCCTTTACAATTGAATTTATAGATTTTAGGTAGTGAGTGGGTGTACTTCCAAGATGCTAACCGAACAACCAACTCATGTGTTGTCTAACAAATAAAACACATCAATTTTATCCAATATGTGAAGAAACAACCAACTAATTTGTTGACCAACTAATAACACATCGATTTTATCCAACACGTGAAGAGATAAGTTTTTCTCTAACATGTGAAGAGATAAAATTTTATCCAATGCTTGGTCATTATCTCGTAAAGAGATTTTTTATCATCCCTATCCTATCACATGACTAAAACTAAAGCAATCACATGAATTTACGAATTGGTTTTGCATTACATGGCTAAAATTTATCTCGTAAAGAGATATATTTTAATACTACCTATGATGCAAATGATGAAAATGTGCCTTATGAAATATGAGGGTCTTGTCAATTTTAGGACTCGACACATACATGTGTCACAAAGTGGAAACTTTTAAAGATAAAGCCCACGAGAAACTTTTACAAAATGGAATCTTGTTGATGGCAAGACCCAAGGAGAAACCGTAAGTGGTTTATGGTTAACCACTTATGAACCATTACAAAGATATTTTAAGGAAAACCATCATGAAACCTGTGGATTATGGATCCAACATATCTTCAATCAGACTCTGAAGAAGAATCTTCAATAGAAGAAAAATTATGTTCATAATAGACATGAGGGGAGGTACATTATAGCGAATATTAATAATTTGAGAAAACACATAATATGGCCGTGGTGTTCCATGATGACCATAGAGGTGAAGATCCATTTCTATCAATAATCTGGTTTGCATAAACCTGTTTTGAATTTCCTAGTGGAGATTGGATTGTACAAACCTATGATAAAGCATGCTTTGATATAATTCATTGTTGAAGGCGACCTTGCTAGAAGGAACATATTTTTGTACCATATCAAGATAACATGAAGGAAGAAATTTGAATTGGACACTAAGAGGATCACAGATTGGAGATAGCCAAGAATCTCCAAAACTAACATGGAAAGTCCAATTTGTCCAACTGAAGAATCTATCAAACCATTCAAATATGCTTAAGGGACTTTTAGTTGTAAAATAATTCATGTGATTACAGTGAAGCCATACATCATAGTGTGAATTTCTAATGGATGTTTCACAATAAATTTGATCCATTGATATTAATGCATTTCTGGCTTCGATGGCTTGACTCTGGAGAGAATTTTGTAATTCTTCTTTTCTACGAAGTAATTCTCTAAGAATCCATACAAATGAATCAGAATAATCATCCCATTTTTCTTCATCAAATTGAAACAAATTTATGTCCTTTTCAACAAGTTGTCTACTAAGGAAATCAGCAAGGATGTTCTTTTTCCATTCAATGTGTTTTGTTTCAAATTCAAAGTTGTCAAGGAATACATTCCATCAAACCAACCTGCTTCCTTCAGTTGTATCATTAATGGCATTGTCAAGATGTTTTCGCCAATGCTTCAAATCTAATCTGATAAAAAAATACTCATTAGCAAGAAAAAATTTAAACACTTTGACAACTTTCACAATAGCAAGAATCTCTTTCTGCCAATTTGGGTAGTGAAGTTCTACATTCTTAAAGGAACCGAAAGCATATATGCAATTTTTTTCAATTCCCTCAATTTCTTCCATGAGTATGGCTCCCCAGGTATTAGCAGAGGCATCAATATACAAAATAATGGAGGTTTGATTTTCAACTTGTTTTTTAATATGTTGAATGGATGTAGTATGTTTTTCCAACCAAACGGGAGCATTCTTCTTTAGCAACTGATTAAGGATCAATCTATCTTCAACATGATGATAAAATCCAGCGATATAGTTTATACATCCTAAAAATTGCTGAATTTGTGCTTTGTCAACTAAAACATCTGAGAAATTTAGAATTTTCTTTAGAACATGATCTTGAAGCTAAACTTGACCATTTTCAATAGTTACACCAAGTAACTTGACAAAATCTTTAAAATTTCACATTTTGTCGAAGACAGAACTAAACCAATTCTTTTACAGATATCATAGAAAATTTTTAAGTGTTGCAAGTGATATTTAGGAGTTTTTGAAAATATGAAAATATCATCAATATAAACATAAATAAACTCCCTATAATTGGAAAACAGATCATTCATAGTTCTTTGGAAAATTGTAGGAGTTGTTTTGAGACCAAAAGGTAAAACCTTCCATTGGTATTGTCCAAATGGGACAATAAATGCAGTCTTATACCTGTTTGTTGGGTGAACTGAAATCTGCCAAAAACCAGACTTGAGGTCAAATTTGGAGTAAACATGACTACCAAATATTCTTCTGAGAAATTCATCTCGAGAGGGAATGGGATGTTGAATTGGTTTGACAAATTTATTTAGAGGTTTGTAATTGATAACCAACCTCTTCTTTCCTCGAACCTGCTCTGATCGTTTATTGACATAAAAGGTTGAACATCCCCATGGACTGTTATATTTTTCAACCAAACCTTTATCGAGAAGATCAACTATTTCTTCTTGGTATTCCTTAGTAAGAGTAGGGTTCATACCACTGTGATGAGCTTTGAATCGAGGCTCCTTTTGAATTCCTATTACAATATCTGTTATCAAATCCAATGAAAATTTGCATACCAAATTTCTTTTGGCCTGAGTAATGTCATCAGAACAAAGATCAGTCTTAATTTTATTGATAAGAACATCTATTTGAGATTGGATCTTATTACTTCTATTCTATATCTAGATATTATTAATTTATTTTGATCTTGGAGGTTTCCATAAAGGAACCTGAACTTCATAAGAAGTTTTGAGAGGTAAAGTCACATTTGAGAGAACAGTGAGTTTATCAACATGAAATGTGATAGGCATCAGTTTCTTTAGATTATTAATGTCGATAAGCATATCATATCTAGGCAACTCAAACTGTAAGAATTCACATTCTATAATATGATCATGAAATAGCAAAGGAACTATAGCTGAAAAATTGGAATGTAACCTTTGCCCATTGAAAATTAATAATATGTTCATTATGTTGCCACATATCTTTAGGAATGGTTTTGTAACGACAAAGACTTGTAGCTACACCAGAATCAACTATAGCATCTAATATGTAAGGTTTAAAATGACTAAACTTGATGTGTACCTCACAAACAGGTAATTCGGTAGAATGAATTGTATTTACTTATGTATCATTGTACTGTTGCTCAATCTATTGAGATGCAACTTCTCTTTGGTGTTGTTTTACCATTTCTAAAATATCATCTTCATAGGCGTTGTTCGCCTCATACTTTGCTTATTCTCTGGAAAGTTCTTCAAATTCTTTTTGGGCTCTAGGAATATAGATTTCCAAGGCTTGTAATATTTTAATACACCATTTATGGTGCTCTGGACCCTTTTTTGGTGGGTCTTTGATGTAAGAGCTACCAAGCTCTTTCTTGGATGATTGAGGAACAACAGGAGTCTTGATTGGATATGTTGTAGCAAACTATTTCTATTTTCTATTTACTTTTAATTTTTCATTCCAATCAAGTTGTTGAAGTTGTTCTTTCAACTTCTTTATTTTCTGTTGCCAATTCATAATCTTGGCAGTATCCCAAGATTCTAAATAATAATATTTTTTGACTTTTTCTAGTTCTGTTATAACGTGTTCTCTATTCTGAAAAGAGAACATATTGATCTAAAAATCAATCTCAAAATCTGCTAAATTATTGGACCAATCACATTCTTCATTTTCAATGTTAGTATCAGAAAAAGTGTTTATCTGATTTTCAATATCAGATAGAAAAATATCATCAGAATAAAAAATGAATATATATTTTTCTGCAGAAGGGATGAAATTTATTTTCTTGTCCTTAAAAGAATTTTTCTTAGGAAATTTATTGGCATAATGTCCTTTCTATTTGCAGATGTAGCATCTAGGTGAAAATATTTTAAATCCCTTGTTGATTTTTCCTTTTTTTTTTGAAAAGATACATTTTCTTTCTACTGGAGCGAAAATGCTCAAATTTGTAGTGACATTGTTTGTGAAATTTTCTTGAAGATTTCTTCCTTGCATAACTTTTTGAACTGCAATTGAATGGGTTTATCTTGTATTTACAAGACTTTCTCATTTTCTTATGGAGGTTCTGTTCATCCTCCTTTTCTTCTAATCTATCACAAATGAGATCTCTAGATTTTTTGAGTTCCTGCACAATCTCACCAAAAGATTGTTCTTCTAATCCTTTAGGGTGTGCATATTCAAGCTCTTTTTGAAACCATTTTGGTAAAGAAGCAATCAATTTTATTTTCATCAGTGGGTTATGAATTTCCCCTGATTGGTAATAAAGCTCACCCATATGACATAAATATTCTTCAAAATATTTCATATTGCAAAGGTTAGCTTTCATAAATTTATTTTTTGCTTCTTTTTGATATTCTATTGTGCTTCCAAAAAATTTTAATTAATGCTAAATTTAGATAATTTAATGCTAAATTTATCCAATTTAGCATTTTTACTGGTTCTTCTTGTTCAAAATATCTTTGAGATATTCTTTGTGGCCAATACTGAGATTTAGTAGAACCATCAATAGAGTATTTCTCAAACTGTGAAAATTTGGGAAATTTACCCTCGTGATAACTTAAATCTCCTTGTGGAGTTTTTATGGTATGTTCCTGTATTGATTTGAAACTACCTTCCATAATTATTTCTTTAGATTATAGTGGAGAATCTGTGAATTCCTAAATTTCTATACCTTTGATTTTCTTTACCACTTTGTGTTTTTTGATAGAAGACTGTCTGATATTGAAACATATTTACTTCTTTTTCTTTACCACTAATATGCTGAATTATTTGCTTACATTATTTACATTGTAGATGATTTACCATTGGATCAGACACAGGTTGAAGATCTCTATGTGGACAGACTGAGTTTCTCTTTTCTTTCTATTCTTTTTTATGTAACCACTTTTGAAATTCTAAATATTTTGAACTATCAAAAGAGTATCAACCAAAAGTAGAAGGACATCTATGAATATTTTTGAAACAGAGGAATTGCATCAAGCAAGAGATTGTAGATTTTGGAATAAATTGGAAAAAGAAATTTCAACATAATCACCATGATTGTGCAGTGATTGAGAAGCAGAGAAAACTGGAGTAGGAGTAAACTGTTGTCTGGTAGATAATGTTTAGGATTGTGGAACGGATAATTTATCCCATGAAATGTATTCGAGTTTGATTGCTTGACCCTAATTGCTTGTTTTAATTAATAAGGATGAACCTTTGGGAGAATGAACTTTAACGACAGGATTCAAGGTATTGGTGATCCGCAAAATTAATCTCCAATGGAGATTTAAACTATGTGATCCTTCAAGCATATGAAATTCGATGGCTTTTATTTTAATCTTGAAGACCTTGTCTAAATGGGGATCAGATAGGGAGATTGCAAAATTGGGATAAATAGCAGTACAAACAACTTCATCATTTAATGGAACATTTACGAGACCTAACAGGGAATCTAATTTTTTTTTATGATGGGAGTCAAGATAGGCTAAAATAGCAGAGGCATCAATGCCTTTGTGAAAGAGAGCTTGTACACCAAATACAATACCTCCAATATGACAGTATTTATATTTGCCTTCTTTATGTGCTTTCTTTATTTATTCATCATCTAACATGTTTATCGTAATTTCTTCATCAAATGAACACAATGGAATTTTTTGTTCAACAACATTAAATATACTATTTGAAAAGAGTTTAAATGGAAGAACCTGTTTATATATTTGCTCTGCAGAAATATCAGGCAGTCTCCATTTTGGTGCAACATCTTTTTCTTCAATAGAAATTTAATTGAGATTTGATGTAAGCGCTTCAAAAGCTGGAACCAAATCGTCAACCAAATCGTATGATGTAGATGCCATATTTGATATTTCCACTACAACCCTTATATACACCTCAGGAAATCCTCAACATGACCTCTTGCCTCAAAATGGGTATGAAAGGATGACTTACATGGGTATTGGCTTCGATATCTAAATGACAACCAATCTTAGATTAGGTCTATTTTTTGATTCAGCAAATGCTGAAGAGCATACTCACTGCTAATGTTAGATCAAAACTAATATTTATGGAGGTCAAGTGAGTCGTACAATAGAATATTGTTAGTTGGTCATAGAATACTACAACATCAAAATGAGGTAGCGTAACCGCAACCAAGGCGATCATTGATATCTCCAAAATATCGTAGAGTTTAGTGTTTTTGATCTATGAGATTAAGACTAGTGTATTGCAAGTAGAGAGCATACACACTTGGCTTTGATACCAAATTAACATAACATTTAACTCACAATAACTCACATAACATTTAATTCATGGATATTTGTACCGCAACAAACTCAAGACAATGAAGGAGAATTCTATCATAACCATATCTATATAACACGTCCCCCAAGAGAGTAAAATGAGCTACCTTTTGCTTGAAAGTATGTTTAGCAGTCCATGACATGTCCGATGGGAGTATTCCAAACTTGAGAAAGGCTATTATTTGGTTTGACCAAGGCTCATATGGTTCCAAATGGATAAAGCAAACATCCTTTTCATCCTTAGATTTAACATGAGTAATTGCATATTTAGAGGTCATTGTGACAATGAGTGACAATACCTTTCCTAAGGAGTCCTTTGGAATCAATGATCTAAGAGAGGTCATCACATCTACAAATCTATTAATTGAATGTGGTAGATTATCATTTTCATACCAATTAAACTTAGAAAGCAATGATATTGCTACTTCATGATAAATTTTTATGGTAGGTTCTTTGCATTGGTATTCTCTATTGATTTGTCTAACAACAAGTTGAAAATCACCAAATATCCTAATATGCTTTATCTCATAGTTATGGTTGCTTAAAGACCTAATATTAAGGCTTCATAATCTACATTGTTGTTTGTGCATTGGAAGTCTAGTTTAAATGATAAGGGAATAGGCACCCCCTGTGGTGTATGAAACATGACTCCAACACCTTGACCTTTTTTGCACTTAGAACCATCAAAGAATAATATGATATCGACATCTTCCTTTGGAATGACATCTTCTTCTTGTTTTAGTGATAGTGAATACCGAATCATCTGAGAGCTCAATAATCAAAGGTTGATCACTAGGAAGTGGATCTTCCATCAGTTGATTGGCTATGACATAACCTTTAATGGATTTTTAGCTAACAAACTCAAGATCAAATTTAGTAAGAAGCATTATCCATTTAGAGGTGTGGGTGTTATTGTAAGTGCGAGATTGTTGGCAATTTGAGTTGTTTTATATTGTCATTGATGTCATATTAATGTCACAAGGTAACATTGAGTTTTGATGACCAAAGCATTCATATTTCAGAGAGCATGGATATATATAGGGTTTTTGTGAAAACCAAGATAGGTAAAATAAAAGGTTTTATTTAAAACCATGGATGGTAGATTTGAAATTTTTTTTTCTTAAAACTCTGGTTGGCTTTTCGTTTCATCGAAAAAGGTTCCCCGGAGATGGAGATATTCAATTTTGAATATTTGGTTTAAATTTTTAATATTTAAAGGGGTTTCTTCACTTCATAAAAGGTATGAGCATATTCTCCTATTGATTGTTTATGGTGGTTGATTTCTGAAATATAATTGGAGGGAAAAGGATTGTTTGTGGTTTCCTTTTCGAAAGTGGTTGGTTGAATGCATCAAGGTTTTTTGAATTGAGAGTTGTGTTTAAACCTTGTGTTATAAGCATAGTGGTTGAAGCCCATTGGTTGTGAAAGAACTTGAGTTAGAAAAGAACATGAGTATCATTGTTATGTGAGATTTGTGGTTGAGCATTGTTGGAAACATTTGAGTTGGTTGATACATACTTGGACTAGGGTTGTGTGAGAGAGAGTTGTCTCTTGTGATGATTGGTTGAGTTGAGATTGAGGTTAGAAAAAATTGAGTCTCTAACAATTCTCTTTATGGTTATATAAGACTTGAGTTGAGTTGAGGTTGACTTGAATTGAGTTGAGGTTGATTTTAGTTGAGAGTGAGTTTAAAATATATCGAGTCTTTAACAATTCTCTTTATGCTTCTATGAGTTGAGTTGAGATTGATTTGGGTTGAGAGTGATATTAGAACATATTGAGTCTCTAAAAATTCTCTTTATGCTTCTATGAAGTGGATTTGAGTTGAGATTGCCATTCATTGTTGAGTTCATTTTGAGTACTACTTGAGCATGATTGATTGAGCCTTTGAGAAGGCCTTTGGGACAAATTTGAGGATAGATTTGGGACAGATTTAAGGACAGTGTTGGGACAAATTTGAGGATAGTGTTGGGACAATTTGTGGACAGTTTTGGGCAAGTCCTTGGTGAGCTTGCTAGAGAAGATTTGGACAAGTTCTTAGTGAGCTTGTTATTCAACATTGGATAGGTTGTGTGAGCTTGTTATTTAATAGATTTAACAAGTTCTATGTGAGCTTGTTAAACAGGTTTTGTGTGATCCTATTGAGCAGGTTCTTAGTGAGCCTATTGACAGAGCTTTGGAGGTGATAGAGTACAAAGGATAGAGTCTCAGTGGATAGAGATCTAGTAGCCACTACAGTTGAAGATATATCTGAGTGAGGAGTCTTCAAGTGGAGAGAGGTCCACCAGTCAGTGCAGCAGAGAGACAGAGTCTCCTAAAATATCACATAGCCAGAGCAGAAGGGGAAAGAGTTCTCCTTTGGACAGAGATCCATAAACATTGTAATTGGGAGTGATTCCCAAAGATATTGATTGAGAAAGTTTTAGTAAAATATTTTCTCCGTGGAGTAGCCCACATTGGGTGAACCACGTAAATTATTGTGTCTCAATTGTGTGGTGACTTGTGCTCTTGCTTACTAATGTTATCTGAGTTATTAATGCACACTTCTATATTTAGTTATTGCAATTAAGAACATTAATTGATATTGGTTTGGAAAGAAAGTAAAAAGTGGTCTTATATTGTTCACCCTCCCATATCAGTATAAGCTTATGTTCTTCAATTGGTATCAAAGTGGGTTCCTTCAAAAAGGCTAACTTGAGGGTAGATTCTACAAGAACACAAATGACTTCATAGAAGGGATTATCTAAAAATAAGGCTCCATTGTTTGATGGTAACAATTATGCTTTCTAGAGCATGAGGATGAAGAACTACTTGATATCACAAGGATATGAGGTATAGCAGATGGTTGAAAAGGAGTATAGGGTTGAAGGTGATCCCGAGGAAGATAAGACTACCAGTAAATTGGTTGAGATAAATGCAAGAGCAATGAATTGTATTTTGAGTGGGCTACATGAGATAGATTTTGCAAAGGTCATGGTATGTACTTCAGCTAATGAAATGTGGACCAAGTTGCAGAATACTTATGAAGGATATTCCAAGGTAAAGTTGGCAAAACTACAAACTCATAGAAAAATATTTGAGGAATTGAAAATGGACGATTTTGAAGATATTGCAAAGTTTTTACTTCGAGTTGATGAGATTACTAACACCATGAGAGGCCTAGATTTTGAGATGAAAGAATTAGAAGTTACTCAAAAGGTTTTGAGATCACTTTCCATGAAATATTATTCTAAGGTTTCAGCAATAGAAGAAACAATGGATATCAACAAGCTAACAATGGAAGAATTGCAAGGTACTCTCACAGCTTATGAGATGTGGGTAAGTAAGCATCAAGCTTCAATAAAAGAGATTGCATTCAAGGCGTTCAAAAAAGAGAAAGGGAAAGTTTCAGAAACAGATAGAGTTTTAGAAAATGATGAGGAAGCTAAATTCATCAAAAGGAATAAGGACTCAAGGAATTTTAGAGATATAAGGAAATTCATATGCTACAAGTGTGGTGATCTTGGTCACTATGTATACAAGTGTCCACATGAATAAAATAGTGATGATGAAAAACATGGTCACAGAAGAAAATAAGATGGAAAGCACAAGCATGACAAATACAAGCAAATCAGGTATGAGAAGAAGAAATTTTTTCATAAGGCAAAGAAATCTTACTACATTATAGAAGCAAGTGATAGCTCAGATTATAGTGATAGAGACAAATCATATGATGAAAATGAAGAAAATATATTCCTAGGAATAGAAGGTGAAAGAGAACAATGCTTTGTGTGTGGTCAAAGAGATCATAGATCAGGATATTGCAATGGTTTCAGTGATAGTGAATATGAGATGACACATCAAGGAAACATGCATGGTAAAAGAAATCTTGAGAGTTTATTTGATATAGAATATTATAATGACAGTGAATATGAAGAAGGTTTTTTATATGGGATAAAATAAGTAGAAGAAGAACTTCCACTCCAAACAGAACACCTATTTCTAGGTATTGAAGTTAAAGAAGAGGATATATCTATCGAAGAATGACATGAAGAGCTTGCTATAGCCATTGAGCAAGAAAATAGGTACAAGAAGGGTCTAAGAATACTAAAATGCTTCATATGCAGAGACTTTGGGCATTTAGATGATGATTGCATGTACTACAACAATTGCAACAAGAAAAGTTTAGTTGTGAAAAAGAAAGCAGCAGTTCTAGTAATAGTTCTAGCAGCAGTTCGAGTGACAATTCCAGCAGCAATGATGTTTAAGAAGAGGAAGATTCAGATAAAGAAAAGGAGGAAGCCACTCTTAAGGAACTTGTTGAATTGAAAAGAGAAAATTTAGAATTGAAGGATCAAATACAAGAAGATGAGAAATGTAAGACAAAGATTCTACAGATTATATCTGACTTGAGAGATAAGGTTGAAAAGACAAGAAGAGTTGAAAAAGGTATGGTTGAATAGTCAAAGGTAAAAGAGATAGAATATGAAAGGCTTATGGTTACTCTTGAATAATTAAAAAGGGATAAATCAGGATTAAGGGTTCAAGCTCAAGAATATGAAAAAGCAAAAGCAAGGTTTTTACAGGTTTCTCACCAACTTCAAAATCAAAGTTGAAGAGACAAGGAAAATTGAAGAAAGTATGGTCAAAAAATTAAAAACAAAAGATATAGAGTGTGAAATATCAGAGCATGAGATAGTTTCACTAAGGATGGAAGTAAAAGGTTCTAAGGACAAGCTACACAAGTTTGAGAAAAATTCAAGGACCTTGGAAAGGACTATCAATGCACAAAGGTCACCAGTCATCATAACAGGACTTAGTTCTAAAGAAGAACAAGAGAAACAGGAAACACCTAAGTGTTATGAAGAAAATTCCAAAGTTCCTATGGCTCCAAATATTCAATTTGGATCTTGTTTTGAGATAGTAAAAGGTTTTAAGGACAAGTTACACAAGTTTGAGAAAAATTCAAGGACCTTGGAAAGGACTATCAATGCACAAAGGTCACCAATCATCATAACAGGACTTAGTTCTAAAGAAGAACAAGAGAAAAAGGAAACACCTAAGTGTTATGAAGAAAGTTCCAAAGTTCCTATGGCTCCAAATATTTAGTTTGGATCTTGTTTTGAGATAGGTGAATCAAGTTAAAAAGAAAGAGAAATACTTGAAGAGGAAAGAAAGGAAGAAATTAAGGAAAAGGATTTATATACTACAAAGAAGGTTCAAGAATGCAATGCACAAGTTGAAGATGATCATAGGAATAATGGCCAAGAAAGGCATGACAAACCAAGGCATGAACAAAGGGCTTTTCAAGGACATTGTTTTTCTTGTAATGGATATGGACACAGGGCTATACATTGCAGGGTCTATGGATCAAAGAAATTTGATTTTACTAGAAGAAACTTCAAAGGAAGAAGGTATGATTTTTAGGGACATTGTTTCTCATGCAACAGGATTGGTCATAGAGCTTCTCAGTGCAAAGGAAATGAGCAATATGGCTTTGGTTTTAGAGCTACACAATTCAGAAGTCATAGTCATAATGGTCATGAAAACAAAACTTCACAATATAGGGTTCAGGAAAGGAATGGATATGGAAATTATTTCAAGAAATATTTCAAGATATGGGTACCATCCAAAGGCTACAATATCAAGTGTTTTAATTGCAATAACTTTGGGTATATTGCAAAATGGTGTAGGACTCAATTCCAAATAGGTTCAAGGCAAGAAGGTCAAACAGGTTCAAGACAAGAAGATCAATTAATTCATCAAGAGAAGGATATCAAAAAAACATGGAAGGAAGTTGATAAATGAAAGAATCAATGTAATATGGAGTAAAGGTACTCCCACACAAAAATTAATCACCTCAAGAGAGAAGGTAGTGAGGGGGCTATGCTTAAGAGTCATATCTTTTAGCCCCATAGGTGTCCCTTTTGCCATTGATGTCAAAGGGGGAGAGATTTAAGTTAGGGGGAGAAAACTCCAAAGAGAGTATTGAGTTAGGAGGAGCAGCCTCTAAGGAGAGATTTGAGTTAGGGGGAGTAGCCTCCAAAGAGATCATTGAGTTAGGGGGAGTAGCCTCCAGAGAGATTATTGAGTCAAGGGAGCAACTTTGATTCTTAGAGATGGTTTTTGCAGTGATTGTGGTTTTTGATTTAGAGGTGTTGCCATCAATGACAAAGGGGGATATTATTGGCAATTTGAGTTGTTTTATGTTGTAATTGATGTCACATTAATGTCACAAGGTAACATTGAGTTTTGATGATCAAAGCATTCATATTTCGAAGAGCATGGATATATACAGGATTTTTGTGAAAACCAAGGTAGGTAAAATAAAATGTTTTATTTAAAACCATGGATGGCAGATTTAAAATGGGTTTTTCTTAAAACCCAGGTTGGTTTTTTGTTTCATCGAAAAAGGTGCCCCGGAGATGGAGATATTCAATTTTAAATGTTTGGTTTAAATTTTAAAATTTAAAATTAAATTTTAAATTTAAAAATTAAAATTACCTTAGCGCCGACGTCATCATCTAAAAGAAATTAATTTAAAAGCGTCGCTGATGTTTGCAAAATTAAAGATAAGTTGCATATAAATGCAAAGGCTTTTATTTCAAAAGCCTTGGAATCGAATGCAGAGGAGATAAGACAAAAAGTGCCAAAATATTCGTGTGGCAGCGTGGTCCAACGATGAGCGAGGGGAGTGCAAAGGTTTTTACTTGTGAAAGAGATGAGGTTCAATTCCCATGGGTTAGAGTTTGAGCAAGAGAATTGGCCCACATTTTTTTTGATGTGAGCAAGGGGAGAAGGACAAAAGCGCATTCTGCGCTCTTTATCCTATGCGAGCGCATAGCTCGCGTGGTCTTTGGCGTTGTGGTTGAGGATTGTTCGATTCCCTCTAAGAGGCAAGTAACATTTTTATTAATAATTTTTTTATTATTGCCTAATGTTGGAGGAATAAGGTGATGAGGGTTGATTTGATTTTTTATTGGAAGGCAAGTTTAAAAGTACTTTTAGAAAAGAAGATATTTATGGTATTTTCCTTTTCTAAAAGTATATCATATTATATATCATTGGAAAGCGTATTTCAAGGGATAATTGAATAACTAATTTAGAAGGAGAAATAAGGTGTATGTAGAGAGATATTTCTGTTTTTATAAAGGGCTTCAAAGTATGTTGAGTGTGGCAGATTTCCAAAGGGGTTTCTTCATTTCATAAAAGGTATGGGCACATTCTCCTATTGATTGTTTATGGTGGTTGATTTTTGAAATATCATTAGAGGGAAAATGATTGTTTGTGGTTTCCTTTTCAAAAGTGGTTGGTTGAATGCATCAAGGTTTTCTGAATTGAGAGTTATGTTTAAACCTTGTGTTATAAGCATAGTGGTTGAAGCTCATTGGTTGTGAAAGAACTTGAGTTAGAAAAGAACATGAGTATCATTGTTATGTGAGATTTGTGGTTGAGCATTTTTGGAAATATTTGAGTTGGTTGATACATACTTGGACTAGGGTTGTGTGAGAGAGAGTTGTCCCTTGTGATGATTGGTTGAGTTGAGATTGAGGTTAGAACATATTGAGTCTCTAACAATTCTCTTTATGGTTCTATAATATTTGAGTTGAGTTGAGGTTGACTTGAATTGAATTGAGTTGAGGTTGATTTTAGTTGAGAGTGAGTTTAGAACATATTGAGTCTCTAACAATTTTCTTTATGCTTCTATGAGTTGAGTTGAGATTGATTTGGGTTGAGAGTGAGATTAGAACATATTGAGTCTCTAAAAATTCTCTTTATGCTTCTATGAAGTGGATTTGAGTTGAGATTGCCATTCATTGTTGAGTTCATTTTGAGTACTACTTGAGCATGATTGATTGAGCCTTTGAGAAGGCCTTTGGGACATATTTGAGGATAGCTTTGGGATAGATTTGAGGACAGTGTTGGGACATGTTTGAGGATAGTGTTGGGACAAATTTGTGGACAGTTTTGGGCAAGTTCTTGGTGAGCTTGCTAGAGCAGATTTGGACAAGTTCTTAGTGAGCTTGTTATTCAACATTGGATAGGTTTTGTGTGAGCTTGTTATTAATAGATTTAACAAGTTATGTGTGATCTTGTTAAACAGGTTCTATGGGATCCTATTGAGTAGGTTCTTAGTGAGCCTTTTGACAGAGCTTTGGAGGTGACATAGTATAGAGGACAAAGTCTCAGTGGATAGAGATCTAGAAACCAGCACAGTTGAAGACAAATATGAGTGAGGAGTCTTCAAGTGGAGAGAGGTCCACCAGTTAGTGCAGCAGAGAGACATAGTCTCCTAGAATATCACATAGCCAGAGCAGAAGGGGAAAGAGTTCTCCTTTGGATAGAGATCCATAAACATTGTAATTGGGAGTGATTCCCAAAGAGATTGATTGAGAATTTTTTAGTAAAATATTTTCTTCGTGGAGTAGCCCACATTGGGTGAACCATGTAAATTGTTGTGTCTCAATTATGTGGTTACTTGTGCTCTTGCTTATTACTGCTATCCAAGTTATTAATGCACACTGCTATATTTGGTTACTGCAATTAAGGACATTAATTGATATTGGTTTGGAAATAAAGTAAAAAGTGGTTCTATAATATTCACCCTCCCTCTTAGTATAAGCTTGTGTTCTTTCGAGATATCATATAACACAAAGGATTTTCTCTAGCTATGATATATGTGGTGTGACTAAGCATGTAATATTTGATTTTCTTAGTGGTAAAAACCACTGCTAAGCATAATTTTTCCATGTAAGCATATCTGGTTTCATAACTTACCAATGTTTGACTAATGTAATAGACAACTTGCTCTTGATTGTTTTCATTATTTTGTGCAAGCATTGTCCCTAATGCAAAATATGTTGCTAAAACATAAATATGGAAGGGGACCCTCAGATGAGGAGGAGCTAAGACTGGTGGAGAAGCCATGTATTGCTTGATATCATCAAAAGCTTTTTGATATTCATCTATCCATGAAAATGTCACCCCTTTTTGTAGTAGGTGATTGAATGGTCTGCATTTGTTAGAAAGTTGTGCAATGAAATGATGGATTGATTGAATCTTTCCTTGTAAACTATGTAATTCCTTCAAGTTTTTTGGGGGAGGCATCTCCATGATGGCCTTAACTTTGTTTGGATCCACCTCAATGCCTCTTTTGGAGATAATGAACCCTAGTAGTTTTCCAGAGGTAACACCAAAGACACATTTCTGGGGGTTCAACCTTACATTATGCTCTAGAAGTTGATCAAAGACTTTTTCCAATACACCAATGTGCTCTTGTCAAGTTTTAGATTTTGCCAATATATCATCCACATAATATTCGATGATATTATGCATGTAATCATGGAAGATGTATGTCATGGCATGTTGATAAGTGGAACCTACATTTTTGAGGCCAAAGAGCATCACATTGTAACAAAAAGTCCCCCAAGGTGTAGTAAATGTTGTTTTGTGTTGGTCATCAGGATTTATTTGAATCTAGTTGTACCCTAAAAAATCATCCATGAGAGAAAGCATTTCATGGCCAACATAGGTGTTGAGAAGAGTGTTAATGTTTGGAAGAGGAAAATCATCCTTAGAACATGCTTTGTTAAGGTCTCAAAAATCAGTTCAAATGCGTATCGCCCTGTTAGGCTTATGAATAGGTACCATGTTTGAAAGCCACTTAGGATAGTCAATGGGGACAATGAAACCCACGTCTAAATTTTTTTGAAGCTCTTCTTTGACTATGAGGGCCATGGTAGGATGCATCCTTATTAGTTTTTATTTGACTAGCTTAGCATCAGAGTGCAAGGTGAGATTGTAGACAACCAAGCTAGGATCAAGGCTAGGCATGTCTTTGTATAACCATGCGAAAATGTCCTTCTTCTTGAGGAGAGCAATTAATTTCTCTTGTTCATCTATGAATAAAATTTTACCAAGTTTGACAATTTGGGGATTGTCTGCATCTGAACTAAGGTTCACATCAATGGTATATCCAATAGACATGTGAGAACATTTCTCAAGTTGATGGGGTGTTGGGATCAAATGAATGTCATCTATGATATCATCAAACTCTTCTGACTTATCCTCATTTATGTTTGCTTGGAAAACCTCAGGATCTGAAGGTGAAGGTGAGGCTGAAGGTGGAGGTGATGGAGGAATGTAGTTGGTTGAATCCCTTAAAAATTACTTGGATAGGACAAAATAAAAAAGGATAGTGGCAAGGAAATAAATCCATATCAATAAGGCTCATGTCAATTGGAATTGGCTTTGCCAAATCGTATGGATTACAGAGTGGGGTGAATAAGTTAGCAGGATTCATGTTGAATTAAAGGGGGAATGGATGGTTGGAAAAAGGTGGATGGATGGGTGGATCTTGTTTGCTAGAAATGATGGTATAAATCTAGAAACCTAAAGCAACAATAGGCAACACAAATAAATGCAATTGGCAAAAAGCCATGTACATGAAATACAATTTTTTATTTTAATTTTTTTTTGTTATTTTTTTAATTTGAATTATGTATGTATGTTAAAAAATTGGTTAGTGATGTGGATTAATGAAGTGGAGGTGGTGGTTCATCAATTTGTTGACTCACTCTTGTGGAAGCAACAAGCAAATGATGGGTTGATGGATGGGGAACATTCTGAGATAAAAATCATCCTGTTTGGTTATGGAATGATGGGGTCTAATTCCTATTCAGATTCATCAGAAGCTATTGACATGACGTCAAAATATTCATAGATTTCATCTTCAGAGTCATTGATGTGATGAATATCTACTCCTGAATTCAAATATAAACTTTGGAAAGCTTGTTCAAGAGAAGAAGTGGATGAAAGTGGACGATAGCCTAAACCTGAACAATCATGCACTTCTTGATATGAAACATAAATAATTTCATGCATTCCCTATTCATGTTATCCTAGGCCATGTCCTTGCCAATTAACTATGTGAAAATATTAGGATAGAAAACCTGACATATGTTGTATATTGGTAGGTATTGGTTGTTTGGGTTCATCTAGGATAACTAGATTGGATGAAAAATCAATCCCTCCATACACAAAATTTATGCTATTAGGTGTTGAATCCATGTTATATACCACTCCTATAGATAAGGGTGGGTCATATGGGAGATCGTAATCCTTAGCAATTTGAATGTTCGACGGTGTGACTATGATGTCTCGGACCATATATTCACCAATACTAGGATTAGTGAGGTGGACCTCAACTTGGGATGATGTGGAGATGGATGAATTGGATGTGGATGTGGGAAGCTCATGGTTGAATTATGGCTTGATGAATGAAAGATATGTGGACTGGGATGGTATCTCATAATTTATCAATTCAATTTGTGAGACATTGGCTGATGGAGATAGAGATATATTTGGTTGTGGTTATTGTTAAATGGATAATGATGATGTGGAAGGAAGAATTATGGAAGGTTATGATGTGGTTGATGCGGATTGAGTTTGATCACATGTAAATGTAGTCAAAGGTGATGGAGTTGGGGGTATGGAAATGGAAGCTTGATGTGAAGTGGTGATGGGGAGCTCTTCAAGAATAGGAGATTTTGATGAAGATGTGGATAGTGTGGTTGATGAAGTGGTTGATGATGTAATAAAAATATGAGTGGAAGGCAACATGGATTCATAGGGGTTTGAAATGAAATTGAAATACTTGAATGGTTCAACATCCGTTGATATGCAATGAACTTGTCCCTCATGTACGTATTTCAAGCATTGAAGGAGTATAGAAGGGACACATCTCATTTCCCTCATCCAAGGTCATCCAAGGAGTACATTATATGCCATGGACCCTTCCAAGATGTGAAACATGGTATGCAATATTTTGACCCCCACTTCAATGGGCAAAATCATAGTGCCAATTGTGGAGCAAAGAGCATCGTTAAATGCTTTCAAGGTGAAAGTAGATTTGGTGATGTGATCTGGTGGAAGCTTACGATGTTGAAGGGTTGATGTGGTGATGATGTTTATGGAGGATCTGGTATCAATTAAAACTCATTTAAATGGCTTCATGTCAAATTGATCCATAATATGCAATGGAGGATCCATCGATTCAGATGACATTGGTTTGATCTCAAAATCATAGAATGTGATGGAAATCTCCATACATGTTTGAATGCTCCCCAAAAAATTTCTAACGACATTAGGATATTGGGATTGAAGTTCAATGGACTTTAAAATATCCATTGATGTCTCACGATGTGGAGGAGATTGTTGAATGAGCTCATATATAGATAGTTTTATTGAAGTCATTTTTAGGCTAGTAGTTAACCAACAACTCAAGGAGATAATTGGCCTTGGGGGGCGATTGCTGGGATGAATTGGTTGATATGGATGACTTGGAATATGAATGGGTTGGGATGGATTGGTGGAAATTTGTATGGGTGGTGATGATGTGGCAGGTTGAGGAGACACACTTGTCTGTGGTGCCACGGGTATCTGAATAGGTTGCAGTTGTGCATTTTGTTGGTTAGTACATTGTTGACCTTGGGTAACTACATGTATAACACCCACAAAACCTTGATATTATTGCACATGATTGACTTGATTTGGAGAAGTCTTGGTGTTAGATCGTCTTGTTGTTGGTTGCACCTCCTCATGATGAGGAAGTGGTGTTTGATAGATACCAAGGTTTTGATTTTTTTGGGCTAAGGGACTATCAAGCTTGATGGCCCCTAAATCAATGAGATCTTGCACTATGTCTTTAAAGTTGAAGCAACCATTTATGTCATGCCTATTTTTCCTATGATAAGGGCAAAATAAATGTTCCCTATAGTGTTTGTTATGCTTGGTAGGGTCATCTGGTTTGAATTAAAGTAAGGCAAGTTGGTTGGTGTCATACAACTGATGAAATATGGAAGCATATGATTCGGCTAATGGAGTGTACTGGAGGGTTTGTTGAACAAATTGTCGACATGGGCAATTTTCTATAGCTGGCACTATGTTTTGACTTGATTTAGATTTTGAGGGAACCACATGATATTCAATATGTTACAGTTATTGTTGCATAGGTTGTTGTTGAGCCATTATCGATTAGCTCATGACCACTTGATTAACTTGATTAGCTAGTTTGGATTAGTTAGCCTGGTTTGGTTAGATTGGCAAAAATAGTTACTTTTATATTGGCCCTTACTTTGCTATTATTTATTTTTAGGCTTAAGTACACCTTATTGGATTTTTATTTCCTCAAAGATGCTAGCCTGGGCAAGAGCTTCCTCAAATGATTGGTATTATTGTAATTGTAACAACCAAGAGATGGGTTTTAAGCAACTCTTAGTAAATAGTCTAGTAATTTATGAAGTAGGTGGGGAATAAGTTTAAAAAGGAATTGCAATTAGTTGGGTGACATTGGATGAGGTGGATGTTGGCATATGTGAAGCAACATTGACATGCACTTCATACAAAGGATTGCCATAGGTAATGGTGTATGAAGGTGGAATGAAGGTACTTGGAGCACCTAACTGTTGAGAAATGGATAAATGATGAGAAGGTGTAGCTGACACCTAAAAAAGAGGGTTGTTACACACCTGGGTAAGGCTAGAAGTTTGGGAAGAGGTAAGTTCTTGCTGCAAAGAAGGATCATGCCTAGGTGAATTATGGATTGGTTCTAAGACATAGTTAGCGGATCTATAAAAACCTTCCACCTTGGCCATGTCTATATGGGTTATGTGATGGTCAATGGTGGGTGAAGATGATTCTATTTGTGGAATGGCTATGTGGATGAAACAGTGTGTGAGGGACCCATAGATAAATTTGAACAACTTGTTTGTATCACACTAGTGGGGTTGACCACAAAAGTGGTGGGGAAGGATGATGAACAATCCATGGATGAAGTGTTTTGGTGGATGGAAATTTGATTCAATATTTTTATTTATTTTTAGTTAACACCATAATATTTTGAACCAAATATGTGCAATGTGTAAGAAAGTAATGCAGATGAAACTTCACAAAATGAAGTAAATAAACTCGATCCTATGTTTTTGCAACAGATGTGTCTTACCTCCCTTTTTTATCTCATTTTTAATGATTTTTTTTTTGTGTGTTTTGATGTGCTAATCTGAATTATAAAGGGTGAAATCTATGGCTTGGCTGGGTAATGAGATTATTTTTGGTGATGAAGTCCAAAAAGTTTGCTCATGGGTATCCTATGGTGGCTAAGGTCAGAGATTGGTGGATGGATATGAGAACTACCGTTGATAAATCTCAAGCAATGGTTGGTGATGAAATCAAACTCATTACTGTTTAATGTGAAATGTGTTATGTGTGATTAATTTTAAATTTTTTTGTTTTCTACTGTGTTTTATACAATTTCAAAAATAACCGATTTTACAGGCCTAAATCACAAGCCAAAAATAAAAATACCAAGTTACTCGAAAGATGTAGGGTACATCACTTAAGACCCACTCTGAACATTGGAGGGTTCACCTACTCTTCTGCTCTTAATAAACAATGATTCCAACAATAGGAGTATACTTGAATATCCTGATTTCATTCCTACTTAGAAAAATAAAAGAGGAATTCTTAACCCTATCATGCAAACTATTTTATGTCGTTATCACTTCATATGAAAACAATATGCATAATTTGAATACAACACACTAGAAAGCAATGAAAATTAAAATTTAAAATGTGAATGTGTGGATGCAAGAGTATTCTAAATGTCTAAAATGCAAATGTAATATAATTTTTTTAACAGAAATTGATTGATGTTATTTTTATCACTTTATCTATAAAAACGTAAAAAATAAAGCAGAGGGATTAGGGTTTTGAAGCAGACTTACATAAAAGCCTACGTATCCTTTTCCCACACTATAAAACACACCTTGAGCCTCTGGAATGTAGCAAGGCATTCACTAAGTGTTGTAGGGAACCCCTCGAGCACCGTAGGGCATCTATGCAACTTCTATAATTCTTCAGATACTCAAGTTCTACAAAATTCATGCGAGAACTTTTGAAAACCTGTAAAACAAAAAATAAAAATGGCGGATCAGTAACAAAGTAAGTTAGCATAGAGAACTTGTTGTGGGTCCCACCATGATCGCCATTTGTGAATACAAAATCAAGCAACACCAAGTATAAACTATGAAATGAAAATAAACACCATAACACATAGAGATTGCACAATATAGATTTTATTATTATGGGTGGATCTCAACTGTTACAATCAATATACCCCAAATGTGGGGTTTACAATGTTTATTTTTGATACAAGATTTACAGTACTAGGGTTCTTCAAAACCCTAGTGAAAATGATTGGTGGTGTCTTCGCGCTTGATTCAATCCCAACAGATTGGTGGTTGGGCTTGTGTATCCTATGCAAGGCCACCCGAGCTTCAAAAATTTCCAAAGAAGGTAGTTCTTACACCCACACACAACCAAAAACAACAAGGATTAGTAATATCTGTGAGGGCTCCACTTTTTGAGATCCTCAAAAGCAATAAAATCATTAAACCCTAATATTGCAAGGAAGGCTATAAAAAAGCATAAAAACATAAAATAAAAGTAATGATTTGTTTACCTTGTCGATGAACTTGATGTTTCTATTTTTTACTTATGTACGTACTACCAATGAGTGTTGTGAATATGCCCGAATGGCACCCGAGGGTCACAGAGCTACAAATATGGGATAGGAAATGTTCGTAGGTGCTCGATGATGACCAAAAATTCCAAGAGGCACTCGACGAGCTCTAGTGGATGCTCTACAAACTTTGGTGGGTGCTCAGGAAGCTTGGGAGGGCGTTCAATGGTTGAGGGAAAGGTTGTAGAACCAAATTTAGTTCACATGAGGTGGGTCGTGATGAAGGATTACGAGCGATGGATATGGGGCGAGGATGAAAATGGAAGGGCTAGGGTTTAAGACCTCCAAGGTGGACTTAGGGATATTAGGAACTTAAGGGGCTTAAGAACTCAAAGAACTCAGGGATTCCAGGGGTTCTAAATTGTTAGAGTCCTTAGGTAGGGGTTGAGTCATCAAAATGACTCCTCTTTATAATATTTCCTTAGACACGTTAGGGTTTCGATGACATAATTTTAGAGATCAATATATATATATATATATATATATATATATATTTTAAGCGAAAAACCCCTTGCGGGGCCGCATTGGTCTGAGAGACCACGAACAGGGGGTTCTACACCATCAAAGTCACCCGGGAGTCACACTCGACCCTGCCCGCACCAACATTATCAATTAGATTTTGGATACCCAATTCAACTTTTTGGTAGGGTGGAGATTTGAACCTGGGACCTCCCTTGGAGGATTGCCGTCTCCTCTCCAACTCACCTCCAACACCTGGGTTTGAGAGATCAATATTAAAACATGAGGAAGGATGGAGATTAAATTTGGGCAAGTGGCATGGATTAAGGTGAATGGATGACTAGGATTAAAACATGACGGATGGTCAGGATTAACTCATATATATATATTTAAATATATATAAATATAATATATAAAATATTAATATTTAAATATATATTAACAAATACACACACACACACACACACACACACACACATATATATATATATATATATATATATATATATATATATATAATGGACGATGGGGATTGGGAAACATGGATGGATGATAAGTGGCTAGATTTTGGTGTCTACACTTTGGAACACCCAAACCTCACTATTCAATGTGTATCATTCACAATTATATGGTTATTGCATCACCACAACTCCTCAATTTTGTGAACACATGTTTATTGCATCACAACTCCTCTCAAGATTCACAACTACCTAGTTATTGCATCATCACAACTCCTCCCAAGATTGGGTTATCTTATTGACTCAAGGGTTTCTCTAATATGGCTCTATATCCATGCCCCAAAATCCCAATCCAAATACCCAAAAGTCATATAGAAACAAACATTAACATCTCTCCAAAAGGAAATAAAGTGTTATATTAAAAACATGCTTAAAATATAACACATGGCTAAACTAGCATCTAAAGTTTTTCCAAACATAATACTAGCTTATACCATTTCCTTTACCTCATTAATAAAAGTACAAAACATCTTAAAATGAAATGTAACCCATAACTGCAAATTTAAATCTAACTCATTCTTTCCAAAACATAGAAACTAGCATTTACTTTATCTATAAGAAGGATAAACTTCATCCAAGGACCATATTCCATGATTTAGAATTTCTCCTTCTTTCAAAAGCATAATTATTTCATTTTCATAATTTTTCAACTGGTTATATGGAATTGAAATGGGCCCCACTCATATTACATCATCACCACACAATGGTATTACAACAAAGCTTGGATATTATCCATGTATTTGTTAGCTTTTGATGCTAAATACTTAATGAAAAATAAATGCAAGATCTAAAAACAAGAGTGTTATATCAAATATAAAATAATGGCAACATTCTAAACATGTAAAACTCATGAATAATTTTTGCAAATGCTCATAAAACTGCCATTAATAAAAGCTAAAGAAAATAATATTTAATATAGAATGGAAATCTCAAATACTCCATATTTCATACACTCTTGCTCTACATTGTGTCTTGTGTCACTTTACATTGTATCTTGTGACATTCTACATTGTTATATTTACTCTCTCTCTCTCTCTCTCACACACACACACACATATATATAACAGAATGTGACTCTTCATATGGAGAAATCTTTGCCTTCACTCTTCTTGAGACTTTTCACTTTCCTATTCTATGGACTCATGTGCACATGGACTATTATGCACATTTACATTACTTAATACTTCACACACTCTAATAATACTTGTGCATTTATTACATTGCATAAAATAAATACTCACATTCTAATTTAAGACACACTCCTAATCTAAAGATGTACCCAAGTTGGTACATTAACATGTACCAAATAATGTAATATATTCTAACACCCCCTATATTACTGTTGACAATTTGTCACATTGAATGGGGTAGAGAAAATTAAAATCTTGTAAAGTGTTTTCTTATTTTTCATGAATTTGTTCCCTTGCTTTTTATTGTATTTTAAGACATTACAACAATTTTGGTTCCTATTTTTGCCCCCCTTGTATATAATCCATGTATATAAGAACTTCGCCAGCAAAACAGGGTAGGATAAGAAGCTTCGCTGAAGAAAGAGAAGGAAGGGGACAACTTCGCAAAGAAGGGACAGGGAAGCCTAGGTTCGAGCCCGGAAAATTTCTAAGGCATGGAAGGAGCTTCGCTCGTGAAGCTGCCAAAACACCTACTTCGGGCAGAAAAGTTGCGAAGCCACGATTGTAAGTCACCAAAATTTTCTAAGTCTGCGGGGTCACTTCGCTAGAATTTTAGCGAAGCATCCACTTTGGCCCTCTCCTTTAGCGAACCATTTCATTGGCAGGTGCTAGTTCGCTCCAGATCCTAGCGAAGCATCCACTTCGGCTGTTCCCCCAGTGAAGCGCCCAATTGAACCATTGCTTCGCCGAAGCGCCAGGAGAGGGAAAGGAAAATGTTCTAAGGCAGGGAGCCGATTTTGGCCAAAACCCCTCCGAACTACCATCTTTTAGGAGGTTCACTGCGAAGTAGTTTCATAACCCGTTGCCAGTAGCCAACCGCTTCGGGTAAATTCTTTGTGAAGCAGCATTTTTGCTCACCTCCCGAGTGAATCAGCATAGCTAGAGGCCATGCCTTTCATAAGCAGCATTCACTTCGGCCTAAACACCTAGTGAAGCTATTTTTAGGGGCATTTTTTGGTGAACCATCAATGTTTGCTTATCATTCCGCTCCCCCTGCTTCGGCTCAAGTCCATTGCGAAGCGACGCTCTGATTTAAGATCTGGTGAAGTCCCTCCCAAGGCACGATCAACGATAATGCTTCCTTCGAGGGGCACATTTACCGGGGCTAGGTATGAGTCCGAGACACACCCACGGCACATAATTACCACTTTCCCCGTCTAACGCGGCCCTACAACTAGTTATAGAAATGGGATGTGAAATCTCATTTGCATAAGAAGGCGAGCACAATTTTTTTGGCCGTCGGAGCATCCTTGTAAACTCAGTTCATTAATGGCTCAGAGGGTTGGGTCCTCTATAAAAACCCACGCATTGTAATGAAAAAAGGGGGGAACATATTGCTTAAGAAGCTGTTGTAATTAAGCATTCTGCTATCAACACTGAAGATCTTTTGGCTCTGAATATGTGTCTCTTTTTATGCTGCCTATGGCAAGTATTTCTGCTTTCATTTATTTTTCTAATTGTTGTAATTCTGCTATCTGGATTTTAGCATGTGGAGATAAATGTGTCTGGAATTTTGTTAGAGGATACATAGAGAGACATTTGCAGTTTCAGTTTCTGTTACATATTTTATGTTGAATGTTGCTAGTTTAATTACAGTTAAGTTATTGTGCTGCTTGTTCTTGCCCATTGAAATATCCAGTTATTTATGTTCATTTCTGTACCTTTTATCTCTTTCCTGTACCCTTGACTCTTTTTAATCTCTTTCCTGCACTCTTATCTTAAAACCCCCAAGTAGTTTAGCATAGGAGCCGGCCTTCTCCGAAGATTGGCATGGAGGGCATTTCTTCCCTCTGGCCTTTCAATGTTGGTCCAGGTCTAGGGCGCGTAGACATACAAAATCCTTTCCTGTGGCAGATTTGTGACCAACAGTTTTTGGCATGCCCGATGGGACCTGGTCAGTCTCACCTTATGAGTGGTATTGAGAGTTGAAGCTCATCTCAATACTGTAAGACTCGAGCATCTGGTGACTCTATTTAACGTAAAAATCTTCAAAGCCTTAGAGACCGGTACTAAATATTTGTACCTTCATGCATACAAGATGGAGAGTTAGGAATAGTGGAGAAGAGATCAAGTTTTTTGAACTTGACATTGATGCCTTCGGTGAACGTCCTAGGTTAGTCACACCTGATTCACTTCTACATGAAGGGTCTTCGCAAGAGGCCATTCTTGATGAACAAGGTCCGACTTCGGATAGCACTGTGACCAGTCTCCCCCTAATCCCCCGAACTCTCTAGATCACCAAAGTGCCTCCATTCCACCTAGCAACCAATCAAGAACTTCGGGAGCTTTAGTTCTATCGAACCAACCAAATCTAGGTGCAGGTATGGCACACCAACAACATCAACAACAAATGCAATAGCAGCAACAACAACAACCACTATCACAACCCCCACCCAGGATGTTCCCAGCCTAGAATTCTGCTGGGCCATTGAATATAGTAGGACAGGGGCAAATCCCACCTGCTGCTCTAAAGTCGATACCCACCTTTGATGGTACAGGGAAGACTACACTTGAGCACATCCAAGATATTGCTTCTCTAGCCATGATCCATAATATCACGGAAGAGGAGGTCATGGTGCATTTATTGATTTTATCTCTCCGAGGGAAACTCCTTTACTAGTACAGGACCCTACCACCTAGCACTATAACAGGATGGGATCAATTAGCTGGACAACTGATGAGAGGATTTAATGAGTCCATTGACCCTTCCTCCCTCCTGCATCAATTCACAATGATCCAAAGGCACCCTCAAGAGGAGATAGCCGATTTCAACGTGAGGTTCACCCGAACCTGGCAAAGGGTACCTACTGGACTACGACCGACTAGCGAAGCTACAACCTATTATTACCTTAGGGCCTTCAACACTGACATTAGCATGATGGTGAGGTTTTCAAATGTTAATACCTTCCCCAAATTGTATGAGTTGGCCTAGAAGGCGGAGATGAATTTAATCACCATTGGTAAACTCCCTCCGAGGATGTCGATGCCCATATTCCTAGAATTTCCCCAATCATAGTACCCTAGTGCCACCGCTTCGCAGACCTCTACATCTCCAGTGTACCCAATCCCACCATGGAATCCCAACCCCATAGTGTCTCAGTTCATCGCTCCGCAAATACATTTCCCTATAACTTTGGCACCACAACCTATGGTTCTTCCACCACTTCTAGCGTTACCAGCACCACCCCAATATCTTGCCTTGCCCCCAATACCAACGATATCCCCACTACCACCTCTAGTAGTATCAGCCCCTACATTCATGGACATATAAGTGAAGATACTACAAGATGTCTCATATTTGAATTCTACTATGCGGACTTTGTCTAACAACATGGCCATCATGAAGAAAAAGCAAGCGCAACAAGAATTCTTGCCTAGAAGGTCGTATCCTCCCCCAACGCTTACTAAGGACTAGGCGGCACAACCAGGCAGACCTCCAGCGAGGAATACCACTATCAATGAGGAGCCAAGCACTTTTGATTGCGTGCATTGGTGCTCCACCTACAATGACCCACATGAAGAGGGCACTTGCATGTTGCATCAACATTATGTCCAAACATTATCGAGCAGTGCCTCCAGTGGTCAAGTCAACATAATCATGGAAGCGGGTCATAATCTAGCAATCACAGAGGAAGAGCAAGTTTCAGTTCTTACCAGAGGTGGAAAAAAGTCAATCAAAGTAGACACAACTCAGATGGGCCCCTTAAAGGTGCATGCTCACCATGAGAAAGAACAACCTGTTAAGGCTCCCGACAAAATTCCTCAACCACCTCCACCGACAAAGGAGAAATCCCAGTAGGCCATTATAACCCCACCCCAAGATGAAACCAAAGAGCAAGCTAGGGAAAAGCTCAAATTTCCTTCATTAAAAAAGTGACAAAGAGTCGAAGCCACACAACAATACCGTACAAAATACGAGGCAACGAAGGAACCAGAGATACCTGCTACCACAACATATAACATCATGGATGAGCTAAAGAAAACTCCTGCTAAGATCAGTCTGTATGATGCCCTACAACTACCAGGACAGGTGGACCTGCTACAAGAATCCCTAAAATTGGCAAAAGTGAAGAAATCAACACAACCTATTTTGGTTCAAACCCTACCCACTTCGATCATTGAGAAAAATAGGCCTCCTCCATTTTACCTGACCTTGCAGATGGAAGGATACATTGTTCATAACTGCATGATTGATTCCGGTGCTGCAACCACAGTCATGCCGAAAGCTATCTACGAAGAGATAGGGATGGAATATACATGAAGCAGTCATGACATGCTCCAACTGGATGGTACTCCTATGAAGACAGTCGATGTAATCAAGGATATACCTATCCGGCTACACAAGGTACCCCAAATCGTGGTGATACAAGAGGTGGTAGTTGTTGACCTTGAGCCCTATTTCAGCATGTGCCTCTCAAGAGAGTTCATGACCAAGCTAGGTGGGTATCTTTCCATGGACTATTCACATCTAGAAGTTCCATTTAAAGGAAGAAAGATCAAAATCTACAATGAGAAACCTTCTACATTTCTCATAGAAAAGATGATCGAAGAAGGGGAAAATGATGATTCAGTCCACTCGATAGCCGAAGAAATGGAACAGGTGGACTTAGTGGAGGAGTCCTTAGAGAAGTTGTGTGTCGAGGATGAATTTTCACTAATATATTTCAATGCGATGATAGAAACAGATATGGGATGCTACTCCATCGCTAGATCTGAAGAGCCCACGAGGCCGATGCAGGAGAATAAGGGAGTTACCCGAGATGAATTATGGAAATTATTTTTTGATGGTGCCAGGTGTAGAAATGGTGTTGGGGTAGGGATACTCCTAGTATCACCATCTGGCGAACAAAAGGATTATTGCTATCGGTGGCCTAGAGTTGCACCAACAATGCAGTCGAGTATGAAGCCCTATGCCTAGGACTGAAGAAGGTAGAGAAGTTAGGCATTAAACAACTCCAAATTTTTGGTGATTCAGAGCTGGTATGTAATCAGATCACAAATAGATGCATTTCCAAAAAGCATTATCTCAAGGTATATCGCAATAGGGTATGGGACCTGTTCGAACATTTTGAATCACTTAATGTGCAGTCCATCCCATGGGAGAAAAATAGGCACATCGATATCTTGGCTTCTATCGGGGCCAGATACTCTCCAACCGATGAAATGGTGCATAAGCCCAAAGTCGTGAGGACTATTTACAGGCCCTCTATGCTGGACAAGGATACTCATTGGTAGGTCTTTGACAATGATGAATAGATCATCAACTTTCTAGTTCAAGAGGTAGCCACCATCGAAGAGAGAAATCTCGAAGATGAAGAGTATGAAGGGTTGATTCAACTGAAGAACAACCATGTTTCAAAAGGATTGATCACCTTAGAAAGCCTATTCGATCAGAATGATAGGTCAATTTCCCATAGGATCAAGGTCGATGCGAAGCAATACCGAGATCTGGAGCTAGAACCAGGGAAAGTGATAAAGGTCGGGATAGATTGCACTCCAGTAGAACTAGAACAGATCCAATATTTATGCAAGAGATACCCAGACATAGTGGCGTGGTCCTATCAAGACCTGAAAGGCTACGACCGACAAGTTATTCAACACATAATCGAGCTACAAGAAGGGGTCAAACCTTTTAGACAAAAGCAAAGGCCGGTCAACCCAAAGGTCAAAGTCCTGATGAAGGTCGAACTCCTAAAAATGCTTGAAGCTAAAATCATTTATCCAATAAAGCATTCTTCTTGGGTTGCGAACCTCATCCCTGTCAGAAAGAAAAATGGGGATATCCGCCTGTGTGTGGATTTTCGTAACCTAAATCAGGCTTCATTGAAAGACCACTACCCTCTCCCATAGATCGATCAGATCCTGCATTCAGTAGCAGGAGCCCAACATTTTTCCTTGCTCGATGGTTTTTTAGGGTATAATCAGATCTGGGTTAGAGATGAAGACCAGCACAAGATGACATTCACCACTAAGTGGGGAACGTTCGCTTATCAACGAATGTCATTTGGTCTTTCGAACGCAAGAGCCACATTTCAAAGGGCTATGGACTTAGCATTCAATGAACTACTGAATAAAATCATCGTTATCTATCTAGATGACATGACTATCTTTTCTTGGAAAAGGGAGGATCACACTTCGCACTTGCAGCAGATATTTGAAAGGTGCAGAGAATTTGACATCTCGATTAACCCAAAGAAATCTATCTTCGCGATAAGAAAAGGGAAGCTACTGGGACATGTAATATCAGAAAAGGGACTCATCATCGACCTCAATAGAGTCGAAGCTCTCCTTAAGCTTCCACTCCCGATGAATAAGAAAGGGTTGTAGTCATTCTTCGACTAGATTAATTTCATAAGGAAATTTATCCCGAACTTCACCCAAGTTATTAAACCAATGTCCGAACTCCTAAAAAAGGATGCTGAGTTTGCCTGGATAGAGGTGAGAAAAAGAGCATTTGAGGAGATCAAAGCTCGAATCGCTCAGGCTCCTGTACTGATTAACCTAGACTACGTCAAGGATTTTATTCTTTACGCGATCGGGGAGCCTGAAAGTTATGTAGTGGTCTTAATGCAGAAAGGGGACGATGGTGAGGAGCACCCAATTGCATTCCTAAGTCAGGTGATCCAGCCCCATGAAGAAAAATACAACTTTATAGAGTGCCAAGTGCACGCGGTTATGAGATCCCTAAGGAAATTCAAGCACTTCGTCTCTCAAAGCCGAACCACAGTGTATGTCGTCCACCCAGACGTACGAAGCTTCATCATCCAGGGTGAAATGGGCAGCAAAAGGGCCGGTTGGGTCAATAAAATACAAGAATTTGATGTTGAGATCAGGCCCACCAAATTGGTTCGTGATCGTGCACTATGCCAGGAGCTTGCGAGGAGTATCATTGCCGAAGTAACAACATGCCAATGGGATGACCCGATGGCAGAAGGAAGCTTCATTGATCAAGTAACTGATGAAGAAGATTGGGTTAGTGAGATAGTCAAATATTTCAACACTGGGAGGTGTCCCCAGCACTTGAATGCTTCACAAAGAAGACGGTTTAGGATGCGATCCCTCCATTATGTCTTACGCTCCGAAGGACTATTTTTTAGAAATCTCGATGGTGTTCTCCTAAAATGCATCAGGGAAAAATAAAAGGAGAAGGTCCTCAATGATTTTCATTATGGATATCAGGAGGCCACTCCTCAGGAAGGTCGATGGCCTTAAGAATAATCAGGGCAGGCTATTATTGGCCTACAGTCTTTGTCGATGCCTTCGCTGTTTGCCAAAAGTGTGAACAATGTCAAAAGTTTATCGGTCAAAATAAGAATGCCCCCATGCCCCTCCAACCAATACAAGTCGAAGCGTCATTCCAGCAATGGGGGCTAGATTTTGTAGGGGTCATATCATCGAATTCATCAGCAGGACACAAGTTCATCTTGACTACGATAGACTATTTCACCAGATGGGCCGAAGCAGTGCCCACGAAACACGTCGATCAAGAAATAGTCATCGCGTTCCTAGAAATTTTGATCACCCGCTTCGGCGTCCCTAAAGCAATAGTGACAGATAATGGCCCCGGGTTCATAGGCACCAGGATTAATGAATTCACCTATAAGTATGGGATATATCTCAAGGCCACTTCAAACTACTATCCACAGGGCAATGGGTTAGCAGAATCAACGAATAAAAACTTGTTAAAGTTATTGAAGAAGCTTATAGAGAAGAACAAGAGGACTTGGCACCTCCTCCTGGACCAAGCGCTATGGGCCGACCGGATCTCTATCAAAAAGTCAATCAAGACCTCACCCTACGCCCTGGTCTATGACAAAGAAGTTGTCTTGCCGACTCACATGGAGATTCCCGCATTATGGATGTTAGATGACGAGAAAGGGGAATTTGATCCTATGGAAGCTAGGCTAGCTCAATTGCTGTAGTTGGAGGAAGACCGATAAAAATCCTATGAGGCCTTCACGAGACACACGCAGATCACCCGAGACTGGTTCAAAAGAAAATCCTCTCCCTCGTACTTTCAAAGTCGGGGACCTAGTGTGGAAGTGGGACTCATGGAAGGCCAAGCCAGGCAACCATGATAAGTTTGACGTATTCTAGGGAGGGCCATTTGAAATTGTGCAAGTAAATCAAGCTAACTCCTTTATCCTTAAGGATATGACCGGCCAGACTCTACCCATCCTAGTCAATGGTATTAATCTAAGGGCCTTTCACCATTAAGAGATACCCAAATTTTTTTTGCCCATGTACATAGCATTTTGTTTTCAGTTATCTACACTTGTATATATGCTATTTCAGAGTCTTTTAGAATTAGAAATAGACTTAGAATAGATTCACAGCTTTTGCTGCAAGATAGACTGACTCCAGTCCAAAACCATTAAGGTTCGGCCTATACCTAAACCGAATAAGGCACTTCAAGAATTTTTCGTGTGAAGCAGTTGTTACTAGTTGGTTCGTTGTGAAGCACCTCAATGCCGATAAAGTAAAATAGTCAAAATGGTGTCAAGAGGCTACCTCCAGAACAAATCGACGTCAAAACATGCTTCACGGCATGGAAACAATGCTTCATTAATCGCTCACATAGCCTAGGACCAAAGAAATAAAATGGAAAGGAAGAGCTTCACTCAGGAATAAGCTTCACTAAAGAAATAGGCAAAAATCCCCCTTGGGCTTAAATTGGCTAAGGCATGGAAGGTACTTCGGCCAGAAAGGCCTAGCGAAGCTACACTTCGGCCAATGCCCAATGAACCACCTCCCTTCCCCATAATATTAGTACGGTTGAAGAGCGTGCATGAAGGAGACACTTCGCTCGAAGGATAGTCGAATCTCCACTTCGGGGCCGGCTCTGAGCGAAGCAACCATCCACTAAGGAATGCCAAAAGGACAGGACATGAGCAGTCAACCTACTATTGAAAGGTCAGCTTCGGGCCAGGGACACAGTGAACCTACAGATCGCTCTAGAATTCAACGAAGTACCATCTGAAAAGGGGCAACAGGAGGTTGAAGGTCAGGCATAATGAAATTGGTTCGATGAAGCTCTACTTCGCTAGGTCTTAAGCACAAAATCAACTTCGGGTAAAAAGTGAGCCGAACTTCTAAATCACTCCAAATATCGGTGAAGCAACAAAGCACATGCTCTCAAGGCCGAAGTAAGCTTTTGCCCGATTTTCACTCAAATGAACCAAAAAAGGAGAGCGCATTTAAAATGTGCCTTGGAGCACGTGCCAATTGGCGGCCTAGGTGAACGTTCGAAGCACATGGAGTTAATGCAAAGGTGGCGGCACATATCCCAAGAGAATTTAGTTACGCTAGTGGATCATGCCCAGGTACAAAACAACAAAATTTTAAAAGGTTTCAAAGTAGAGTAAGATCTTCGAAGTACACCGGTCCTCGAAGGTAGTGTCGAGAGGCCAATCAGGATGCGATGTAATCCCCTTCAGCCCGATTCATGCATTAATTCTAGCAGGCACCATAAATGGAAACAATTGTAGCTTTTGGCTATAAAATATGAGCACCTTCGAAGGAATTCATTTACCTACTAAGTGATTTTTAGCAGAGCACTTACGAGCTGCTGGAACCCTAACCAGAACTCTACTGCATTTTTGCCACTCTGCCTTTCCTAAAACACCGAGTTCTTGCTATATTCTATGAGCCAAAATGGGAAAGAAAGCTTCGAAAGAAAAGAAGAAGGGGCCAGAAGAGACAGGCACAAAAAATATTAAGAAGTCGAAGGAGGAAAGAAAGCATAGACCTAAGAAGGTCGACCTAAACCTCCACCCGGAGAAACAAGTTGTAGAGGAAGAGGAGGATTCCGAAGATGAGCTGCCCGTAGAACCACCTATTGATGGGTGGGAAAATATTAAGGATACTGAGCTTACCAAGAGCATTGTCGAGCTCCGAAAAATGATTGATTTTATGAGGAGCCAACTATCTATAGAGAACAAATGGGTCATTGCCTATTATTCCCAATTATACTAGTATTTGTGTCCATCGGTGCACCACTGCCCTGAGCTGGTTCATGCAATTGCACAGAACTACCAGCCTCTAACCAGGCAAGTTCTGGACGTGGCAGGGAACAAGTTGTTCTCAATCTATAAAGAGGATGTACAAGATGCCTTCGCACCTCGACAGGGGCCACCTAGGGGATATACAGTTTGTAATGTCAGCATGAGTGAACATATGGGAAGATTCACCCCCTCCCAGAACATTATCAAGTTCTTGAATGAAAATTTGAACAATGGGCTCCCCTCTGGAAAATTGCCACAGATGCCTCATCCCCTTGGTGATTTCAAGTACCCAGACATTTTCTCCATCATTGCATGGGTGGTTGGCTTGTCTACCGATGTTGTTGTGTATCCCTGGCAGGTGGCACTCATAGAATGTGTTTCACATGGAGAATTCTATGCCCCTGACCCATCGAGGCCAAACACCAACCCAATATTTTTTGACTGGGCAGAATGGGTGGCCCGAACCCTGCACACGCGGCTGACCAACTTGAAGAATTTTGGGCCGGACCAGTACTTCGGGCCATGTTCCTTCTTGATTTGGCTTTTCTTCTACCACACTCAGGAGCGTTTCCCCCACATTGCCGTCAATTGCATCGGCAAAGATGGAGTCCCCCAGCCGATATACCAGTGGACTTCCCTCCTGGTGAGGATGGAGTCATATTATATTTTTAATCAATAGTTTTTAGGACCCGCCATGCAGCTCATGCGAGGCTCCTACCCTCGAGTGCCTGCGATTCTCAGAGATAGAATCGTCGTCGGAAGGAAGGGCGATGTTTTTCAGTTGACGCAGGGGCTCATTGTTCGCTTGTTTGGGTTTACAGGAAAACCCTTCCTGTTACCCTTTTATACTTTTGAATATCAATTTTTGCTGGAGGTCGCTCGTCAGAGCGACGTGACCAATGTAATCTATGACCACGGCCGAAAATGGGGACCGACCTACGATTTCCCCTTCAAAATGGGAGTCGTTGAGGTCTTCGCCCTCAAGCAACATATTCACCTTGAAGCAAAACTTGGCGACTTTGGCCTGCTACAGATTCCTCAATGGTGGTTCTATGATCCCCTAGGGGTGATGAGGGATCACCTCAGATTCAAGAACTTCCACATCTGCCCTCACCCAAAAATAGTGGAGTAGTGTAACAATCCGAGCGGGAGGGATCTAGAGTGGCATGTTGAGCGGATGCAAGTGTTGCCCCCATGGCATAGTTTTTATGCTATGGAGGTCGAATACGACCCCGCCCGACACCCATTTCTAGAACCTGACTCAGCATTCTAGAGAAAAATGAAAGATGATTTGAAAGAAGAATTGAAGGGTTGGCACGAGGAGCAACTGAGAGAATGGTGGGTAATGAGAGTCCACCATCGGAAGCAAAAATCAAATGGCCTCCTCCAGATGGATAAGGATTTTGACATCTTTTATGAGGCCAATGTTGATACCTGGCAACCCATCTCCTTTGTGGACTTCATGCCTCCTAGCGCCCCAGGCTCGGGTGAAAGCCCAAGAAGAATTGAGGAAGTCTCTGAGCAGGAAGAGGAGGAAGAATTGGTAGAGATACAACAGGAGCAGCAGAACAAGCCCGCTGAAGGTTCTGATCCAGCTGCCGAGAGGGAGGCACAGCAACAAGAGAAGGAAGAAAAGAAAAAGAGAAAGAGGGTCGACAAATCTCAAATGCCTCCTCCACACCCAAAGTGGCCTCGCACTAAACCCTCTAGTTTAGCTAGCAAGCAACTTTCTAAAAGCCTAGTGGAGAAAAGTGTGGGCGAAGCCACAACGAAACCTCCATCACAGAAAGAAGAAGAAATTATTGATGTTGATGTCATCAATGTGGAGGACCTCTTCCAGGGAGAAGGGGATGCAGGGGAGAAAGAAATAGAAGGTGTTGTAGAGGAGGAAAGCAGCCGAGAGCTCAACACGTAGGACTTCACCACCAATGCTCTCACAGTAGAGCATGAAGGTACATGCTCTCTTTCCCCTTCTCTTGCTACTAAAGTTGCATCTATGGCCACCCCGACTAAAAAACCTTTAGTGTCTTTCTCATCCCCACATAACCCTCCTCGAACCACCATTTTTACTATAGTTCCACAACTACCCATTGATACCACCTCATTTGTCACCACCACCACTTCACTTTTTCAAACCACGTTCGATACTAGTTTCCTCGATGTCTCCACATCGTCTACGTCATTTGGTCAGGGTACCATCAACAAATCACCACCCATCCACACCATCCCCACCATATCCAACCAACCCGGGGGTGATTCTTCACCTCCAGATCCCAACAATCCGATCACGGTACCACAGTCTAATGCTTCACCCTTTTTTGCCAAATCCCCCACCATGCCCATCACCAATCCCTCAAGCGAAGCATCATCCTTGCAGTCATTATATTTGTTCACCCCTTAGATTGGTAATCCAGTTTCACTAGAAAATGAGTTAGCATTGATTAAAGAGTGCCCGGGGGGGGGGGGGGGGGAGAGGGGGGGGGGGAGAGAAGGAAAAAAAAAAAAAAAAAAAAAAAAAGGGGGGGGGGGGGATGAACGCCGCTATGAAGTGGAGAGCATGAACATGAAGTTAGAAGAAGATCTCGCCAGGACTCTCTCATAGCTAGAGGATGCTCAAAAACAGCATGATCAGATGAAAGAAGAGATAGCTACCCTAAAACAACAAGTTGCTCAACTATAAGATGCTACAAGAAGTCAAGGCAAGATACAAGCCGAAGCTGAAGAGAGGGCTAAGAAATTTGAAGCCCGAATCATGGAGATGCAGCAATAGCTATACCAAAAGGAGCAAATGGAACTATTTTATAGGAGCAGGATTAAGAGTATTCATACACATTTGCTGAAAAAATTTAGATCTCGGGCCTCTAGTGCCCTGTCAGTACTTTCTTATATTACAGAAGCCCAGAGTGCTACTTCGTAGAATGGACCAATAGTTGATGAGGTAATGCAAGAGATAAGGCATCGACTCAAATTGGCTTTTGAGGTACAAAGCACAAAGTACCAGGATTTGTAGGTGACTGCCATGAGTCAAACAACAAGAGATTGGTCTACTGCCCAGTCCATAGTTCGTGCCTTCTTCTCAAAATTGAGGAAAGCTCAGAAGGCCAAACAACTGATGGACGTATTTGAGCAGGAACAACGCACTTCATTGGGGTATTTCCAGGATCTCTCGCAATTGGGTTTTCCAAGCTTCACTGATGATGACGAGAATCTCTTATCCAAAGAAGAGCTCAAGCCGGCCTGGCTCCAGTTTGAAGGTGATACTTCAGAGATAGATAATTGGGTGGAGCCAGTTATAGAGAGACAGGTCACGAATTTTATTTTGAAATATTGTCAAATTATGGCTTGCTTGAATGATTTGAGTAAAAGAGCCAAACATGCCGATATAGGGCAAATTGATCAGTTTCATATTCTGGTCAAGGCACTGCAAGATCGTGAGCCCTTCTAGAAGGGTGTCTGGGCCCACATTCATCGAACTATGGAGCGCATCCATGATCGCCTTCCCCCACCGCCAGAACAATAGCAGGTGCCTGATGAAGAAGAGAAAGGAAAAGGAAAAGAGATAGCTGTAGAAGCACCCTCAGAAGGAGAAGAGCAGATGGAAGAAGGGACCAGAGGTAACTCTAGCCCAATGGATCAAGGTTGAGGGTCCATGCATCGAGGTGAGCTCATTACCCCATGAGCCGCCAGGAATGTTGACAATTTGTCACATTGAATGGGGTAGAGAAAATTAAAATCTTGTAAAGTGTTTTCTTATTTTTCATGAATTTGTTCCCTTGCTTTTTATTGTATTTTAAGACATTACAACAATTTTGGTTCCTATTTTTGCCCCCCTTGTATATAATCCATGTATATAAGAACTTCGCCAGCAAAGTAGGGTAGGATAAGAAGCTTCGCTGAAGAAAGAGAAGGAAGGGGACAACTTCGCAAAGAAGGAACAGGGAAGCCTAGGTTCGAGCCCAGAAAATTTCTAAGGCATGGAAGGAGCTTCGCTCGTGAAGCTGCCAAAACACCTACTTTGGGCAAAAAAGTTGTGAAGCCACGATTGTAAGTCGTCAAAATTTTCTAAGTCTGCGGGGTCACTTCACCAAAATTTTAGCGAAGCATCCACTTCGGCCCTCTCCTTTAGCGAACCATTTCACTGGCAGGTGCTAGTTCGGTCCAGATCCTAGCGAAGCATCCACTTTGGCTGTTCCCCCAGTGAAGCGCCCAATTGAACCATTGCTTCGCCGAAGCACCAGGAGAGGGAAAGGAAAATGTTCTAAGGCAGGGAGCCAGCTTCAGCCAAAACCCCTCTGAACTACCATATTTTAGGAGGTTCGCTGTGAAGTAGTTTCATAACCCGTTGCCAGCAGCCAGCCGCTTCGGGCAAATTCTTTGCGAAGCAGCATTTTTGCTCACCTCCCGAGCGAAGCAACGTAGCTAGAGGCCATGCCTTTCATAAGAAGCATTCACTTCGGCCTAAACACCTAGCGAAGCTATTTTCAGGGGCATTTTTTGGTGAACCATCAATGTTTGCTTATCATTCCGCTCCCCCTGCTTCGGCTCAAGTCCATTGCGAAGCGACGCTCTGATTTAAGATCTGGCGAAGTCCCTCCCAAGGCACGATCAACGATAATGCTTCCTTCGAGGGGCACATTTACCGAGGCTGGGTATGAGTTCGAGACACACCCATGGCACATAATTACCACTTTCCCCGTCTAACGTGGCCCTGCAACTAGTTATAGAAATGGGATGTGAAATCTCATTTGCATAAGAAGGCGAGCATGATTTTTTTGGCCGTCGGAGCGTCCTTGTAAACTCAGTTCATTAATGGCTCAGAGGGTCGGGTCCTCTATAAAAACCCATGCATTGTAATGAAAAAAAGGGGGGGAACATATTGCTTAAGAAGTTGTTGTAATTAAGCCCTCTGCTATCAACACTGAAGATCTTTTGGCTCTGAATATGTGTCTCTTTTTATGTTGCCTGTGGCAAGTATTTCTGCTTTCATTTATTTTTCTAATTGTTGTAATTATGCTATCTAGATTTTAGCATGTGGAGATAAATGTGTCTGGAATTCTGTTAGAGGATACATAGAGAGACATTTGCAGTTTCAATTTCTGTTACATCTTTTATGTTGAATGCTGCTAGTTTAATTACAGTTAAGTTATTGTGTTGCTTGTTCTTGCCCATTGAAATATCTAGTTATTTTTGTTCATTTCTGTACCTTTTATCTCTTTCCTATACCCTTGACTCTTTTTAATCCCTTTCCTGCACTCTTATCTTAAAACCCCCAAGTAGTTTAGCATAGGAGCCGACCTTCTCCGGATATTGGCACGGAGGGCATTTCTTCCCTCGGCCTTTCAATGTTGGTCCAGGTCTAGGGCACGTAGACATACAAAATCCTTTCCTATGGCAGATTTGTGACCAACAATTACATTATTTGGTTATTTAAGATTTTAGTCTTCAATATGGTCTTCATCTCTTAACTCACTTTGCACTGTATGCCTCCTTGATCATGTTATTTCTCCTTTTACTTATCTTCATCATCTATGTTGGCCTTTATGCTTTTAGATGATATCATGTTGTCATTAGATACCTACAAAAATATTTTCTCTTTGCCTTTTTCCTTCATATCACAAGTCTTCTTTAGTATAGATATTCCTGAGTATTCACTTATAATATCATGGTAATATCCTGAATTAGATGAACTTGAAGCATCAATATTACATGAAGAATGAAACACCTTTTCCAAAAATGATTCATCCACTTTTCCTTTTTCTTAAGGGATTCAATCAACTCCTTTTGTTTCAAGTTCTTCTCTTTGTAATGTTTAAGTGTAAGTAATGCCATGTATATTATACTAGCAATATTCAAAGGAATCATAACACTATATTTATCATTGTCAATTGCTTCAAACATTCTTGCATGTAGATAGTATTCTAATATTTCAAAATTTTCTTCTAATGCTTCCTTATAGATGAAACTTGAAACTAAGTCTAACTTCCCTTTAGACTTTTCAATCAAATTTTTGATTCCATATTTTATAACTTTTACTCTTCCTTTTCTAATTTTATTTTCCATTTCATTATTCAATGAACTCTTTGGAGTAGACATCCTTTTTGCTCCTTAGTATTGAATATTGAGAATAATTTTTGATAGAATATTTTATCTTTCAAAACCTTTGAGGTTGACTACCTTATGACTCCCTAGTTTTGAATGTATTGTCTTTGATAAAGCCTTTTCAACTTCTAAAATTTGAGTTGAATGTGAGTAGATCAAATACTATTTTTCAATTCTTCAAATCTTGTAATATACCTTGTATTTCCTAATGTTTGAATAATGATCAAACAATAGTTTTGATAAAGATTTTAATTTTCCAAATCTCTAGGTAGAATTCCTTTTAGCTCCCAAATTTCATTAATATGGTTTCTAAATTTCAAAAACCTAATTTGATGTTGAAGTCCTTATAACTCCCAAATAAGAAATTTAGAAAACAAAGATATTTGCAAATTTTAATATTCCTAATTTATGTAGAAATCCTTATTCCTCCAAGTTAAACTATTTGCAAATATTTCAATGTGGCTTGAATTTCAAATAGAATGAAATAATTCTAAAAACTTTAAATTGTATTTCCCAAAATACTTCAAAACTGATTAATATAGTTTCTAAGGTTCTAAGTATTCAATTAGCTGCCTTATCCCTCCATTAATTCAATTAATCTATGATGTACTAGATTAATTAATCTCAACCTTAGAATAATTAAAAGTAATATCCCTTATGGCTCCTTAACCTTTGCAAAAATTGAATTAAATCAAATGTTATGTACCTCCTTGTGAATGACACGCGCTAATTTTATTTTTCAATGCTTTGATCTTCCTCTAAACTAGTGTGCTATAATGTAGGCTGGATTCTATGTAAACCTACATTCTCCATGAAATCTTCACTCTTCATGAAGTTCTTGACTCCTTTGTTCTTCCACGAGATTACCTCCAAGTGTGGGCTTTGATGCTTTTGGTTTCCTCCATGTATGGGCTCTGAATAGCTTCTTTAGACTTAGTAATAACTTTACCTTCCTCTCTCTTCAATTATGAGCTTCTCCATGCTCCAAATAGCACTCTCCTTTAGGTTCTCTTCAACTACAAGCTCGGGCCTCAATATTTTTAGGCTTGTTCTTCCTTTCTCTCTACCCTCTATAGTGTAACCTCCTTCAACGTATTTAATGTAGTTTGTAAGGCATTATTTCTTCTACCAATGACCCTTGGTGTTCCTCCTTTGACATTCCAAGTGGCAAAAATATTTTCAATAGCCTTTTCAAATGGCTCTTTACCTCATTTACAACTCTCGTTCTTTTGTAATGCTCACATTGCACTCGAAATCCTACGTACCCTTTCAAAAAAAATGTTCACCTGACTACATGATTCCTTCTACCTTATAATCCACAAAATATCACATGGTATTCATTTTATTGATAATTATGAAAGCCAACATTTGCTTCCTTCTAACTGTTACAACTTTGGTTGTCTCTTCTACATTATTTTGATGTCTAATCAAAGTTTGTTCGATTTCTCACTCTCCTATGTACATTGGTGACGCTTCTTCTTCCAAGACTTGTAATTTTTTGTTACTCCAAACCTTAGGTCAATTCTAGTGCTTCCACTTTGTATTTTATCTCTTCTCACAGTTATAGGTGGTTGAAGCATTTGGCCTCCTCTTTGTCTTTGCACTTATGTTCTCCTTCAACCATTTCTTCAATGGAGTGGATGACTATTTGAGTTCCTTCTAATGGCGGTTGGATTTCTTCCAAGAGCTCACTCCAAGTGGCACATGTTTTGATGCTCTTCATGAACTCTTTGTAACGACCCTTGTTCTCAGCTTTGGTGGCTCCTTTCCTCCTATGTATGGTGGCTCCACCTTTCAATGGTGGCTCAACCTCTCCAACTTGATGGTGGTTTCCAATGCTCTACATTGGCCGAATGATGAAAATGGCTATCTCCTTCAATATGGTGGTTTTACCACTTCTTTGGTGGCTATTCTACACCAAAAACCTCTACAAATTTTAGTGCCTTTCTTGGTGTCTTTAGACACCTTAAGTTTTTTGTCTTTGAGAACTTTATTCGATCTTCTTTTCCTTAATAGAACTAATAAAAATTCTGCACTTTCTTTGATTATAAAACAACATTCATTACTAGTATTCTCTTCTCCTTATTTCTCCTTTTCAAGCAAGCTTTAACTCTACTCTTTGCAATGATAACAATATCTCCTTATTCATCTTGGAGATACTCTACTTCAACTTCCTTTTGATGGCTTTAAAACTTGAATATGTAGCTATTAAAATACTTTCTTTTATGCTTTAAGAGAACACCTTTATAGTTACCTTTTTGCTTGCCAAGTTCGCTGCCCAATATGTTGCCTTCAACTTCTAAAATTTGCAGCACCTTTCTATGACCAAATTTTATCCAATGCTTCTCCCAAATCTACCTTGAAATTCTCCAAAATGTAGCTCTCTAATCTCTTCTTAATGCTGCCCAAATTTACAGCCAAAAACTCTTCAATTCGCTGCTCCAAAAACTAATTTCTTCTCCTTTTGTTATCCAAAAACAACATTCAATTCCTTCAAATTTCTACCTTATTTTGTTTTCAATCCCCCCTTTAATTTGTTATCCAATGACACTTCAAAAATTACCCAAATATTCTTCAATTTGCAGCTCTATGTCACCTTCAATTTGTTGTCCTATGACTCTTCAACTTCTGCTACAAAAATTAACAATCTCCTTCTCTGCAAAAAAGCCTTCAAGATCTTAATGGCTATCCTCAAACTTCTAAAATTTATGGCCTCTTCAATTCTTCTTTCTCCTCCTATCTCTCACTGAAATCTGATTTCAAATCTAGCCTCTTTTGCTAGCCTCTTCTTCAAGAATCTGAATGTCTTGAAGTCTTCAGAAATACTTTCTCAAATTTGACAGTCTTCTTGCCAAAATATTTCTTCCTTTTGGGCTTCTTGTTGGATGGTGACAATTGTCCCAAATTCCTCTTTCCAGGAGCTTCTCCTGCTTGCAATCTTCTTCCTCAAACTTTCTTCAAATATTCTCCAATGGCCACTTCTTCAACTTTCTCAATAGGGCTTCTCTAGCCTTCTTCTTTCTCCTTTCAAATTTTCTTGAGATCTCTTCTCTTGGATCTTCAAAATTTGCAACCGTTCAATTGGACATTTTATTAGTCCTTCTCTATCTTCTTTCTCAAATCTGTAATGGGGACCTCTTCTCTCGGGCCTCCTCCTTTAATCTATAGTATTCAATATTTAATTGGGGCATCTTTCTTGGGTCTCCTCAATATTCAATCTCCAATATTCTATGGGGATCTCTTTCTTTGGTCTCCTCAATATTTAGTCTCCACTAGGACCTTTATATTAAAACTCCTTAATCTTAATGTCTACTATTTTTCTGCAGTAAAAAACTAATCCCTGCATGAGGAAAGTACATAGACTTTCAGTCAAATGAATATGAAATTCTTCTCTATCTGTTGTAGGAAGCTTCTCAACTTTTGAGAACTAATTTTTTGCAACAAAATCTTAGACATCAACAATAAAATCTCTAGAATTCTAAAATCAATAAAATTCACTGGTTATCCTTTGATCTAGTGGAAAGAGATCTATGCTAAGTCCTAGTCTTCATGAGTTCTCCTACAACCTTGTGGAAAGACTCTAGCCAAAGAGCTACTTAAAAATTCTAAAAATAAATCTCCCTATCTCCTCTCGATCTCTCTTGTGGCTCTCTCTATATCTTATTAATCTCCCTTGTGGGTTTTGATACCACTATTAGCTTTTGATGCTAAATACTTAATGAAAAATAAATGCAAGATCTAAAAACAAGAGTGCTATATCAAATATAAAATAATGGCAATATTCTAAACATGTAAAACTCATGAATAACTTTTGCAACTACTCATAAAACTACCATTAACAAAAGCTCACAAAAATAGTATTTGATATAGAATGGAGATCTCAAATACTCCATACTTCATACACTCTTGCTCTACATTGTGTCTTGTGTCACTCTACATTGTATCTTGTGACACTCTACATTGTTATATTTTACTCTCACTCATAGACACATATATATAATAGAATGTGACTCTTCATATGGAGAACTCTTGGCCTTCACTCTTCTTGAGACTCTTCACTTTTCTATTCTATGGACTCATGTGCACATGGAATATTATGCACATTTACATTATTGAATTCTTTGTACACTCTAATAATACTTGTGCATTTATTACATTGCATAATGTAAATACTCACACTCTATTCTAAGACACACTCTTAATATAAATATGTACCCAAGTTGGTACATTAACATGTACCAAATAATGTAATATATTATAATAGTTTTGATTGTCAAGATTTGAACCTTGGTATCCTCCTTAAATGTTGAGAAATCTAACCAATTCAGCTAATGCCACTTGATACGATAATAATTTTATACACGTTTTTATGAGGGGTCCCGATCCCCTCATACTTAGTGGGGTTTGAACCTTGGACCTCTCAAAGAGAGGCCAAAGCCCTTACTATTGTAGTAAGCTTGCATCTTCATTCCATTTTAATAATTGCTATACATTCAAATAGATTTTTTTCAATGAGTTTACACAAGTTTTTATGAGGGGTCCTGGTCCCCTCATACTAAGTGGGGTTTGAACATGGACCTCTCAAAGAAAGACCAAAACCCTTACCACTGTAGTAATCTTGCAACTACTATACATTCAAATAGATTTGCATAAATATTGAAACAATTAATCTTCCATTCCCTAATCAATCACAAATAATATAACAATAATACCAAATTCTGAAGAATACATTTATTCCTCAAAAATCCTAGAATACTCAAAAAGATTATCATTACAAATATATTCTTAAATCATGAGTATAAAGTTTTCATACTTCCTCAACATAAATCCAAGGATCAAGACAACTCATGATATGCATATGCAAGCTTAACATGCACTATGCAAGAATCATATAAAAAATGCAAACACATACAAATGTAAAACAACAAAACACATTGAGAGAATCCCATACTTATCTTAAAATATGGACTTCTTAGCTATTCGAGCCTCATCCATATTTTTAAAACCATTTTAAAATCCTCTTTTCATGATTTAATTTAATAATATCCATAGATACATCCTCGTAGCATGATATCTAGTAACAATATTGGATCAAATTAATAAAGACAAGGTTTATCTCTTTTCTTTCTAAAAATAACTGTTTTCCTTTAACAAACAATTGACTAACTAAAGAAATTAGGGAAATATTATGATAATACAAGATCCATTTTAATAATAATGTTTCCTTCAAGAGTCTATTACTATTAGATAAACTTGTCATAAAAAAATAAGAGATAATATAATATTTAAGAATATCATTCTTAGCTTTAATTTATCTATTATGTATCCACATTGCACAAAATAAAAAGAACTCCATAAAAAACTTAAACCAAATAAAGTAGAATTATATTCTCTAAACTAGGATATGTCTAAACATGCTATCCAGTTCAGATGTTAAGGATTAGAAACAAACAAGGTTGACTAAGGCCTACACTATGCCTAGCAACTAAAACTCATAGTCAACAAACCCTAATATTTATTGGAAAATAATCACCCAAATTAGATGTTCTATCAAAACTAGTGCCCTAACACAACATGCTAAAGGTGCATTGGAATAAGTTGCTAACACTAATACCAAGAAAAAGGTGACAAGAAACACCTGCAAACCATCACAAGCTCAACCTGGTTCACCTATCCTTTACTACTTGAATGATGACATCTAGTTGACATCTAAGCAACGCTCTAGAAAAATGTGTCCAACTCTGATCTGAAGACTGAAACTAACAACAAGGAAGCTTTCCTACTCTTCTAAGATTAAAGACAACAAGGCTTAAACATACAAAGATGTCTATGCAAGACAACCATACAAGCAACTAAACAAGAAAAACAAGGCTATCCAGACCACAACAACCTATCTTCATTCTCTACAACTGAAACTCAAGGAACTATGACTTAGACCTCCAAGGAAATGATATACTAATCGAACCTGAAAAAATAAAAAATAAAAAACAAAAATGACACTCGCCAATTTTAAAACATCAATATATTAAAGCAAGAGTTTGGCAAGAGCAACAATTATGAATGCATACATCTACTAATATCAACTCAAAAGGACAAATACCTTCGTTCAAAAGCCACTCTAGACAATGTTGCTTCCTTCGACTTTTGTTCCTTTCTATCCGCTTCAATCAACTCCTTCTTGCTAACCTGAACTTGGTGATCTCTTCTCAATATAAACCTGGTGAAACCTTTTCCAATAAAGAACAACATAGAAGAAAAACTTCTTTCATACCAAAATATTAACATCTCATTCTACGTTACAAGAAGATTCCAACACCGAATATATCAACGTTTCATTATTTCCATCTTGCCAACGTTATGGTTTTTCTATTAATGGATTTCCCTTTTAATACTTTCCACTTTAGAACCTTAATAAAGAATTAATGATATTCATTTACAAGATATATTAAATTTAATATTAGCCTATTAACTTTCAAAAGGCATAAAATAATATTTTTAGCAACATAAAATTCCAACACTAAGGTTATTTACTAACCAAAATTATAATTAAATTAATTATTCACATAATTAATTTACTTACTATTGAGTACTAAACTTAACCATTACCATAAATATCAAATAAATCCACATACAACAATACAAAGACTCTTGCTAAGATATCTTTGCTTCATTAGGATGCAATCAAACAATATGCACAACAAAGTTTTCCTTAAGTAGATGGTTTTATGATAAGTATGACGCTATCACCCGCGTACTAAGGATGACTCTTTTGCTTAGATAGCAAACTCCTTGCCCAATGGTGCATTCAATCAAACATACATATATGTAATGCACTTCTTCTTCTTTCTCCTTTCAAATTTTCTTGAGACCTCTTCTCTTGGGTCTTCAAAATCTGTAACTCTTCAAATGGACCTTTTCCTAGTCCTTCTCTATCTTCTTTCTCAAATCTGTAATGGGGACCTCTTCTCTCGGGTCTCCTCCTTCAATATATAGTATTCAATATTCACTGGGGACCTCTTTCTTGGGTCTCCTCAATCTTCAATATTTTATGGGGATATATTTCTTTGGTCTCCTCAATCTTCAATATTTACTAGGGCCTTTATCGTAGACCTCCTTAATCTTCAATGTCTACTATTTTGTTGTAGCCAAAAACTAATCCCTGCATGAGGAAAGAACATAAAATTTTAGGTAAATGAAGATGAAATTATTCTCTATATGTTGTAGGAAGCTTCTCAAATTTTGAGAACTATTTTTTTGCAACAAAATCTTAGACAATGTCAATCAAATCTCTAGAATTCTAAAATCAATAAACTTCACTAGTTATCCTTCAATCTAGTGGAAAGAGATCTATGTTGAGTCCTAGTATTCACGAGTTCTCCTACAACCCTATGGAAAGACTCTAGCCAAAAAGCTACTTAAAAAATTCTAAAAATAAAATCTCCCTATCTCCTCTCAATATCTCTTGTGGATCTCCCTATCTCCTATCAATCTCCCTTGTGGCTCTGATACCACTGTTAGATTTTGATGCTAAATACTTAATGAAAAATAATTGCAAGATCTAAAAACAAGAGTGCTATATCAAATATAAAATAATGGAAATATTCTAAACATGTAAAACTCGTGAATAACTTCTACAACTACTCATAAAATTGCCATTAACAAAAGCTCATAAAAATAATATTTGATATAGAATGGAGATCTCAGATACTCCATACTTCATACACTCTTGCTCTACATTGTCTTGTGTCACTCTACATTGTATCTTGTGACACTCTATATTGTTATATTTACTCTCACTCATAAACACATATAGATAATAGAATGTGACTCTTTATATGGAGAACTCTTGGCCTTCACTCTTCTCTCTTCACTTTCCTATTCTATGGACTCATGTGCACATGGACTATTATGAACATTTAAATTATTAAATACTTTGCACACTCTAATAATACTTGTGCATTTATTACACTGCATAAAGTAAATACTCACACTCTAATCTAAGACACTCATAATCTAAATATGTACCCAAGTTAATACATTAGCATGTACCAAATAATGTAATATATTCTAACAATTTTGATTGGTAAGATTTGAACCTTGGTCTCCTCCTTAAATGTTGAGGAATCTAATAGATTAATCTAATACCACTTGATATGATAATAATCTTACACATGTTTTTATGAGGGGTCCCAGTCCCCTCATACTTAGTGGGGTTTGAACCTTGGACCTATCACAAAGAGGCCAAAACCCATACCATTGTAGTAATATTGCATCTTCATTCCATTTTCATAATTGCTATACATTCAAATCGACTTTTCAATGAGTTTACACAAGTTTTTATGAGGGATCTTGGTACCCTCATATTGAGTGGGGTTTGAACCTTGGATCTTTGAACGAAAGGCCAAAGCTCTTACCACTGCAATAAGCTTACAACTACTATACATTCAAATAGATTTGCATAAAGATTGAAACAATTAATCTTCCAATCCCTAATCAATCACAAATAATATAACAATAAGGCCAAATTTTGAAGAATACATTTCTTCCTCAAAAATCCTAGAATACTAAAAAATATTATCATTACAAATATATTCTTAAATTATGAGTATAAATTTTTTATCCTTCCTCAAGATATTTCGCTTAAAGGTTCGTTTCCAAGAGCAATGATAATAAATCCAGGGATCAAGACATATCATGATATGCATATGCAAGCCTAACATGCACTATGCAAGCATCATATAAAAATGCAAAAGCATACAAATGCAAAACAACACATGATAGAATCCCATACTTCTCTTAAAATATGGACTCATTAGCTATTCAAGCCTTATCCATATTTTTAAAACCATTTTAAAATCCTCTTTTCATGATCTACTTTAATAATAATCCATAGATACATCCTCACAGCTTGATATCTAATAACAATATTGGATCAAATAATAAATACAAGGTTTATCTATTTTATTTCTAAAAATTATTGTTTTCCTCTAACAAACAATTGATTAACTAAAGCAATAAGGGAAACATTATGATAATACAAGCTCAATTTTAATAATAATATTTCCTACAACAATCTATTACTATTAGATAAAATAGTCATGAAAAATAAGAGATAATATAAAATTCAACCATATAATTCTTAGATTTAATTTATCTATTACGTATCCACATTGCATAAAAGAAAAAGAGCTCCATAGAAAAATTAAACCAAATAAAGCTGAATGATATTATCTAAACTGGGATAAATCTAAACATGCTATCCAACTCATATGTTAAGGATTAGAAATAAACAAGGTTGATTAAGGCCTACGCTACGCCTAGTAACTAAAACTCATAGCCAAAAAACCCTAATATCTATTTTAAAATAATCACCCAAACTAGATGTTCTACCAAAACTAGCGCCCTAACACACAACATGCTAAAGGTGCATTGGAAAAAGCTTCTAACATTGCTACAAAGAAAGAGGTGATGAGAAACATTTGCAAATTATGGCAAGCTTAAACAGGTTCACCTATCCTTTACTACTTGAACGATGATATTTGGTTGATATCTAAGTAATGCACTAGAACAACGTGTCCAACTATGATCTAAAGACTGCAACTAACAACAAGGAAGCTTTTCTACTCTTCTAAGCTTAAAGACAAAAAGTCTTAAACAAACAAATATGTCTATTCCATACAACCATACAAGTAACTAAACAAGCAGACCAAGGCTATATAAACCATGCCAACCCCTCTTCAAGATATACAACTAAAACTTAGGGAACTATGGCTTAGGCCTCCAAGGGAACGATTTACCCATTGAACCCAAAACAACCAAAAATAAAAAATAAAAATGACACCTGCCTATTTTAAAACATCAATATAATAAATCAAGTGTTTGGCAAGTGTAGCATTCATGAAAGCATACATCTACTAAATTCAACTCAAAAGGAAAAATACCTTCGTCCAAAAATCACTCTAGACAATGTTGCTTCCTTCAACTTTCATTCCTTGCTCTCCACTTCAACCAACTCCTTCTTGCTAACCCAAACTTGGTGATATCTTCCCAATATAAACCCGATGAAACCTTTCCCAAGAAAGAACAACGTAGAAGCAAATATTCTTGCATACCAAAAGAGTAACGTCTCATTCTACATTACAAGAAGATTCTAGCATCGACTATATCAACGTTATATTATTTCCATCTTGCCAACATTATGGTTTTTCTATTATTGGATTTCCCTTTTAATCCTTTCCACTTTAAAACCTTAATAAATAATTAATGATCTTCCTTTACAAGATCTATTAAATTTAATATTAGCCTATTAACATTCACAAGGCATAAAATCATCTTTATAGCATCATCAAATTCCAACACTAATGTTATATACTAACATTAGTGTAATTAAATTAATTGTTCACCTAATTAATTAAATTACTATTGAATACTAAAATTAACCATTAGCATCGATATCAAACAAAGCCACATACAACAATACAAAGGCTCTTGTTAAGCTATCTTTGCTTCACTAGGATGCAGTCAAACAATATGCACAACAAAGTTTTCCTTAAATATATGGTTTTATGATAAGTGTGATGCTATCACCCACCTACTAAGGATGAATATTTTGCTTAGATAGCAACCTTCTTTCCCAATGGTGCATTCAATCAAACATACATATATGCAATGCACTTCTTCTTCTTTCTCCTTTCAAATATGCTTGAGACCTCTTCTCTTGGGTCTTCAAATTTTGCAACTCTTCAATTGGACCTTTTCTTAGTCTTTCTCCATCTTCTTTCTCAAATTTATAATGGGGACATCTTCTCTCAGGTATCCTTCTTCAATATACAATCTTCAATATTTAATTGAGACCTCTTTCTTGGGTCTCCTCAATCTTCAATTTCTAATCTTCTATGGGGACATCTTTCTTTGGTCTCCTCAATCTTCAATCTCCACTAGGGCATTTATCTTAGACCTCCTTAATATTCAATGTCTACTCTTTTTCTACAACCAAAAACTAATCCTTGCATGAAGAAAGCACATAGACTTTTAGGTAAATGAAGATGAAATCTTCTCTATCTATTTTAGGAGGCTTCTCAACTTTTGGGAACTAATTTTTTGCAACAAAATCTTAGACAACAATAATCAAATTTATTGAATTCTAAAATCAATAAACTTTACTAGTTATCCTTAAATCTTGTGGTAAGAGATCTATGCTGAGTCCTAGTCTTCACGAGTTCTCCTACAACCTTGTGGAAAGACTCTAGCCAAAAAGCTACTTTAAAATTTCTAAAAATAAATTCTCCCTATCTCCTCTCAATCTCTCTTGTGACTCTCCCTATCTCCTATCAATATCCTTTATGGCTTTGATACCACTGTAAGCTTGATGCTAAATACTTAATGAAAAATAAATTCAAGATCTAAAAACAAGAGTGCTATATCAAATATAAAATAATGGTAATATTCTAAACATGTAAAACTCATGAATAAAATTCTACAACTACTCATAAAACTACCATTAACAAAAGCTCACGAAAATAGTATTTGATATAGAATGGAGATCTCAAATACTCCATACTTCATACACTCTTGCTCTACATTGTGTCTTGTGTCACTCTACATTGTATCTTGTGACACTCTACATTGTTATATTTTACTCTCACTCATAGACACATATATATAATAGAATGTGACTCTTCATATGGAGAACTCTTGGCCTTCACTCTTCTTGAGACTCTTCACTTTCCTATTCTATGGACTCATGTGCACATGGACTATTATGCACATTTACATTATTGAATACTTTGCACACTCTAATAATACTTGTGTACTTATTACATCACATAAAGTAAACACTCACACTCTAATCTAAGACACTCCTAATCTAAGGATGTACCCAAGTTGGTACATTAGCATGTACCAAATAATGTAATATATTCTAACAACATTGATTGGTAATATTTGAACCTTAAAATCCTCCTTAAATGTTGAGGAATCTAACTGATTGAGCTAATTCCACTTGATACGATAATAATTTTACATAGGTTTTTATGAGGGGTCCCAGTCCCCTCATACTTAGTGGGGTTTGAACCTTGGACCTCTCAAAGAGAGGCCAAAGCCGTTACCATTGTAGTAAGCTTGCATCTTCATTCCGTTTTTATAATTTCTATACATTCAAATAGATTTTTTCAATGAGTTTACACAAGTTTTTATGAGGGGTTTTGGTCCCCTCATACTGAGTGGGGTTTGAACCTTGGACCTCTCAAAGAAAGGCCAAAGCCCTTACCACTGTAGTAAGCTAGAAATTACTATACATTCAAATAGATTTGCATAGAGATTGAAACAATTAATCTTCCATTCCCTAATCAATCACAAACAATATAACAAAAATGCCAAATTCTGAAGAATATATTTCTTCCTCAAAAATCCTAGAATACTCAAAAAGATTCTTATTACAAAAAAATCTTAAATCATGATTATAAAATTTTCATCCTTTTTCAAAATATTCTGCTTAAAGGTTTGTTCCCAAGAGTAATGAGAATAAATCCAAGGATCAAGACAACTCATGATATGCATATGCAAGCTTAACATGCACTATGCAAGCATCATATAAAAAATGCAAAAGCATACAAATGCAAAACAACACAACACATTGAGAGAATCCCATACTTCTATTAAAATATGGACTCCTTAGCTATTCAAGCCTTATCCATATTTTGAAATAATTTAAAAATCCTCTTTTCATGATCTACTTTAATAATAATCCATAGATACATCCTCGTAGCTTGATATATAATAACAATGTTGCTTCCTTCAACTATCGTTCCTTGCTCTCCACTTCAACCAACTCCTTATTTCTAACCCAAACTTGGCGATCTCTTCCCAATATAAACCCGATAAAACCTTTTCCAAGAAAGAACAACGTAGAAGCAAAATTTTTTGCATACCAAAAGAGTAACGTCTCATTCTACGTTACAAGAAGATTCCAGCATCGACTATATCAACGTTCCATTATTTCCATCTTGCCAACATTATGGTTTTTCTATTAATGGATTTCCCTTTTAATAATTTCCACTTTAAAACCTTAATAAATAATTAATGATCTTCCTTTACAATATCTATTAAATTTAATATTAGCCTATTAACATTCACAAGGCATAAAATCATATTTATAGCATCATAAAATTCCAACACTAATATTATTTACGAACATTAGTGTAATAAAATTAATTATTCACCTAATTAATTTAATTACTATCGAATACTAAAATTAACCATTAGCATCGATAATAAACAAAGCCACATACAACAATACAAAGGCTCTTGCTAAGTTGTCTTTGCTTAACCAGGATGCAATCAAGTAATAAGCACAACAAAAATTTCCTTAAGTAGATGGTTTTATGATAAGTGTGACACTATCACCCACCTACTGAGGATGACTCTTTTTCTTAGATAGGAATCTCCTTGTACAATGGTGTATTTAATCAAACATATATATATGCAATGCACTTCTTCTTATTTCTCCTTTCAAATTTTCTTGAGACCTCGGGTCTTCAAATTTTGTAGCTCCTCAATTGGACCTTTTCTTAGTCCTTCTCTATCTTCTTTCTCAAATTTGTAATGGGGACCTCTTCTCTCAGGTCTCCTCCTTTAATCTGTAGTCTTCAATATTCAATGGGGGTCTCTTTATTAGATTTCATCAATCTTCAATCTCCAATATTCTATGAGGACCTATTTATTTGGTCTCCTCAATATTCAATCTCCAATGGGACCTTTATCTTAGACCTCCTTAATATTCAATGTCTACTCTTTTGCTGCAACCAAAAACTAATCCCTGCATGAGGAAATCACATAGAATTTTAGGCAAATGAAGATGAAATTCTTCTCTATCTATTGTAGGAAGCTTCTCAACTTTTGAGAACTATTTTTTTGCAACAAAATCTTAGACAACAACAATCAAATCTCTAGAATTCTAAAATCAATAAACTTCACTAGTTATCCTTCAATCTAGTGGAAAGAGATCTATGTTGAGTCCTAGTATTCACGAGTTCTCCTACAACCCTGTGGAAAGATTCTAGTCAAAAAACTACTTTAAAATTTCTAAAAATGAAATCTCCTTATCTCCTCTCAATATCTCTTGTGGCTCTCCCTATCTCCTATCAATCCCTTTTATGGTTGTGATACCATTGTTAGCTTTTGATGCTAAATACTTAATGAAAAATAAATGCAAGATCTAAAAACAAAAGTGCTATATCAAATATAAAATAATGGCAATATTATAAACATGTAAAAATCATGAATAACTTATAAAACTACTCATAAAACTACAATTAACAAAATCTCACGAAAATAGTATTTGATATAGAATGTAGATCTCAAATACTCCATACTTCATACATTCTTGCTCTACATTATGTCTTGTGTCACTCTATTTTGTATCTTGTGACACTTTACATTGTTATATTTACTCTCTCATAGATACATATATATAATAGAATGTGACTCTTCATATGGAGAACTCTTGGCCTTCACTCTTCTTGAGACTCTTCACTTTCCTATTCTATGAACTCATGTGCACATGGACTATTATATACATTTATATTATTGAATACTTTGCACACTCTAATAATACTTGTGCATTTATTACATTGCATAAAGTAAACACTCACACTCTAATATAAGACACTCCTAATCTAAATATGTAACCAAGTTGGTACATTAGCATGTACCAAATAATGTAATTTATTCTAACAATTTTGACTGGTAAAATTCGAACCTTGGTCTCCTCCTTAAATGTTGAGGAATCTAAATGATTAAGCTAATACCACTTGATACGATAATAATATTACACATGTTTTTATGAGGGGTCCCATTACCCTCATACTTAGTGATGTTGGAACCTTGGACCTCTCAAAAAGAGGCCAAAATCCATACCATTGTAGTAATATTGCATCTTCATTATTCCATTTTCATAATTGCTATACATTCAAATAGATTTTTCAATGAGTTTACACAAGTTTTTATGAGGGATCTTGGTCACAAGTTTACACAAGTTTGAACCTTAGATCTTTGAACGAAAGGTCAAAGCTCTTACCACTGCAATAAGCTTACAACTACTATACATTCAAATAGATTTACATAAATATTAAAACAATTAATCTTCCATTACCTAATCAGTCACAAATAATATAACAATAAGGTCAAATTTTGAAGAATAAATTTCTTCCTCAAAAATACTAGAATACTAAAAAATATTATCATTACAAATATATTCTTAAATCATGAGTATAAAATCTTCACCCTTTCTCAAGATATTTCGCTTAAAGGTTCATTCCCAAGAGCAATTAGAATAAATCCAGGGATCAAGACGTATCATGATATGCATATGCAAGCCTAACATGCACTATGCAAGCATCATATAAAAAATGTAAAAGCATACAAATGCAAAACAACACAACACATTGAGAGAATCCCATACTTCTCTTAAAATATGGACTCATTAGCTATTCAAGCCTTATCCATATTTTTAAAACCAATTTAAAATTCTCTTTTCATGATCTAATTTAATAATAATCCATAGATACATCCTCGCAACTTGATATCTAGTAACAATATTGGATCAAAATAATAAATACAAGGTTCATCTCTTTTATTTCTAAAAATTATTGTTTTCCTCTAACAAACAATTGATTAACTAAAGCAATAAGGGAAACATTATGATAATACAAGCTCAATTTTAATAATAATATTTCCTAAAACAATCTATTACTATTAGATAAAATAGTCATGAAAAAATAAGAGATAATATAAACTTTAACCATATAATTCTTATATTTAATTTATTTATTACGTATCCACATTGCACAAAAGAAAAAGAGCTCCATAGAAAACTTAAACCAAATAAAGCAGAATGATATTCTCTAAACTAGGATATAAATAAACATGTTATCCAAATCATATGTTAACGATTAGAAAAAAACAAGGTTGACTAAGGCCTACGCTATGCCTGGTAACTAAAACTCGTAGCCAAAAAACCCTAATATCTATTTTAAAATAATCATCCAAACTAGATGTTCTACCAAAACTAGCGCCCTAACACACAACATGCTAAAGGTGCATTGGAACAAGCTGCTAACATTGCTACAAAGATAAAGGCAATGAGAAACACCTGCAAACGATTGCAAGCTCAACCTGGTTCACCTATCCTTTACTACTTGAACGATGATGTCTGTTTGATATCTAAGCAATGCACTAGAACAACGTGTCCAACTATGATCTAAATACTGCAACTAACAACAAGGAAGCTTTTCTACTCTTCTAAGCTTAAAGACAAAAAGGCTTAAACAAATAAATATGTCTATGCTAGACAACCATAGAAGTAACTAAACAAGCAAAACAAGGCTATATAAACCATGCCAACCCCTCTTCAAGCTCTAAAATTGAAACTCAAGGAGTTGTAGCTTAGGCCTCTAAGGGAACGATTTACCCATCAAACCTGAAAAACAAAAATCTAAAAACAAAAATGACACTTGCCCATTTAAAAAAATCAATATATTAAAGTAAGTGTTTGGCAAGAGCAATAATATTGAAAGCATACATCTACTAAAATCAACTCAAAAGAAAAAATAACTCCATCCGAAAGCCACTCTAGACAATGTTGCTTCCTTCAAATTTCATTCCTCGCTCTTCGCTTCAACCAACCTCTTCTTGCAAACCCAAACTTCACGGATCTCTCCCCAATATAAACCTGGTGAAACCTTTTCCAAGAAAGAACATCGTAGAAGTAAAACTTCTTGCATACCAAAAGAGTAACATCTTATTCTACGTTACAAGAAGATTCTAGCGTGGACTATATCAACGTTCCATTATTTCCATCTTGCCAAAATTATGGTTTTTCTATTAATGGATTTCCCTTTTAGTCCTTTCCACTTTAAAACCTTAATAAATAATTAATGATATTCCTTTACAAGATCTGTTAAAGATAATATTAGCCTATTAACATTCACAAGGCATAAAATCATCTTTCTAGCATCATCAAATTCCAACACTAATGTTATTTACTAACATTAGTGTAGTTAAATTAATTATTCATCTATTTTAATTAAATTACTATTGAATACTAAAATTAACCATTAGCATCGATATCAAACAAAGCCACATACACCAATACAAAGGCTCTTGCAAAAACTAGATTTATATTCACCCAGTTCTGTGTTAATGTTGATTTGGGGAAGGAGCTCCCAACCTCTATTAGGCTAGTGTCTGAGTATTAGGTTTGGGATCAACCGATTGAATATGAAAATTCTCTAATGCTTTGCAAAGTTTGTAAAAGAATAAGATATTTTTTGAAAAATTCCCATCCAAAAAATTGGTTAATAAGGTATGGAGGAGGAAAGAGCAACCAAAAGAAAAGGATACAATGGAAGAGGATCCTTATAATTTCCCTTCCTCAGATGCAAATAAGTTTAGTATTCTTGTTGAAACCCCTAAGGAGGGAGAATTTGTAGAGGAGGATCAAGAGAGACAAGGAGAAAATTCCCAAAAGGATGCCCTAGGGGGAGAAGATGAAAAATTGAAAGAACAGGAAGACAATGTGGAGCAGCCAAAAGTAATGGAGGAGGAGGTGACTAAAATTTTGGAAACCCCAATTTCTATGGGAACAAAGCCACAAGAGTCTAAAGTAGAATCTCAGCCAAAGGATGCTCCCAACCAAGGTATGGAAAATGTTGATTATGTTCCTTGCTCTCTGTATGAGTCAAAATTGTTCTGCTCAAAATAAACCCTTGACCTCTAAACAAGATGAAATTTTAGTGAGACTCATTAGGAATACTATAAAAATAGCATATGTAGGGGTTGAAGCCAAACCAGGTAGACCAACTAATAAGGAGCTCAAAAACAAAGAAGTAACGAGAGAAATTGCAATTGGAACACAAACAATTTTGAATTTGAGTGGAAGGAAGACTTCCATGAGGGGTAAAAAATGAAAATCATCTCCTAGAATATAAGGGGCATGAATGCCCCTTCAAAATAGAGGGTGGTTAAATCCTTGAGAAAGGATAACCAACCAGATATATTTTTACTCCAAGAAACAAAAATTGATGACAATAAATTTTCTAGAGTTAAAGGTTTTGTGTGGAAAAAATTAGATTTTGTAGCTAGTAGTGCAAATGGTGCTTTTGGAGGTCTTTTTGTTATGTGGAATCTAGAAGTGGTTGAGGGAGCTTGTTTGGTTAAGAATTGTAGGCATATCTCAATGATTTTTTCTCAAAGAATAGGAACTATAAGTGGTTGTTGACTAATGTGTATGCCCCAAATAATTTGGTTGAAAGAAGGAAATTATGGGAGGAACTCATCCAGGTTAGACAAAACTCATTAGATATCCCATGGATGGTTGTGGGTGACTTCAATACAACTTTATTTTTGAGTGACAAGAAGGGAGGGAATCAAGCCTTTTTAGATAGTATGGAAGAATTTGGGAATTTTGTTTCTCAATGTGGGCTACTAGACTTGGATTTAAGGGGAGCCAAGTATACCTGGTCTAATAGGCGACTAGGGGAAAGTCTTATTCAAATTAGATTGGATAGATTTTTGGTTACTCAAGATTGATTTGCAAGGAATTGTAATGCTTGCCTTTTGATGCTTCCTAAGATTGGCTCAGACCATAACCCTCTTTTGCTGGAAATTGAAGATAATAAGAAAAGTTTCAAAAGCCCATTCAGATTTGAATTAATGTGGCTTTTACATTTTGGGTTGGAGGAAAAAATTAAAGAATGGTGGAATGTTGATACTCTAGGTACATCCATGTTCAAGGTCTCCAAGAAGTTAAGAAATATTAAATATAATCTAAAAAAATGGAATAGGGAGGTTTTTGGCAATATTCTGCAGCAAAAAGAAAATCTGGTCTAGAATTTAAAGGATATAGAAACCCAAATTCAGGTGTAGGGAATGACAGAGGAAATATTAATGAAAGAAAAATTGTTATTATCATATTTTCACTCTACCCTGGCTAAAGAAGAAGTCTTTTGGAGGTAAAAGTCTAGGGCTCTTTGGCTTAGAGAAGGTGATAGAAATTAAAAAAAAAATCACCTCTCTACTCTTTGCCATAGGAGGGTGAATAAAATCAAAGAAATAATTAAGGATGATGGCAACTTGACCAAAGATGAAATAGAAATCCAAAATGAAGTAGTCCTATTTTTCAAAAACTTACTCTCTAAGGAACAGGAGATGAATGAGCAAGCAGCCGAACAACTACTACTACATATTCCAAGGGTCATTTCAGAAGAAATTAATGAAAATCTCTTAAGACCCTTCTCAAGGGAAGAAGTGAAGAATGTAGTGTTTGGGATGCCAAAGGATAAGGCTCCAGGGCTAGATGGATTTCTAGCTAGTTTTTTCAAGCATTTTGGCATATAATTGGAGAAGATGTTAGTGTGGTTGTAAGGGAATTTTAGGTTACAGGCAGTCTTCCAAGAGACATTAACTCTACTTTTTTGGTCTTAATTCCTAAAAAATAGGGGGCAAACAATTTCAAGGATTTTTGGTCGATCAGTCTTTGTAATATTGTTTATAAAATTGTAACCAAACTGATGGCCAATAGATTAAAGGAACTCCTCCCTCTAGTGATATCTCAACAACAAGGAGGGTTTGTGAAGGGAAGGCAAATTTTGGATGGAGTAATTTCTATTCATGAAGTTATTCACTCCATGGAGAAAAGAAAAAATGTTGGGATGATCCTTAAATTGGATATGAATAAAGCATATGATAGGGTTTCATGGTCCTTCCTCAACAAAATCTTGGAAAAATTTGGCTTTCATGACCATTGGAGACAATGGATTGGGACCTGTATTTCTTCTGCCATGTTCTTAGTAATTGTTAATGGGGCACCTATAGGGTATTTTAGTAGTGAGAGAGGCTTAAGACAAGGAGACCCTATCTCCCCATATATTTTTATTATCATGGTAGAAGCATTAGGGAGAGCATTCTCTGCAACTAGGGTTTTTGCAAGGCTTAAAGGTTTTAAACCAACTTCAAATCTTGAGGTAGTTACTCATCAACAATTTGTTGATGATACCATTTTAGTGGGCCAAGCTTTAGTAATTGAGGTGAGGGAGATAAAAGATATTCTTGAAACTTATGAACAGGATTCTAATAAGAAGATCAATTTTATTTATTTTTTGCTTGATAATAAGGGGTTGTACTCCCCCACCCTTAACAAATTACATCTCTTATTTAGAGCTTGAGAGTTTACAAATAGATACACTTCTCATCTCAATTGAGATGTTATAGCTAGAAACCTACATCATTTTACAAAAAATTTCTAAATTCTTGATTTTCATTTTTTGGATCTTTTCAAATCTTTGCTTGAATACAATTACTCCATAATTTAGCATATTCTTGACATTTTTCTATAGTAGCCTTCACAATGCCAAAACTTCACCTCTACTATCTATGCCTTGCATCTTAGTAGAGTTATATTTCCAAAACATCGCACTATAATAGTATGCTTTACCAAATCTGGATTGCTAGTTTCCTTCCTAAAACACAAGTGCAACCACAAAAATTATAATAAATAGTCTAAACGAAAACACATTATTGTAATAAAATAACACAGATATTAAATGGAAAAAATTAAAGTAAAACTTAATCATTAATTGATTTAGGCAATCAACATTTTTTGTCAGCTTCAACTAAAATTTCTACTTTCTCTAACCATGGAAACGAGAATTTAACTTCACGATCCTCAATCAGAACCCCTCTATTGTCTAGCTTATTTGCATATTTGTTTCCTTTCCTTAATATATGTGTAAACCCAATTTCTTCAAACTCTTTAGCAAGATCTTGAATTTCCACAATTATCTCTTGTATGTTCCATGGAGCCTTTGCTTTCCTCAAAATTGTATTTATTACTATGAGAGAATCGCCTTCCATCCATACTCTATTCCATTTCATTTGTTTACATATTTTTAACCCTTTTAAAGTTGCCCAAGCTTCAACTTCATTATTTGTCTTAAATCTACTATTGAAATAATAATGAGATAAAATCTCTCTATTATTTTTAGTTATTCCTCCTCCTCCTGCTCGTCCTAGATTTCCTTTAGATGCTCCATAAAAATTCAATTTAACCCACTCCATATCTGGAGGTTTCCACTTTATATTCTTTACCTTATTTTTGCTTCTTTGGTACCCAACATCATAATTCCATTTAATGACTTGACTCCATCTATCAAGACTCTCTGCTTCCAAATTAAGAATTGGGTAAGTTGGTAGAGTTGGTTTAGACTCCTCTATGGATAAATATATATTCTTTTTCATTACCTCGAAATTGCTTTCCTTTCCTTTCCTTTAAATATTCTTCTATTTCTTTCTAGCCATATAGTCCAATGTATTGTATCTTTTGATATATCCCATATTGTCTGTAAAGCCTCACTTTTATAAGTGCTCTACCATTTATTTAACCAATATTCAATTATGCTATTCATCACCATGTATTTACCAAATATATTAAGAATCCATTACCGTAGATTCCAAACTATTGAGCAATGTCCCAAGAGATGGAAAATACTCTCCTCCTCCTTATGATATAAAACACATTGAGAGGGGCCATGAAAACCCCTTTTCATATGGTTATCCTAGGATAAAATTCTTCTATGACCTACTAGCCAAAAAAATATTTTAACTTTAGGAATGCTTGGGCTATCCCAAATATCTCTCCATATTCTAGTGACATTATTATTATGTTGGTGTTGAACATTATATCCACTTCTTGTTGTGTATTCTCCTAAGCTATTCAAATTCTAAATCAATTTATCCTTGGCAGCCCTCGAAATAATCACAATTGTTATATTTCTACTCAATTGCCTCCTAGCATCAATGCATTGTATACATATAAAAAAAACTTCTTTCCATTTGTATCTTCCTTCTTGATCCTTGTACAAAATATTTGAAACCCTATCACCATATTTGTCTTGAAGCAATCTCATCTAAGGTTTCAAAACTGGATCTAAATTGAGTGGTTTTTTATCACACCAAGTATCCATCCAAATATAAAATTTTCTCCAGTTCCCACCACCCATATTAAACCTTTAATCATAAGATCAATATATTTTTTTAAACCATTCCAAAGAGAAAAACCATTTGGGAGAGAGAATGCAGTAAATATTAAACTTGGGTCATTGGGATCAAAATACTTAGCAGAATTCTTGCCCATTGTCTTTGACTCTCTTTGTACAATCTGTAGATAAATTTTTACCTAAGAGCTAAGTTTGCATCTGTAAGAGCTCTTAAACCAAGACCTCCCTTAGTTTTGTCATCACACAACTTGCTCCATTTCACCAAAGGAAATTTCTTTTTATAATGTAAACCTAACCATAAAAAGGATCGCATAATAAATATTAAACTTTTCTCAACTGATTTTGGCATAGAAAACAAAGACTTATAATATGTTGGAATGGCTTGTAAGACTGATTTAATTAATTGCACTCTTCCTGCTAATGATAACCATCCACCTTTCCAAGATGGAAGTTTATTTTGAACTTTACTAATAACTGTATTCCATAAATCTATCCTCATTCTCCCCTAAATTTCAAATAAAGGTATCCCTAGATAAGTTGTTGGTAAATTTATCTCCTCCATTTGAAGCAACCTACAAATTCTTGCTTTGATATTAGGAGGAGTGTTAAGGAAGTAAATTTTGGATTTAGTCATATTAATATTTTGCCCTGAAGCTCTTTCGTACTCTTTTAAAAATTTATTCAAATTTGTGGCCTCATTTATCCTTGCCCTTCCAAAAAGGATTGTATCATCTACAAACTGTTGATGAGTTATGTTATTGATGTTATTACTAACCTTAAGTCCATTAATAAACCCATCTTTGTAAGCCTTCTTTAAGTTCCTACTCAAAAAATTTGCCATAATAATGAACAAATAAGGAGATAGAGGATCTCCTTGTCTAAGGCCTCTCTTGGATTTAAAAGATTCTATCACTAACCCATTGACCAACACTGAATAAGAAACTGTAGAGACATAAGCTTTAATCCATCTAACCCATTTCTTCATAAAATTAAACTTATCTAAAACTGCAAAAAGAAAATCCCATTTAACCCTATCATAGGCTTTAATCATATCAAGTTTTAAGATCATAACTTTCTCTTTTCTTGAAGTTGCTGAATGTATAACTTCATGAGCTACTATGATCCCATATAGAATTTGTCTCCCTTTCACAAATCCTCCTTGATATTATGAAATAATTTTGTCTAACAATGGCCTTAATATATTTGCCATCACTTTGGAAATAATATTATATGCCATATTACATAGGCTTATGGGTCTAAAAGAATCAAACAAATCAACATCATTCTTTTTTGGAATTAGGGTAAGATAAGTTGCATTTATTTTATAAGGAATGTATTTTTTTACCCTAGACTGTTCCACAACCACCAATAAATAATCTTCCACTATATCCCAATTATGTTGGTAAAAAGCTATAGAGAACCCATCTGGACTTGTGGATTTATCCTTATTAAAAGAAAAAATATCTAAATGAACTTCTTATAGAGTATTAGGCTTCATTAGTTTCCTATTGTCTTCATTTGTTATAACTGAAGGAACATCTTGAAGAAGTTTATCATTAAGAACTTCGGTCTCCTCTGAACCTAGAAAATTTTGATAAAATGACTTTGCCTCTTTCCTAATTTCACTCTGGTCTTCAATCCAAACCCCTTCTATTGATTTAATTATATTAATTCTAGAATATGATATTTGTACTATAGCCATCCTATGAAAAAACATTTTATTCTTATCTCCTTCTTTTAACCAAGTCTGTCTTGATTTTAATCTCAAAAATTTCTCTTCCTTACTCAAAATATTGTGATATTCACTAAGCAACTCCATTTCCTCTGAGATTGTATTATTTTCATCACCTTTTTGAAATTTTGAAAGTTTATCTTTTAGTTCTTCTTTCTTCTCAAAAATATTTCCAAAGGTGTTCTTGTTCCATTCTTTTAATTTAGATGCCATTGCTTTATTTTGGTTTGGAAGAGCATACAACCCACCATTACCTAAAAAATTCCATGTTTGAGCTATCATATCAACAAATTGAGGATGGTCTTCCTGCTCATATTTAAAATATGATATTTTTTGAATTCACTTACCATCATTTTAACTCTTATTGGCCAATGATCTGAACAAATCCTTGTTAAGGTATTAATTTTAGCACAAGTTCCTTCATCAAGCCAATGATATGAGAGAATGGATCTATCTATTTTTCTACTATTAGGTTCCGATCTCTCCTGTTGTTGGTTCAAGTATAGTTGTCTTATTCAAAGTCAAATTACCATAGATTGTTGTTTTGAATAAAAGATGAGAAATATTTCATACTTTGGGTCAATTTTCTAATTCTCCCAAATTTTTTGTTCAGCTTAGATATGGCATTAAAATATTCAATGATCATGAATCAGGTTACTTGGTCTTTATGTTAGGAACTAAGTTCCTATAAGTTGGATTTAAATGGAGAAAGAAGGAAAAAAATGCAAATAGATTAAAATAAAAATCACTTTTTATGAATTGTTGTTTCAGTTTGGAGGTCTCCCTACCAAATGCTCACAAGGAGTTATATTAAAATATGTTCTTCGATGCCCAAAGACACCTTTCATGAATGCATATATAAACCTATCTAATAGTCATGATGGTGAAAGGACACGATGGTCCATTAATTAAATAAATGAGATTAATAATAATCTAAGTTAGGATTAGGATCCTAACAAGCCACCCCTCTTAAAAAGAGCTTTGTCCTCAAAGCTCAAAGTGAGGAGCTTTGTTCCGTGTTTTCCAAGTATTATTTGTGCATGTTCTTGCACTTTTTTTATGTCATCTTCCCGTAAGCAAGGATAATTTGAAGGTGGAAGTTTTGGCGGGGGATAGGTAGGAAGAATAGGAGGATTAGAAGGATGACAGGGGGTAACCATTTTTGTTTTTGGTGGCTTCGATAGAAAATAAGTGGGCAACCATTTCCTTGACTCCTTTGTGAACAATTTTCTCCATTCGATGGGAGCTTACTAGTGGATAAAGGCCTGATTTTAATCCTTTAAGAGTATATGTTTGATTCTTTATTGTGAATTTCATCCATAAAACTTCAAAATCCCATTGAATAGTGTCGAGTTTTCGTAACCATTGTACTTCTAGGACAATATCACATCTTTCTAACAAAATTGCATACATGTCATGTTTCATGGTGTAATCACCCAAGGTGAGCTTAATATTATGGCATTTCCCTTTACAAGTGATTCTTCCCCCATTACCAATCATGACTTCAAAATTATTACAAGGATGGATAAAGCAGTCAGTTTGTTTTGCCACACATGGGTCGATAAAATTATGTGTACTTTTAGAGTCAATAAGCACAATAAGGTTTTGTTGTTTAAAGGAGCCAGGGACTTTCATAGTTTGGGGAGAAGAATTTTTGGTGAGGGCATTGAAAGAAATTTCTAGTGGACCTTGAGGGCTATCATCAGGTATATCCTCCACTAGTTCAACCTTGATCTCCTCTTCATCGATTGTTGATTGACAAGGAATAGTTGTAGCTAGAATATATAACTTGGGTGTAATACATTTGTTATTTGGGATGAATTTCTCATCACAATGAAAACAAAGGCCCTTTTATCTTCTTATATTCATTTCCTCAAGGCTAATTCATTTAATTGGCATGACTTTATTTAGTTTTGGGTTGGTGGAAGTATTTTGTGAGTCTGCTTTATATAGGTTTCCTAGTCGATGTTGGTTATTGATCTTCTCTTCCACCATTTGTGCTAATGCAACAACGTGCATCATATCAATAGGATTGAGTATTTGTACTTCTAATCAAATTTCTTCTTTCAGGCCACTAATGAAGCAACTTTGAAAGAATGATGCATCGAGTCCTAATGTAAGGTTTGCAAAATTCTCAAATTGAGCCTGGTATTCTCGTATTGTAGATGTTTGTGGAGTTTGTTAAGGGCCCCTGTGAAATATTCAAATTTGCTTGGGCCAAATTGTATCATTAGATTTTTTGTAAATTCGGTCCATGTGGGAGTACCTTTTGTCTTTTCATACCACTGGTACCATTGAGTAGTGATTTATTCTAGGTGAAAATATGTGATACAGACCTTTTGGGTCTCTGGAATTTGATATAGAGATAAATATTGGTCGACCCGATATATCCAATTTGTGGGGTCACCTCCATCAAATTTTGGGAAATCCAATTTTGTGGTTCGAGGTAGGATTGATGTGTGTGGTCCCCCTAGTAATGCTTGTTGTGTTGGTGCTATGAGAGGTTGGCTAGCTTGGACTAATGCCAAGTTTTATTGTATCATATCGATTGAGTGGTTTGTGGTGCCAATTTTTAAATCTAATTATGTAATTTTGTTTTCTTGGTCATCTTTCCATAGGTGAAAATCCTCTTTTGTCGTGATTTTCTTCTCAAAATTGTCTTGCCATTTATGTAATTCTTGCATGACTTCCTTCATAACTTCCTTCACAATATCTTGTGATCATCTGCCGTTGGTCATTAGGGTGTGGTTTTGTGAGTTACAGGAGTTCCTTGGCAAGGGTGATTAGTTTGCAAAATTTCTTTTGTAAAATATTGCAAATTTTAGCAAAAAAATGCAAAAATTGCTAAAAGTTGCTAGCAACTTGAAAATTTTGTTTCAAAAATAACTTTGCAAGTTTTGAGCAACAATTTTACAAAAAAATATTTTGATGTTTTGATGACAATTTTATTTTTCAAATTTTAAGCTCAAAATTTGTTTTACCAGTGGAGCCGTGACTAACGGAGGGTAGAGGCGAAGCGGTGGATGACAGAGGGAAGTTGTACTAATAGAGGGGTGATGGTGGAGGAAAGTAGCAATGGGTGGCAAGGCGTAAAATTTTGAGCAAGTCCTGTTGGGGTGCAGATCGAGGTAGCACAAGATACCAAGTCGAAGCATCAAGTGCAGGGTCTAATCGGGTGGTAAGGCGCGAGGGTGGTGGCCAAGGGCAGAGTGGCAGGGTGTGAGAGCAGAGCAGATGCATGAATAACATATGAGAGAGAAAGGGTTACACAGTGCATGACTACCAAGTGGTAGTCACAACCACTTACTTGTGACATTCCCTTTTTAAACTCCTCCAATAATCCCACATGATCAATGTGGGATTTTTACCCCTGGTGTTTGAAACGTTCAAAAGTTTTTGATGATTGTAGCTCTTAACCGATGGTCAAAAAAATTAATAAACCTTAGGTTATAATATTTTTTATAATATTCTATCGTTAAACACAAGACTTGCCAAAAAACATCATAGGAGATGATTTTTGCTCGATTTTTGGGATTTTTGAGTCATCTATTGTCTTTGATTTATTCTCAAGGTTATTGGTGGCATATATACTTTGATATTAATGGTTTTTGACATTGATTCTTTTAGTATTTTTCCTCTATTTTCCTAAAATCATTTTTTTGGGACATCATAGTAGCAAACATTAGCATTGAATTGAGCCTTGTGTGTGATTTTGGAGGTCATGTTAGCTTTTATCGCCACTGGTATATATGAGATGAAGGAATGGCGATGAGAAGAAGGAATGTAAAATATAAATATGGTGGTCATAGTGGAGAATGTACGGTGGCAAACATATGTCCAAGAATGATGATGAAGGCAGATTTTTGAATGGAAGGAAAAATTTTTATGATGATGTGCTCGGACTGGTATGGCTCTGATACCAGTTGTTAGGAACTAAGTTCCTATCAATTGGATTTAAATGGATAAATATGGAAAAAATACAAATAGATTAAAATATCAATCACTTTTTATGGATCGTTGTTTCAGTTTGGAGGTCTCCCTACCAAATGCTCACAAGGAGTTATATTAAAATATGTTCTTCGATGCCCAAAGACACCTTTCATGAATGCATATATAAACCTATCTAATAGTCATGATGGTGAAAGGACACGATGGTCCATTAATTAAATAAATGAGTTTAATAATAATCTAAGTTAGGATTAGGATCCTAAAACTTTACTTCTCATAAAGGTTTCAATCCCACTCTAAAATTCTAATCTACCTGACTGAGTTGTAGGTCCATAGACATTGATAAGGATGAAGTGAATATCTATAAAGTAGCAAGTGAATAAAGAGGCTATCTAATGCCTAGTTTTATGAATGGTTACACAAGAGGTTCTAGAAGGATTCCAACAAGTTAGAACTCCCCCTGCTACTCCTTCGGAATCCATAGCATCCCATTCACATCTTGCCCAAACTGCTTTCATAGTTTTTAAAACTTCTTCTTTTGTCATTTTAGTTTCCTGGATACAAAGAATATTAGGTTTATTACTTAAACATAGGTCCCTAATACACCTATGCTTTGATGGGGCATTAGCACCCCTTATATTCCATGAGATGATAATCATGTCTCATTAGGGGCTTTTGGCCCCTCTTGCATATTACCAATATCATTTTGTTGTTTGGTAAAGAGAAGTTCAACCAACTTAGTTTGCTTTCCTTTCTCTATGTTAGCTCTTGCTTCCATGGATCTTGCTTGATAATTTGAGGGTTTTCCTCTTTTTTCCTTGCCTATATCAGGAGTATGTCTTATTATTCTATTCCTTAATATTCTTTTACAAATTTTTTTCAAAGAAGATCAATTTTGTTAAGAGCAAGGTTGACACAATAAAGAATTTATAGACTTCTTAAATATGGAGTAGAGGACTTGCCTTACTTGTACTTAGGGATGCCCATGTTTAAAGTTAAAATGAAGGAAGAATTATGTATAATGAATAGAGATTAGACAATGGGTCGACAACCTCAAACACATTAAATAGGGATTGTGATCCAAATATTTTTGTTATTGGGGTAAGTTTTTATAACCCACCGGGTGACTCTTCTAGGGAGGTATCTATTTTAGGGGATGGTTTGAAGACTGGTTTCTCTTGCAGATATTTGTTATGTTCTAGGAAAAGGTAATTCAAGTTGATAACTTGTGTAATTGTTGGAAGGTTAGGGCTAGGTATGGACCTTATAAAGGGCTCTTTCACTTTATCAAAAGGTAGGAAACATTTTTTGTTTCATGCATAGGAGAATATTTTGAGGGAAATTCAATAGGATAAAAAAAATCTATCAAAGGGATCCTTAGAGTAGGATAAAATTCCTCTAAGATGTTTAAATGATCTTGTTATCCCTTAATATCTGAGGTCTTGGCAATCCTTATAAAATACTTGCCTTAGTCAAGCTGGTGGAGATTCATAATCTAGATGTTATCCTTCTGCAATAAACCATGGGGGTGAGTACAAAAGTCATTGAAGGGTTAAGTAAATTGCTTAGGGAGTAGGAGTTCTTGGACCTAGATGCTATCAAAAATTTAGGGGGTATTTTGACTAGCTAGAAGAACTCAGTATCCTTAATTAATGATTCCTTTATGGTTTTAGGCTTGTGGACATAATTCTCTTTTAAAGACTTGGGTTTGAGGTTATTGGTCATTAATTATTATGGTCCCTATGAAGATAGGCAGGTCTTCTAGGATGATTTTTTCCCCAAAGGTATGTTAGGGATGAAAGAGTTATCATTGGTGGGGACTTAAATTTTACTATGAATATAAGTGAGGTATGGGGAAAATTTGCTAGACTTGATAGACTTGTAGATTATTTTAGACATAATATTGAAGAAGCCAATTTAATTGATTTGGAACCAATAAAGTTATTACCTAGGTGGAGAGTTGGGTAAGCTAGGATATCAAAGAGGTTGGACACATTTTTAATCTTAGAGTCATTACAATAAAAATTCAAAAAATAGTTAATGGTTGATATTAAATATGGCTTAGATCATTCTCCCATACTTGAATTAGAAAGTCAAGAGGCAAAACCTACCAATCCTTTTAAGATCAATCTAATTTGGTTGGAGGAAGAGGGATTTTAGCAACTAATTAGAAAATAATGGATTAGTTATGACCAAATTTCTAGGTTATCAACAAGTGTTACAACCCACCAACTCAACCCAAGGGAGAGATGTTTTTTTTACAAGAAATAACTCATAAAGAAGACCTAATATTTTCCAAAATTATAAGGTATAACCACATTTTGAGTTCAATGTTGCAATAAACGATACTCAAGTGGATAGAAGTGGATAATATACCATACTTATGGGGTTCACCTTTCCAAACCTCATCATTTAGAAAGGATGCCATCAGTGATCCCCCCAATTTTCCTACACCCTCACTAGTATAGGGTAAATTGACCACGATGTAGGGATTATCTTTTAAGGTCCATAACACTTAAATGGAGACACATATTTCATAACCCTATATAATTCCATCTATGTAGGATTATTCTAATATAATGCCTTTGGGCTAAGGCTATGACCACTCACATAGTAATGAGCATGGTCACCCAAGCCTCATTGTTCAAGGTGCCACCACTATACTATCTTGTGAATGGTTCCTAGACCTCATCGCTAGGAATACATCCAAGCCTCACCACTTAGAACTATCCCAAAGCCTTGCCACTTTAGGAACACCTAAACCTCATCGTTCAAGGTGTATCATTCATAAATATTTTGTTATTGCATCATCGTAACTCCTCCTAGATTTATAAATACCTGGTTATTGCATCATAGTAACTCCTCCCAGGATTGGGTTATCTTCTTGACTCAAGGGTTCTCTCATATGGTTCTAGATTCATGTCCAAGATTAACCTCCAACCAAACCCAAGAGTCTAAGCATTTAAATAAAAAGATCATATCTCTCAAAGGAAATAAAGTGCTATATTTAAACATAATTAAATGCATCATAACACTTTGCTAAAGTCTAAATACTTCCAATCACAAAACTAACATTTAGCATTTCCTTTATCTTCTATGTAAAGAATAAACCAACATTTAAAAGAATTATAACCATAATCCATAAACTAGATTCCATCATTCCTTTCAATCATACATTCTTTCCATTTAACCAAATGTTGTAAGATATTTACATTAAGAATATCAACACTTAATCTTCCATTCTAGGAATAATATAACAAGAATATTATTTACAAAAAAATCATTCCCTCTTCATAATCATGAAACTCATAATAATCCTCATCCCAAAATATTACATTTCAATCTTTAAGAACATAAATAAACATTCCTCTTTTCTCCAAGACCTTCACTTGTTGAGTCTTCATAAATAAACTTGAAGTAAATTAGGGATCAGGACAACTCTTAAGTATGCATATGCAAGCTTAATCATGCACTATGCAAGAACACATGCAACCATGCAAAACAAATCTAAGCTAGAATATAGAGAGAATCCCATAATTCTCTCTATGTTCTCACTTAGAACCATTCAATTAATATAATTCTTCAAAACGTACCCAATTTTTACAATTCTAAAATCTCATTTTCAACCCTTGTTTAAACTATATGGAATACTACAACATACTTCCATAATTATAACATTAAACCTTAATACTAAAAGCAACCGTCTCAAGTTTTATTTCATTGCTTAATAATTCCATTTTTTGAGCTACTTAGGTCCCTCACCCTTGAAAAATTACAACTCTCTTCTATAGAGCTTGAGAGTTTATAAATAGATACACTTCTCATCTCAATTGAGATGCTATTTCTAGAAACCTACATCATTTTACATAAAATGTTTGAATTCTTAATTTTCATTTTCTGGATCTTTTCAATTTTATGAATGAATACAAATATTCCATAATTCAGCATCCTTCTTGATATTTTTATATAGCAGCCTTCACAATACCAAAACTTCACCTCTACTATCTATGCATTGCATCTTAGTAGAGTAATATTTCCAAAACATTGCACTATCATAGTCTGCTTATCAATCCTGATTGCCAGTTTCCTTCCTGAAACACAAGTGCAACCACAAAAATTATAATAAATAGATTATATGAAAACATATTATTGTTATAAATTAAAGCAAATATTGCCAATGAAAAGCATTAAAGTAATTATTAACCATTATTTGATTCATACAGTCAACATTTTCTCGTCAACTTCAACTAAACTTACCACTTCCTCTAACCATGGAAAAGAGAATTTAACTTCATGATCTTCAATTAAAACCCCTCTATTAGCTAGCCTATCTGCACATTTGTTTGCTTCCCTTAATGTATGTGTAAACCTGATTTCTTTGAACTCTTTAGCAAGATATTGAATTTCCACAACTATATCTTGTATGGTTTATGAAACCTTTTTTTTTATCAATATTGCATTTATTACTATGAGAGAATCACCTTCCATCCATACTTTGTTCCCTTTCATTTGTTTGCATATTTTTAACCCTTCTAAAGCCACTCAAGCTTCAACTTCATTATTTTTCTTAAATCCACTATTGAAAGCATAATGAGACAAAATCTCTCCTCTATTATTTCTGATTATTTCTCCTCCTCCTGTTGGTCTTGGATTTCCTTTAGAAGCTCCATCAAAATTTAAATTAACCAACTCCACATCTGGTGGTTTCCAATTTATATTGTTTGCCTTATTTTTGATTCTCTTGTACCCAACACCATAATTTCATTTAATGACTTGAATCCATATATCAAGGCTCTCTGCTTCCATATTAGGGATTGGGTGAGTTGATAGGGTTGGTTTAGACTCCTCTATGGCTAAACATATCTTCCTTTTCATTACCTCTAAACTATTTTTCTTTCCTTTAAATATTATTCTATTCCTTTCTAGTCATATAGTTCAAAGTATTACCCAGGTGTTGTAGGTGAGTTGGAGAGGAGAGGGCAATCCTCTAAGGGAGGTCCCAAGTTCGAATCTCCACCCTACCAAAAAGCTGAATTGGGTACCCAAAATCCAATTGATAATGTTGGTGCGGGTAGGGTCGGGTGCGACTCCCAGGTGACTTTGATGGTGTAGAACCCCCTGTTCGTGGTCTCTCAGACCAAGGCAGCCCCACAAGGGGTTTTTCTCTTTAAATATATATATATATATATATATATATATATAGTCGAAAGTATTGTATATTTTGATATATCCCATATTGTCTATAAAGCCTCACTTTTATAAGTGCTTTTTCATTGCTTTAACCAATCTTCAATTATGCTATTCATCACCATGCATTTACCAAACACATTAAGAATCCATTGCCATAGTTTCTAGACTATTGAGCAATATCCCAAGAGATGGTCTATACTCTCATACTTTTTACAAAGAACACATTGAGAGGGGCCATGAAAACCCTTTTTCATAAGGTTATCCCAGGATAAAATACTTTTATGACCTACTAGCCAAACAAACATTTTAACTTTAGGAATTCTTGAGTTATCCCAAATACCTCTCCATATTCTAGTGATATTACTATTTTATTGGTGCTTTATATTTTTTTTTGGTAATTATTATAGTAGATTAACAAAGGGTTTTTATAGAGGATCCCAAAACCTTATGTACAAAATCAACCTTGCATCATGCCTCCTGGCTTTATGTATAAGCCTATTACAGAAATCGTAACCCCTAAACTAATTTCCTGAAGGCAACAAAAATGACATTTATGCCTGATTAACCAGGAAACAAAACAAAATTTAAATAGGATAACAAAAAGTAACAGCCAAAGAAAATGAAACATAACCCCTAAAATAATTGCCTGGAGGCTACAGAAAAGGCATTTATGCCTGATTAACCAGGAAACAAAACAAAATTTAAACAGGATAACAAAAAGTAACAGCCGAAGAAAAGGAAACATTGGAGAGTAGAAGCAAAACTAGCTAAACACCAGACGAGGAAAATAGTTATTCCGGATCCTCCTGATCCTCCGAGTTCAGACATAACACAACTAGTCCAAATCCTCCAGATCCTCCGAGTTCTGACGCTCCTGGGTCTGCTTCAGATTCATCTGGATAGTTTGAGGTTCTTCTTGCCTCCCTTTCCTTATTGGAAGGAAGGTTTAGGCACATGCACATCGCCCGTATGAGTATCAGAGTCATCTAAAAATAGCAAACATTGGGTGCCATTCGCGACGTCTACCACCGTCTCTTTGTCTCTTCTATCTTTGTTGGGAGGTCAGCCTTGCTTCCTCACACTTCCATAATCCACATTTTGCTTTCGGCTCCTAGTAATTCAAGGGCTCATATGTCCGACCTGGTTGACGACCCTCCTTCCCAAGAGGTAATCTTCTAGCAAGGTTTGGGACTGGCTGAAATCAAAAGGGCCCAGGTCCTGGAGCCTGGGTGGACCTGACTGAGTGGTGTTTTAGGGGGGGCCACCCCTCCTTCCCAGTAGGTAATATTCTATCACAATTTGGGACTCGAAAGGGTTTTGGTATTGAAGTATGGGTAAATATGCCTATGAGGTGTGTTGGGGGGGACTGATCCTTCTCCACCTGAGGTCCTAAAAGGGTGCTAGCAACACACAACTGAGAGTCCAGTTGGAGGAGGATTCCTTCTTTTGGGTGGGAGGATTCATGAAGGTCCCTGGATGGGCCTAGAGACTTATGGTCTTTCGTAACAGGGGGCTTTGCCTGACCAGTACCATGTTCCAAGGGGTTACAGGAATCCCGCTTCTTCTTCCCTGGATTTTGAAGAGGACAATTATGCTGGAGGTGCCCTTGAGAACTGCACTGGGGATAGAAATTTGGTCTGTTATCATATGCAATGGCTTGCTTGTGGAGAATGGAATCTTCGGACCGGAGAGTGATGGAGGAGGGGAGGACTACCTCCAAGTCCGCCAAGACATAGAAACGGGCTTGGAAAAATCTTGTTCGAGCTCTAGTGGGAGGGTCAATGGTGACCAACTCCCCAATGGAGCGGGCAATTCCTCTAATTACATTTTCATGCCAACAGAAAAGAGGGAGAATCTGGAGCTTGACCCATATTGGAGCAATGTTGATGTTCTGGGTATCAAGGTTGAAGTCCATACCCCACTTCCTTAGAAAGAGACTCCTACGGCCTAGGAACCAAGGAACTCCAGCCAGGATTTTGTAATAGTCCTCCTTGTTGTTCAGTCTAATCACGAAAAAACCCCTGCTTAAGGCTGCCAACTCCATGTGACTAGAGGTTCTCCATTTGCTAGACACCCATTTGCAAATGGTCTCCATATCTGGCCGACCACCAATGAACTTACCAATGAGGGTAAATTTTTTGAATTCGCTTAAGAGAATTTCTGTCGGGATGTCCAACTCGTCCCCGATCAAAAACAACTCCTCGGTGAAGATGTCGCTTAGGATTTCTGAAGCCGTTGCCTAAGCATACGACTTTCGAGGTCCACCTCCCCATTTTTTTGGTGGATCCTTGCCATGGATGACACCATCTTCGGATGGTAAGGACTCCTTAGTGCCCCCGGACTCTGGTTGCTCTCCTTCTATCCTATTGTGCCTGTGGTTCGATCTGCTAGTGTTCCCGTGCTCTCTCGCAGAAGCCTTCCCACCCATCGTCATCTCAAAACCCTAAACTCTCCTTTCCATTATTGGTGCTTTATATTATATCCACTTCTTGTTGTGTATTTCCCTAAGCTATTCAACTGTTGAATCAATTTATCTTTGGATCCCCTCAAAATAATCATAGTTGTTATCTTTCTACTCAATTTCCTCCTAGCATCAATGTCTTGTATACTTGTAAAAAATCTTCTTTTCATTTGTATCTTTCTTCCTGATCCTTTTACAATTTTTTTGAAACCCTATCACCATATTTATATTGAAGGAATGCCATCCAAGGTTTTAAAATTAGATCTAAATTGAGTGGTTTTTTATCACACTAAATATCCATCCAACTATAATTTTTTTCTCCCATTCCCACCACCCATCTTAAATCTTTAATCACTAGATCAATTGATTTTTTAAACCATTCCAAAGAGCAGAACCATTTGGTAGATAAAATGCAGTAAATATTAAACTTGGGTCATTGGGCTCAACATACTTAGAATAATTCTTGCCCATTATCTTTGGCTCTCTTTGTACAATCTCTATATTACTTTTCCTCTAAGAGCTAAGTTTGCATTTGTAAGAAATTTTAAACAAATACCTTAATATATCAAGAACTTCATAGGCCTAAGTCCACAATAAAATAGTAATAATATTAATTCTAATTTCATTCAAAAAACAACCTTTAAACTTATAAGTTCAAATTGAAAATAAGCATCTTTGTAACAACCCTCCTTGGTAAGACTCATCATTGACATTTGATTTATGTATTGATGTATGGATATATAATGCATAATTTTATTTTATGTTACCAATATGTGTTGGTAGTTGCACTTTATGCTTGATTATACTATTTTAGAATATGGTACTATTAATGGAATTTATAGTTGCAAGACCAGGTACTCTCATGGGTGGATTGGCATGGGACAACCACCAAAGTTGAGAGAAAATGAGAAATTATGGATGACATTATCATCGACAAATCAAGGGTAAAAAGAAAACCCTTCATATAGGTGCACTGCATATATGTGGTTGTTTGAATGTACCCTTTTGGCAAGGAGATTGCTTAAGCAAAAGAGCCATCCTTGGTAGGTAGGTGATAGCATCATAATTATCATAAAACCTCTTACTCAAGGAAGAACTTGGTGTGTTGTTGTTTTCACCTTAATTAGGCAATAATGGCTTAGCAAGAGGCCATGTGTGGAATTGCTTGATATCAATGTTAATGGTTAATATTAACATTTGATAATAACTAATTAGGTGAATAATTGATTTAAATATTATTGTTCTAATGAGAGCAACCTTGGGAAGGAACAAGTTAATGTTAAGAGCACAATTAGAACACTAATTAAAGTAGTGCAAATAAACCTTGATATCAAAAGTTATAATTTTAATATTGTGCTTTGAGAAAGTTGGCAAGTGGCAATCTTTAATAGCAACATAATGTTGAGAAAATGTCCCTCTTTGAGTAACGTAAATGCATGGAGGTCATGTTCAAAAATTTGATCTTTTGCGTTCCAGGGAAAACCTATTTGTAACCCATACCTTGAGGGATTTTGGAGCTAGTGAATACATCAAAATAAGACTGCAAGAAGACTAAGGAAGGAAGGACAAAGTATTGCTCATTTTGAGGTAATTCTTAGCTAGTTACCTTAATGAAAATGGAAAACTTAGATCGTTTGTTGTAGCATTGTTTAGTTTGTGGTTTATATTTGCTCTTTTGTTTTTGATTTGCAAGTTGATTTGGTTTAGTTTTAGTTAGCGACTTCTATTATTGTGATACCTTACTATAATGCTAGTGGATAGTCCAAATCACCTCTATTTTTGTTTGCTTGCTTGGTTGTTGTGTTTGGTTCTATTGTGTGATAGTTTTGGTCTTGATTCGGGTAGCCTTAGTGTTAAGTGTTGAGCTTATCTTCTATTTTTTCCTTTTTGTCTTAGAAAGCCAAAGTATTTTGTTGACCTTTGCATGGATGTCATTGCTCAAGTGGTATGTTGAACATTTGGAGTCTCCTTCTCTGTTGCTACATGCAGTACATTCATGTGTAGATCACTGTGGTCACGTAGTTGCACTAATTTCCAATTACAAACCCACACTCTCTATCAGCTCCTTTGGAGGCCACGTTGCTCAGAGGCATTTTCATGTTGCTTTGTAGGCTTTTGTAGCATTCATATTTGTGAACAGTGGTGTGTTAGAAGGTGGCAATTGCCAACTTCTTAAATTTCTACTTATTACTAAACCTATTATTGTGCAAGGTTTATTTAGGGTTTTATTATTACTTGGTTACTCGTTGATTGTTATTTTGTGTTTGGAATCAAAATTAATTGATTATTGATTTCTAAAGTTATGTCATAGAGGCTTTAATAAGGAGCTTTCAATTTATAATGCTTGGTTTTAGATAACATAAAGGATAGTCACCAATAAATTTTTATTATGGAGCATTTTCCTTTAAAGTTATTTGAGAGATCTATAACTTTTTATATTTTTATTATGTGAATATTAATTATTTAGGGAGATGCATAGTCTTATTAAAGAAAAATACTCTTATTATGCTTTATATAAGTAATGCTTGAATGTCTAAATAATTGAATATATTGACAATTGAAATGTAGGTTCTTCTTTTTATATGTATGAAAGAATAGATTACTTAGATTCTATTTTATTGACTCAAGCATTTTGGTAAATTAATTTTTTTTTAAGATATAAAAGCTTGTGAATAACATTACAAAGTGGTTTTTATCTTTAAATAATGAATTTTTGAGGCTTGGGTAGATAAGAAATTCATTATTGAGATAAGTATGGGATTCTCTCTGTTTGCATGCATTGTATCTTGCATGGATGTATGTGGTTGCATTTTGCATGTTAAGTTGCATATGCATTATCATGAGTTGTCCCGATCCCTAGACTTTTACACAAATTTGAGGAAAATATCTACCAAGAGGAAGACCTTGAAAGAGAATATGGAACTAGGGACCCATTTATTGTTGAAATGCATTATTGTATTAGAAAAAAATGAGTACTTGAAAAGAATTTGTAATTGGAATTATGCAAAGCTTTTGATGAAGAAAATATGTATTGTAATTCTAGTATTTCAAAACTTGATCAAGAATAAACAATGCTTGTGGTTGTTCTATTATGGAAGTTCTTGAAATATTGGTTATGTGAAAAATGGAAGAATAAATTGTGTATAAATTTTTATTATAATGTTTTGATGATGTGTTATTCTTCCATTATAAGATAAAGGAAATGTTTAATGCTAATATTGTGAGTAATTAGACTTTAGAAAAGTGTTATGATGCATTTGATTATGTTAATATAGCACTTTATTTTAAAGCATTGAAATTATATTCTTTGGGGGAGATGTTTTAAAGGTTAGACTCTTGGGGTTCTTGGGTGTGACTTTAGAGCCATATTAGGACCCTTGGGTCAATATGGTAACACAATCTTAGTAGAATTTGTAGTGATGCAAAAAATATTTTTGAATGATACACCTTGAACGACGAGGATCAAGTGACCATGCTCATTACTAGGTGAGTGGTAATGGCATTAGTTAGACTATGAAGGTGTGGTAACTAAGCACTCATGCACTATAATAGACCTACATAGATGGACTTATGTAGGATTAGGGTAAAATACATTCCCTTTTAAGTATTATGGACCTTAAAGGATAATGCCTACGATGTAATCAAGTTGTTCTATACCAGTGAGGGTATAGGAAAGGTGGGGGGACCACTATTGACATATTTTCTAAATGGTGAGGTTTAGAAAAATGAAACCTTAGAATACGAGATGTTGGACACTCCTATCCACTTGAGTGTCATCTGCAATGACATTACACTCAAAATGTGGTCATGCTTTACAATACTGAATATTATTAGGATTTTTGTGTGAAACTTAATATACATACATATATATATATCTTGGTTGGTTTTTTTGGGTTGTTACAATCTTGGACAATTGAAATATTCAAAGCTTAAAAAAATAAACCCTATCTTATACTCTGGCAAAGCTATCCTAGATGGCTCAACAAAAATCCCATGGCTAACTCAAGATTATGGCAGCTAGGCATAGAGAACCCGACATCTCCATGCTAGCACCCAAGCATGTAAAACATGAGGTGCCCACATGCTAGCCTAATTCTTTGATAGTGCTACTAGCTACAAACTCCCTACTCATCGAAAATCTAACCAGAGACACATATAGGCCCAAACAAAGGACCACAAACTAAAAATAAATAAAATAAAACCAAGGGCTATGGCAATAGGAAGGTATACAACAACAAAAAAGTCCAATCACCACTTCTAAGCTCTGAATTTGGTGGACAATCAATGCATTGCACTACAGAATGTTGGTAAGGAAGAAAGCAATAGGGATGATGATATGAAGGAGTTTCAAAATGAAGCAAGCCAATCAAGTTGCTATCAAAATAGAAAAGTGGTTAAGCCTTCACATTCTTCCACCCCTCTCCAAACCTCTAAACTCTACCAAGACAAAATACTAATAGCTAAACCAAAACCACACCCCTCGAACGTCTTGAGAAACACATGATTAAACAAGGTTCCACTCCAAAGAAACCAATTGGGTGGATAAAACCTGAAGCAATGCCAAACTTCTCTATAGGCTTGACCAAAAATATCTCCATATGCTTGCAAGAATACATTCAAATATCTAAAATCAAAGAAACAATAAAAGCAAAACCATACATGCAACTATGTACAAAGCAATTCAATAAATCAAAAAACAATAATGCACATACTCTAAGTTATTCCAACAAAGCATACAATTTTCCAAGGGTAAACCAGGGAACCAAAATACCTCTATAGTAACCTCTCCAAATGATTATTTCTCTTTCTTTCATGTCTTCCCTTCCAGATCTTCTACTTCTGCTTACTCAACTTGGTAATCACCCTCCTAATATATTTTTGGAGGAATCCAAAGAACAAGTCAAAGGAAACTATTTCCCTCTTGCTTGCTATTTCATTATGCAAGAGTAACATTCCTTTCCAATATTTACGTTGAAGAAAATCCAAGATGCAAACTCTTCCAACATTACCATCACTTAAAAAATAACATATTTCTTACCTTAAATATAAAATTAACTTCATATTTGTCAAATATATTATTTAGAGAAAAGCTATCAATTTATTAATGTTCTAGCATTATTAATAAAATCACTCATTCACTTCTTTCTAAAGCTACCAACATTAGAATAATAATTAAATCAATTGCTCACCTAATTAATTTAGTTACTATCAAATGCTAATATTAACCATTAGCATCGATATCAAAAATTCCACATAAAACAACATAAGACCTCTTGCTAAGCCATCCTAGCCTAGCTAAGATGCAATCAACAAAAATGCACAACAAAGTTTTTCCTTAGGTAGAGGGTTTTATGATAACTGCATGTTATCACCCTCCTATGAAGTATGACTCTTTTGCTTTATTAGCAATCTCCTTGCCCAATGATGCATCCAATCAAACATACATAAATACAATAAACCTACATGAATGGTTTCTTTTTACCCTTGAGTTGTTGATGAGAATATCATCCATCATTTCCCTTTTTCTCTCAACTTGTGTGGTTGTCCCGTAGCAATCCACCCATGAGTGTACTTGGTCTTGCAACCATAATTTCATCAGTCTCATATTCCAAAATTGGTATAATCAAAGCATAAAGTGCAACTATCAACACATATTGATAACATAAATTGAGATTATACATTTGATATACACACATCACTACATAAATCAAGTGTTAAGAATAAGTCTTGCTAAGGAGGGTCATTACATACTCCCACCCTTGGACTAAACATAGTCCCTTATGTTGCTTGAAAATAAAGTATATATTTCATTCAAAAAAATATGGGAATTGCTTCCTCATTTCCTTAACATCTTCCTAAGTTGCACAATTTTCATAATATTGGTCTCATTGGACATTACATTGATCTAGGGTTTGTTTTGTTAATTTCTTATAAAAAAATCCTAAAATTCTTATTGGTCACACCTCAATGGCTACAAGATCTACCATATACAATTTTAAAACATTCCAAACATAAGAAGGATCAACAACATACTTCCTAAGTAGGGATATGTGGAAAGTATCATGGATATTTAACAGGTTGGGTGGCAAGATGGACCTATAGGCTACTAGACTAATCTTTTCAATGATCTCAAAAGGCCCAAAAAAATGAGGATCCAACTGTTAGCTTTTTATGGGAGGTAGTACAACCACAAGATGTAGGATAACTAATCTGAGATAACTATAAATCTAATGGCACAATAATATGCAAGAAAATAAGGAAATGAACATCTACAAATAACTCATAAATATGCCATTAATGAGAGTGATGAAAATAGTACAATGCTATATAATGGAGGACATGAACACTCCATGAAAGTATATGAAGGAACTACATTGTACCTTACTACATACATACATTGTGTACTACACAGTGTGTAGTAAATCTATCACTCTATCATACTTCACACTCTTTACATACTACCTATGAGGCATTTATAGAAAGATAAATAGATTGACCTTTACTCTATCTAGGACTCACGTACATGTGGACTGCATGCACATTTACAACTTGCACATTGACACTTGTGCATTTATTATAATACTTGAAGTAACTAGCTAACTTTACTTTGAAGTAAACTTCTACTCTAGATATGTACCAAAGGTGGTACATTTACATGATCCAAATGATGTAATATACTCTAACACCCTCCTGTATTACATTATTTGGGTATTGAAGACTTTAGTCTTCAATATGGATCTTTGATCTGATACTGAAACTGGTATTCTCCTTCACTATTTAGTGTAATTTGTTCAAGTAAACAGTTAGTATCTTCATACAAGGTAAATAAAGTTGCATCTAAAGGTTCTTCTAATTTTCCAATTTTAATATGTTCATCTGGTACAATTTTTGTGTTCTCTTCTCTATCCATATCTTCATTGTTTTATTCTCTCTTAGTATGTCTTTTCTTTCTCTTCCTCCTTCTCCTGTAATTCTATATTTATGCTCGTTAAATATTTGTTTCATGATTAGTTAGTCTATCATCAAAATAATATTAATTTGTGTTGATGGTTTGATTCATGTGTTGAACAAGTACAAAAATAATTAATGATAGATAAATCACCAAAAATTCCTCTGATGTGAATATAACTATTTTATTTGTATTCCACCATGCTCTAAAGAGAGTTTCATGAAGATAACTGATTAATACTGCAAATTTGTCTTCTTTTGCCTCTTTAAGAAATAGAGAGAATCTCTCTTTATCTCTCATTGATAGATTCTTGTATCCTTCAAGTGCATCTATTAGGTTTTTGGAATATAATTCCACTTCATGAAATAGTTCCTCGTTATTAAAAGCATTTCTTAATATTTCATCCATAATCTTGAGATCAACCAATATAGTTTTCCTAGCTCTTATATTCTTCATAGTATTCTACCTTATGACTCCCTAGTGAATTAAGTTTATGATCAAGCTAGAAAATTTTGATATGTAGTATTCTTTTTGCTTCCTTAATATTTGTAGAATACTATATCTTTCTCAAGTAAATTGAGTATATGATCCATTTATAAAAACCTTTCCAGACTTAGATTTTGTAGAATTCCTTGTATCCCTAGTGATTAAAGTATGTTATAAGCTTAATAAAGTTCTTAGTAATTAATAGTTCACTTTTGAGTTGATTTTGTAATGTTCTATAATTAACAATAATCAACTTCTATTTCACCTTATCTCTCCTAATGAACTATGCACTTAATTTGAAGTTCTCTATGGTTGGATTTATTTTGTCTCTTTATTATGAGTACGAGACAAGTAATAAATTATATGATTCCAACTCCTTTAAATAAATGTAGAACTTCTTTTTATACCCCTTGATATTAATAGTTTAATGTTTCTAAATTCCAATAATATATTTTTGGTGTAGTATACCTTATAACTCCCTAATTTGGAATATTAGAAAACAATAATATTTGCAATAATAAAATTATATATCTCCAAGTAGAAACCCTTATAACTCCTATAGTTTTGATTGTAAATATTAAACTATTAAGTATATAGACTCATTTTAAATTTGCTTTCAACTGTATGGTTGATTTTACATATAAATGTGAATGCAAAAGATGTTAATAGTTTCAACCTTATATTATCCCTTATTACTCCTTGAGAAAGCAAATAATTAAGCCTTATGAAATAATACCTTTGTATTGTAGATGGGCATTATATTTAACTTCAATGACTTTGAATTCTGTTGTACCTCCTTGTTGATTTATGATAGGCTTGACAAAAATCCCTTATGATAGCTTTAAATATACCTTTGACTCATGACTTCGTGCCTTTAATACGTTATTCACTTAGTGATAATTTTGGATTGTATTTTCCTCTATGAGTGCTCCTCTTTATGGCTATTGTAATCATGCTTCTACCTTCTTGATGCATGTGCCAAGTGGCACAATACGTTACAAGACTCTTTTGTGTCTTCTTTTATTCATGTTGTCTCTTGAAGGCGTTAGAATTCATGGTGCAGATAGGTATTCTTGGTAGGCATTGAAGATTCTTAGGCATTAGAATGATGATGAAACACATTACTCTAGTAGGTGCCTTTCTCTTGAGCATTAGGAATGAGAGGACAAAGATCCTCTTTGTGCCAAGTGGTACTTATATTTCATGCACGTAAACCTTTGTCTAACATCTCCTTGTATATTGTTCGCTAGCAAATGCCATTTGTTGCTTGTCTTCAACATATTATTTTTGGATGAGCTTAGTTATTGTGTGGGTGTCTCCAGCTAAGGTGGATAAGGGTGCTCCAATGATGGATTTGATTCAACTGGCAGTTCTTCCAAGTTCTTCCTTGGGTATAGCTCTTCGCTTATTCATGCTTGTTCTGAGCATTGTTTTGTCCACATCGATAGATGATAGATAGCTATTTTATGTATGATATATTTATGTAGATGTCCAAGATATAGGTAACCTCTTACATAGACCTTAATGTTGTCCTTCCACATAGATCTCACATGATGATGGTCTCTTACTGAGTATTTTCCCCCTTGATCTACCACTATTATTTTTTGCCTTTGATGTGGGTATTTGTGTTGCCTT